>CM069529.1:38427500-39090000 GCA_035773235.1 Eospalax fontanierii | reverse complement strand
ATATGTGTAAGTGCACTCATGTCATGCAGTGTCCATGAGGGACAGAAGAGGGCGTCGGATCCCCTGGGACTGGAGTTACGGATGATTATCGCCATGTGGGTGCTGGAAATCGAACCCAGGTCCTCTGCAAGAGCAGCCAGTGCTCTTAACCATTGAGCTATCTCTCCAGCCCTTTTAAATATTTTATTTATTATTTTTTAATTTTAGAGATTTTTCTTAGAGTTGTCTATTCTGTTACTTTCTACTTCTTTTGGTTTTTGCATTTGCTTGTTTTCTTGTTGTTTTGTTTTTGTTTTATTTTGTTTGACTTTTTTAAAGACAGTCTCACTGTGCAGCCTTTGCTGACCTAGGAACTTGATATGTAGACCAGGCAGGCTAGCCTCAAATTCACAGAGATCTGCCTGTCTCTGCATCCTGAGTGCTAGGATTAACGGCTTGCACCACCATGCCCAACTCTTTTGCTTGTTGTATGTAAACGTACCTGTGTTGTGCAGTGCTCATGGAGGCCAGGAGAGTGTGTAGGATTCCCTGAAACTGAAGTTACAGGTGGCTGTTAGCCTCTGTGTAGGTGCTGGGAACTGAACACAGGTCCTCTGCAAGAGCAGCCAGTGCTCTTAACCACTTAGCCATCTCTCCAGGCCCTTGTTGTTTTTAAACCTAGGGCCTCACACATTAATTAGGCAGATGCGCTACTCCAGAGCTGTAGTAGTCCCAGCTCTCTAGCCTCCTCTTCCCCTGTGGAGTTTCATCCTATGCATGCACTGCGGCTGACTTCACTTTTCTACTGCTGATGACCACTTGGATTGTTTACACTTTCGGGTTATTCTGAATAGTGTTTTGGGCAGCTATGCTGATGCTCTTTGTTGTATGTATGTACACACACATGTACCTGCTTCTGTGGGGCACACAGTGAAACTGCTTGGGAACAAGGTACACGGTGCTGTCTTAGCAGTACTGCCGAGCAGCTTTCTAAAGCAGTTGTGCCTGTTTCCGTTTCTGTCAGCAGTGTGTAAGAGTTCTAGGCCTGCTCTAGGGGTGCCTGTGAGATCTCACTGCAGCTCCGATTTGGGATACCCAGGTTAGCAGTGAAGTTGGGCACCTTTTCACATGCTTATTGCCTATAAATTTTTCATATTCTATCCATTAAAAAAAAAAACAGATTCCAGGGTACTAGAGATGTAGCTCAGTTGTAGAATGTGTGTTTAGACTGCACACACCCTGGGTTCAATACCCAGCACACACCCATACACCTACACACAGAGAGAGGGTGGTGGGAGAAGGTTGTTAAATAAGATTGACTACCTAGAAGCATTTTATGTTTTGGATGTGCATCTTTTGTTTCCTGGATCCCAAATATCTTCTCTTCACTATGGCATGCCATTTTGATCTCTCTCTTTTCGGTGGCTTTATTTTTTGTAATTTATGTAGTGTGTGTGCGTTCTTCTGGGGATGGGCACCTGAGTGCAGGTGCCCGTTTAGGTCAGAAGAAGTTACAGGTGTTTGTGAGCCATCTGGTATGGGTACTGAGAACCCAGATCCTCTGCAAGAGCAGTGTGTAGTCTTAACTGATAAGCCACTCTCTAGCTCTACTTTAACCTCTTAATGGTATGTTTTGAACAGAAATTCTTAATTTTAATGAAGTCATGCTTATCGATCTTTTTCCTTTGTTTTACTAGATCATGAAGATACTCATTTATTCATTTCTTTATTTATTCATTTATTATCTAGTAGAAATTCTGGTTTTTTTTTGTTTAGTTTGCTTTTCTATTTTTTTTAAAAATTTGTTTTATTTTAATTCTTGTTATGTGTATGAATGTTTTGCCTGTATGTGTTCCTGTGCATGCAGTGCCCACTGAGGCCAGAAGATGGCATCAGATTCCCTGGAACCAGAGTTATAGAAGGTTGTCAGCCACCATGTAGGTGCTGGGAACCAAATCGGGATTCTCTGGAAAAGCAGCCTGTGCTCTTAACCTCTGTGATAGCTCTCTAGCTTCTGTTTTTCTATTTAAAATTTATTTATTTATTTGTATTTTATGTGTATGAGTATTTTGCCTCCACATATGTGATTGCACCACATGTGTGTAGAACCCGTGGAGGCCAGCAGAGGGCATCGAATCCCCTGGAACATTTTTAGCCACCATGTGGGTGCTAAGAACCAAAATAGGTCCTCTGCAAGAGAAGGAAGTGCCTACAAATGTTGAACTATCCCTCCAGACCCATATTTTTTGTTTTGTTGAGACAGGGTCCCATTTAACAGGGTCCCAAGTCAGCCTTGAATTCACTTTATAGTCAAGACTGGCCTTGAACTTCTGATCACCCTATCTCCACCTCCTAAGTGCTGGGATTACAGGTGGTGCACCACCATGCCCAACTACTTTGCAAAAACTTTATGAGTAGTCGTATTTTATGGTGCTAGGAATAAACCTAGATTTTGTGGGTGCAGGCAGGTACTCTACCACAACGCTGTATCCCAGACCTGAAGTTTTATTATTTTATCTTTCATATTTAGGTCTTTGTTTCTTCAATTTTTGTGTGTAGGGTTGGCAGGGACTGAAGTTCCATTTGCTTATACCTATATGGGTATACAGTTGACCCATTAATGTTAATCCAAGAAGTCATCCTTTATTTGATGTATTACAGTGGTATCTTTGTCAAAGAAGTAAACATTTGTATGGACCTGTTTCTGGACTATGTAGCTTTAGCTCAACATTCAACAGTAGTTAAATGTACATGTTTCTAAGTAAATTCAGCTTAATGAAACCTGAAGACACTAGAGAATGAGAAATCTAATCTATAAATGGATTGTGCATGTGTACATATTCAAGCGTGTATTTGTCCAAGTGCTTGTCTGTGTGAATATATGTAGATCTGTGGAGCTAAATATTTTCTTAGCGTCTGCTTGGCCATCAGGGCCTCTGAGTATATGTGTATAAATGCATGTGAGCATGCATAAATATCTCTGTGTCTTTGAATATCTTAGCAACTGTGTGTATGCCTGAGTTTGTATTTGATCTCTGTACCATCCATCTGTGAGTATCTCTGGGTAGCCAGAAGGGTTTTCTCCTTTGCTTCATTTAGAAGGCAGGGCAAAAGCCCAATCTATTCTATCCAGAAGGTAGATAAATAAGACTCTTGAGTACACATTCAAGTTGTAGGAATTCAGAAGGACAATCATAGATGCTCAGACACTGGTAGGCTGGCAGAGCCTCCTATGTTAAATATGACAAATATGAGACCCAGATAGAGGAAGTGATTTACCCAGTATTACACAGTGATTTAGTGCCAGACTGAAGTCAAAACCCAGTCTCAGCTGGATGTAATGACTTACACTTGTGATCCAGAGTCTGCTGCAAGTTCAAGAACTGTCAGGGCTACAGAGCAAGACCCTGTTCAAATAAACCAAAACAAAACAAAACAAAACCCTCAAACAGTAAGAACTCAGTTTCTGAATTTAACAGGCCAGGACTTCCTGTGGTCCCAGATTATTGTATGTGGTGGTCCAGCAGCTGCAGAAGTTGAATAGTGATTTACAGAAACCCTAGTCTTTAAGTCAAAGAACCAGTAAGAATTAGAAATAAAAAAGCAGCTCTCAAGCCTGGGGCTGCTGAACTGAGACAACATGTGAATGTCAAGGATAACTGGGTGGGAAGATAAAAGGTGATCCAGACTGCTGGAGACCACATCTGGGTGTTCCAGGATCAAACAGCTTGTTTGTATGGGGAGTAGAAGCCACCACTTCTCCATATATTGGTCACAGGAGTAAAGGATGATGTGACCTTTGGGCTTTACATTTGGGGAAGTGTTCTGAACCTTAAGTGAGGACTCAACATGAGGCTGGAATGCCGGAGAAAGTGGCCTGAAGAACCTGTAGAGAGTGCAGAGAATTTGAGAAAGGCGTGATCTGAATAGTAAGGAGGAGAGAGGAAGGGAGGGCGCTAGCTTTACAGCAGGCATCATAGTGAAGTATCTGTAGGCAACTATAGATAGAACTGGAGGCTTTTGGATTCTGCTCTGGGGAACTATTGAAGTGTTTTAAACAGGAAAGTAAATATAATCAGAATTCTACTTAAAAAAATCTGTTGAGATGCAAAGTGGAAAGTGAACTGGAGAAGAGCAGTGTAAAGACTAGTTAGCAGGTTGTCCCTGTCCATACGGGACACATGGTGGTAACTCTGTAAGACCATAGAGAGGTGGTGGTAACAGAAATTGAGAAAGTAGGCAGATGTCAGAGATGTAGGACTTGGTGATACAGGCTGGGGGCGGGGGGGGGGGCGGGGTTGAGGCAGAGGGACGGGTCCAGGTTTCTTGCTTGGGAAGTTCGGTGGGTAGGGAGGGTTGGAGAAGAGTCAGTCTGTGCGGAAGAGGAATTCCGTTTTAGACATGCTGAGTCCCAGATGGTAGCTAAGCACAAACATGGCTCTTCTGACTTTAACAGGAATGCTCCAAAACGGCAAGAAATTCGATTCATCCAGAGACAGAAACAAACCTTTCAAGTTCAGAATTGGCAAACAAGAAGTCATCAAAGGTTTTGAAGAGGGTGCTGCTCAGGTAGGCTGATGTACTCGGTAACGGGGTTTTAAGGAGCTGGGGATTGGTGCTGCACGCTCTACATGCCCACTTGCCCTAGTACGTACCACTGACTGCCTTGGCGTGACAGTGCCACCTAGTGCTCACTCCTGGCTCTGCCCCTCACTCCTTCCATGGTCGGCATGCCTCCCTTTGTGTCCCTGGGACTGCTCATCCCAAGCACATCCCCTGGGCTTGCTTGGAGCTAGCTGAAAAGGCCAACCAGCTCTCTGAGCAGAGACCACAGGAGAGTTAGAGCTGGATAAGCCAGTAAGTGTTTTTGTTTTTTAATTTTATTGAAATAATTCCAGAAATAGTAAAGCTCCCATGTGTTTTTTTATACAGCTTCCCCAGATGTTCATCTTTTTAAAAAATATTTTTATTTTATTTTGTATTTTATGAATATGAATGTATTACCTACATGTAAATACACCCATTGTCATGCAATGCCCATGGAAGAGGGCATCGGATCCCCTGAACTGGAATGGATGGATGGTAGCTGCAATGTAAATGCTGGGAACCAAACCTGGGTCCTCTGCAAGAGCAGCCAGTGCTCTTAACTACTGAGTCATTTTCTCTAGCCCCACAAATGGTAACATCTTATATAACCACACTACACTGATCCAAACAACAATAATATTAACCAGTCAATTCAAGTTTTTGGAATTATTTGAAATTCAGATTTCACAATTACTAATGCTGAGTGGGTTGACTGTTGCTGGGATGAGCCCTGGTTCTAGCTCATCCCGTCTTTGAAGTCACAGGACACTCCATTCCCATAAATTCTTGCCTTTGCCACCTTGCTGTGGCTTTGAGGTCTTGAACCTTAGTAGACATTCCTGTCACCCCCAGTGTGTTTAGTAATGTGTTATACAGTCCCCTTGGGTTTCTTTGGAAGAGGGTCAGGGAAAATTATAAGCAAATACAAGTGTTTGGGCAATGCATGAGTTGGATAACCAGTTGTTGCATGAATGAATCTGATGTGACTTTGTGGCTGTTTGTTGCCCCATAGTCAGGTCTATTTTGTGGCAGAATCTGCAATGTTACAGCCCTTAGCACAACTTCAGTGTGCCATGTGTAAATTTCATCTCAAATCTTCAGAATTACCCTGCAGACGGTTTGGGAAAATGCCATAGTTATCTTACTTTTTTCTTTTAAATCAAGCTGGGTCCTCTTTCTCCTCTCCCCATCTGCCCCCATCCCTGCTAGATGAGCTTGGGGCAGAGGGCGAAGCTGACCTGTACCCCTGATGTGGCATACGGAGCTACAGGCCACCCCGGTGTCATCCCTCCCAATGCCACCCTCATCTTTGACGTGGAGCTGCTCAACTTAGAGTGAAGGCAGGAAGGAAGTCGAGGTGGCTTGGCGACAGCTGCTGCTCACCCTCCTAGCCTGCTCTGCCACTGGGATGGCTCCTCCTGTGTGGGGCTCTTGATCAGTGTGCTGGCCTCACTGCCCCAAGGCATTATCCATTCTCTCCACCCAACTTCCTCTGTACCTGTCCTTCGTTTAATTGTTCCTGTACATCTTCGCTTGAGGAAACTTCAGTTAAGAGATCAGGTTTTACATTTTGTGTGATGCATGTAGTAGCCATCCCTGATCACAGAACACAGATTTCTTGTTTGCACAATCTCTATTGCCTTACCTTCACTTAAGCCAGACACACAAGGTGCTCAGACATCCGCTGTACGTGGTTACACAGAGGGACTTGAGCCAGTTACGTCTGCTGTCACTTTCTTATATTTTGTTGGCTGCTCATTTATTAAAACAATGCCCTCTTTGAAAATATGTAAAATAAAAACTCTGTGATAGACAACCTCCTGTCAATCCTTCTTGTGGGAAGGAAGTGCTTTAAGGACCATACAAGCCAACTGCCCCTGGTAAAACCGAGTGAACAGAGATATCCAAGGGACTGGAATAATGCAAATAAATGTAATAGCTATAACGTGAGAATTGTTCCTGACTGTGCACGTTCTATTTTGAAACTAGCTCTCAGCCAGGCTGACGTGGAACTCATGATCCTCCTTCAACTTCTTGGGATTACAGGCAGTTCTGTGTACTTTTTGGGGATCTTTTTTGAGACAGGGTCTCCCTGTAGCCCCAGCTGTCCTGGAACTATGTAGATCAGGCTGGCCTTGAATTCTCAAAGATTCACCTGCCTCTGCCTCTTGAATGCTAGGACTAAAGGTGTGCACCACCATGCCCCGCATTTCATTGTGTATACTTTTAAATAAAGTTGCCACGTGTCCTCTGAGCAATTTTTCATATTAACGGTTACCTGACTCATCCCACACACTTGGGATCCTTTGCATAACTGATCCAGTAGCCTATCACCTATCGATCCAATATAGGATCTGACCTCTTGAGGTGATCCTACAACCTCACTTTTATTTGACCAGTGAGGGATGAGCTTTCCAGACCAGATGGAGACAGTGTGCTTCTGAGCAAATAAATGTTAAAGGCTTGAAACATACACTCACTCACTTTGGGAGGTTACAAAAGTATGTGGGTCTATGGCTTGTTTTCACAGGTGCTGCTTATTTTCATCTTACCTTGAGGAGTTACTTCCTAGAATCGAGGGAGGATCACCTCACGTTGTTCCTCAGAACCAGTATTCTTGTTTTTAGAGACAATCTCTCACCTTGGGAGCTCAGCAATTTGCTGGCTGGCTGGCCAGTGGGCCCCAGAGAGCCTCGTGTCTCTACCTCCCCAGTGCTAAGATTACAAACAGGTGCCACCATGCTGCCTGGCTTTTTACATGGGGATCAAACTTAGGTCATTATACTTAAGTGGTCTGAAATTTACCCTATAACCCAGCTGGCCTTGAACTCATGGCAGTCCTCCTGCCTCAGCCCTTTGAGTGCTTGGGTTACAGGCATAAACTACCACATATGGTAAGATTCTGAACTTGTTTCCCATACACTGTTTCTTGGTTTCTTTTTGTGTGTGATGTGTGTGTGCACACGCCCGCATGCATGAGTGTACACTATGTGTGTGCAGGTTGCTCACAGAAACCAAAAAAAAAAAAAAAGACATTGGATGCCTTGTTGCCTCTGGAAGGGCAACAGTGCTCTTAACTACTGAGCCATCTTAAACCACCTTCTGTTTTTGAGTTGGGAACTCACTGTACCACTTGGGCTGAACTCCTGCACAAGTGTTCCTCCTGCCTCAGCAATCACCACTGACTGGAATCTCGAGTTAGGTTTGAAAATTAGCCCTTATTGGAGTAGGTAGTGTGTAGGTCAGAAGAGGCTGGAACAATGTGGCAAGACTTTTTTTATTTGAGACAGGGTCTCTGTGTAGCCCCAGCTGGCCTCAATTTCAGAGATCTGCCTGTTGGGATTAAAGGCGTATGCCACCACACCTGGCTCCCAGCCCAACTTTTAAAATTCTTAACTTTGGATCATGAAATCCAGGTAACAGATGCATTAATCCAAATTGACAGACTGGTCATAACTTCTCAAAGAAGGAATTCTCTGGTTATTAACACTATTAGAGGCAGATCACTCCAAGTAAGTCTAATTTCAGTTTTCCCAACAAAGAGGTCTTTCAGAAAATTCCTTTTACATTTGTAAAAACACCATGCATTACAGAATAAAGAAATCATAAGATCATTTACAAGAAAATTCTGTGGTCTTTTTATCTGCCTGCTCTTCTTAGAAATGGCTTTCTCCTCTCTTACAGTGCTTTCAAAAACCACTCAGACATAAGACAGTCATTTCTTCATTTTCAAGTGAGTTTCCAAGATAGTAAAAAATTAGAAAATAGCCATTTTCTTAAAAGTAATGACAGACTTTAAAGCAATACATATTTAAAAGTAGGATATTTTTGTCCATTAAAATGATTCAGTGTATTTAGCCTTCAAATTGATTTCAGGTTCTAGTTACACAAAACAATTAGTCCACCCTTTTCCTTTTGGCCCATACCTAAACTATAAAAAGAAAATTTATAGCCGTCTCCTCCCAAGCTGCCAAGCTACAATGAATGTAGCAGTTATTACACTATTCCCATGACATGGCAATTCATGACTGTAAGAGTAGGCATTAACCATTTTATTTATGGCAAAGACATACTATGAGCTAGAACCCAATTATATACAGATACTTGATAATAAAAAGGAACATCCACATAAATAGAACTGGACATGTAACAACCAAGAACATTACCTAAACAACTTGCTCTCAAATTTCTAAAAGATGCTGTTGAATGAATCAGCATTCTGTGGTGGTCCTCTGCAATGATCTCTGTTCTAAGGACAAGGGTGCCTATGCTGACAAGTGTCTGGTTCTTTGTAAATTATTTAAATGTACAGGTCTGATAGCTCTTATAATAGGGCTTTCACTCTCTCTTTCCCTCTCCCTCCCTGCCTTCTCCCCTCTCTCTCCTTTTTGCTTTTTGAGACAGGGTCTTATTCTGTAATCCAGGCTGAGGCCAATCCAGAACTCACTATGGTGACCCTCCTGCCTCAACCTCCCAAGTGCTGGGATTATAGGTATGCACTATATTGCTACTCTGAGGACCTGAGTTCAATTCCCAGGACTCACATCCTGCAAGGAGAGAACCAACCTCTGTAAGTTGTCCTTTGACCTCCACACATGAACCCACACAATAAATATAGAAGAGTCACTGCTCTCAAGAACCTCTAATCACTAGGCTCACCTCCAGTCCTGCACATGGTTCTCCTATTTTGTTTTGTTGTTTCTTGGTATCAAATAGCAGTGAGAAGTTTAAGAGAAAACACTGCCATACTTTACAAAAAGCTAGAAGTTTATTAACACAATATAGACTAATATTTATCAAAGTTTCAAACAAGTCATTCTAAGTCTCAAGTTAAGAAATCACAATAATCAGTGTTAATTAAAATGGGGGGGGGAGATAATCGGGGACGTTCATGCGTTTTAGTCCAAAATGGAAACACAAACACTTATTTTGGTGGATCTGTGTTGATGCCATATTTCTCCTTGAGAAGCTTCAGCTGTTCCTCCTTCTTCTTGGTGTCCATCTTCTGAAATGCCTGGAAATGTGACAAACACCCAAGTTAATAGCTGCGAGCTACAGCTAAAAGTGAATTTCATCAACAGCACTAACTAAAGCAAAAACTCTCAGCACACAGGATCAGAGAACACAGCTGAGGGATACAAGATCACCAGAGTACAGCTGAGGCACACAGGATAGCAGAAGCACACAATATCACCAGAGCACAGGCACGCAGGAACTCAGTTATACTCACCCTGTTAGCATTATAATACAGCACCACAAGATATCTGTTACAAACATTGAATCCTGAGAGATGGTCACATGCATTCTTGGCATCAAAGATGTCTTCATAGACCACATAGGCTGTTCCTCTAGTTTCAGGTGTATTTCCTCTGCAGAATAGTGAAAATACACATTTACCCAAGCAGTGATAATTTTAAGGTCTTTCTGAACCTGTAATTTTTTTTTTTTTTTAATTTCTGGGTTTTGGATGTATATCCTCAAGCATGCTATGCCAGGTGTTCTACCCCTGAGCCACACCCCTATCCTTATAAAAATAGTCCATAAAAAAAATTATTATTATATGTGTATGAGTGTTTTGCCTGTATGTAAGTAAGAGCACTACATGGGTGCGAGGTCCTTGGGGGCCAGAAGGTACTGGATCCCATGGAACTGGAGTTTTAGACTGTTGTTAGCCGCCACATGGGTGCTGGGAATCGAATCCAGGTCCAGCCGCCGGCCCCCAACAATCTTTTAAAAACAATAGAAATATATTCAATTTAAGTATTTGGAAATAAACCTGAAATACCAGAGGAAATAAACACAGATATGCTAGATAAGTCTGTAATTTTTTGAATTAGGTAATTTTGCCTTTTTTTTTTTTTTTTTTTTGGTCTTTTTGAGACAGGGTCTCACTATAGCCCCAGCTGGCCTTGAACTCACAAGAGATCCACTTGTCTCTGCCTCCTGTGTGCTGGGATTAAAGGCATACAGTCACAGATGGTTGTAAGATGCCATGTGAGTGCTGGAAACTGAACCCAGATCCTCTGCAAGAGCATCAAGTACTCTTTAGTTTTAAATACTTTTTTTGTTTTTTAAATGTGTATGAGTGTATTGCCTGCATGTATAGAAGTGCAACTGTAATGTGCAATGCCCACAAAGGTCAGAAGAGACGGTCAGATTCCCCTGGAACTGGAGTTACAGATGGTTGTTAGCAACCATGTGGGTGCTGAGAATCAAACCTGGAACCTCTGCAAGAACAGCCAGTGCTCCTAACCACTGAGTCACCTCTCCAGTCCCCAATTTTATTTTTTTGATTGGTGATAAGAGGGATGAAAAGCCTCACTGTACAACTTAGCCTCTTAAGCTTCGACTGCTTCACATCATGTAGTGGTATCAGACTATATCGTTTATCTTATCTTACCTGTGATCATATTAGAAGAGGTAACAATATAAAAGGCTTTAAAGAATACAAAGTACCAAGTGTCTGCTACATGTCAGGTAGGGTGATCGATCACTCATCCTGGTTTGTGAGCACAGGCTAGACTTTAGCATGCAAATCACATTCTAGAAACTCAGTACTGGGTAAACTGGGAAGGCTGTTCACCACAGTACTAGGTAAAAGTATAGAACAGAGCTTGAGCACAGTGAGGGAACAGAAGAACAGCTGTTTCTCAACCTGTAATCAAGATCCAGGCTCCAGTGTCCTAGACTTTTATGAATTCAACAGCCACGCTATATTCTTCCTATGGGGCAGGCACTCACAGTGAAAAGGCAAGCACTCTTTCTTCCTTTAAGGATCTAGGTTCAAGCAAGGTAAATTGTGACTAAAAATGAAAACTTTGAATTCCTTTCAGAGGGACTCTAGTGGCAAAACTTCAGGTACTATGTAGTATTGAGATTCAATTTAGAGTTAGAGAAGATTTTATCCCTAAACACTGTGTGAGGCCAGATAGGAACTTTTACTTTCTGGGCCTTGGTAGTCTAACCTATAAAACAGATATATCACTGCATACCACAGAAGACAGCCTTTCTACCAGCTACAATTCTAAAATTACAGATTCTACTATCATATCCTTTAAATGACATTTTCGAAGTCTCAGTAAGACTCACACTCTGATTTGCCGAATAGGTCCGTATTTCCCAAATATATCATACATTTCTTCAGCTGTGATTTTGTATGGCAAATTCCTTATATACAAAATCCGATTTACTTCAGGTGGAAGGCGAATCTAAAATGAGAAAGATATGCCATTATTATTCTGATGATAAAAGAACTCAATGATACATAATAAGCAGCCAAGAACAAGAGGTATCATTTGATGCTAGGAAACATGCTCTTCAGAAAAACAACAGCACAGGCACTAGGGAAGACTGTCAAAACAAATAAAACCCCAAGCTAACAAGGATCTCCCACTTCACTTAAAAACTTCTACTGATAAGTCATCTTTCGTCTTCTTAAGAACTTGTATCAATGACTTCTCTTTCTTGTGCTTAACAGCTCTCCCTCCCAACAGGCTTCTATTCTTCAGCAAGCAGTTGATCTGGTCCTCCCAATCCCTACACAAAATACTCAGATCTCTCTTCATTTATTAATCAAATTAAAATTTTAAAAATTATTTTTATTGTATATGAGTGTTTTGAAGAATGTATGTAAGTTCACCAGATGCATGCAGTGCCTGTGGAGACCAGAAGAGCTGGAGTTACAGACAGTTGTTAGCCACCACATGGGTGCTGGGAACCTAATTTGGGTCCTCTGCAAAAGTGGCCAGTGCTCTTAACCATTGAGCCATGTCTCCAGCGCCCTTAATGTATACAACATACTAGATATTAAAAATACAGTGAATAAAAAAGACAAGATTTCTGCCTTCCTTTCATTTTACAGCTCTATTTTATCTTGCTCTTTTTTTTTCAGTCAAGCATATAGAAGGAAGTCTATACTTACATTCTTTATGTAATATACTTTATTTCTTTGACACACAGATCTAAGCTCCTACCCAGTACTCTGCTGAAAGTGCTTTTATTTACAAACACTTGTAATTCTAGTGTTTGAATCTCAAACTTCTGAGGCTTCTGACACTATTTCTTCCTAAAACCTACTATTTCATCTCAGTCTTCTATATATTAAACTGAAAGAATAAAATATTTATTCCCAGACTGCCAAGATGGCTCAACAGATAAAAAGGTGCTTTCCATCAAGCCTGATGACCTGAGTTCAATCCCTGAACTCCATGGTGGAAGGAAAGAACTTGCTCTCAAAAGTTGTTCTCTAACCTCTGCATACCTATGCACACGCATAAAAAATAAATATATATTTAAAAAATACTTATTCCTTTCCCTCAAGAGTAGTGGTGATAAATATTAAATAATTACAATAAAGTTTTAGATTTCAAGGTTAGGTTTATATAATCAACACTGTTAGATAATCATGATAAATTTCTCTAGTAAATTTACTTTCTTACTCTGTAAAACACTGTGTAACCCGTTGTCTCCTAAAACTTTATCATT
Organism: Eospalax fontanierii; assembly: GCA_035773235.1. Taxonomy (NCBI): domain Eukaryota; kingdom Metazoa; phylum Chordata; class Mammalia; order Rodentia; family Spalacidae; genus Eospalax; species Eospalax fontanierii. The sequence continues at coordinate 39,076,950 of CM069529.1, read as the reverse complement.
ATCACTCCCTGTAAAATCTGAACTGGGTCAGTTATATACTCTTTCCTGTCCGTCCAGTATATAACCCTGACTTGATGCTTCTTGGAGAAGACAGATTATGACCAAATGGTAAGTACTGTATATTTCTATCACTGAACTTACCAAACTTATTCATCTATAACTGCTTTTATTCTACTGCTATTCATCTACTCAAAACTTTACTCTTGGGACTGGAGAGACAATTCAGTAGTTAAGAGAAGACCTGGGTTTGGTTCCTAGCACCCCACAGGCCACTCACAACCATCAGTAACTCCAGTTCCAGGGCATCTGTCACCCTCTTCTGACCTTTGTGGGCATTGCACACACATGTTACACATATAGATGTGCACACAATATTTATACATGTAAAATAAAAATAAATAAAATTGAAAAAAACTTTTATTCTTGAATTTAAAGTGCTGGGGATCAAACTCAGGGATTCATGCATGCTAGGCAAGCACACTACCACTGAGCCACATCTCCAGGCTCACGCTAGAATGTATACATTTTTCTTCTATTATGAGGTTTCTCCCACTCTACTGGAGACTTTCACTGGCATATAAAATGCATTTTATAAATCTTTAAGACAATTCAATTTCTCTATTTACATGAAAATTCACTGCAAGAGCTCTTTGGTGTCTTCATTTTCTCAATTTCCACCATCTTTTCATTCTATCTAAAGGAAACAAGTTTTAACTCACTGCAATGATTCACATCATCAAGGTAGTCAAAAATATGCAACAACATATTCAGTGGTCAATTACCTGTCATTTTGGTATAATTCTTAGTCTTTAAGGTTGCCTACTTTCTTGAGATTTTAATTCTTAAAGGTTTCCAGAACCTTCCCCTCACCAACAGTAGAACATAGTAGACTTCGTTTTATTCACTGTTATGTCCCCAACATGTAATACTAGTGTTCAGCACATGGTAGGTATTCAATAAATACAACTGATAAAAACCATATGCATCAGGTATACAGTAAGTGCTCAAATATTATGCTGGATAATATATTAATAGAAGAGGATCCCCAAAATTTTACATGCGAGCAGAATGCCAGGCTCGAGTTGGAAGTGAATCATGTCTTTACTTATTTCGAGTACGGCTGTTCTACCGACGTCTATCTTAGACTCTGAGGATCCTAACGCCTGGTTCTTGGTGCAAGTCCTAATACTGTCAGTGACAGTGAAACTCTCAATAAGGGGGGCGGAAAGTCGCTCAGGGCGTACATCCCTGAGGACAGGTCCAGGACCGAATTCCCTCTGACGGAATGGGAAATGGTCTTCCTCGCCGGCGGGCAGAGGAAAAGAACTTTCCGATCCACGCTGCTGAGAACCAAGCAACGAGGTCGTACGACGCGCGCAGAAAACCCGGTACTCACATTCGCCCTCTTGGCCGCTTGCATCGCCATCTTGGCGGGCAGAAGAGGTTACCGTAAAAAATAAAGAATTCCTCAGAGACCTCTAGTGCTAGGCCGCCTTCGAAGGAGAGCCGGAGTCAGAAGAAGAATATCAGCGCTCTGGCAGCGCCGGAAGCTGTTACAGCACTACCGGAAAATCCCCGTCTCAAGCTACGACATGCAGATGCCCTAGAACACGAGCTGCGGGCCTAACCAGCTGGAGCGCGATGGGCATCCCGGAAGGCTACAAAAGGATCCCACCAAGACACTTCCGGACTGCGAACCGGAAAGGGCGGGGCGTAGACTACAGAAAGGGAGGTGTTCCGAGGGAGAACCTGAACTGACCGAGGGGGCAGGAGAGGAGGGGGCGGGGTCTGAGGAGGTAGGGGCGGGGTCTGAGGAGGTAGGGGCGGGACGAGACGCAGGTGAGGCGCTAGACTGGACGGGGCTTGTGGCCCTTCGCTTTAGGCCCGGAGGTGGGCTCCGCCCGTTAGTTTCGCGCGTAGCGGAGCGTTGCGGCAGTCTGCTGGCCTGTGAGGTGGCTGGCTCGGAACTGTGCCCGGAGCTCTGGCCTGTGGCCTGGGCCTCGGGTTGCGCATCACTTGATGATCCGGCCTCCCCCCACCTCCCGCGTCCCCAGTGAGTGCTCGGCTCTTCACATCCATTCTTTTATTTCTTTAGACTAGCTTTACAAGGCGGATCTGGAAGTAGAATCCTGCCCAAGATTGCTCTGGGGTGGCCGTGTCCTGCGGTTGTCACTGGGGCAGCTCCAAGACGATTTTGCCCACGTTCTTGTTAGCCTCCATGTACTTATGGGCTGCTTGGATTTCAGTCAACGGATAGACTCTGTCCACAACCGGCAGCAGACGTTGGGGGCTGTCCTTGGAGAAGTGGGGCAGAATTTGCTCCGTGAACGCTTTCACCAGAGTTTGCTTGTACTAAGGAAAAGAAGAACATCAACCTGAAGAGAGGCCTTATCCCTCCACTCCCCGTCTTGCATGCTCTCTGACCATCTGAAACAGCACATCCCTTTCGCTTCCCATGTAGGTGCTTGCTGTCCAATGTACACTTTTATTCTGTACCAAGTAAAGACTGAAGGCCGGAGTGCAATACTGGTGTGACTGACAGGCTTACATATATATTGTCAGTGCAAAAGGGACGCTTAAGCTTTGCTCTTCCCGATTAGGTATGAACCTGTGATGGAATGAATACATTCCCAAAGCTGGCCTCTGTTAGAACACCACAGGGGAAGAGTTTAGGGACGTAAAATCTGTTAAAGGTAAAGGCTTGCTTACCTAATAGGCTTTTTAAATACACTGAGCCCTACCTTGAAGACAAAGTCTTGGGACTATTTAAAGACTTCCTAAGTTTGGGATGTGCCCAAGGCTTCTATTGACTAATCTAAATTAGTTCTCTGAAAACAGTTAGCTTACTTATCCACCAGGTGGCAGGTTTCTTTACAGGTTCCCTAAGGTAAGCTATGACGGGATAGTATAAAAGCACAGTTTTCTGAGTTTTTACATGGTATTTCTTTTCACTCGTCACTCACCTTTTTGTCCCTAGATCTCAGCAAACTAGCGATCAGGCTTCCTCGTTTAAAAAGTAGCTTTGAAAGGAGGGGCCCACTGACAGCATTTCCACCTATCAGACCGTAGAGAATCCAGCGACCATCAAGAGCCAGGCAGTTGATGTTCTTTTCCCAATAGGATCCGCCTATGCAGTCTAGAATAAGATCAACTCCAGCACCTTGTATAGGATGTAGATTGGTAATGTTAGACAGAACATTTGGTACACATAAGATTTCATAGTATATTTGTAGTTATGGGGTAAAAATAAATATAGGGAGTCAAGTGTGGAGACTGTAATCCCAATGCTTGCTGGTGGAGGTAGCAGAATCTCAAGTTCAAGGCCAGCCTGGGCTACAGAATGAGTCTGTACCTCAAAAATTACAAATCATGGCTGGAGAGATGGCTTAGCAGTTAAAAGCACTGGCTGTTTTTGCAGAGGACCGAGGTTTGGTTCCCAGCATTCACGTGACAGCTCACAACCCTCCTTAACTTCAGTTCCAGGGGGTCTGATGCCTTCTGGCCTTTGTGGGGATTGCTCAATACCAATGCACTTAAATGCATGCAGGCAAACACTCATACACATAAAATATAAAAAAATACAAATGTTAAATGTTAGATTGAAACTGGAAACATTGGCTGTAGAAATATTGTTGTAAGTGGAGTTTGGGTAACAAAACTCTATCACTGCATGTGTTATATAGCTCATCTTTTATGATTTTCTGACCCTGCCGCATTACAGAAACAGAAATGGACAACACCAAGACCTAGCATGTCATCTTATCCCAGGAGTACAGTCTCACTGGCATCCAGGCATGAGTAGAAACAGCAAAGAGGAAGTCATCCCAGACTACAGAGCAGACTGATTCACATCTAAGTTATACAGAGCTGCGCTGGGTTAGCAGAATCACAGCTTACTAATTTTCTTTCTATCTCTCCTTTTCTACTCATGAAAAATGGAAAAGAAGGAATAGAAAACCAGATTTAGGTTGTTAAGGATGTGGCTCAGTGGGTAAAGTGTTTACCTAGAATGCATGAAGCCCTGGGCTTGGTCCCCAGAACCACATAAACTGGGGGAGGTGACACACACTTATAATCCCAGCACTCAGGAGATGGAGATGGGAAAATCAGAAGTTCAAGGTCACTCTTGGCTATACAATAAATTTGGGACTAGCCTGGCATATGTGAAACCCTGTGTCATTGGCTTATCTGTTTGCCTACCTCCAACCCCACTATGCCTGGCTCCAGTGTAGTCTGTGCTCCATGCTTCCTGTTAAGCAGAATGGCTGGTTGGGAAGAAGAGGTTCAGATAATTCCAAGTCAATGTTGTGATTATGCAGTTTCTAAAGCATGTATGAGTCATGTCACTTGTAAGGTAGATTAGGGATATAGCTATCCATGGTAGAGTGCTTGCCCTGCATGTGGAAAGCCCTGCATGGAACCACTGGGGTGAGGTCACATGGAAATCATCTCATACCTAGATGCTGGTGCCAGTCTCACCTGGTCAAACACCAGCATACATGAATTTGGCTAGGGCGGCTATATTGGGTTCAGTGGCATCAAGACAGACACCGGAGTACTGGCCCCCATGGGCTGGGGAGGATTTTATTTAACCATCTTTTCAATACCTGCTAAGCTGCACAAATAATTCTTTACCTTTAGTGAATCTTAGAGTTGCTTCAGAAAAGTCCTCTTCTTTGTAATTGAATCCAGCAGCTGCTCCAAGTTTTTCTGCCACCTGAAGCTTATGCTGGGAGCCAGCTGTGACCAGAGGAATAGCTCCAGCCATCCGAACCAGCTGGATGGCAGCTGTGCCCACACCGCTTGATCCTGCATGGATTAGCACAGAGTCTCCTGCCTGAACATGGCCTGTGACAGAAATATAAGAACTGTTTTCTCTGCTGTCTGACTACAGGAATACACATTTCCACACAAGTATTCCCTACCCTTGGACCAAATGCCAAATCTCTTGCTTTCTGAATGGAGCATATTGACAATTCTTTTTTTCTTACTGTACTGCCTTTGAACAAGTGGAAAATGAGCTTTAGTAACAAAACTATTGATAGTCACGTCCATGATCTCTATTTGAAAGTATGATAAAACACCCAAATACATATCTCTGTCCTATATGCCTGAATAAGCATTTTATTTTATTATTTTTTATTATTACTTTATTATTAACTACAGCCAATCCTTCGTCTGAATCTGGTTTCAGCTGGTCTTACTGGTCCAAACATCACATACAGACACCAGGCTTCTTGCAAAGTGGAGCTTTCTTTATGATCTTTCTCAACATGATAAGTGGTTCTCTCTTGGCTTTGCATTGAGTCTAGACAGTCTGGCATTCAAAGCCATCACAATTCAAGTTCTTCTGTTCCTAAAGCCTTCTCTGGCCCTCCTTGCTCACACCAGCTTTTCCCATTTCAGACTTAATGGCAGAGACAAAGCTACCTTTCCAAACTCTAACTGTGCTTTTTCTTTCTTTCCTCTTCATTTTCCCTCCCTCCCTCCCTCCCTCCCTCCCTCCCTTCCTTCCTTCCTTCCTTCCTTTTTCAGTGCTGGAGATCAAACTCAGGCCCTTAAGCACGTTAAACAAATGTTCTACCACTGAAATAACATCACACCCTTACTCTTCCATTGACTAAAGAGAAGTCAATATTATTTGAGGAGCAGAGACTTCTCCTGAGCCTTGTGTTAAGAACCCTTCTGTCAGCTAACCAGGGTTCTCAGCCTCTATACCAAGCCATTATAATGCAGTCTGTTGGCCTTATTTGTGCTACAGCAGGATTGGGTAATGGGGCTGGGTGTCCAGGAGGACTGCTGGAGTTTGGAGAGGCTGGTTCATTGGGGAGCTGAGCCACATTGTACAGAGTAAGCAGGGGCTTCCCACCTACGAAATGTAACAGTTGGAAGGCAGTGAGCCAGACCTCCGGGATGGCTGCAGCCTGAGGCATGGTCAGTCCTTCTGGGATGGGCATGAGGAGCTCTTCAGGGACAGTGACATACTGAGCTTGGCCTCCACCAGACAGCAGAGCCATGGCCACATCCCCGATCTTCCAGTGTCCCTTGCAGCCAGGCCCCAACTCAACCACATGTCCAGATGCTTCAAGTCCCAAAATGCTGCTGGTACCTGGAGGTGGATCATAATGGCCCTGTCTCTGCAAAGAGAGAGGCACATTAAGCAGGGAGCATGATCAGAAATCTGTGTGTCACTATCCTGGCCCCTCTCTAGTAGGTCTTTCTTTTCTCAAACAAAAAATTCAGGATGAAGTCTGGTTTTGTAAGCGAGGAAAGTGAAGGGAAGTATCTTGACTTATGTAAATAAAAGACTAACGGTCGGTCACATAATCAGTGTGTGCCATAACTGACGGGTCCTCAGCTACTTCATTTAAGCCCTTTTTTTTCAAATAGACACAGGCCAGGGCAGAGAAATGCCTTGTCAAAAGTTGATCCATAAATTAGCAGAGGGACCATGAATGAAACTGTGGTTACTGACATTTAAAAAAAATACTATTTTTTAATTATTTTATGTGTATGAGTGTTTTGCCTGCGTGTATGTAAGTATACCACATGCATGCAATGCCTGAAGAGGCCAGAGGAGGGTATTAGATCTCCTGGAACTGGGGTTACAGTTATCTGCCATGTGGGTGCTGGGACTCGAACCCAGATCCTCTGGAAGAACTGCAAGTATTCTTAACTACTGAGCCATCTCTCCAACTCAGTTATGGCCATTTATTGAGTAACAGGCTCTACTCACCACAGGCCTCAAAAGCTTTAAAATATAAGGATCTACCTAGAGTTTTGTATCTGAGCCACAAAGAAACTTTTTCAAACTACAATGTCTGGGCCCTAATATGCTTATTTTGAAAAAGTCCCCTAGCACTCACACTTGGAGTGTGGTGGAGTGTGTGTGTGTGTGTGTGTGTGTGTGTGTATATATATATATATATATATATATATATATATATATATATATTAGTTGTTGTTATTGTTGCTTGTTTTTTGAGACAGAGTCTCTCTATATCTCCAGCTGGCCTGGAACTTTCTATGAAGACGGGGCTGGCCTCAATCTCACAGAAGTCTGTCTGTCCAAGAGTTGGGATTAAAGGCATGTGTCACCACATGGGTGGTGGGTCCTGTGTATTTTGAGGCAGAGTCTCACTGAAACCAGAGCTCACCTATTCAGCTAGACTGGCTCGCCAACAAGCCTCAGGGACCTATCTCTGTCACCCCAGCAATGGAATTATAGGCACACCCGGCTTTTTATGTGCGTGTCAGAGATCTAGGTCTTCATGGTTGCTCCACAAGCACTTTTCCAACTGAATTATTACCCTAGTCCCTGATGCATTTCTAACTGACCCCAGCCAACTCAGGTGTGAGCTACCTTGCATGTCTGTTTTATGCAGTGGTGGAGACAAGAGTCAGACCCTCATGCACCCTAGGCAAGCATGCCACCCGCTGAGCTGTGTCTTCAGCCTTCCTTCTATAAATCTGCTTCCTTTTATTTCTTTACAGTTTGTTTGTTTTCGTGATACTGGGGATCCATCCAGGAGCCCAAGCATGCTAAACAAATGTTCTACCACTGCATTATACCCTAGCCCTACTTTACTAGTTTTTGTTGTTCTTGATTTTGGTTTGTTTTGCTTCTACAAGGTCAAACTGAGGCAATCCTTCTGCCTCGGCCTCTAAAGTGCTGGGATCATTCATTCTTAAAACTGCAGCCAAGAGTAATCTCAGCACTGTGGAGACTGAAGTGGGAAATTCTCGAGTTCGAGACCATCTGTCAGCATACATTTCGTGACTATTTCAAAATTATAAAATTCAAAACAATAAATAAATGCAAAACAAAAGTTGCCTAGCAGCATTCCATTTCATGGTTGGACTGTAACTTTTTCTGAACTAAGGAGTTTGGGGGTTACTTACAAGAGTGTGAGTGAAGGGTCACTTAGGGTGGACTTTATAGAACTTATTAATCAGTGCACATTGGTGCACCCTTTGGTTATGTTCCTATCCTAACTGGAAGCCAGTCTGTTTTCAAAAGAGGCTGTTAAATAAGGATTACGAGGTGAAGATGGGTCAAATTCAAGGCTTGGGAAGAGAGTCTTAACCAAAGTTTAATTAGTAAGCACTTTGTTCCAGTTTGGGTTCCACTGGCCCAGCAGTTCAAACAGAGGCTGGGACTATGAAGGGGTCACGTCTAGCTTTATCCTAGGCCTTCTTCAGTTTATCTGCACAATCTAAATGGGGTTGTCTGAGGAGTGAATCAGGGGTAAAGCCCCCATCTCCCTGCACACCATTCACCCCTTCCCTCCCCCGCCTGCTTTGCAAACGCCCCTTGTTTTTCTTTTCCTGTTCCGGGGCTGACCCAGGGCTGCCATCCTCAGCACAGACCCTTAGTTTATTTAAACACAGGGGCTATTTGGCTTTGGATCTCAAAACCTCCAGCCTCCCAAGTCCTGTTTTCTCAGTCTGGACGGTTCATTGAAGACTGAGGTTGAGTTCTGGAGTCCCGTCCTGCACCAGCCCCCAGGATCCCGAGGTACCTGGAGTAAGTCTGCTCTGTTCAGGGCACTAGCTTCCACTTTCAGGAGGACTTCACCCTCTCCTGGGCATGGTTTGGCCACCTCCTTCAGGTAGAGGTTTTCTGCTCCACCGGGTAGATCAAAGTACACGGCCAGCATGCTGTGTGAAAACACAGGGAGAGCAGGCAGAAGCCCCAGGCTCTGGTCAGAGGAGGGCAAAACAAAGCCCGCGCGGCTACCCTGCAGGCAGGCCTCCTGCCTGGCCGGCTGTCGTTCTCCGGATCCTGCCACTTAGCTCTCTACAATCTCTACACGGGTCCCCTAACCAGGGAGACTCCTGTCCAGGACGAGAGGCAGCAGAGCCCGGAAAACACTGAAGGACTGACTAAATAGCAAATTACTGTTTCCGGGTTGGAAACTCCAGTCCCATTTGTCGGGCCCCTACAGACCTTAGCAGTTACTTATTAAGCCAGTTCAGCTGGTGCTGCGGGGTCCTGGATCCTGTGGTGGCTGGTGGCAGCCCTGGAACAGCTGGAATGGACGCCTGGCCGGCCAAGGGGCGGGAATGAAGGGAACCAGCCCAGACTCTTCTAATAAGTAGGTAAGATGCTGCTGAGAAAAAGGGAGGAACACGGGAGGCGGGGCAGATAAAACACGGCCCAGGAAGTCTTAGGACTACTGCTTCAAGACAACACAATGAGATGGTTTGGAGCTAATTAAATAAGCTGTATGAGAGTGCTAGAGAAATGACTCAGCAATTAAGGGCACCGGCGCTCCTGCGGAGGACCTTGTTCGGTTCCCAGCACCCATACTAGGTTAACAAGAGCCTAAATCCAGGTCCTGGGTATCCGATGTCCTCTTTTTGCCTTCATGAATATTGCATGCACATGGTGCACTTAATGTATACACATGCAGGGAAAACACTCATACACATAATAAAAATAAATAAATTTTTAAAAAGCTGTATGGGACCAGGTGGAGGGTGGGGTGGGGACGGTGTAGCTCGGTGGTAGGGACAGTGCCAGGCTCTGGATCTGGGGTCCATCTGCAGATCTGGAAAATAAAATAATTCTGTATTAATGGGCTACATCAGGAATTCTTGACCTTGGCACAACTGACATGTAATACTAGATAATATTTGGTTGAGGGAGATTGTCCTGTGCACTGTAGGATGTTTAGCATCCCAATATACCCAGTTAAGTCATTAGGAACTGTCTCCAGACATTGTCAGATGTCCCATGAGGGGTATCGGTGGGGTACCACCAGGTTAGGAGAATATACACAAGCCAGTACAGAATCACTTGTTTCTCAGCCACTGTGGAGGCTGAGACAGGAGAATCACTAGGTCAAGGCCGATCTGGGCAACAAATAGGGACTTTGTCTTTATTTTATTGTTTTAAATATTTAAAATTTATTCTTTGAGACTTTCGTACATGCACACAATAAATTTCAACCAAGCATCCTTGCCTTTAAAAGGGGTAGGATGGGGTTGGGAAGATGGTTCAATAGTTAGAGTATTTGCTGCTTTTGTAGAAGACCCAGGTTCAATTTCCAGCACCTATATCAGATGGCTCACATCTACCTGTAACTCCAGTTGTAGGGGACCTACCTCCCTCTTCTGGCCTCTGGAAGTATCTGCGTATATGTGGTACATTTAGACACACACAAACACACACACACACACACACACAAACATACATATATAAGATCTTTTTTTTAAGTAAGAAAAGCTGGGTGTTTTGATTATTCATAAACCATCTTGCTACTTGATGGTCAGATTCTGTTGTCTCTGAGCAGGGATCATTCCCCAAGGTAGGCAAGAAATTTGGTACTTAAAGATTAAGATCCAGTCTCAGTGAAATTTAAAGTTGTGAAAGAACTATGAAAGTTGTCAGAACCAAAATGGAGTTGCTTGTGGCAACACTACCAAACAAAAAGACAACAAAGGCAGAAGATTATAAGTGGAGGGTTCTTATGCATGATTGCTTGATAACAGTCACAGAAGATTCACAGGCTAGATGCTTGCACGGAGGCCACCACAATCTTATATAAATTGCACTTCTATACCTAGGTGTGGTACCATCTGCCTCTATTCACAGCTCTTCAGAAGGCTGAGGCAAGACAATCATGAACTAGAGGCCAGAATGGGCAACACAGTGAGAGTTCATCTTAGATAGAAAGAAAAAAAATCACTTCTACAGAGGCATCTTCCCAGGAATCACGTTTCAACTTCTAACTGGTGCGATTACTGTTATCAGTCATTCTAACAAAGGATTATCATTTCAAAATGTCTAATGTAGTTCTCATTTCTGTCTTTAAATATTGTCCCTTGCCTCAACCTCTTTAAATAGGGGCACAGTTTACTGTGGCACGTGTGATCCCTTTGCAGTACTGGTCTCCAATAAACATTATTCTTCAGAGAATTTCTTTCTGATTTTAAAAAATTTAGACTAACAAATCTCTTCCTCTATCATCTGGAGAAAGTGTTCTCATTCTTTTTTAACATTCATTTACTTTTATTATTTGTGTGTAGGGCATAACACAGTGCATGTGTGGAGGTCAGAGGACAACTTTGTGGAGTTGTTTCTCTCCTTCCATCTTTACACGGGTCCTGGGATCAAACTCAAGTTGCCAGGCTTTTGTGGAAAGTGTCTTTACCTGCTTAGCCATCTTATTGACCAAACATTCTCATTCTTTTTTTTTTTTTAATGTATATGAGTGTTTTGCCTGCATATATGTAAGTGCACATGCACCACACGTGTGTGCAATGCCTGCAAAGGCCAGAAGAGGGCATATGATCCCCTGAACTGGAGTTAAAGATGGTTATTAGCTGCCATATGGGCGCTGGGAACCAAACCCAGGTCCTCTGCAAAAGCCGCCAATGTTCATTTTTCAATTAATTTGTTTTTATCTTATGTGTATTAGTGTTTTGCCTGCATTGACATAAGTGCATCTGTGTCATGCAATGCCCACTGTGGTCATCAGAACTCCTGGAACTGAACTTACAGACAGTTGTTAGCCATCATGTAGGTTCTGGAAAGCAAACTCAGGTCCTCTGTGAGAGTAAGCCGAGTTGTTTTTGTTGTTGTTTGTTTTTGTTTTTTACAATGGCAAATTTTAATTTTATTGAATTTATGTATATTTCATACAGAACACCTTAATCATCTTTATAACCCCTTCCCCATTGGCTCCTTCCCATAGCCTTCCCTTCTCCCACTGGATTTAATGCATTCTGTCATTGATGTTAAGGCCTGCTGAGTCAAGTTAGTCCTCAAACATCCCTCAGTGCAAGTTCATTCATTGAGGTCTAGTCAATCTGTCTAGAGGGCCTCACTTTAAGAAGATCAGTTGTTCCCCACCCAGCAGATGAGTAATCAGCCTCCACCTCTCAAGTGCTAGAATTATAGGCATGCATGACTAGTCCCAGTTTATGTGGTAGGGCTGAATCTAAGGCTTTGGGCATGCTAAGCAAGCACTCTAAACTGAGCTACATCTCCAACTGAAGACTCTCTCTTTTCTTACATCCTCACCAGCATTTGTTATCATTTGTTTTCTTGATGATAGCCATTATGACTAGTATGCGATGAATCTCAGATTTAATTTTCATTTACCTGATAGCTAAGAATGTTGACCACTTTTTCAAGTATTTATTCAGGTCTTTGTATATCCTAGCTGTTAATCCCCTGTCTGATCTGTAGTTGATGGAGATTTTTTTCCCCCCATTCTATGGGTTGTCTGTTCACTGTGAACAGACAGAAGCTTTTTAATGTCCTGTAATCTCATTTGTCTATCTTTTACTAAAAATATTATTAGTGTGTGTGTGTGTGTGTGTGTGTGTGTATGTACTCATGCTCAATTTTGGCCTGTGGCCTTCAGAGGACCAGGAGTTGGTGCTCTCCTTCTACCTTGTTGGCGTAGAGTCTGTCTTCTTGTTTCTGTCGCTGTGCTGCTGCGTACTCCAGGTCTGGCTGGTCCACCAGCTTCTGAGGGATCCTCCTGTCTCCATCTCCTCCATCCCTGTACTGGGATTCCAGATGCTTGTCACTGCATCTTGCTTTTTTTCTTCTTGATGCAGCAAACACTTTTACTCACTGAGCCATCTTGCTGAACTCATTTGTCAACTCGGTTATTTCCTGTGCTAATACAGTCCTTTTTAGAAAGAATTTTTCCTGTGCTCATTTCTTGGTGTTTCACCTGTTTTCATCTGACAGTCTTAAAGTTTCAGATCTTGGGACTGGAAAGATGGCTTAGCAGTTAAGAGTGCTCCCTGTTCTTCCGGATTCCTAGCACTTACATTGGGAGGCTCCCAACTGCCTGTGACTCCAGCGCCAGGGGATCTGAAGCCTTCATCCAGCTTCTTTGGGTACCCCACATATATACTCACACAGACACAGACACACAGACACACAAAAAAGTTTCAAATCTTACATTTGTGTCTTCGACCCATTTTGAATTGATTTTTGCACAAGGTGAGAAGTATGATCTAGTTTCATTCTTCTACATGTGTTAGAGGCTGTCTTATCTCCAGTGTATGTTTTTTAAATATTTATCCAACATGGCTATTGGATGTAGATACGAGCCACTTTTTAGGTATTTGGAATACTTTGCTGAACAAACCTGACACATTTCTTGCCCTCCTTAGCCTTACCTATTAGTAGAATGGAACAATGGATAGAAATCCCAATTCCCAAATTACATGTTATATGTGCGTGATAGATAGATACCATTCTGAGGCAGGAGCTGTGGAAGTCTCTAGTGTAGAAAGAACACTTTTTTCCAAGATTTTATTTATTTGTGTGTGTGTGTGTGTGTGTGTGTGTGTGTGTGTGTGTTGTGTGTATGCAAAGGCAAGCAAATGCCAGAGTACAGGTAGAGGTTAATTTAGGCAATCAGTTTTGGCCGTAAGCTCCTTTACCAGTGAGTCCTTGCCAGCTCTGGTAGCTGTTTCTTTTTTAAAGATCTATTTTATTATTTATGTGTATGTGTGCATCTGTGTGTGGGTATGTGCTTGTGCAGGCAGGTGCCTGAAGATGCCAGAAGAAAGCATTAGAACCTTTTGGAGCTACACAGGCAGTTGTGAGGCCCGGTATGCATGCTAGGAATAGGACTCAAATCCTCTGAAGGAACTAACAGTAAAACACTTAACTCTCTTCAGCCCTTGATAACTATTTTTTGAAATGCAAAATGACTTCTCTTACAGACACAGTCTCAGAAAAGAGGACTTCCTCTGACACGGGCTAACACATGAAGCCTCAAGCAAACATCAGAATTTCCAGGAATTTATCCATGCGTCTGTCACTTGATCCCCACTTCTCTTTCAAGGTATTCTTGTCCTTGAAGTGTCTAGTAATAACAAACTACTTAATGACCAACTGAGAAATAATTTTATCTCTGCTGTGCTTTTCTGGCTGCACGCATAAGTTTAAATCTCAGAATCATTTCAGTTTCTGTTTTGCATATGAATCATTGCTCATTGAATCGAGTTGGGCACCTGAGAACTTTAATGATCTCTCTTGACTATCCAACAGAACCTTGAGGAGATTCAAACTCTGTATTTTCTGATTTAAGATTATTTGAGGATGGTTCATACTTAAAAGATTCTCTGAGGTCTAAGCCCTTCTTAGCAAGAACTTTCAGAAAGATTCAAATTTATTGATTCAGTCTCTGCTGCCTTGTGTGTCAGAGATCTGTTTCAATAATTGTAGGGTGATTAGAAAATGCCTTCTTATTTGAATTTCAAGCTGGGCAAAATTCTAGGATGTACTGGGTTAATGGCATGGCTGGTTTTCTGGCCTGGGTTCATCTTGCCAATGTGTGTGTTCAATGGCTTTGTGGAGGCTGGAGAGATGGCGCAACAGTTACAAGCAGTTGCTCCTCTTCCAGAGGACCTGAGTTGGGCAACTCATAACTACCTATAACTCCTGCACACATGTGGTGTACAGACATACACAAAAGACAAACATTCAGTGGCTCATTTCTGGGTCCTATCTATCTATCTATCTATCTATCTATCTATCATCTATCTATCTAGCTAGCTAGCTAGCTATCATTTATTTATTTATTATTTTTAGACTGGGTTTCATGTAGCACAAACTGGGCTCAAACTCACTAGATAACTGAGAATGACCTTCAGCTTCTGTTCTTCCTACCACCTGAGTGCTGGGATTACAGGGGTTTACCACCATGACCAGTTTATGTGGTACTGGGTGTTGAATCTAGGGGTTTGTGCATGGTAGGTAAGCACTCTCCCAACTGAGCTATATCCGCAGTTCCTATTCCTGGGTCTTGATACATATACACAAAAGGCGGCTCTAACTGTACAGGTTTGTTTCTGGTCCCCTATTCTCATTCATTGATCTACATGTCTGTTTTCATACCAGTACCATGCTGTTTTTATTATCAGGGCTCTTTAAGATCAGGAATTTTGATACCTCCAGAATTGTATTTTTCTTAAGGATCATTGTAGCTATTTGGGGGCTTTTTGTCTGCATGTGAATTTTAGAATTGTTGTTCCTAATTCTGTGAAGAATTTTATTGAGATATTAATGGGGATTGTGTGGAATCTGTAGATTGCTTTTGGTTATGTAGCCATTTCACAGTATTAATTCTGCCATCCATGAGCGTGGGAGGTCTTTCCATCTGTAGAGTCTTCTTTAATTTCTTCAGCATCTTCGGTTTTTATTGTAAAAGTTTTCACCTCCTTAGATTCATTTCTAGCTAAAACTTCAAGGGTGGATAGAATGGACACCCTTGTCTCATTCCGGACTTTAAAATAAATGCTCTTAGTTCTCCCACATTTAGTATAATGTTGCCTATAGATTTGCATTGTATAGCCTTTTTTATGTTGAGGTGTTTCTTTTGTCGCTGTAGTGGTTATTTCTCTGTGGCTGTGATAGAAACACTGACCAAAGGAGAGTTTATTAAAAGGAGAGTTTATTTAGCTTATGGTTCCAAAGGGGGCAAGAGTCCATCATGGTGAGGAGGCACGGCGGCAGAGGTGTAGAGTAGACACACATCTTCAAGCAGGCACAGGAAGCAGATGGCGACTGGTGATCAGACAAGGCTTACGAATTCTCTAAGCCCACCCCCAGTGACATGCTTCCTCCAGCAAGGCCATACCTTTTAAGACCTTTTAAGTGTTTTGCAGTCTAAGATTTTGTTGGTGAAGTCTTTATGATCTTTTAAATGTAAGAATAACGTTGGGCTAGCAAGACAGCTCATTGATTAAAAGCACTTGCCACACATGCCCGAGGAATACAGAATCCATGGTGGAGGGAGTTCTCCATGTAGTATAATATAGACTTGTCATATATTTTTTATGCTATGTTTCTTTTAGTTCTAGTTTCTTCAGGATTTTTATCATGAAGTGATGTTAAATTTTGCTGAAGACCTTTTCCGTTTCAGTTGAGGTAATCATGTGGCTTCTGTCTGAAGTACATTTACTGATTTGTGTATGTTGAGCGAATCTTGCATCTCCCAAATGAAACTGACTTTGTCGTGATGTATGGCGCACTTTGTTATGCAGCAACAAATACTAATACAAGGGAGGAAGGAGGAGGATTGCTGAAGAGCAGGAACTAGGACGACTGAGAGAAGAAGGGCTTCTTAAAGGGGGATTAAATCTTTTCCCTAAGCACACAACTGCACCCCAAACCCTTTGTGACCTTTAGAGCCTCCTCGGAGAAGTTCTTCTTTTGTCCAGTCCCACTGTGGCACCCAGCCTCTAGTTCTCAGCTTGCGGCTACCAGTGGGATGACTTTGAACAGGTCAGTGAACTGGACGGTAGCCATGCCCACATTGCCCATGCCGGCAGGGATGAGTACTGTCTCCCGCCTCACACACTAACTATGGCAACGATCCAAGGTGGATTAACCTAAGTCTGAGAAGTTGTGGGGGTGGGAAGGTCCAGGGTTGGCTTTGGAAACATTGGCCAGCCCCGCACCAAGGGTGTGATGGAAACAAAGCTGGAGGGTCATTGGGCCTCTGTTGTTGAGGGCACTGCACAGGACAAACCCTCAAAGCTTTCAGAGCAGAAAGGGGCTCTTGCTCAGAGCAGAATTAAACTTGTGCAAGTTTAATTCAGGTGAGAGAAGGTACCTTGAGATTCAGTGCTGCCCTGAAGGGGCCTCCTTTCTATGAGCCCCTTAGGACAGGGGCAGTTCCCAGGCTTGACATCTGGGACACTTGGAGGATATCTCAGTTGCTCTCTCTGTCCTTCCTCATTTTTCTTTCTTTCGAGGTAGGGTCTTGTGTATCCCAGATTGGCTTCAAACTTGCTATATAGCCAAGAATGGCCTTGATCCTTCTACTTCACTTCCGGAGTGCTGGGACTGCACCCTGCTCTGCTTGGAGGATTCCTTTCTCTTTCCTTTTCTTTCCCTTCCCCCTTCTCTTCTCTTTTTTCTTTTCCAGTACTGAGAATGAACTCAGGGCCTTGTTAATGCTAGCCAAGCACTCTACCACTGAGGTACATCTCCAGTTCTGGGGTCTCTTTTGTGTAAGACTGATGGAAGAATAGTGTCTCTCCACTGCCCATGGAAAACCTGAACTGAAAGATAGTTTCTTCCTGTGGGGATGGCGACAAACAGCTGAAACTTGGCTCTGACTCATATTGACCATAAATGCTGTCAGCTGTCTCCATGAGACAGGATTGGAACAGCTCTGGGATTAGAAGCCAGGGCCGTTGTTGGAGGACTCAGAGGAAAAGGGTTAGGGCCACTGGATGCCAGGTTAAGATCAGCAATTGATTGCAGGTGACAGGATGACAGGGCAGGTCTGTTAGGAGGCCATACCCACACTCCGCAGCAGCTGGGAGGTGGTGAGCTAGGCCTCAGGGATAGCCAGAGCCTGAGGTAGGGTCAGTCTCTCTGGGATACACAGGCATCCTTCAGTGATTGCATTGTATGGATCCTTGTCCTCATCTGGCAGCAGAGGCAAGGCTGAGCCTCCAGTCTCCCAGTGTTCTCTATAAGTCAGTCAGACTCCAGCTCTGCTAACATGACCTAGGCCTCTAGATCCAAACTGCTGCTGTTTCCAGAGGGTGGAGCATACTGCAGAGAGGGACACACAAGCGAATCTGAAGAGAGGGTGAATGTCAACCCTCTTCCCATTGAAGAGAAAATGTGCTTGTTTGGACTCTGCTTTGTTTTCTATGATGGGAGAAAACTTGGATAATGTCCAAATAATTGTCACTCCAGTAAAAATGGCTCCAAGGGGCCTTATCAGATATGATCACTTAAAATAGTCACTCCAGAAAGCCTATTCACAAGGCCTACCCAGCCACTCTTAGTCCAGTGGTCAGATGCTCTGGGGGGATGTCAGGGAGCTGGGAAGAGGGTTCTCACTTTCCTATTCTCATTCATTCTCTCTCCCTTCTATCAGTTCTTCCTTCTCTCCTCCCTCTGGCTCTCTCTTCCTCCTCCCTTTCTCTTTGTCCCCCCTTTCTTCCCCTGTGTTACCTGTCTTGTTGCTCTGACAAAATACCTGACAAAATCAACAAGAACGAAGGAGAAAGGGTTTATTTTTGGCTCACAGGTCAAGGGTAAAGTCCAGCATGACAGAGGCTTGAGGCAGCTGGTCATACATATCTACAGTCAGAAAACAGAAAGCAATGAATGCTTGTGCTCAGCTTTCTCCCCTGCCCCTTGTGATGTGTGTATGTGTGTGTGTGTGTGTATGTGTACATATCCATGTGTGCTCAGCTCACTTTTTTTTTCCTCCCTTTGTGTGTATGTGTGCTGCATGTGTTTGGGTGTGCATACCTATACATCTATGTGTGTAGATGAGAGGCTGATGTCAGGTGTCTTCCTCTATTGCCCTCCATCTTATTTTTTTGAGATGGGGTCTCCCACTGAACCTAGAGCTCAGTAATTTGACCAGGCTGACTAGCCAATGAACTCCAAGGATCTTCCTGCTGGAGTTATATATGTGCCACTGTACCTGACTTTTATGAGGGTCTGGGGGTCTGAGCTCAGGTTCTCAAGTTTGGACAGCAAGCACTTTCCCCACTGAGCCATCTTCCTAGCTGCCTTGTTTTCTCCTTTTTATTCAGTCTGGGACTTCATTCTGTGGAACGAATGGTAGTATCTACATTTAGAGTAGATGGCACCTCAACTAACCTAATCTGGGTAATTCCTCACAGACATGCCCACAGATTTCTTTCCATGGTGATTCTAAATCCTGTCAGGTTGACAATCAGGATTAATCATCACATATTACCCCCAACCCCTACCCCTTGGCCTCACCTTATAACCTGCCATTGCAGGCCCAACCCACTGAAAGACTGCACCTGCTCTGGAGGGAATGGGTTAGCAGGCTCATGCCACTGTCCGTGATGTAGATGTCCTATTTCTTCATTTTAGGAATCTAATATTACACAAACTGGGCTCTTGAGGGAAGTCACCTGCCTTAGACCCCCCAAATAAAAGCTGCAATGACCATTTTCTCTCTGCCTAGAGCTCTGCCAGCTCTGTCTGTAGTCCTCATGCTCACCAAGCTCTGGGTGCTTCTTTGGTTCTGAGCAGGAGTGTGGAAGTGCCACAGATCTCCGTTCTGGGAAGATAAACCATGTTTTGGGGAAGGAGTGACCACCTGTGTTTAGCTCTGTGATGGCCACAGAGAGGGAGGTAGTACAAGCTTTGGAGGAGAATGAAGTGAAGGGACAGAGATGTCTTTCAAAGCTGTGACTTTGACTCAAGAGAGTGCCTGAGTCAAGGGGACAAGTCACAGTGTCTGATGTGCATACTTGTACCTCACAAGGGGAAAGTGGGTGACTTGCTCCATTTGGCAAGGGGTGGCATTTGCAGGAGTCAATACCTTGGCCAAGGTTACAGAGGTAACTCATGACAGAATGGCCACTGGACTCCAGGACTTCTGAGTCCACATAAACTGTTTCATCAACTCCTACTGAAGGCTGCAGTGGAGGGAGAAAAGGACTAAAAGCAGAAAGAAGTAAGGAACTGGCTAAAGTAGCCAGACTTGTAACAGGAGGGACTGCCACAAAGTAGTGGATGGTTAACGAGGCATCCTTTTTGCTATACAGATTGTTCCATTTCTGGGTGTGTTGACCCCCAGTAAAATCAGCAGATCTGTGGAAACTCTCTGATCCAATTCCCTTTTTGTGATGATCCAAATTTCAGGGTTGAGTGGTCATTTCCAAGTTGCTAGTTGAAATCTATATTCTACAGCATTTTTTGCTTCTGAAGACTCTTCCCAGAAGTTTCCCTGTTAAAAGAATGCACAGTAACTCCTATGTATAGGAGTTTCTGGTATAAGTCCAGAAACCCTGATCTCAGGGTGATAAGGAGTTATATTCTTATAACTAATTGTATTCTTATATAATCTTTCAAGCTTAGACTATTTTGTACTTTCCTTTTGTTTTACTTTCTAGGTAGATACGTTGAAATGCAGCCTGTAATGTTTTACTACTCAGTGATGTTTTATTACTCTTTGAAGTTTCCACTACCCTGAGATGTTTCATTACTTTGTAATAGATTGAAGCTCTGTGATGCTTTCCACTCACTATGTCTAACTGCTGATAAAGATGTGAAACTAAGAAAATGAAAAGTTCACCAAATGGTTTAATGAGGCATCTGGTCCAATTAGTCCATGAAAAGTGTAAATCAAACATAACACGTACCTAAACCTCTGCCGGTGATACCTGTTTTTGTAAACTGCAATGACTGTCTGGCCAATTCCTAGGCCAATTAGCCTGGCCTAGCTACAGATCCAAAGGTGGCAGATGTCCTGAGCCACGCCTTACTTTGTAAGCTATGATGACTGGCTAAACTCAGGAAGGAATTTTTCCTGAGATAACATGGCCCATTATGAAAAGAGACCTAGGGTTCAGGTGCCAGCCATACAATGATGACCTTAAAAGCTCTATATAATCCTTGCATTTCTGTCCTGGGCCCCCCAAATCTTGAAGCCTTTGTTGCTAATTCTGGGACCTCATGTGAGAGAATGAATAGAAGAGCTTTCCCACTCTCTCCTGGGTACGGCTGGATCTCTTGGCTGTTCCAAGAATTTTTTTCTGTAACAAGGGCATAGCTATGGCTTTCCATCTGATAGGTAAGCAGGCTGAAGAGATTAACCTTTCCTGGTTGTCCAGAGGGTTCCCAGGAAGTCCAAAGGTTCTGTGAAGCTCTGCTGAGTCACCTTGAGGCAGCAACTTCTCTAGTCCCAACCCCCATTCTTGGTCAGTCCAACTGTTGCTCACTGGTGACTCATGCTCTAGAACAGCCTAAGCCTCGACACTCCCTAAGGAAGCTGGAGAAATTCACCATCCAGTAGTGTAAGATGTGACTGGAACTCCCAACCTCCCCCCACAGGAGTCCCAGGACAGACACCTTGGCGATTCCAGCTAGACTCTCAGAGCCCACTGAGATCTGAGAAAGGACAACTTCTTGAATAGATAAGATTCCCAACCCAGGATTCACAAACAGCTGTAAAAAGGGACTGCTTCCTGGCCAGAAGTTTACCTTAAAAATCAATCAGATGTCATGGGGACCCCAAACCCCTCCCATAAAAGAGCAGGGGGGACTAGAGGGCTAGAGGCTTTTGGCTGATCTCACTCTCCTGGGGAGTTAGCCTCTGGCACTCTCCCTGAGGGAGCTTCTCCATCCGGATCTGGAGCCAGGCACACCAGTCCAGTTCCCTGGAGCCCGAGCCCCAAGATGAGGGGGCTAGTTTCCCCCACCTCTTTGGGGAGGCTAGCCCCCCAGGGGGGCTAGCATTTCTCCACTCTTGAGTGTGGAGAAGCTAGTCCCAGCTGGTTTTCTCTTAATAAATGGGTCCTGTTAGCTCTCAGCAGAGTCTCTGGTCCCTTTGTCTGCTGCATCTTTCTAACCCAGACCTAACAAGTAGTATGCCAGCTTTTCTGCCAGCGGGTCTGTCCCTGGGCTGTCCCTCTTCTGGCCCATGCCACTGAGGAGCCTGAGGCTCATGGGGTCTGTCCTAGGAGCCAAGATTCCAAGTTAGGAAGGCTCTCAGTGGAGGAGAGGGCTTGAGTCAATCTGGTGGCCCCTTTGTCCTGTCTTCTAGGGTTGGTTGCTTACCTCCCTTGGTCATCCTTATGGCTCAGAGCCCTCAGGCTTTTTTCTTAATCCAGAAAGTGATCTCTTTTTGAATTCTCAAGTACAGTTAGGAATTCGGAGTTTTAACTCTCTCCCAGGTGAGAACTCTCTCCTGGGTTTTGGCACCAAACAGTTTTAAGCAGAGAGCTATCTCCCAGGTTAAAACTCTCTCCCATATAAATGTTAGGAATAAGAGTTGGAAAGAGTCCCTGGTAGGAGAGAAAAAGCAACCAACCCAGTACAATCCACAATGACCTTTTATTAGTCAGTGAGGGAGTGTGCAGTAGCCTGGAGGGTCAAACAGCAGGGAAGTTTAAGTGCTTTCCTGTATATAAAGTCATGTGAGTTGGCTAGAGGATTCGAGGCCTGCATTCTTTTCTGATGGATAAGGACCTCTGGAGGGCTTGTGGGAGAGGATTTAAGGTTTGCTTTTAGGGCCTGTTTGCAGAAATTTATGGTTGGGGGTCCCAAAGAATTGCTTTGTGATTGGGGGCCTATGGCAGCTTCTCTGTCTCTCTTTTCTTCTCCCCCTTTTTTTGGGACAGGATTTCCCTATAGCCCCAGCTATCCTGGGACTCACTATGTAAAGCAGGCTGACTTACACAGAGATCTGCTAGTTTCTGCCTCCCAAGTGTTGGGGTTAAAGGGATGCACTACCAAGCCTGACTAATGGAGACTCCTTTTATACACAAAGCACTTTTATGGACTCCCTTTTGAGTTGGTTACCTAAAATTTTTAATCTCAAATTTGAATAGTTTCAAAAAGATCATGATTTCTAATTATACATACTGATGTGCGAGATAGGGTGCATTCAAGTGGTTTGGCCATCAGCATACATGCTGACCTGTTAAACTCTTAGTCAGGCCTTTAAATTCATTAAGTCGAATCCAGATGTCAAAGTAATGTGATAATATATAACCACTCAATTAAAAAGACTCAAGCAAGCCCTTTACCAGTTGAAAATTTTACAATTTTATTTTTCCTGTAGTTCATATTTTTGTTCTACTTTTCTCATAGAATTGTATCCTGTGATAGTTTATTCTTTACTGGTCATTCACATCTGCAACAAAACTATGTGTATAAACTGACATGAATTAAAAGATATTTCCCATGACCACAGGCTATTAATTTAATTTCATCTAGATCTATTATTGTCATGTTATTTGTTCACAATTTATGAAAATAACATTTATTATTTTAAATATTAGTAACTATTAAATATAGAAAGGGACATTTTGTTGTAAGGACTTCCCTCTCTCTTTTTATTTCTGTTTTTATGAGTGTTATGCCTGCATGTGTGTAAGTGCACCCGTGTGGTGCAGAGTCCACAGAGGACAGAAAAGTGTGTTGGATCCCCTGAAACTGGAGTTAAGAAGTTGTTAGTTGCCATGCAGGTGCTGGGATTCCAACCCAGCTCTTCTGCAATAATAGCCAGTGCTCTTAACCACTGAGCCATCTCTCCAGCCCAGGACCTCCATCTCTTAAACGGCAATTAATAGAGCTGAATTTTTCCCAATACTTATACCTGTGGATGAACAGTTACTCATTGGGACTGGGTTCAACATTAGTTCTCTATTTTTCATTTTAATAGACAATCGCTAAGAAACCGAATTTACATAAATTAGATAGGGAAGGAAATTTTTCATTATGAGAATGCCCGCATTTCTTCAAATACTTTTTGTTATAGGATAAAAATTCTAAAATGTCCTATGATTTTTTTTTTTTTTTGAGACAGGGTCTCCTTGTAGCCCAACTGGCCTGAAACTTGTTATATACACCAAGTTGGCCTTAAACTCACAGAGATCCACCTGCCTCTGCCTCATGAGTGCTGGGATCCTGCCTGGCTATGACTTAAAATGGCTATCCTTGAAAATGATCTTCAGTAATCTATTAGTGGACAGTTTATTTAGGTCTTGCTTCAATACTGTTAATGGCAGGGATTTGGAAACCATCCATTCTGCAAAGGGTTTGTTCCCCAGTCCTAAGTGTAATTCAGGATCTGTTTTTGGAATTAGACAACCAAAGCTTTTTTGAAGACTACCAAATTATTGTTAATTATATCTGCTATTTTATCATTTAGAGGTACCTTGTTTGAACTTTATGTACTCAGGATTTCAAAGTTAAAAATGTTAGTTTTAGCACATTTTGGGTATGATAGCTTTTTTGGTGTTTTTCTTTTGAGACAGGGTCTTCTTGTAGTCCCAATTGGCCTGGAAGTCCCTATGTAGAATAGGCTGGCCTTGAACTCACAGAGATTCGCCTGGTTCTTCCTCTGTCTCCGCCTCCTGAATGCTGGGATTAAAGGTGTGTGCCACCATGCCGGGCTGGGTATGATAGTTTTTGACAAAATTTGTTTACTAAACATGCTTCACATATAGTTTCACTAATATCGTATCACAACACACTTGATTCATTTATGAAAAACATCTGTGATATTCTTATTGGTTATTGGTCTTATTGGTTCAATGACGTTGTTCCTCATTGTTAATAAATCAAAAACTCCTTTATATCAGAAAGGATTTCTAATTATTCAGGTCAATGAATCATGTAATACATGCCTTGGGACAACCATCTTCACTCTGAAATTTAAGAAATATTGATGGGAAAGTATGAGGCCTTCCTTTCCTAGATGAATTATGTTACAAAGGTTTTAATTTTTTATTTACATGTATGTGTGTGAGCGTGTGTGATTACATGTATCATGTGTATGCAGGAGCCCACAGAGGCCAGAGAGGGTATGAGATGCCCTAGAACTAGAGTTACAGGAGGTTGTGAGCTTCTTCCATGTGGTGCTAGGAACTGAACCCAGGTCCTCTGTGAGAACAGCCAGTGTTTTTAGGTGCTGAGTCATGTCTTCAGCCCTACAAAGTTTTCACCATTCTTATGTTCCTTTTGCTTTATTCCCATTTTAATTCTTTGCAGATATGATGAATTTTTGCACAATACAGGACGAGGAGACTACTGAGACCAAAATATATTTTCCTTTCCTTTGGCACCCTGTAGTTCTCTTAGTGCAAACTAAGCATCAAAGGGGGACTGGAATAGTTGGGGTTGTATCCTTGAGATAAATAGGCAGGCTGGAACAGGAGGTAGGAAAGTAGACTTGACATAAACCTTCGATTAGAGTAGCATAGTTTTAGGAAAGTACACAAAGAAGAATCTTGTGGGGGCAGGGAGCTCTTTAATCTACTCAAGCCTCTGTACGCTTTCCAAAGTTTCCTGTGAACCACTAGGATAGGAAATTCTTGCTTGGAGACTCCATTTCAGAAGATCACCTGCTCTCTTGGCATTTCCCCAAGTATTGTGTAACTACCACCAAAGGGTCACTTCTGTGATCTCTGAATAGCTGAGTACAGTTGGAAATCTTATAATGAGGATTACAGGAAGCAACTAGAGTAATTAGCCAGCAGTGTAGTCGGCAAGGACCTAGGAAAGGCCATTTGTTGGCTAGTTGGTGAGCTGTTGAGATGCTTAGTGATGGTGCTTTTGAGAATTACTGTAGCCCAGGGTCAGATCTTCTGAATACCAACATACAGAATAGTATACAGTCACCCTGACTTATAAATTCTGGATGGTAGTGTTAAATTACAAGAAGTCATTAGCATGAGGATTGAATCCCAAAACTGGAAGCAGATCAATGTGAAGAATCAAATGGTAAGGGAGGATTGAAGAAAAGATGAGAAAATTGAGATGGACTGTGTTACTAACCTGGCTCAAACAACAAGATGCATCCATCCCCACAGCATTGGCAAGCCTGCTGCTAAAACAGGATGCAGTATATATGGTCTTTGTCCCTGGTTTCTGGTGCAGAGTTTCTAAAACTCTGATAATTTCCAGAGAGTCAGGAGTGTCTTTTGTTAATCATTTTAATGAAATGACTTCTTTGGGTGGGTGGGGGTACAAATGTTAGACACTTTCAGGCAGGGGTAGAGGACGAGGTGTGGACAGGTCATCATAGTAGCTAACCCTATGATTCAAAGATTGGAACTTTGTTTCACTTTTGGGGAGGCATGAGAACTGATGTAGCCAGAAAGATTTAGTTGGGCCTACATAATGAAAGTGCATACAAAAACCTCACAATAACAAGGTTTGGCATGCAGGGGTGCTGAGCATATTGATGAACACAAAGGATGGTATCCTGGAGATCATTACAGAAGCTTTGTAATCCTGCTCCCCAATGAATGCCCCAATTCCTTGTTTTAGACATCGCTCCCATTTCAATGTTCTTGAGTTATATACTTCATAGAACACCTGTAATCATAAATACAGCACTTTCCTGGGATTTGTGCTAGGAAATCATCCCACTCAGCAGCCATGGGTTTGAATTTGTACTTAAGTGTTTGTGTAAACTTGGGTTTGAAGTTTGCTCAGCCTTGTGGGAACTGAGCACCTTAACCTGTGAGATCTATGCTAGCTCCAGGTAATTATTGTCAGTGGTGAATTGAGGAAACCTGGTTGCTATCAAAGAATTATTGTTGGAAGGTACTACAGTAGTTTGGTGAAATCTCCTCCACCTTGAATGAGCCTAATATTTATAATAATACCTTATCTGAGTTTCCTTGACTGACCAATGTCCATTTTTGTTTTTATACATCCTCTCTGTACACATATTGGTTTGCTCAGATGTGCAAATCCTGAAGGTTCAAGAGTTATTGCTAAAATGTCTCTGTTCCAGGCCATTGTGTTGTGATATAATAAACATTAGCTAGAAGCACTAATAGTTTAATCTTCTGTTTAGTCCTGGACCTTGGTATGCTCAGTTTTGATTTGGGTTGAGGCTAGACATCCTCAGATGCTTCCCAGCTTGCCATGCAAACCCTACAAGTATCTTTGTATTGCCTCTTTATTGCACATGTGACTTTCCAATGTCACTGTAATTTAGCACTCTTTACAATTTGGACCTCAATGGTTCAATCAGTTCAACCGACTTCCTTTCCTTTTCATTCATGGGGGGGATGGGACCCAGGAAGACCAACTCTGTCCCAGCCTCAAAAGCACAAGAAATTGAAAAATTTAGAGTTAGACATAATCCCTCCTTTCAGGCCCCCATGGTGTCAAACCCCTTCCTCATAGAAAACAAAAACTTCACAGAGTTGTTCAGCTCTGACCCTGGAATCTCACTTTTAGGTCTAAGGAAATAACCAGAGATAATTATGCAAAAGCTACAAAGAAACAACACATGATGGGTATACCCAATAACCTGGCCTGGAGTTGTCAAGGGAAAGATGCACTCTTTTTAGGAATGGCTAGGCTAGAACTCCAAATTATCACAGTAATAGTTCTATCTCTCTCTTTTATTGTCTTGATCATCACGTAGCAGGTGACTAACAGGACATGAACCCTTTCTTAGAAAGTTTACATTCAGTAACTATTCAGCCTTAATAAAATAGGTGGACTCAGATGCAGTGTGAGAGGTAAAGTCAGAAAGGCCTTTATAACGTTCAACAATACCAGATGTCCTCAGATGAAATGCAGTACTCTGATTAGTGGCCCATTATTGGTGCACTGGCACCCTTCCCATAGGTCCCCCACGTGAGTAATATAGACCAGACAGCTGTCACACATGTTATATGATCTACATTATAGGAGAGGAACACTGAACTCTACTTCTTTTACAGCAAGAATTTTGCAAGTTTTCTCTTTGCCCTGTAGGGAAGCATTATTTCATTTTCTTTAGAGGTGGCTTGTTGCAACATGACCCTGTCAAGTGGCCTGGATAAAGACTGGTCAGGCAAGTTGGCACAATGGCTCAGTGAGTTTACTTGCTGCCAAGCCTAATGATCTAAGTTTCATGCCTGATACCCATGTGGTGGAAGAAGAAAACCACTCCCACAAGTTATTTTCTGACCTCCACATGCACCATGGCATACACAGACCACACAAAGGAGTGGTTAGTGCTTATAGTCTTGGTGTATATGGCAAGATGTATAGGAGTTCAAGAACGACATGGAGATGAAACTCCCAACAGACTTACCCTGTGAATAACTATTAGTGCTCTCACATTTAATGTCAATAACCGATGCTTACAGAAAAAGAACGAGCTGGTCAGGTAATCCAATAGAGAAGATGACCTCTTGAAATAAGAAAAACTACTCCCTTAATTCAGTCTTTCTTTAATCTTCTGCCTAGTATTTTTGACCACAAAACAAAATATTTTTCCTAAGGATCTATAGTTTTCTTCTAAAATAATAAAGTTGCTGTCACTAGTTGTCTGATGACTTAATTTCCTTTTTTTCTTAGATATTCTCCTGAAAAAAAAACACAAGTTTTTAATTTATTAGTAAACTGTCACTATAATGCAGTTCATTAATTTTTTCATATACAGTGCTTGGTCACTACCATGTGCTAGGTACTATTCTATGCAGTAAAGTCACAAGGATAATCGGACACTTGAAGCGGAAGCCTTTCCTTCATGGAGTTCTATGTCTAGTAGGCAAGACAGATGTATGAAAATGTCAATTAAATTTCATAGTGATAGTGTATTTGAGCTGCTTTAGAGGAAGAATTAGTTCTCCATGCAGAGAGGGTAAAGGAACATATAACTGGCAAAGGAAATAAGGTGGAAGACAGCTCAGTGAACAATAGAACCTGCTATCCCCTGCTCCTTATAACTACCTATTTAGGCCACATCTATATTTAAAATTGATCACAGCATTTCATTTTTGGGAAACATTTATTTTTATGTGTATGGCTGTTTTGCCTGCATGTTTGTAAGTGCAGCACTTGCATGCAGTGCCTGAAGAGGCCAGACGAGGGAGTCAAATTTCCTGGAACTGGAGTTACAGATGGTTGTGAGCACTTCATTTTTTTAAAAAACAAGCTATTAATCAGAGAGTTTTGAAAGCTGGTGCTTCACTCATCAAAAATTAAGATTTTTTCTTTTTTTTTTTCTCCAGAGCTGAGGACTGAACCCAAAGCCTTATGCTTGCTAAGTAAGTGTTCTACCACTGAGCTATATCTCCTATATGCTTTTTCTTAATTTGATTGGGGATATTACTAATTTTCCACCCCTAATGCAATCATGATAGATATAAAAGGTGAAGCACTAAAACAAATAGACCTTTAGCCAGGTGTGGTAACACATGCTGTAATCCAGTACTTGGAAGGCAGAAGCAGAAGTATTGTTGCAAATTCAAGGTCAGCCTGATTTGTACAATGAGCTCCAGCTCAGTCAGAGTTACACAGCAAGATTGTCTCAAAAAACAAAAACAAAAACAAATAGGAAAGACCTCTAAAAAATTAATTGTAAGAGTTAACTGCATCCAAATTCAGCAAAATGAATCATTTTTCTATTGATCTATGTTACAATAAGGTCTTAGATGAAATTCTCATGAAAATAGACAAAATATTAAACCATGAAACATCTTACTCTTCCCATGTGAATATCAAAACACAGAGCCTAGTTCTTTTATCATGCAGATTTAGTCTTCACATAAGAGTGAAGCACCTTTTATGTGAAGAAGCTATATGGAAGTTAAATCCATCCCTCTAATTTATAGAGAGAACACAGAAAATTTAAGGAATAATAATAGTTATTTGACAATTACACTTAAATTAGGGAACATAATCTTCATTACACTTAAATTAGGGAACTTCCCTGGTCTTTTCTAAGGAGTTAGCCTAGGGTCTGAGTAGGTAAGATAAAGCCTGGCTTCTTGAAGGCCTAATGACCCATTTTCTTAATCTCATTTTATGGATATATTAATGGGACATTAGCTCAGATCTATAGGTCTCTGTTCTCTATAGGTTTCTGCTCCTACTTTGCTGAAACTGAGCCTCCTTTTCTCGGATGTTGCTTAATTTCTTATTTATTCATTTAAGATTCAGCTCTCTGGAGCCTTCTCTGACTGAGGTAGAACTTATTCATTTAACTGTTTATCAGACATATATTAATTTCCTACTCAAAAATAAGGTCCTGTGTTAGATATTAGAGGAAGGAAAACAATTAAGATAAGGTTTTTTTCTTCCTAGGGTTTCATAATCCTGATAAACAAAGAGCTCTATTGAGAACAATAATGACAGCATATAGCTGTGTGGGGTGACACACCCCTTTAAGCCCACTTGGGAGGCAGAGGCAGGTGGATCTCTGTGAGTTCAAGACCAATCTGGTCTCTGTAGCAAGTTCCAGGCCAGCTATGGCTACAGGGAGACCCTGTCTCAAAAAAAAAAAAAAAAAAAAAAGACAGTATGTTCTCGGGGGCCATGTGCCTGCCTTGAACTATGCCCTAGTTTTGGGTTAGGCAGAAGACAATCTTGTGCACAGAAGTGCTGTTGGAAGCAGGAGTTTTCATTAGGCAAAATGATTTACATCTGAGAAGTTTTTTTCACCTAAGACTGAGGTCACATGAAGATCTTTGAAGGAAGCCAATCACGTCTTAAGTTATTTTGCCTGTGTTAGTATTGTTTTGCTCCCCTCACAGTATAAATAGGGGGGGACTTAATAAAGGCAAGCTGCTTCAGTATGACAGCCCTCCTGAGTCTGTCCTGTTCTCTCTCTCTCTCTCTCTCTCTCTCTCTCTTTCTTTCTTTCCATTTTCTCATCCTCACTCCCCGCTTTGGGTATGGTCTGATTTCTGCCGGCAGGCTTCGGCAAGTGGCGCCTGGACCAGGGACCTGAAGACTGGGGGTAAAGTGAAGGACACCGCAGTATGAGTGAGCTCACTTAAAGAATGTAAAGGAAAAGGAAGAGTAAAGGAAAGTAAAGGAAAATAAAGGAAAAGAGTGCGGTGAGAAATCTCAGGAGTAAAATGGGTCAGGGTGATAGTCGTTTGCTTATTGTAAATATGTTGGAAAATATGCTTTATGCTTGAGGGGTTGGTGTAAAACATCAGCAGCTTTGTAAATTTTGAACTTTGTAGAAAAAGTCTGTCCCTGGTTCCCTGAAGATGGGTCTGTAGATTTAAAAACATGGAAGAAAGTAGGAAGAAAACTTCAGGATTATTATGATGTTTATGGACCGAGTCAGGTTCCGGTAGATACTTTTAGTTTGTGGGCTTTGATTAGGGATAGTTTGGATCCTAGACATGAGATGGAAAGGGTTCGAGCAGAAAAAGTAGCGAGTGGCATGGAGTCACAAGCAGCTCAGGAGGAGGAGGAAAGTGAAGTTAAACTTTCTGTCCCTCCGTTTGAGGAGTTAGTGGAATTTGAAAATGAGCAGTTTTCCAATAGTGAGTTATTAGATTCTGAAGAAGAGTGGGAGGAGAAAACTGCTAGGTATCAGAAAGAGGATGAAGTTTCCCAGATTGTCGCATTGGCAAAAAAGGAAACTGATCAGGAGGGAACTAATCTAGGGGAAATTCAATGTTTGCAGGAGAAGATGGAATTGTTATCTTTACAAATGCAGCAAATTAGAAAACAACAGGCTAAGGAGAAATTACAGAGCCAGGCAAGAGTAGATCCTCTACCTCTGATGGAAGAGCCGCCTGTAATCACAGTTAAGCAAAAATTGGCAGGAAAGCCTCGTCCTTTGTCCTCAGTGCAATCTCCTCTATCTCCATTGCAAGCCGCTGTAAGTAAAGCGGCCGAAAGCTGAGAAAACATTCAGGGTTTCAATTATTCCGTTATAGAGCGGGATGATGCACAGGGAAATCGGGTGAGGGAACATACTCCTGTCTCCTTTAAGCAGATAAAAGAGTTGAAACTTGCTTGTGTGCAGTATGGTCCAACTGCTCCTTTCACACAGGCAATGTTGGAATCAATGTCTCTGGAGGTGCTCCCGCCAGATGATTGGAAACAAATGGCCAGAGCATTTGTTAGGAGGAGATTATTTGCTTTAGAAATCTGAATATGCAGAGCAATGTCAGGCTACAGCAGAAATAAATCAAGCACAGGGAATACCAATTACTTTTGATATGTTAGCAGGAGAAGGACAATATCAAGGAACAGGGAATCAGCTGACGTTTGATATTGCTGTGTATGCACAGGTTAATGCTGCAGCTAAGAAAGCATGGTATAAACTTCAGGAAGAAAGACCGAAGATTTGTCAAAAATTATACAAGGACCTGATGAATTATATCAAGACTTTGTAGACAGGCTGATGCAGGCAGCAAGTAGGTTATTGGGAGATTCAGAGTCAGGGCTTTTGTTGGTAAAACAACTAGCTTATGAAAATGCTAATTCTGCTTGTCAGGCAGCCTTGAGACCTTTTAGAAAAAAGGGGAATTTATCAGACTACATTAGACTTTGCTCCAATATTGGGCCCTCGTATACTCAAGGTATAGCATTAGCTGCTGCGTTACAAGGCAGATCGGTAAAGGAAGTACTTTTTCAGCAGCAAATGCCTCAAAAAGGCAAGGTTGCTGGCCCTTTGCGAAGCTGTTATGGGTGTGGACAGCTGGGACACCGAGTGAAACAATGCTTTAATAAACAAAAGGCCAGCACTCCTAAAAAGGAGCCAGGCTTGTGTTACAGGTGTAAAAAGGGAAGACATTGGGCTAACGAGTGTAGGTCAAGGCAAGATGCCATGGGAAATCCTTTTCAGCAGGGAAACGGGCGAAGGGGCCAGCTCCAGGCCCCGCAACAATGTTATGGAGCGCTAGAGAATTTTGTCCCTCAGCAAGGAAATCCATTCAGGACCTTTTCAGAGCAACCCCAGGCAGTGCAGGACTGGACCTCAGTTCCTCTACCTATGCAGTATTAACCCCGGAGATGGGAATGCAAGCCCTTCCCACAGGAGTTTATGGTCCTTTGCCCAAAGGGGACAGTAGGGCTATTGCTAGGAAGAAGTAGGGTTACTATGAGAGGAATTATGATAGCGCCAGGAATAATTGATGCAGATTTTGAAGGAGAGATAAAGATCATGACTTGTTCTCCTAGTGGAATATCTGTAATTAAGCAAGGTCAAAGACTTGCTCAGTTAATATTGCTCCCTCAGATTGCTACAGACAATATAGTGAAAAACCCTAGAAGAGGTGATGCAGGGTTCAGGTCATCAGATGCTTATTGGATACAGGCTATAGGTGCCAAAAGGCCTGAGCTAACATTATTCATTAATGGGAAAAAGTTTCAAGGTTTACTAGATACTGGAGCTGATGTTTCAGTGCTCACTGCTGATCAGTGGCCTTCACACTGCCCAAAACAGACATCTATGACACAATTACAAGGAATTGGTCAGAGTCCAGAACAGAGTAGTAATATATTGACTCAGAAAGATGAGGAAGGACATGAGGGAACTTTTCAACCATACATCATTCCAGGACTGCCAGTTAATCTATGGGGAAGAGATGTGATGAGTCACATGGGTGTATACCTCTATATTCCTAGTAATGAAGTTACAAATCAAATGTTCAGACAGCGGGGAAAAAACAGTGAGAAATGGCAAAAGCTACCGTTACCTGTTTCCAGACCTTCCAGGACAGATTATTTTTAGAGGGGGTCACTGGACAACCTGTACTCCATGCAGATCCAATAATTTGGAAAAATGAGGAACCTGTGTGAGTGGATCAGTGGCCTCTTACTGCAGAAAAAATTCAGGCCGCAGAGCAGTTAGTAAAGGAACAGCTGAAAAGCGGTCATATAGAGCCTTCTAATTCACCTTGGAGTTCGCCAATTTTTGTTATAAAAAAGAAGTCAGGAGAATGGAGGTTTACTACAGGATGTTAGAAAGGTTAATGAGACAATGGAGTTGATGGGAGCTCTGCAGCCTGGATTACCCATTCCATCTGCTATTCCTAAAGATACTTATAAGATTATTTTGGATTTAAAAGATTGTTTTTATACTATTTCTCTTGCAACTCAGGATTGTAAAAGATTTGCATTTAGTGTAACTTCAGTAAATTTTAAAGAGCCTCTGAAAAGATTTCAATGGAAAGTATTGCCTCAGGGTATGGCAAACAGTCCCACCCTGTGTCAAAAATTTGTGGCTCAAGCAGTCGCAAACACTAGACAGGTTTATTTCCAAATATATATAATTCATAATGGATGACATACTTTTGGCTCATAAACAGGAAGAAACTTTGCTCGCAGCTTATGCTCATTTGCAGTAGGCTCTGAAAGAGCAAGGGCTAATTGTAGCACCTGAGAAGGTACAAACCGAATTTCCGTATTCATATTTGGGTTATAAATTATATCCTAAAACAATTTTGCCTCAAAAAATTCAGATTAGGAAAGATGGGTTGAAAACGTTGAATGATTTTCAAAAATTATTGGGCGATATTAATTGGCTTAGACCTCATTTAAAAATTGCTACAGGAGAACTGAAGCCTCTTTTCGACATTTTAAAAGGTGATTCAGATCCTAAATTGGCTAGAAGCTTGACGGAGGAAGCCAGAAAGGCACTATCTCAGGTAGAACGGGCTATTGAAAATGAACAAATACAATATATAGATTATACCCAGGGATGGGCAGCATTTATTTTGGCTACTATTCATACTCCAACTGTGGTGTTATGGCAGGAGGGACTTTGCTATGGTTGCATTTACCTGTCTCACCTGCTAGAGTGTTGACTCCTTGTTATGAGGCAGTAGCGTGTTTGGTTCAAATGGTTAGAGCTGAGTCTCGTAAGTTTTTTGGAAAGGAACCTACTGTAATAGGACTTCCATTTACAAAACAACAGATAGATTGGTTATTTCAAAATGTGGATTCATGGGCCATAGCTTTTGCCTGTTATTCTGGCATCATAGATAATCATCCGAAAAACAAGCTATTACAATTTGCAAATAGTCATGCTTTTATTTTTCCAAAAATTGTGAAACAGGATCCTATTAAGGACGCTTTAGTGATATTTACAGATGGGTCCTCTAATGGTAGGGCTACTTATGTGTTACAAGGACAATCCCATGTTTTTCAAACTTCTCCAGCTTCAGCTCAAGTAGTAGAACTTCGGGCTGTGGCTGCTGTATTTCAGTTTATGACCTCTACTTTTAATTTGTATACTGATAGTCATTATATTGTTAAAGCCTTGCAGATACTTGAAACTGTATCTTACATTGAGGCAACTAACACTCAGGTTCAAGAATTACTTGGTCAAATACAAAGGTGTTTACATGCTTGTTCTCAACCCTGTTTCGTAGGGCATATTAGAGCTCATACTGGGCTCCCAGGGTCTTTGGCTTTGGGGAATAATTTAGCAGATAAAGCCACGCATTTCGTGGGCTTATCTCAATTGGAATTAGCACAAAAATCTCATGCTCTTCATCAAAATAGCCAAAGTTTAAGAAAGCAGTTTCAATTTACCAGGGAGGCTGCTAGGCAAATTGTTAAACAGTGTCGCTTATGTCCTGAATTTCATTCTGTCCCTCAATATGGAGTTAATCCACGTGGACTAATGCCCAATCAATTGTGGCAGATGGATGTAACTCACATCCCGGAGTTTGGAAAATTAAAATATGTTCATGTGTCCATAGATACTTACTCAGGTTTTCTTGTGGCTACTGCTCAAACTAGAGAAGCTACTAAGCATGTTATAGCACACTGCATTAAATGTTTTTCTGTAGTAGGTTTACCATCTATAATAAAAACAGACAATGGCACAGGCTATACTAGTCAAACTTTCCAACGTTTCTGTGCTCAATTATCCATTAAACGTAAAACAGGCATACCTTACAATCCTCAAGGACAAGGGATTGTTGAACGTGCCCATGGAGCTTTAAAAAATTAATTACAAAAAATAAGAAAGGGGGAGTTATATCCCAGATCTCCACAGAACTCTTTGAATCATGTTCTTTTTGTTTTGAATTTTTAAAATATGGATGCTTTTGGTCTTCCTGCTGCAGATAGGTTGTGGCATCCTAAGACTTTGGATACCTATGCACAAGTGAAATGGAAGGATCTGATTGATGGGAAATGGAATGGCCCAGACCCGGTACTAATATGGCAAAGAGGGTATGTTTGTGTTTTTCCACAGAACGCTGAGAATGCCAGGTGGCTGCCAGAGAGGCTGGTCCGGTTGGCAGGGACAGAACGAGGAAAGAGTGATGTTGCTGTTGCTGTGGAATCAGTTCCTGATGGACTTATTGGACTTACGTAATAAATCTAACTATGCTGCATCCAGCCATGTGGGAAGAGAGAGAGATTGCAGCAATGGTGAATGATACTCGCCTGTCAAGACATCATTATATGAGAAGAACAACAGTGAATCAGAATTCTACTGCAGGGAATGCTGATGAACGAGAAGAAGAACTAAGTATAGGACTTTGGTGATCAGATGAGTTTCCCACAGACTTATATGGGGAAACAGGCAACAACTATGGACAAAAGT
Source organism: Eospalax fontanierii (assembly GCA_035773235.1). NCBI lineage: Eukaryota > Metazoa > Chordata > Mammalia > Rodentia > Spalacidae > Eospalax > Eospalax fontanierii. Next base: position 39,041,179 of record CM069529.1, on the reverse strand, counting down.
TAAGAACGTGTGATAGCTTGCCTAAGTCAACCCTATATATACTTTTGTTTGGACAGTTTAAATATTGCTCATAATGGTACTAGTTTTGATGTTTTCTGTGTTCAATGTATTTCTTGTGTTTTAATGTAACTTGATTAATTGCATTTCAATTGTTTCCATGGGTGAATGCAAGTTATGGTATCTTAGCAATTTTCATTTATTATGATTTCTGCAAATGTTATGTGTGGTTTGAGGGTTAAAATGTTGCAAGGTTTTGGCATAATGAACGTATATCCTTAGATTTATGTTAACTGTAAAAAATAGTTATTTGACTTTGACGCAGCAGAAACTGCTGCTGATTTGTTAGATAAGCTAAGTCTTTTTGCCTTCAGGATCTCCTTTGACCTCAGATCAGGAAATAGTATAATCTTGGGTCTACGTTATTCTCCTTAAAAATTTGCATACTCCTTCCATACGACCTATGTCCTCAGCACATTCTGGGATGTTACAGCTGACGTGCACAGTGTTCGGCTCCGAACTCTATAGAGTTGCCCCTTACAGGAGAGGCTGGCAGCCAAAGACAGGCAACTTTCTCTCGAACTAAGCTGACCTAAGACAGGGCGTGGATGGTGGGCATTCACGTACCAATGACGGGTAAAGCTTGTGTTTCGGAGAGAATGACCTAAGACAGGCACAGTCTTCCTGGCCATAATCAGAAAGGTTATGGTATCTTTAGAAAATAGAAAAGGGGGAGCTGTCGGGGGCCATGTGCCTGCCTTGAACTATGCCCTAGTTTTGGGTTAGGCAGAAGACAATCTCGTGCACAGAAGTGCTGTTGGAAGCAGGAGTTTTCATTAGGCAAAATGATTTACATCTGAGAAGTTTTTTTCACCTAAGACTGAGGTCACATGAAGATCTTTGAAGGAAGCCAATCACGTCTTAAGTTATTTTGCCTGTGTTAGTATTGTTTTGCTCACCTCACAGTATAAATAGGGGGGACTTAATAAAGGCAAGCTGCTTCAGTATGACAGCCCTCCTGAGTCTGTCCTGTTTTCTCTCTCTCCATTTTCTCATCCTCACTCCTCGCTTTGGGTATGGTCTGATTTCTGCTAGCGGGCTTCGGCAGTATGTAAAAATATACAGGACAGTAAAGAGAAGCCCAAGATTTGACTTGGGTCTTCAGTGAAGTTTGTGAATTCACCAACCAGATGTGAGGGGGCAGGGACAGAACAGGAATATATTTCTATTAGGTAGGAAATTATCTATAGAGGTAACGAAGGTAGTGTTTCTTATCTAGCTTTGATCTCATAATTTGGAATAACACAGGGCACAGGGCAGAGCCTCTAGTTATTTGCTACAAGAATGAGTGAAGGAATGTCCGTATTCCTTGCTAGAGGTATTTACTATTTCAAAGGAGTGTTTAAGCAATTAAAGAATTTATTTCTAGATATTCAAATCTAGATGAAAAAATGTAAAACATAAAACAATCTACTATTTTCTATGCTCAACTCTCACCTTAGTTCTCCATTAGATCTTTTTTTTCCCCAAAAAATGTACAACCAGGGAAGGGGACTGCAAGATACCAACAAGGCGGCTGCTTCTCCCCTGGCAATTTCTTTGTTAAAGGTTCCTTCCAATAGGTGCACCAGTAGTTACATACCTACTTTGTAACCTGTTTCCTCTCCATTCCCCTGCCCACCTAGCTACACAGCTAAGTAATTTGGAGGTGGGGAGCAAACTACATGATGCAAGTCAGGGTCCTAAAAGAAATTAATGGGTAGGATGGGAGGCTTGGTCATGATATCAAGCCAAGGAAGGAAGTAGCTTGTAATGGTATAGAACAAAGCTGACTCACAAGCAGGGCCAAGACAGTTCTAGCAGTGTTCCCAGCCATGACGGCTGTCTTATTTGTGGCTAGCTTGTACTCAGTACTTCCTGTGTTTATGTAAGCAACCCCTGGATCCTCCATAAGTTCCTCCTTTCTCCTCTAGCTGCTCTGAATTGGGTCTCAAATTTCAATGGGAACCAACTCACCCAGCTTCTCTGTAGCTTCCACACAGACACTAGGATACATGCCTGCAGTGTAAGTGGTCACCAGAAGATACAGATTGGTCTTCACAACAATCACACCAGTGTTCTCCTGGATAAAGAGCAAAACAGAACATTTTGACTTTGTTTCTAACCGTAAGACCAGCAGTTACCTTCATCACACATTCCATTGTTTCCTGACTTCTTTGGATTCAAATATTTTGTTTCTAAACTTTCCACTTTTCTAACTTTTCTGATACCACGTCAGCTTTGTGTACTAACATCATGTCTACTGTGAAGGAAAGTTACTGGAAAGAATTACACCTTACACAGAACTTTTCTGCAAGCTGATCTATGACTAGAACTATGACAATGAACAGGTTGGAATGTTGCAGGTCCACAACTTAATTACAGTTTATCTTGGGCTATCTTTACTTAGCCTCCTCAACAGTCATTCTTTGCCACCCATTTCTGTATCTGATCTAAAATCCTTGAGACTAGCAGGTGAAACCTTTTGGAATGTATTAACTATTAACTTCCACCAATTATGCATCTAATAATGTGGTCAGATAGCTTCTGAGGCCTATAGCGGAGATTGCCTTGCTTTGCTATAACTTGCCTACCTGATGTTTCCACCAATGTATTTGAAAAGTGCCTTGATTAATGAGTTTCTTTGTTCTGTGGCTTTAAAAAAAGTCATGAAATTGTAAAACCATGCTGGAACATGGAATTTGGAGTAATTCGAATCTGTGTACTTGGGCCACGGTCACTTGTATTTGCCTATAGAATAAATTATTTCTTATACACTTTGAGGTGAGAGTTGTATATTTTGAGTCAATATTATGTGTGCATATTTTTATTTTATTTATGTGTATGAGTGTATTGCCTGTATGTATCTAAGTGCCCTCATGTCATAAAATGCTCTCGGAGGTCAGAAGAGGGGGTTAGATACCCTGGAACTGAAGTTATGGATGGTTCTTAGCTGCTATGTATATGTTGGAATTTGAACCCGGGTCCTCTGCAAGAGCAGCCAGCACTCTTGATCACTAAGCTAACTCTCCAGTCCCTGAATATGTGTTTCATCTCTTGAATTCATAAGTAATAGAGAAAGAACCATGAGAAACTTTAAGCACAGAAATGATGCACTAAGAATTCCTAATCAGAAATTTCAAAATCTAGTAAGGTTGGGCACACTTTTGATCCTAGCACAGGGGAGGAAGAGGCAGATGAATTGCTGTGAATTCCAGGCCAGCCAGGGCTACATAGTGAGACTCTATCTTGAAAAAAATTTTAAGCACCAATATACCACAAGTGGGAAATTCCCCTGACCACATATGACAGATCACAGTAAAAACATAGACACACTAAAAATATTGTCAAAGCTACAATCCACAAGATGCATGTGAAACAAAATAATTTCATGATTAGATTTGGGGTTCATCACTGAGATATCTTATGTATATACAAATATTTTTAAAAGCCCAGCAAAATCTACAACACTTCTATGCCCAAAAATTTCAGATAATAGTTAGCCTATATCACATTTATTTTTGTTTTTGGAGATAAGGTCTTACCCTGTAGCCCTGGCTGACCTGGAATTCTTTATGTAGAATTCACGAAGGTCTGACCTGCCTCTGTGTCCGAGTGCAGGAGTTAAAGGCATGACTCCTGCATGACACCAGACCAATTTCTTTTTTAAAAGATGAAGTAGAATAGGAAGGATGAACTACACTGGGAAAAGATAGTTCAAGTGGTAGATTCTAGAATGAATGTTTGCCATAGCCAAAATCTCTGGCTGAGAGTACTTTCAGAGAAGAAGATTTATCACCCCACTCCCCCTTTTCTCGTTGCTTCATTTCACTGCCACAGCTCAAATCCAGGGCATTGTACATGCTGGGTAACTGCTTCAACTACTAGGGTTCACCCTCAGCCCCTGAGAGTATTTATAGATATATGTTTCTGGTACTAGATTGCTAGCTGAATGTTCAGGCAGTGATGTACTTAATCTGTTTAATGGAGAGGATCAGGAGGGGGTAGGGGAAACAAAGGTAGTCAAATTCTTAAAATCTTAACCCATCTGTTTTCAAACCTTGAATACTCACATTCTTAGCATAAAGAGAATAGTTATCTGCCCGGACACATTTGTAATCCTTTTCCTTGAAATACAATCCTTCCCTTCGAGTTAGCAGAGGGTTTTTGGCAAATCCATGCACAAGTGTTTGAACATCATTTGGCATTACCTGTGGAGGTTAAGTGGACAGGAAGTCAGCAAATCATGATCACTGGCCAGACATATTTGATCCATTGCCTGTTTTGTTAAATAGCCTGAAAGCTAGGAATTATTTACATATTTTCTAAATCAACACAGTCAACAGCTTTGTTTACTTGCTGCACTCTTCATAGTAGTTAGGAAATAGAACCAGTCTAGATGTCAGTCATCATACAAAGAAAATATAGTACATATACATAATGGAATTTTATGCAACTGTACAGAAAAATGAAATCATGTCATTTGCAGAGAAACAGATACAACTGGAAATCATTATGCTAAGGGAAATAAACCAGACTCAGAAAGACAACTTCCACATTTTCTTCTATGGAACTTAGATTTAAAATTATATGTCTAGGGCTGGTGCAATGCCTCAGCAGTTAAGAACACTTGCTGTTCTTGTAGAGGACCTGGATTTGAATCTCAGCACCCACATAGCAGCTAACAACCATTTGTAACTCCAGTTCCAGGGGATCCAATGCCCTCCTCTGTCCTCTGTGGGCACTGCATGACACAGGTGCACTTACACACATACAGTCATAACACTCATACACAAAATAAAAATAAAACAGTATATGTCTAAATTTGATTAAGAACTGTTGTATGAAATGTACAAAAGCTCAATAAAAATTTTAAAAATACAAAAAGAAATGTATTATATGAATTTATATATGTATGTTTGTAGATCAGATAACTAGAGAAAAGCTAATAAGAGGGGAGGAAAATATCTTAAGGGAGGTAGAAAATAGGATAATGGGATATATGTGACAAAGGGAGCTGGGCACAGTGGCACATGCCTTTAATCTGGGTTCCAGGTCAGACTAGTCTACATAAAGAGTTCCAAGCTAGTCACAGCTGCATAGTAAGATCCTGGTACTCACATGGAGGCTCACAACCATCTATAAATCCAGGTCCAGAGAGATCTAATGCTCTCTTCTGGCCTCCCCAGGTTCCAGGTATGCTGGACTGCTTGAGATGTCATCTTGACACACCTGAAAAGAGGGAACTTCAACTGCGGAATTTCTTTATCAGACTGGCCTGTGGGCATGTATGTCAGGCATTTTCTTGAATACTGATTAATGGAGAAAGGTTCAGTCCACTGCAGGTGGTGCCACTCCCAGGCAAGAGGTCCTAGGTTATATGAGAAAGCAATCTGAGCACAGAACAGAGCAGCAAGGCAATAAGCAATATTCTTCCATGACCTGTGCATCACTTCCTGCCTCCAGGTTCCTGCCTTGGCTTTCCTTAATGAAAATCTCTGGTTATATTATTGCTGTAGATGCTACTTAAGTTTCTTATCAGCTTCCCTGCTCTTCAGGACCTATGAACGTTCTGGAATTCCACTGTGGCTTAACCCTTTATTTTATAATTTATTATATATGTAATATATATTTACTATTTGATCTGAGAGTTAATCTGAGAAATTAAGATTGGAATATAAAATCCCATGTTCACCTAAGGGTTACGAAGGAAAGAGGGACTATCTGTAAAATTGCTGCCATTGAAACCACTGCACCTTGTGAACTGATCATTAGCCAATAAATTCTGACATTGTGTAAAGACAAATGTTTCTGACATAGTATGCACAGATATGAAGACATCATGATGAAACAATACTTTGCTAAGTTTAAAAATTACAAAAGTCTTATGCCTAAAGCTTTTTTTTTTCTTCTTCTTACACTAAATCCTGGTGATGCGATACACAGGCTCCTTTCCTGGAGTTTGATGAGGGCTGCACTGTCCACATGCTTTGTTCCCAGTAGGGTATCTAACAATAAGTTCTGCAAGTGGCTCATGCTTCCTCAGCTGTGAAACGGGAGCTTCAGTTGAAGCCTCCAGAAAACAAATGCCCCTGACACTTCACTTCTAATGTATCAGTGTGTGTACTTTACGATGTCAGAAGAGTAAAAATGGTAGTCCATCACTCAGTATTCACCGATACTCAACAGAAAAATATAATTATAGGAAAGTCAGAGTTCATAGGGTGGGTTATGAAGCTGGATTTGACCAAAAATAAATAAAAATCACAGCCTCAATATATTCTAGATATGTTAATAATTTACACGAGATTTAAAAACAAACGAGCTGGGCCCGTACTTTGTAATCTCAAGTACTCTAGGGGCAGGAAGGCCACAAGTTCAAGACTAGCTTTGGTAATTCAGTGACACCCGTCTTAAAAAATAAAGGTCTGTGGATGACTGGGGGTGGGGTGGCGAGGGGTGAGGTTAAGCGGGAGGCGTAAAGTCCTGCTTTCAATCCCCAGAACCGCAAAAGTGAATAAGCAAATAAATGAAAGTAAAATAAAATAAAAATAAAAAAAGGCAACAAGCTATCCAAAAAATTTCAAAACCACCTAAGACGGAGAACAACCGAGTTAAATAAGATAATCCTCTCATTCCTTGTCGTTGACCATCAGATCAACACCTCCGAGCACTAAGAACACCTTTAAGGCGCTTTAGAGCAACATTCGCTGCCTTCGTCCTGCCATCTTGGACGGTCCTTAACCGGCCAATCGCCACAAACGCTCGTCCACCGCAGGGGCGCGGCAGGACTGACGCCCTTCCTACGCTGCTCCCTTGCGAGGTCTGGCTGACCGGAAGCAGGGTACCTAACTGAACGTAAAGTTCTGGGGGCCGAGACCGCAAGACGTCGACGCTCCGCGAGGGGCGGGCGTAGCACCGACCCCGTCAACGGGCGCGGACCAAAGAGGCTCGATTGGCTGGAACAACTGCCCGTCAGGAAGAAGCAGCGACTCAGCTTCGACCTTCAACCGTCCGACCCGCCCTGTCCGACACCCTCCCCGACCCTCCGGCGGTTCTCACACACCTGCTCACTGATCTGGTCTCTCTCCGCGGCCGTGGGCGCGTGGGGAATGAATCCCCGAGACACTGGGCCGAACGTTCCTACGTTCCGAAGCGGCGGGCTCGCGGTGAGGCCGCGGCAAGCTGCTGCAACTCGAGCGCGGCCTTAGCGCGCCGCGCGACGCCCAGCTAGTGCGGGAGGACTTGCGCGCCGCCAGAGGGGGCTGAGGTGTCAGTAGCAGCGGGCGGCTTCCCGCTGGGCCCTGGCGGTCCCGCGCAAGCAGTCTGCGCTGAAGCCCCTCGGATCCGCGACCCCGGCCTCCAGCGCCCGGCTCTCGGAGTAGCTGCCGTAGGTCCACAGTGGGCGCAGACTCGGAAGACAGCTTTTCCCTCAATTGCAGGCCCTTGGGGTTAAAAACCCCAATTCCTCCTCCAAGGGCTCATTTATATCATGTAGCCAGAAAATTGCAACTCTCCCTATTCATGGCCATCAAAGTTAGAAAACTGCTGGGAATGACATTTCTAGAGGCTAGTCTGATTGCTACCCCACCTTGAAGCAATTGAGGGGTCACAGAGAATCCCGCTTTAAGGAAGCTGGTCGAAGACAGAAGACCCTTATGGGGAAGCCTGCTTGCCCAAGTTGTCAAGATTCATTCCATAGGCATCTAAGCTTTGACTATTGATTATTAAATAGGAGAGGAAATGATTGTTTAATTACAAAATAAACTAATTTTTAGTTTTTCTAGGAGTTCTGTTACTTGTGACTGCAATGAAAAATGGGGACAGTGATGATTTGGTAACTGGCACATATCCCAAGCGCAAGAGTTCGAAAGAATGGTTGGAACCACAGTCGCATTCTTTTATAGAGGTATAGTTGTATGGAGTTTTGAGGTTCTTGTTTGGACAATTGCAGAGAGAGGTGGCTTGTACTAAATTTGTGTTTTATTTTATTTTTCACTCCATTCCTTTTGTTCTAGTTTGTACCTACTTGCTTTTCATTTTCTAGTGTCTTATAAAAAAAGAATCATAGACCACTAATTACCACTGATTATATGTCTTCTAATATAACAAATCTCTTAAAAAGCTACTTAAATTTGATAAACTATAATTTCCTTTTTCTAAAGAGTTTTATCAAGGCATAATTGAAATACAGTAAACTACATACATTTGAAATGCATAATTCAGTAAGTTTGGACGTGTATATTCCTGAAACCACCACTACAAATCAAGTTACTGAATATATTCAGTATTCCCTAAGTTTCCTCATCATATTCCTTTGAAATGGACTTCCTCACTTTCTGTAACCACTCTGTCATTATAGTTTAGTTTGTCCTTAATTACAAAAAATTTTATTGATTGATTTTCTGTGTATGTGTGCTTTGCCTGCATGTATGTAAGCGCACCACACAATGCACGCAGAGCCCAGAAGAGGGTGTCAGATCCCCTGGAACTAGAGTTATGGACAGTTGTTAGCTGCTCTGTGGGTGCTGGAAACCATACCCTGGGTCCTTTACAGGAGCAACCAGTGCTCTTAACCACTGAGTGATTTCTCCAGTCCCCTGCTTAAATTTTTTTATGCTAATGGAAACTTACATATTCTTTTTACCTGACTTTTTTTTCACTTAAAATTAAATTGCAATTCATCCACACCCTTGTTTGTGTCAATAGTCTCTTCCTCTTTTTGGCTGTTATTCTATTATATGGGTTTAGCCCAACTTGTCCATCTTATTTGGGTACTTTCCAGTTTGGAACTATTATAAAAGTTGTTCTAAGCATTCACATTCATGTCATTGTGTGGGCTTATTTTCATTTCCCTTGGGTAGATAACTACTTGTGGAATGACTAAGTTATATAATAATGAAATTAACTTTTTATGAAGCGGCTAAACTTTTCTGAAGTCTTTATTTGCGTCCCCATTAGCGGTGTATAATAATTACAGTATTTTCATGTTCTAGCCAACATTTGGTACAATCTTAAAATTTTTGTATAATTTTAAAAAATTGATTAATTTATTTGTATTTTACGTGTATGAGTGTCTTACCTGCATGTATGTAAGTGCACATGTGGCGTGAAATGTCCACAGAGGCCAGAAGAAAGTGCCAGATTCCCTGGAACTGGAATTATGGAATGGTTGCTAGCTGCTATATCAGTGCTGGGAACTGATCATTTGCAAGAGCAGCCAGTGCTCTTAACTACTGAGCCATCTCTCCAGCCCTTTTTGTATAATCTTTTATACAACAAATTAGTCATTAACTAATTAGTAAATGACTAATTTGTTAGACATCTTTTCAAGTCTTACTTCCATTTACATATCTTCTTTGGTGAAGTTTGTTTAAATATTATCCTTATTTTAAAATTAGGTTCTTTGCTTTATTGTTGAACTTTCACATTGAGATATAATTCATAAACCATAACAGTTACTACTTTAAAGTGTATAATTTAGTATTTTTTAAAAAGATGTATTTATTTTATGTGTCTGAGTACCTGCCTGCATAGGTCAGAAGAGGGTGTAGAATCCCCTGGAATTGAAATGACAGGCAGTTGTGAGTTACCATGGGGGTTCTGGGAACTGAACTCAGGTCCTCTGCAAGAGCAGCAAGTTGCTTTTAATTGCTGAGCCATCTGTCCAGCCTCTCATTTGTTTTTAACATATCACAAGGCTATGTAACTGTCTTCACTTTCTTAATTCCAGAACATTTACATCATTCCAAAAAGAAACTTTATATCCTTTGGCAGTCACATCTCATCTCCACCCTCCACCTTACCCCCAGTTATTGGTAACACTGATATTTCTATCTATGGATCTGCCTATTCTGGACATTTTGTGCAAGTGAATCATGTGTAACAGGTGGTCCTTTGTGAGTAGCTTCTTCTGCTTAGAACAATGCTTTCAAGGTTCATCCATGCTGTATTATATTGTATTAGTTACTTCTTTGTTGCTGTGATAGAAACATTGAGCAAGGGAACTTATAAGAGTTTATGTAGCTTATGATTCCAAAGGGGCAAGAGTCCATCATGGCAGGGAGGCATGTTTGCAGAGATTGTCTAGGGTAGAAGCTAAGTGCTTACATCTTCAAGCAGGCACAGGAAATAGAGAGAGATTGGGCAAGGCATAAGAACTCTCTAAGCCCACTATCAGTGATATGCTTTCTGCAAGATAGCCATATCTTCCAAGACCTCCCATAATGACGCCACCAACTAGAGACAAAAATGTCCAAATACTTGGAGCCTATGGGGAACATGCTCATCCAAGCCACCACTTCATTCCTTTTTTCTTTTCTTGTATGTGTGTCTGCATTTGTGCCTGGTGCCTGCAGAAGAGGGCATTGGTTGTGAGCTGCCTGATGTGGGTTCTGGGAACTGATCCCTGCAAGAGCAGCAAGCACTCTTAACCACCAAGCCACCTCTCCAGCCGCTACCCTTATCTCAAATGCTATCTCAATGCGTTTTGCTTCATCATTGACTGACTGTTTGAATTGTCTGTTTGTTCTCTTGAACAATGCTCTTATGAATATTTGTCTACAACTTTTGGTGTGAAAATGTTTTTTGTTCTCTTGGTTATGTAACCTAGTAGTAGACTTGCTCTATATCTAACTTGGTGAGAAACTTAAATTGATTTCCATGGCAGGTGTACCATTTTACAGTCTTAGCAGCAGAGTATGGGGATTCCATTTCCTCCACTACTTGGAGTTTATTGAAGTTCTTATATCTGTGGGCTTATAGTTTTCAAAAGCTTCCTTCTTTCAATTACTGTTTTTCTTCTCTTTCCCTCTCCCTTTGCCTCTCTCTCCTGTCTCACTAACAATCACAGGCTGTCCTCAACATCCAGATCTTCCTGCCTGAACCTTTTGAAGGCTAGTTTTCCAGGCATGTGTCATTGAGCCTGGCTCTGGACTCAATTATTTCTAATCATATATCTTTAGGTTCACTGATTTTTTTTAAATGTCATCTGCAATCTGTTAACCTCACAGAAATTTGTTTGCTTTTAAAATTGAAGAAATGAGTCTGGTACAGTGTTGCACACCTTAAATTCCAGTACTCAGGAGGCAGAGACAGGTGGATCTCTGTGAGGTTGAGGCCAGCCTGATCTACATAGGGAGTTCCAGGCCAGCTGGGGCTACAGGGAGATCCTGCTCATAAGTAAGTAAATACATAAATGAATAAATAAATAAATGAAAGTTTAAGAATTAGATCTTTCTGTTGGTTCCTTTTCAGTTTCTGTTTCTCTGCTGTTTCTCTATCCATTCTTTATTAACATATATTTCGCTGTTCAGAAATCCTTTCTGATAAATCCTTTTATTTTTGAGATAGGTCCTCAGTGTGTCGCCCTTAACTCTTCATTCTCCTGCCTCAGCCTCCTCAGTAGCTGGAATAACTGGAATTATGGGCAGTGCACCATGCCCAGCCCCCTAAAATCATTGTCTTCCAATGATAGCATATGGACCATCTCAGAGCTGGTTTCTACTGACTGCCTTTTTTCTTAACATTTTTCTGTTCTTTGTGTCTTTAGCCATTAAAATGTTGCTTTATAGAGGGTCTGGATTCTTTTATGTTCCTATGGAGAATATTAAACTTCTCAGGCTGTTGAGTTTGCTAAACCCAGACTCCAAACCTTATCAAATGAAGTCACTGATTACTCTCCTTAAGCTTTAGTTGAGCTTCATAGAGACTGCCTGCTTCATGGACAGTTCAAGTGTTTATCAGAGATTTGGCCAGTTCAGTTTCAGAATTTGAGGTACACTCTCTTATGGCTGCCTCAGATATTTCTCTTCTCCCATCTTCCAGTAGTTGGGGCTGAGCACTGGCCACACTTGCAGAGGACCTAGTTTTGTGGTTCTTGTTCCCAGCACCCACATAGTGGCTAACAACAGTCTGTAACTCCAGTTTCAGGGGATCTATTGTCCTCTTCTGGCCTCCGTGAAGATTGCACTTATGTAGTACACATATACACGCAGACAAAACACTCATACACATAAAAATAAAAAATAAAGAAAACTACTTGAAGAAAAAAACCTGTGTGTATTTATTTTGACCAATAAAGGTAAAAACTTTTTATTAGATGTGGAAAAATGTGTTTCTAATTGTGACATGATTCTGGGCAAATAATTTGACTATTCTGGGTCTCAAAATATCTGTGAGCTTAATCATTTCTTGCCTTAGAATGAGCTATAACCAAGATCACAAAGATCAAAATAGTCTTTAAAAAGGCACTTGGTGATATAGAAAAGTTGAATTTACAGAGACTTCTTCAGAGATATGCTTGTCACATACAAATGTAATAAGCACAGATGCTACTAATTTTTTCATGATTTTATTTTTAGTTTAATTCTGTTCTTTTAGGCCTTAGCTAAAGAAGATATTGATGCAGCTATTCAATCAATATTATATAGAGAAAATTATGTACTAAAGGTAAGAACTATTTAAGTAGCTTTTTTTCAATGTAGTATCAACTCTAAAATTTTAGAAAATAGAATTTAAAACACTCATTAGCAACTGGGATTAAGCTTAAGAGATCTAGAACTTCTAGTCTTCCTATACTTTGAAGGATTTCCTTCAACACTGACATAAGAATGTTCCTGTATTCACTTCAAATAATTTCTTGTCAGTGCAGTCTCTGAGTCACTATGGTTGGGCCAGTCCTAGACAGTTGTGATCTAGCTCTGGCTAGGGTTTAACTGTTGGCCTGATGAATTAATTTGGCGACAGAATGCCCATGCATTTTAGTAATACTAAAACTCATAAACTTCTGTCACTTGCTCTCTCTCTTGCTGTTTTTCTCTCTTACATTTATTTGTTCTGTGTGTATGTGTGCATAATGCTTCCTCATGGTATATGTGGAGGTCAGAAGACAACTCTGGAAGTTTATTCTCTTTCTACTATGTGGGTACCCAGGATCAAACTCAGGTTATCAGATTTGTCAGCAAGCTCCTTACCCACTGACTCATCTTGAGGCCTCAATTTTAACCATTTTAGAGTGTGTATTCAGTATTATTATTTATATTCACAGTGTTGTGCTGTTACTCACCTCCACTATGTATTTCCAAAATATTTTTTCCTCATCATTTCTAGTTTCATTTGTGTTGCTGTGATAAATATCTTGACGAAAATCAACTTAGGGGAGAAAGGTTTATTTTAGCTCACTATTTCAGGTTACATTGTTTCTGGTAAGTCAAAACAGCAGGAACTTTAGACAGCTGGTCATATTATATCCACAATCAATAGCAGAAAGGGAATACAGGCTTGCATGCTTAGTACCCAGGGGTTTTCTATACTCTTATACAGTCCAGAGCCCCAAACAAGATAATGGTGCCACCCATTTTCAGCTTGGGTCTTCCCTTGTCAGAGCAATCAAGACAATCTCCTACAGACATGTCCACAGACCAACCTGATCTAGACAATTATTCAGTGAGATTCTCTTCCCAGGTGATTTGAGATTGTGTCAAATTGACAAAACTACCCATCACATTACCACAAATTGAAACTTCGTATTCAGTTAGCAGAAAATCATTTCTCCCTCTCCTATAGCCCTGGTAAATCTCTACTTTATGTCTCTATGAATTTTGCCTATTCTAGAGTTTTCATGTATGTAGACCCCTACTTTTGTCCTTTGGGGTTTGGCTTATTTAAATTTTATATATTATTATTTAAAAATCTTTTATCTATCATTTTTATTTTATGTGTATGAGTGTATTGCCTGCATGTGTGTAAGTGCACCCATGTCGTACAGTGCCTGTAGAGGTCAGAAGAAGGCATCAGATTCCCTGGAACTAGAGTTATAGATGGTTGTTAGCTGCCATGTGGGTAGTGGAAATCGAACCTGGGTCTTCTGTAAAAGCAGCCAGTTCTCTTAGCCACTGAGCCATCTCTCCAGTCTCAATTTTTTGATTTTTGGTCTTTTTGAGACAGGGTCTTCCTGTAGCCTGGATTTACTGTGTAGACCAGGCTGGCCTTGAACTCCAGAGATCCACTTGCTTCTGCCTACCCAGTGCTGGGATTAAAGGTGTGTGCCACCACGCCTGGCTTTGCATATTATTTTTAAAGATTGTCCATAGTACCTATCAAAACTTCATTCACTTTTATGGCTGAATTTCATTGCATTGTATAAATATACTACATTTTATTAATTCATTTGCTAATGGATACTTGTTTCCACCTTTTCATAATTGTGAATGTAATGACTAACACTGGTGTGCCAATAGTTATTAGAGTTCTAGTTTTAATACTTTTGAATATATATCTAAGGAGTATATATAAATTGCTGGTTTGTATACTATTTCTCTTGAACTTTTTGAGGAATCAGCAGTCTAGAAATCTTAAGAATTTAGAAAATAGTTTTTCTGGGCTGGAGAGGTAGCTCAGTGGGTAAAGTTCTTGCTATGGAAACACAAAGACTTGGCTTAGGATCCGTAGTTCCCATGTGAAAGCTCAGTGTGCCATTCCATACCTGTAATCTCAGTGCTGGGGCAGGGGGCAGAGACAAGTGGATCCTGGGGGTTTGCTGGCCAGCCAGTTTAGTCTGAAATGGTGAGCTCCAGGTCCATTGAGGTATCTGATCTTAGATAAATAAAAAAGTGGAGAAGTGATTGAGGAAGACATCCTGATATCAACCTCTGGCTTCCACATGCACCCATGCATACACATAAAGAAAATGGTTTTTCTATTATATCTTCACCTGCAACATATATAACATTTCTATATTATCCCTCTTTGTACTGTGTTGTATATTTGATTTTTAAAAAACTTTTGGCATTGTGTGTGTGTGTATGTATGTATGTATGTATGTATGTATGTTGGGGGGGCATGCATATCAGGCACACATATAGATGTCAGAGGACAACTTTATGGGGTTGTTTCTTTTTTCCATCTTTATATGCTTTCTGGGTATCAAACTCATGCTGTTAGGCATGAGTAACAAGTGCCTTTACCTGCTGAGCCATCTCACCAATCCCATATATTGGAATTATTAGTCAGAAAGATTAGGCATGCTGCCTCCATTTTCTGTTCTTGCTTTCAATTCAGTGTGTCCCAAATGGTAGACACCAAATACAGGACTGAATGAATGAATGAATTTATGAGTTATTCTTAGGAATAATTTTGGTTTATGAAGTTTAAGAAAATTTTAGACAAGAAAGCTTCAGAATAATATATTTGTCTTTTCTATCATGGGTTACTAGGAACTAGATAAGTATTTACATCATCATGAATTCTTAAATGAAAGAAGAAAAGAGATGTTGTATAAAAAATGGGTTGACCATGTGGCAAATCCTGTCCAGAAGAAAATTATAGAAAAAGTTTGTTCACATAAGAAGATTAAAAAAAGGAGACAACAAGAATTAGACAGTTATTTGAAACATGTAAATAAGAAGGTACTGAGGTTATTTTATACTTTTTAAAGAATTTAAAATATATTTTTTTATGTGTGTGAGTGTTTTGCTTGCATGTAAGTGCCCCCTGTGCATGATGCTTGTGGAGGCTAGAAAAGGGTATTAGATCCCCTGGAACTGTAGCTATGAACAGTTGTTAGCTGCCATGTGAGTGCTGGGAACTGAACCTCTTTAGTCTATAAGAACAACCAATGTTCTTAACCATTGAGCCATCTCTCCAGTTCCCATTTGATACTTTTTACAGTTGGTTTAAAAATCATGGTTGTCTGCTTGGCATGGTGGCACACACCTTTAAACCTAGCACTTGGGAGACAGAGGCTGGTGGATCTCTGTGAGTTCAAGGCTAGCTTACTTTACATAGCAAGTTCAAGGCTAACTGGGGGAAACCCTGTCCCAAAAAGGCCTCCCAAATCATGGTTATCTTTGTTCACTTGCTGTTTAATCATCCAAGCTTTCTGCTTCTTTCTCTTCTATTTATGTTCAATCTATACTCCGGTATAAATGAAGTATTATTTTTTAATTAAATTTTATTTTTTCACATGTAATTATTTCTTCTTGTGTGTATGTATGATCATGCACAAAAGTCAGAGAACAGTGTGTGGGAGTTGGTTCTCTCCTTCCACCATATTGATTCTGGAGATGGAACTCAGGTTGCCAGGTTAGATAGCAAGCACCTTACCCACTGAAACCCTGTATGAGGGAAAAGAAGACACTGATGCCATTTTAAAGCAAAAAGTGGAACTGTGTGGGGCTGGGATTCAGTGCCCTCGGTTTGATCCTTAGAACTAAAACACAAAACAAACAACCAAACCAAACAAAAACAACCCCCAAATAAAAACAGACAAAACTGTTTAATTTTTCAGTTTTAATATCGAATTAAATACCTCTTTCTTATGTGTGGTTTATATTTACAGGGAAATGCGTTTATAGAACATTATGATCCAAAAGAGTATGATCCTTTTTATATGAACAAAGAGGACCCCAATTTTCTGAAGGTAGGTAGATTTCTTATATGTGTCTGGTTGTTTTGATCAGCCATAATATATGAGTTGCCCTTAATGATTCCTTAAAAATTCAGTAGCACTCTGCAAGTATTTTCCTTTCTCCCTATTTTAGAAAGGAATAAATAACCCAAGGCCAAAGATAATGAAATCTTTAAAAGTATGAAAATGATATATAATAATCAAGTAGTGGGCAATGTTTAAAAATTTTCTAAGACTTAAAATTTTTTTTACAAAAGTAATACATTTTAAAATATATTTTATTTATTATGTTTATTTTATGTGTATGAGTGTATTGCCTGCATGCATGCAAGTGTACCCATGTTATGCAAGGCCCAAGGAGGTCAGAAGAGGGTGTTGGATCCCCTGGGAATGGAGTTACAGGCAGTTGTTAGCTGCCATGTGGGTACTGAGAATTGAATCCAGGTCTTCTGCACGAGCAACCAGTGCTCTTAAGTGCTTAGCCATCTCTCCAATCCTACAATTTTATAATAAATGAGAAATTGATTTTAAATTCAGAAAATAAAAATACTTACAATTTTATTGTCCAAAGCTAACTCACATATTCCTGTATATCCTTCTAGATTTCTTTATGTATGTAAAATTAACTTGCTATTAACTAAATATTTGCTTTTCTTTGTATATATTAAGCATACACTCTACCATTGGACTATATTCTTAGCTTTAAAGTTCCTTTAAAAAGTTTACCATCATTGCTACTGTGTAAGGTAATGCAAGATGAGGCAAATGAAACACAGTTTGGTTGTTCATCAGCCACTGAGCTGAACAGTGGAGTATAGATGGGTCTAGTATGTTCCTACACCTTGCCATACTATCATTTCTTCATCATACTTTCTGTTTAAAAATTTTTTATTTATTTATTTTATGTGTATGAGTGTTTTGCCTGCATGTATGTAAGTGCACCTTTGTTGTGCAGTGCCCATTGAAGTCAGAAAAAGGCATCAGATCCTCTGGAACTGGAGTTAAAGACTGCTGTTAGCTGCCATGTGAGTGCTGGGAACCGAACCTGGGTCCTCTGCAGAGCAGTCAGTGCTCTTAACCACTAAGCCATCTCTCCAGCCCCATAATTATATTTTTTAAGAGACAGATCTTACTATGTAGCCTAGACAAGCCTTGGACTTGCCACCCTCCTTCCTCATCTTTCTTTGTCCTGAGATTTTAGGCATGTATTTACTACAACTGGCTTTCTAAAATAATTCTATGATTACATTCAAGTAAAGTTATTTATTCTTACAGATTTTATTTTTGTTTTTTATTGTTGTGTATGTGTGTGCATCTGTGAATGTATGCCACATGTATGAGAAGGCATCAGATCTCTTGGGACTGGAGTTATAGGTGGTTGTGAGCTACTTGACATGGATACTTAGCAACAAGAACTCCTAACTTCTGAGTCATGTCTCTAGCCCCTCAAGTAAATTTCATAACACCAATTATTAATTAAGTTTCTATGAGCTACCATAGCTGAGAGGAGGATCTAGAAGTAGAAGACTGGCCTGGGAAAAATTAGACCCTGTCTCAGCATAAAATTTAAAAGGGGAACTGGAGAGATGACTCAGTTGGTAAAGTGCTTGCTGCACAAACAGGAAGATATGTTTGATCCCCAGAACTCACATAAAAATCTGGACATGGTGACATGTACTTCCCCAGTGGGGAGGCAGAGACAGGTGGATCTTTGGTGCTTGATGAGGAATCCAGCCTACCTTAATCAATGAGCCCCAGGTACCAGTGAGAGTCCTGGTCTCAAAAAACAATATGGCTAGCTCCTAAGGAATGACACCTGAGGTTGACCTCTGGCCTCTGCATGCATGTACACATATGTGTATGTAAATCATGCAGATTTTTTAAACTAAAAATAAATAAATGAAAAGGGCTGGAGTTGTAGCTCAGTTGTAGAATATATGCCTCTCATGTGTAAGACCCTATGTTCATTCCCAGTATTATAAATATACCAATTTTTAAAAGTCACATTCATGAAATAATTTTATCATTTTGAGGGGCATTTTATTAGAACAGATGTGAGTGTTCATGTGTCCAAATCAGGGGGAAATGCAATATTAATCCTTTTTAGAGGTCTCCAACTTTGTTTTTTACAGTCAGATCCTGAAAAGAAGCCCCGAAGCCTTCTAATTCTCGATGGGGCAAACCCTTGGTCCCAATCCAAAGTCACACTAGTTATTACTCTTTGTGGCCCTATGATGCTGTGACTCAGGTGCTGGCCCTGCCTGTGAGCTTAGCATTGTTGCCCTGTGCCTTTGGGTCCAGGACCTTGATCAGGTTCTGTGAGGCCTATGGGAGAGCATTTCGGGGAAGACTCCTTTTGGGCTGCTTTTGTCCTGCCCTGTGCTCGTATTAACATACTACTTCCTCCAGACCTTGCCCCTGAGCTGCAGTGCTCTGTAAGGCTTGTCCTTATTCCTCTGGCTCACCAAGTGGAGATATCCATTGTTATCCACCTTTCCCTTTTGGATCTCCCCCATACACCTTAATGGCTCATCTCACCTCATTTCATCAGTAGGGCTTCAGATAGACCAGAACCAGCCCAAATCAACCAAAATGAACCCGTCTTCCTTTCCTGGCATGGGAAGGATCTGACTTTAGGAATGCAGAGGTTTGAGTCCTTCCTTTTAGATGAATGACCAGCTTTTCTGGGTATCTGATATGTGTAGCTTTACTCAAGAATTATTAAAGTTGGGGGGCTGGAGCAATGGTTCAGAGGTTAAGAGCACTGGGTACTTTTACAAAAGACCCGGGTTCAGTTCCTAGCACCCATATAGTGGTTAACAACAGTCCGTTAACTCCAGTTCCAGGGGATCCAATACCCTCTTCTGACCTCCACAGACACTGCATGACATGGGTATACTTACACACATGCAGGCAATGCACTCATATACATAAAATAAAAAAAATAAAAATAATAATTATTAAACTTAGGGGCATGGTGTCACATTCCTATAATCCCAGAATTCAGGAAGCTGAGGCAAGAGGATTTCAAAAGGACAGAATTAATTTTTATGGTTTTGTTTCTGTAGTACAACACTGGTGAAAGAGCACTTCTGCTGCTTAGCAAAATATACACGTTATGATTGCAGGATTGAGAGCTGAACTAGATCGCTCTTTTCATGAAACACCATTTTCACTTGAAAGAATGACTTATAAACTATAGTTATTAGGTCTTGAGTATTTGGCAGACATTTTCTGAAAAATGAATCAAGCGATACTGGCAATATTCACTGCTAATGATAAAATAGAACTTTCAAGCAAATCACTTGACTTTTGGAAAACTATTTACCATCACAAGTGAAATAGTATCAAAATACTCAGAGACTTCACTGATTTTATAGGTAATGTTATTAATGAATGTGATTGTATGATGTTGCATAATGAGATATGCAAACACTTGGAAGAGCTTATATGACTCAATAATCCAGCTTTTTTCCCCCAAATAATCAGTTCATTACACTTTAAAACATACACAGGGGTTGAGGGCTGGAGAGATGGCTCCATGGCTAACAGCGTTGGTTCCTCTTCCAGGGGACCTGGGTTCAGTTCCCAGCACCCACATGGTGACTGACAACTGTCCATAACTTCAGTTTCAGGGGATCTGATGCCCTCTTCTGCCTTCCATGCATGACATAGATGTACTTACATACATGCAGGCCAAACACTGGCACACATACATTTTAAAACATTTACTTAATGTATATGAGTATATTACCTGCATATAAGTAAGTGCATCTGTGTCATACAGTGCCCACAGAGGTCAGAAGATGGAGTTGGATCCCCTGGAACTGGATTAAAGACTGTTAGCTGCCTTTTGGGTGCTGGGACTTGAACCAAGGTCATCTGTAAGAGCAACTAGTGCTTTTACCACTGAGCAATCTTCCAGCCCCTTTTAAAAAAATCATACACAGGGAAAAGATGCATTCTAAGTGCAAGACAGACCAGTGTATTTTAGTATAGAAGAATATGACAAATTCACTGGTGTGACCTCAGATTCCAAATTATAACTAACTTTTAAAAAGTGATCACTGGGGCTGGAGAGAAGGCTCAGAGGTTAAGAGCAGTACACTGCTCTTCTAGGTGACCAGTTTGGTTCCTACCACCCATGCCAGATGGCTCATAACCACCTGAAACTCCAGCTCCACAAGATCCCACACTGTCTTGTGACCTCCAAGGATACTTGCACTAATGTGTGCAACACACACACATGCACACACACTTAAAAAATCTTCAAAAACAAGAAAAGAAACGATCACCTGTTGACTTTGGTTAAAATATTAAATAAAAATATGCACAGTGGGGCTGCCAGGTAGCCCAACAGATAAGAGTGCTTTTCGTTAAAGTCTGACAACTTGAGTTCAATCCCTGGAACCCATGGTGGAAGGAGAGAACCCACTCCTGAACGTTGTCCTCTGTCCTCTGACTTCCACATGTGTACTGTGGCAGGAGTGTGCTGTCATTCACACATGTATCACACATACAATTAAAATGGGGGTGGGGTTCTAGAGAGGTGGCTCAGTGGTTAAGGGCACTTGCTGGTCTTCCAGAGAACCTGGAATTGCTTTCTAGCACCCACTTGGTGGGTTACAGCCAGGATCTGATGCCCTCTTCCAGTCTCCAGGCATACATATGGTGAACATACATACACATGCAGGCAAACCCTCGAAAACAAAAACAAATCTTAAACATACAAGTAAAGGAGTATCTACTATAGTGGTCTGAAAAGGTTACTAAAATGCTTCTTTCTTTCCAAATATATATCCCTTTATGTATTTTCTTCTTCAGTTACAACCATTCTCAACAGAATGTGTGCAGAAGTAGATATGAGAATCCAGCTACCTTCTTTTAAGCAAGACATTAAATTTGCAAATTGTAAAGCAATGTTATTCTTCTCACATTTTGTTTTGAAAAATATAGTTACTTTATAAAAGATATTTAAAATATGATAAGCTTTTTAAAAATTAATAAAAATTTCTCAGCCTTACTTTCTAATATGTATCCTGTATCAATAAATTTAATTCACATACATAGAAGTTCTTTGGAGTTAGTAACAAGTCCCCCTTTTTCTTTGGTCTTTTTGAAACAGGGTCTCCCCATAGCCCCAGTTGACCTGAAATTCACTATATAGACCAGGCTGGCCTTGAACTCACAGAGATCCACCTGCCTCTGCCTCCCAAGTGCTGGGACTAAAGGCATGCTCTGTTTATTTCTTTAAGATATAGAACACAGGGAATGGAGAGATGGCTCAGTAATTAAAAGCACTTGCTGCTCTTGCAGAGGACCTGAGTTTGATTCCTAGCACCTGCATTGGTCAGGTCATGACTACCTGTAACTCCAGATCCAGGAGTTCCTATGTGCCATCTGTCCTCTAATACATGTGGACACACACACAAATAAAAATAAAATTCTGCCTCATATGGTACTGTACGCCTTTGATCTCAGCACTTGGGAAGGCAGACAGGTCCGTCTCTGAGATTGAGACCATCCTGGTCTACATATCAAGTTCCAGGCCAGCTGGGGCTACAGGGAGACACTGTCTCAAAAAGACAAAAAAAAAAAAAAACCCTAAAAAGAACACAGAGCTGGTCATGGTGGTGCACACTTGAGTTTGAGGCCAGCCTATGTTACATGGGTCCCTGTTTCAACCAAATAAAACAAAAATGTGGAATGCTACATGAATTTTTGTCCCTCCTTACATGCTAATATTCCCTGTATTCTTCCAGTTTCAGTATATTCGTAGCCAAAGTGAGTATAACAAGTCTTAAAATATGTTTTTGTGAACTGGGTATATTTTTCCCATTTATCCAAGGAAAATGAAAATTTAAATTTAGGCATATAAGTCAGTGACGGAAGAGTTTTTGAAGACTGAACCCTGACTTTGAAATAAGAGCTAACCTTGCCTTGGGCTGGCAAGATGGCTCAGCTATCCAAGTGCCTGTTGCACAACATGAGGACCTCAGTTCAGATCTCTAACACCCTTGTAAAAACCAGACATAGCAGCATGCATGTGTAACCCCAGTGCTGGTGGAGCAGAGACAGATCTTGGAACTCATTGGACCTCAAAAAATGAGGTGGAGAGTGATAAATGACAGCAACTGATGTTAACCTCTGGCCTCCATAGACACATATACATGTGCAAATGCGAGAGAGAGAGAGAGAGAGAGAGAGAGAGAGAGAGAGAGAGAGAGAGAGAGAGACACTTTTCGACTAGAGGGCATTGACAAGAGAGGTGCCAAAGTCCCTTCATTTATTTGTAATGTGTTAAATATACTCTGTTCTTAACTTTTCTGGCATAAGAACACATATGGGTATTTAGGATGGAGTGAGGATGTTAATACTCAGACTTGAAGCCCAGTCCTCAAAATTTCTTTTCACTGGGAATGGTGGTGCTTACCTTTACTCTCAGCATTCAGGAGGTAGAGGCAGGTGGATCTTTCTGAGATTGAGGCCAGCCTAGTCTACATAGCAAGTTCCAGGACAGCTGGGACTACAGGGAGTCTCTATCTCAAAACAACAACAACAACAAATGTGCTTCTCTTGTAGGTTATCATGCCACCGTTTCATGACCCTTTGAAAAAAGCACAGTATGACAAGGATGATGAAAGAAGGACTCTTCTTCAGTGTGAGACTGGTACTTAATTCTTAATTCTTACATGATTTTATAGCCCAAGAGCAGTGACAGTTATATTTAAGTGTGATGATTTAGATTACTACTTTTCTTGCAGGCAAAATATATACAATGAAGGAATTTAAAGAGATTGAGAAGGCCCAGCTACATTCCAGATTCCCAAGTATTTCTAATTCAAGGCAATATATGACCCCAAATGAATGGCTTAAAATGCCTATGAGATACATAGAAAGTGAATTTTGTAAAAGGAGCAGGTAATAGTTAATGTAAGAGAAATTATGAATATCTTCTTTTTCTCAAAAACGATGTATTTATTGTTTATTTTATGTGTATGAGTGTTTTGCCTGCATGTGTGTGTGTGCATGCCTAGTGCCTGTGGAAAGCTGAAAGGGGCATAGGATCCTCTGGATCTAGAGTTTTGGGTGATTGTGAGCCACCATCTGGATGCTGGTAACTGAACTCAGGTTCTCTGCAATTGCTTGTAACCACTGAGCCATCTCTCCAACCCTTGTAAAATTCTTTTTTGAGACAATGATATATTTCACAGTGATAATTTTTAAATTTTTAAAATTGTTCCATTTTTAATGATAAATCTTTAATTCTTTTTTTTTCCTCAGGTACTGTGAAGATTTGCCATCTTTGGTTTTCACTAGGTAGACAATGAAATGTCCAAGCTTATTTTATTTTTTCCTATCTTAGAGTCCTCTGACGTTTTTATATTTGTGGTTGTGAATACTTCATTTTGGGGAAAATTTTAGGCCATTATCAAATTAAATACTTCTTATTTACCATTGTATCTGCTCTTAATTTTTAAGATTCTTTGTATATATGTATGTATTTGATAATGTTCACAGTGCTATAAACCTTTAACATTGCTTTATTTTACTTTTTATTTGTATTTCAGTTAGTTAATTTTTACTGAGCCATCTTTAAATTCACTGAGTTTTTCCTCAGCTATATCCCATCTACTGATAAGGCCATCACAGAAATTCCTCTGTGATATCATGATTTTGTTTTAGCATTACCATTTGATTTTTCACAAAGTTTTCAACATTTTCAGAATTATTCATTTTTAATGTATGTTGTTCATATCTTCAACTAGATTTCTAACACACTAACATACTAATAATAGTTGCTTTAAATTTCCCATCTGGTGGATCTAACATTAAGATCATTTCTGAATCTAGTTCTATTGATTGCCTTATCTTTGACTAATGCTTTGTAATTTTATAACTTTTGCTTAAATAACAGACATTTGAGATGGAAGAATAGTAACTATAGACAGTATTTTCCTCTAGAAAGTGACATACCTCTTCAGCCAAATGTAGGGAGATTTGGTTTATCTGGTCAGAAGTTGATCTGAATGGGTATTGTTATTGCTGTTTGTTACCTTTAGTACTCTACAAATGTTGAGGTTTTAAAAAGATCTCTCTCTCTCTCTCTCTCTCTTCTTCCTTCCTCTCTTTCTCTCTCCCTGTGTTTATGTACCTACCTGCAGAAGGTCAGAAGAGGGCATCAGATCCCTTGGAGCTGTAGTTACAGGCAGTTGTGAGCTGCCCTATATGGGTGCTAGGAACTTAATTCAGTTTCTCTGGAAGAGCAGCAAGAGCTCTTAAATACACAGATAACTTTCCAGCCTTTCTACAGACCTTAAATATCTCTAATGATAGAATGTTCTTGCCTTGTGCTTGAGGGAGGGGACTGGTCACATTAGTCATCCTATGTACCTAAGCTTGCTTCCTCTGTGTTCTTAGTAGTAGACAACATAATCCTTCTTCTTTATCCCTCATTGTTTACATTATTTAACCCAGTATTAAGCCCTTCTCTGTCTACCAAATCTTCTAATCTGTCCCATCCTTAACAATCTCATAAACTAAATGCTCATTCTAATTATTAATATGTAATATCAACAATGAAAAATTATTAAGATGTTATGTGCATATAAGCTGTTTTATTTATTTATTTATTTATTTTTGAGACAGGGTTGACCTGGAATTTGTTATGTAGATCAAGCTGGCCTTGAACCCATATGGCATCAAATGTTACTTCCAACTTTATTCTCTTTAGTATTACCATGTCTCTTTGCTAAAAACTAATCTATTTGGTTCTGATATACATGTTTGGTGCTATAGTTTGGAAGTGGTTTTTCCCCCAAGAATTCAATGTGTTGGAAGCTTGGTCTCTCATATATCAGTATTAAGAGGTATACAGGTGAGGTGGTGCATGCCTTTAATCCCAGCACTCAGGAGGCAGAGGCAGGTAGATCTCTGTGAAATTAAGGCGAACCTGATCTACATAACGAGTTCCAGACTAGCTGGGGCTACAGAACCCTGTCTCAAAAAACCAAAAACACCACCAAAAGAAGTCTTCAAATACATTACTTTTAGTTCTTGGTGCCATATATCATGAATTATTGTCTCTATTTCTTAGAAAATAATCTTACTGAATGAGATTCAAGATTACAACATGTATCAGGTGCAACCAGTGTTTCCAGTTTTAGAGCTAATAGCACCTGGCTCTAAGGGGCTAGGGAGATGAATCCGTGGTTAAGAGGACCTGAATGTCATTCCCAGTACCCACGTTGCCTGCAACTCCAGCTCCAGGGGATCCAGCACCCTCTTCCAGTCTCTGAAAACATCCCCACACATGTGGCATACACAATCAGAGGTACACAAACATCCACATAAATAAAAATAATTATTAGCAAAAAAAGAAGTGGTGGAGCCTTTAAGAAGTGGGTCCTGGTGAGAGGTGAATTATGTTGGAGACATTACCCTTAGGAGGGATTCATGCTGGTTTTGTGGCATTCGTTTTCTTGAGAACAGGTCATCATAAAAGGACAAACTGCAATTTGCTTCCTAGTTTCCTGCCTTATCCGTCCATTCATTTCCTGCCATTGTGATTCCATCCACTATGAGGCCCTCATCAGAGCTGAGCAGAAGTCACCATGCTCTTGGCTCTCTAGAATTGTGAGCTAAGTAAGACTCTTTTCTTTACCAAATACCCAACTTCAGATATTTTGCTATAGTAATGGAAATTGAAGCCATGCAGTGTATTGATTTTTTTCCTTCCCTAATAATCAGTACCCAGGCATTCTAGATTCCTCACAACTACCCAAGTAAATAGTGTATATTACATGTCTGTGCCTTTGTACATGCTAAGATTTCTCTCTGGACTATCTACCTTCTATTTTTTAAAAAAAGTTATTCAAAACTCTATTAAATGCCAATTTAAGACTGCTGTGCTGACATCTCTTTACAAGAGGAGGTATGAATTAGTCTTTCTTTAGTCTTATTTGTGATGAATGAATAGATGCTAGTCATTGGTTAAGTTTGTGAATCTGAGTTGGAGTCATTTTGTGAAGTGCCTTCAATGCCAGCTAATAAACTAGAATTTTACCATGTGGAGCATAAAGAGTCTTGAGGTTAGGCAAGGAGGACATGAGATCTAAAAATGCTGTTTGAGAAAACTTTAATTTGACATGTGATGTATAAGACACTTATAGATATATGATAGGGCTAGAGATTGGAGATTACTGAAGAAATTTGTTTGTCTTATTTGGGTGCTAGGGATAAATCCAGGGCTTTTTACATGCTAATCATATGCTTTATTGAGCTAAACCTCTTTTCCTAAAGCTTTTTTTGTAAATATTTTAATTTTTATTTTAACTTATGTGTATATGTATATGTCTCTGTGGGGGTATGTGAACATATGTGCAGGTGTATGAAGAGAACAGAAGATAACATCAGATCCCAGGAACTGGAGTTATAGGTGGTTTTGAGCTGCCCCATGTGGGTGCTGGGAACCAAACTCTGGAAGAGCAGAAAGTGTTCCTAACCTTTTAAACATCTCTCCACCCCCAACTTTTTGTTTTGTTTTAGTTTTTCATAAGGGGTCTCTCTATAGCCCCAGCTCGCCTGGAACTCTTTTTGTAGACTAGGTGGCTTCACAGATCCATCTGCTTCTGTTTCCAGAGTGCTAAGATTAAAGGTGTGTACCACCTTTGAAATTTAAAAAAATTTTTTAAATACCAGATAAATTTATTCAACCCTTTCTTCTCTTGAAAGAAAGGATGGAGTCAAGAGAAGTATTTAGAAAGTTTCAATGACCCAGACTGGGAAATAAAGACTGAGTATTGAAAAAAAACAAGAAGAATACTAGATATACAAAGTTCTAGTTATACTAAAGGTGCTGAATATTAGTGCTGAGAGAGAGAGAGACAGACAGACAGGCAGAGAGAGACAGACAGACAGAGAGACAGAAAGAGAATATTTTGAGAGCCTGCAGTGTATTATTCCAGTTGGTTTTCTGAGGTGTTTTGATAGGAAGCTTAAAGCTTGGTGTTCAGGCACATAGCTTTCTTCACATCTGACCTGAAACAAGACCCTAGTTGGAGACTGTAGCTCTGGAGAATGAGTGATTGGCCCGACCCTTAGCTAAACCCCTGGTGAGCTGTGAGCTGTGGCCTGAAGAAGTGTATAGTCATCAGTCCAAGTGTGAGGCAGCAATGTGCAGTCTGAAAGCTTGTCATGTGACCTGTCGATTCGAAGGAGACCCTGCTTCTGGTAGCAAAGCTGACATTTTCAAGAATAATCTCTGCCAACTCAGTTTTCTGGTACAATTGTTGTTCTGCAGGAAGGTCACTTACCAGATTGGTGATGATAATGACCAGAAGAAGGTATTGGTGGGGGGAGGAGGTCAAGAATATGGAGAAAACCCAGTGTTTCCTTATTCTAGCATCTTCATTCATGAGAGATAAGACCTTTCTGATCAGTGAATCTTTCTGTGTCTTTCATTAATAAATAGATCTGTTATTCAACAAGATGCATAATTGTTTAAAGACTACTGCAAATGTGGGTGGGAAGAAGGCAGAACTATTAGTTTTGGATCTGCTTTCTCTGTATGTAAGTCTACCTGTGTCATGCAATGCCAGCAGAGGCCAGAAGAGGGCATCGAATCTCTGCGGAGCCATTTGTCCGGCACCAAGAGTACTGGATTTTTTTTGGTTTGTTTGGATTCTTTTTTTTTTTTTTTTTCCATCTGGAGTCAGAGTGCATTTCCCCACCCTGGCTACTCAGACTCTTTCAAGCAGCCCTAACAGAACAGAGCCAAAGGCCAAGGAGAGCGGATAGGAACAGAGTAGGCCAGCCCCTAAGGTTCAGCAGAGAAGGCCCGAGCCTTGGAGCAGCGGGAGGGACTAACAGTGGTCCAAAGTAGGGGGCAGCCTTTTTTCTCTTTTAACTGTAAATATATGTTTGTGGTGATAAGGGTCCCAGTCAAGATAGTGTCAAAAAAGAATAAAACGAACAAATTAATGTGATAAAACAAATATTTGTGGGTTTTGGTTACTTGATTTGGTGGGCCAGAAAAAAAGAGAATTCAAAGTTGGGGCATGTGTGTCAAACTTAAGACTAAATGCTTGTGAGGCAAGTACTCTAATACTGAGCCACATCCCCAGCCCCCAGTGTTTTAAAAGTTGTCATCATACGTATTAGTTTCCTATGACTCCCATAACAACACACCACAAGCAGCAGGAATTTATTCTACCCATTCTGGAGGCAAGAAGTGTAAAATGGGGAGTTGCAGGTCATGCTCTCTTTGATGGCTAGAGGAGAGAATTCCTTCTTCCCTCCTTCCTAGTACTGGAGGTTGCTGCCAATTCTTGGCATTCTTTAGCTTTCAGGCTTTCCACTCATCTTTATCTCCTTGTCATGTGGTCTTCTATCTGTGTCCAAATTTGCCACATTTTGAAAGGTCACTTGACATTGGATTATGACCTTCCAAATTCAGTATTACTTTGTGTTAACTTCATGACATCTGCTTCCAAATAGCATCCTATTACCAGGGGTTAGGATTTGAACATCCTTTGGTGGAGGCACATAGCATCACAGTCATTCATTTAGAATCTTACGCTGAGTTGTAATTATCTTTAAAGAACTCACAGTTGAGGAGCTGGAGAGATGGCTCAGCGATTAAGAACACTAACTGCTCTTGCGGAGGACCTGGGTTTGAATCCCAGCACCTGCATGTTGGCTAACAACCCTCCCTAACTCCAGTTCCAGGAGATACAACACCCACTTCTGACCTCTAGGCATTGCAT
This sequence comes from Eospalax fontanierii, assembly GCA_035773235.1. Taxonomy (NCBI): domain Eukaryota; kingdom Metazoa; phylum Chordata; class Mammalia; order Rodentia; family Spalacidae; genus Eospalax; species Eospalax fontanierii. The sequence continues at coordinate 39,011,968 of CM069529.1, read as the reverse complement.
GACATGGGTGCAGTTACACACATGCAGACAATACATTCATACACATTAAAAAATAAATAAATAAAATATTAAAAAAGAACTCACAGTTGAATAAAGGAGACATCTACATAGACATCTTTCCATATGTGGCAAATGACCTGTTATTAGGAAGAATAAGGTGATATATTAACCAGTCTAATAGAAAACACATGAAAATGGATCTTGGATACAATTTAAAAAGTAAAGAGGAGCATTAGTTTCTTGGGCTTAGATCATTCAATCTTCTGCTTTGTATTTCATTAATTTAAAAATGATCTCCAGTTTTTGGACAACTGAAAGGAAATATCCTCTCAGGAGTTAACAGGAACATCATGCAAATTTAATAGCAGATATGGACAGGTAAAACAGCTGCAAAAAGGAAGGAATCCACATGTATCCTGTCCCTTTTCCCTTCTTATATCACATTCTGGCACCATTTTTCTTGTTTCTGGAGTTCAGCTTTTAAAATGCGATTTTTATTTTATCCTTATTTTTGAAAATAATTAGCTGACTACAAATTCTGAGTTGACATTTATCTTAATGCTATAAAATGCAGCATATATTGGCTTCCTCCTTCTGCTTCTCCTCTTCCTCCTTTTCCTCCTCTTCTTCCTCCTTCTATTCTTTTGAGATAGGGTCTTACTACTCCAGGTAGCCCTGGCTGGTTTGGAACTCATTATATAGACAAGATTGGCCTCAAACTCTCAGAGGTCCACCCACTTCTGCCTCCTGAGTACTGGAATTAAAAGCATGTGCCACCATGCCCAGCTTATATATTGGCTTTAATATTGTTTTTGAGACGTCTACTGCCGTTCTGATTTATTTTTCCTTTTCTCTGAGGTTAGTCTTAAGAACTTTGTCTTTAGGGTCCTGCATTTGTCCATAGGTGTCCATGATGAATTTTATTTAACCCACTGGTATATATTGTTCTTCCAGGATCTCTTCTTTTTTAAAAAAATTTACATCTTATGTGAGTGTGTGCCACATGTGTGAGGGTATCCAAGGAGGCCAGAAGGGGGTGTCAGATCCCTTAGAGCTAGAGTTACAGGTAGTTTCCCCTGGTATGGGTGCTGGGAACTGAACTCTGGTCCTTTGGAAGAGCAATAGAGTTCTTAACCACTGAACGATCTCTCTAGTTCGTATGTTCATGTTGTTTTTTTTTAAAATCATTTCAGGAAAACACAGCAATGATTACTTTAATTATTGATTTTCCCTCATATTATTAGTCCAGGTTCAGTATACATACATACATGCATATAATCTTTTAATATGTTCTCCATATTTCTTTTTAGTAATTTCTTTGGGTATATATTCCAGAATGCCAATTATTTCTTCACTGTGTTGAATTAATTAAGATTTTAATTTATTAAATTTACTTTCCCTCTCTAATATGTTTTTTTGTTTGTTTTGTTGAGACAGAGTCTCCCCATAGCCCCAGCTGGCCTAGAACTCACTGTGTAGACCAGGCTGGTCTCCATCTCGCAGAGATCTGCCTGCCTCTGCCTCTAAAGTGCTGGGATTAAAGGTACGCATTACCATGCCTGGCCCTTGTTCATTCTTGGTACGTTCTTGCTGCTTTCTTAACCAGGTGGTTGGAATCCTTTCCTTCTTTAAATATTTTCTAAAATGTTGTACTACATTCAGAATCCTATGTCAGCAAAATGAATCCCTTAACTAGAGCAAGAATTGTCCTTCTGGTCAACTCTTGCATGGATGCAAGCCTGGAGGAACTCAAAGACCTTCCTGGTATCTTATGGCGGGGAGATGGGGAAACCAAGTGTTTGGTTGTTTCTAGAAAAAATCATTTAAGAGTTATGCTTGTAAGTGACACAATTTTCATGATGTGTATGTGTGTGGTTTGTATTATGAGTGGGTGCGTTCATGCAGATTCCAAAGGAGGATGTTGGGTGCCTTCCTCCATCACTTTCTACCTTAGTTTTTGGGATAGAGTCTCTCACTAAATCTGAAGTTCATTGCTTTGGCCAGGCTGTCTGGCCAATGAGCTCTCAGGGTCTGTCTGTCCTACCCTTGAAGGCTGGGATAGGGGCACAGAGGCCATACTTGACTTTAGGTGGGATTTGAACTCAGGTCCTTTTGCTTTTACAGCAAGCACTCACCAACTGAGCTATCTCTCCAGCTCCTTTCATGACTTAAAGAAATTTTCTTTTTAAGACAAAGTTTGCATTATATAGATATCCTGGCCTTGCCTTATGCCAATCCTGCCTCTGCCTTCCAAGGGCTGGGAATACAGGTGTTCCCTACAACACCTGGCTCTTTGACTTCTTTTAGCATTATAGTATAAGCTTCCAGTGGATAGGAGAGTCTTGGTCTTAAACTTTGCCTAATTCTTGGTTCTCAGTAATTAGCAAATCAATCTCTATCATGTTTTAAAAAATATTTTATTTAGTTATTATTAATATTTTATGTGTATGAGTGCATTGCCTGCATGTATGTAAGTGCACCTGTGTCATACAATGGTCACGGAGATCAGAAGAGGGTGGCAGATCCCTTAGAACTGGAGTTATGCATGATTGCCAGCCACCATGTGGGAGCTGGGAACCAAACTGAGTCTTCTGCAAGAGCAGTTAATGCTCTTAACCACTGAGCTATCTCTCCAGTCCCTATTTATTATTTCTAAAAACTTTCATGTGTATGAGTGTTTTGCTGAAGTCTCCATCATATTTTTAAAAATTACTGGGGGCTAGAGAGATGGCTCGGGGATTAAGAGCACTGGTGGCTTTTGCAGAGGACCTGTGTTCAAATTTCAGCACCCATATAGTGGCTAACAGCCATTCGTAACTCCACTTCTATGGGATCTGATGCCCTCTGTAAGCACTGTACAACTCGGGTGCACTTACATATGTGCAGGCATAACACTCATACACATAATATGAAAATAAAGTTTAAAAAATTGTTGAACAACTAATCTCATTTGAGAATGCTTACCTACCAGTTTCAAATAATGGTATCTTGGACTGTGTATATAGCAGTCAGTGCCTAACAGTAATTAATGCTTAAATGCAAATGAATATTGTTTTGAAATATCCTGACTCATGTTCTCTTGTTTAAGGATTAAAGTGAAGGTGAATATTAATGAGAGTAGTTTTGATTTGAAACCCTTGAAAAGAACACCTAATTTTCTGGAATGCCAGGAGGAGGAAAAGACAGTTAGTTACAAGTAAGCCTGTTATTTCATAAGTTTGCTCTCCTTTCATTTAAGATGCTTATCTGTGTTGCCTTCCTCTACCATCCTTTCAAGTTGCTGGAGTTAGTGCCAAGGACTCATTACTGTACCAGAGTGAGGTAAAAACTTTTCTTCAGCTTTTATGGTTTAAAGAGACAAATAGCACAGAAGCATCAAGTACAAAAATGGTAGTGGGTGTGGGAATTGTTGACAACTTGTACTATAGTTAAAGGTTATAAGAGTTTTAGTTTGAGACTACTTTCAGTAAGTGTGAAAATACTGTACCAGTGTGACAAGATATAGCAGAGAGGTGGTCCACAGTACTTTGCATGCTCAAAGGAAATCATTTCAGTTAACTAGCTATGGAATTAAAAACAAGAAATTTCACACATAGAAAGAACTGGCTGTAGAAGTATACACCTGTAATGCCAGCACTTGGGAGGCTGAGGCAGGAGGATCTTGAGTTTGAGTCTAGCTTGGGCTACATAGCAAGACTGAGAAGTGGCAGGGCAGGGGTTCTCTACATAATGTAGTGGAAGATAACTTGTAATAATGTGGTGGTTTGCATGAGGATGTCCCCCATAGGCTCAAGACGTTGGACATTTTGTCCTTAGTTGGTGGCACTGTTTTGGGAAATCTTCGGAGGTGCGGCCAGGCTGGAGGGAGCAGGTAACTGGGGGCAGACTTTGAGAGTTCTTAAGCCTTGCTGCATCTCCCGTCGCCCTCTGCTTCCTGTGCCTGCTTGAAGATGTGAGTACTTAGCTTCTACTCTAGCCATCTCTGCCGCCATGCCTCCCTGCCATGATGGACTCTTGCCCCTTTTGAACTATAAGCTAAATAAACTCTTCTTTTTATAAATTCCGTCGGTCAGTGTTTCTATCACAGCAACAGAAAAGACTGATACAAATAATCTGATAAAATTAATATGATCCTTCATACATTATTAGAACTGTAAAACAGTTAAGAACACTTTGGAAAACAGTTTGATAATTTCTCAAAATGATAAACACTAAATCGCCATGTGACCTAACAGTTCTACTGCTAGAATTATACTCAGAAAAATGAAAGCATATACTCACCTAAGAGCTAATGTATGAATAGCATTATTCATAATAACCAAAGAAAATATGGAAATGCAAATGTTTGTTAACTGATTAATAGACAAACACAGTGTGGTACACACAAGCAATGTATGATTTGGCAATTAAGAAGAAGTATTAGTATTAATGTGCTGCATCATGGATGAACTTCAAAACCATTATACTCAGTAAAGGAAGCCAGTCACCAAGAACACCACATATTACATGATTACTTCATATGAAATGTGGAAAAAAGACACCTACTCCTACAGAGATAAAAGGTAGAAAGTGGTTGCTTGGGACTGCAAGTAGGAATGGGAATGTCCTAAAATTAGATTCTGGTGATGACTGCACAACTAAAACTATTGCTTTTACATGTAGAATTGAATTTTAAGTGAATTTCATAGTATGTAAAGTAGATCTCAGTAAAACTGTTGCTAACTATTAAAAATAAAATAAAAAACCTAGCAAGGTAGAAGAAATATGAGCTTCTACTTCATTTTATAGGAGGTTGGCCAATAATTCTCAGATCCTAAAAGTGCTTAAGTCAGCTGCAATAGTTTCCTTTTCTTTTCCCCAATAAGCTCAGAATTTGGTTAATAAATACAGTGTGGCAGAAGCTAGAGGGCTGTTAGAGATGCTGATGTCAACATGAGTGATTATAAGTCAACGTAAAAGTACACTGAGTTGGGTCCAATGGTTTGCACCCATAATCCTAGAACTCTGCAGGCTGAGGCAGGAGGATCATTTAAATCCTGGAGTTTCAGACCAGTCTGGACAACATCATGAGACCTTGTCTTAGAAAAATGAAGTGGAAACAGATAATATTAGAGATGGAGTTGGCCATTGTGGATCTTTTGGTGTCTAAGAGCCATGACTTAAGAATATGATGTTTGATCAGTTGAACTGAGACAGGAAATGAGGGATAAAAGGAAGTATTGAGGCTAGGCCCTATTTATATATTAGGATCCTAAGAGTCATTTCTTCCACAATCCCTAATTACCATGGTTTCTAGCAGAAAAAACTTGTTTGAGTAAAGTTTTAGGACATATAAAAAAATAATGTACTATTTACAAATTATATTTATTTATTGATGGATTGTGTGTGTGTGTGTGTGTGTGTGTGTGTGTGTGTGTGCCATAACACATATGTGGAGGTCAAAGGACAACTTACAGAAGTTAGTCTCTCCTTCCACCATGTTGTAGTTTCTTTTTAATCGCTGGGACAAAACACTCTAACCAATACCAATTTGGGGAAGTGGGATTTATTTGGCTTAGATCACTGAGGTTACAGTTCATCATTTAGAGAGCCAAGGTAGGAACTCAGGGCAGGAACCTGGAGGCAGGAATTGAAGCACAGGACGCTGCTTACTGGCTTGCTCCATGTTCAGCCTACTTTCTTATACAGTACAGGACAGCCTGCCCAGAGGTAGCACTGCCAACAGTGGGCTAGGCCTTCCCACATAACTCAACAGTCAAGGAAAAATGCCTCACAGATATGACCACTGGTCAGTCCAATGTAGGAAATTCCCCAGTTGAGGCTCCTTCAACCCTGGTGTGTCAAGTTAACAACTACAGCTCTCTAGCATGCACCATGTGAGTTCTAGGGATCAAACTCAGGTCGTCAGACTTGGGAGTCAAGTGTCCTTATCTACTGAGCCATCTTACTGGCCCAATAACGATAATTTCTATGAGTGGGACACAAAAAGATTTGTTTTCACATAGGGTTTGAGGTGTGATCCATATAAGAGAGAGAAAAGTACACTGTTGAAGTGCTTGGGAACTTCTGCTTATGTCTGTAAGCTCCCTCTGGAAAATGGAGGAACTCTAGATTTTATGAGTGACAGAAGTATCCCAGTGATGGAAAAGATATGAAGAAGGCAGGTGTTGTGTGACTTTTCGGGGTAGATGTAAAATTAACATCTGCCCCAAACTAGTCTGGTGCTAACACTCTCCAAAATGATCCATTCAGTTTCATCTTGTTTAATATAATTAGTTTATTTATTTTACAAACTATTTTTGTAAAATAAAAAATATTTTTATTTTATGTGTATGAATATTTTGCCTGCATATGTATAAGTGCACCCATATTGTGCAATGCCTATGGAAGCCAGAAGAGGGCATTGGATTCTCTGGAAATGGAGTTAAGGATGGTTGTTAGCTGCCATGTGAGTACTGGCAACTGAACCCAGGTGCTCTGGAAGAATATCTGATGTTCTTTTCTGCTGAACCATCTCTCCAGGGATATTTATAGAGCAGTGAATAGGTATGGACAGCTCCATCCTGTTCTCTCTCCTCCCAGTCCCTAACCTCATCCCTTTACCAACCTGTTTTGTATGGCTTTAGGCTTTCAGCAGAATTTATGTAAACCTGGATTCAGAGTACTGCCTAATGTTAAAGCAGTAGAGATGACTATAGGCTCTGACAGCATAAGGCACAGATATAAATAGTCATGGAAAAGGTGCTTATGAGTTCTCCATCCTTGTTCTTATCAGGGATTCTTTTGGTCTGGTCAAGCACTCTTTAGTCATAGGAAGGATGACTTGTTTGTTTAGCTGCAGTCTGGCATGAAGAATAGCTAGATGGCAGCTTGCAGCAAGACAGAACCATTCTGACCAGTATTTGGAGGACTATTTTCACTACATCAGGCTTTTTTTAGAACAAGTTCAACATTCCTAGAGACAGCCAATGGACAACTCTGTGAAAGATTCATTCAGACCAAAAGCCTGTCACTCAGTGTTCGATTTTATAGCAAAGAGATCTTAGACAAAAATAATGCAAGAACAAGATGATTCTGTTTGAGTTTTTCATAAAAATGTGAATTTATATAGACCTCATAAACTTTAATTAATAAAAACTTAAGTTCTAACATTGAGTTAAGAGGACTCCTTGTGGTTTATCTCTACAGAAACAAAGGGCTGCCCTCTCTGGACAAAGAAGCTGTGTGTCACCAGGAAGAAAAGAACCCAAGTTCCAAAGAGACAAACTCTGAAGAGCACTTTTCTTCTGTGAACCTTGACCAGGAGGTAGAAAAGATTGACGACCAGGATGTGGTGACAGCTAGGACAATCTGTCCCATTTTGTGACACACAGGGCAGCGGTTACTGACACTGAAATCTGGATAGCTGGGAGCTTCTTGTTATGGCGGGCTTCTAATAAGACAGGAGGCAGGTGACTACCCTTCAGTAGGTATTGGAGAAAGTTGCTCCTGCAACTTTGGAGCTACACAGTGAAGATGCCCAGTGGTGGTAGCCTAAATTGTCTAGAATTTCCCTGGCTCTGGTCTTTCTACCACCTCTCTGTACCATTTACTTACAAGCAAGTCCCACATTCTGTTTGTCTTCATTCAATCAGGATAGTTTTCAAAAGGACCAGTACTAAAAGTAATAAAATTTAAGAGGGAAAGTAATATCCCTCAAATGTGAAATGTAGGTGTTTACAGAGTAGAGACCTCTCATCCCAAAATAACTACAGTAAATGTGGTGGCCATTTGACAGACCTGGCCTAGCACCAGTCTGACACTTGCAAGTGTAGGGATTCTCTTACATTTCAGTTCCCTTTTCCACTGCTGTGCCCCAACACAGTGGAGATGGTCTCTTTTAGGAGTGGCTTGACCCCTAAGATTTTTTACTCATGAAAATATATTTTAAAATTTAGCACTGTTTTTAATTTTATTTTTAAAAAATGATTCATTTTTATTTGTGCAATTGTTTTGCCTGCCTATATGTGTAATCAATATGTGTTCAGTGCATGCAAAGGCAGAAGACAGCGACAGGGCTACCATGTGTTTGCTCCGGAAGAACAGCAAGTGCTTCTAACACCCGGACCACCTCTGTAACCCTAGCACTGTTTTTTAAAAGATTTATTTATTTGATTATTTTATGTGTGTGTGTGCACCTCATTTTTGCAAGTGTCCGTGGAAGCCTGAAAAAGACATCAAATTCCCTGGAGTTGGAGTTACAAGCAGTTGTGAGCTGCCATGTGGATGCTGGGAACTGAATCCAGGTTCTCTGGAAGAGCAGCAAGTGCTTTTAACTGCTGAGCCATCTCTCTATCCCGTAGCATAGTGTTTTCACTACCTTCCCTGAAATGTTTTGGTAACCTCCCCTATGATTGCTTGCTTTATTCCACAAAATTTTAACAAACACTGCTCCGAGCCAGGCAGTATTTAAGGGGCTGGAGTCATAATGGTGAATAAAACAGATAAATCTCTAATCTTGTGGAGATGACATTTTGATGGGGAAGACAGACAATAAATAAGTGTGTGAGTTAATAAAATGAGTTCCATGATAAAATATCCATGATAAAAAAGTTCAATAATAAAAATGCAGTAAAGAGAATAAAACAGGCAAGGGGCCTTGATCAAGGACAGGGAATGGATGAGAGATAGAATTTTAAATGGATAAGTCAGGGAAGCCTTCTTGGAAGAGATCACATTGTAAAATGTCTTCAGGAATTGAGGGTGGGCCATGGAGAGATCTAAGGGAAAAGTTTTCAGAAAGACAGATGGGCTCAGGCAGCGGCTTGTGGTGGGAGTGAGGTAGACATGTTTAGAAAACAGCAGGAAAATGCCAGTGATGCTGCAGCATGGTGAGTGTGGAAAGAAAGGCAGGAGGGGCACTGGGGAGAAGGTGGTGTCCACTCATATGGGTCAGAGGCATGAGGAGGAGTTGGAAGAAATGCAGTGTGAGGGGAAGTCATTCAAAAGTTCTAAGAGCGCAGACGTCAAAATAACATTTTGGGGAATTTTTTGTTGTTCATTTATTTTTTTGGTGGTGGTGGTGGCTTGGCTTCTGTTTGTTTATTTTTGGGATAGGGTCTCAATATATAGCCCTAGTTGGCCTAGAACTTACTATGTAGATCAAGTTAACCTTGGATTCACAGAGATCTGCTTGTCTTCCCAGTGCTGGGATTACAGGTGTGTGTCACTGTGCCGGGCTATTGTTTGGTTTCTTAGAGACACAGTTTCATGTCACTTGGGCTGGTCTGGAACTCACGTAGCAGAGGCTCCTTTTGAACTCTTGCCTCCTGCCTCTACCTCGAAAGTGCTGGGATTACAGACATTCACCACCATACTTGCCAAAATAACATTTTTAAAGTGAATAATATGGTGCTGTACAATCAGAAAAAACTAACAAAAGAGCCAGAGCAGATGCAGGCCAGGGCACTGGGTCAAGAGCATAGTGACCTATGGCTGCTGGTGGTTGTGGTAGTCATAGGAGCAGAGGAGTGAACAAACTAGCAGTACACTGGTATTGATATGAGAAACGAGTACAAGGAGACAAAGACATATGCTCTTGAGTGTTTCGTCCTGAAGGGCCTCGTTGGATTATGGGCCTATGATTACAAAGTTTGAATAGGACTTGCAAAACTTCAGGAAAAATGCAAAAATAAAGAATAATGAAGTCTGGGGCTAAATTTAAGCTATCTCTTACTATTATAACACACAAGCATTTGTAGAGAATGATTGTTAAGTCATTTTTTTTCTAGCTGTTCATTAAAACATGTTCTGGGGCTACAGATATAGTTCAGTCTAGAGCACTTGTGTAGTTTGTGCAAGGTCTGGGATCAATCCCCAGCATCTCAAAAAAGAAACAACAAACAAATAATAACTATGTTCTCTTTGAGGTAGTTATCCCTTTCCCTAGGTATTCTCAGATGATAAAGCCTTATGATCACAGAATCTCACTTGAGTAGTTGGCATGCCAGGGTAGGATAATGAATGACCAAGAAGTCAGCTTCATTTCAGGTCTCCTCTTTCCCGCTGGAGCTGCTGTAGTTGGTGCTAAGACAAAGGAGAGTGGGGTGATGGCTTCTCTCTTTCATCTTCCTCTTTCATTATCTCAGTGTCTTAATACTGTAATTCTCAGTCATTTCAGAGGGCAGGAAGCTTCTTACCTAAGCTTGGCACATGTTAGAAGCTGCATTTTTCTCTCACTATCAGAGAAGTTTCTTATAGCTGGGATACCTCACAATTACTTTTTTCCAGCTCATTGCCTGTGGCTGTCTCTGACTCTAAGCCTGCTGGAACCCTCATTGCTCATTTAGAGACCCCTGTTTTTCCAGGTAATACAACTTGGATTCATTTTCTTTTAAAAAATATTTATTTTTGTTTTATGTGTATAAGGTTATTGCCTGAGTGTATATGTGTACCCGTGTCATGCAATGCAGAGGAGGTCAGAAGAGGGCATCAGATTCCCTGGAACTAGAATTACGCATGGTTGTTAGCCACCACGTAGGTGCTGGGAATTGAACCCAGGTCTTCTGCAGGGGCTGTCAGGGCTCTTAACTGCTGAGCCATCTCTCCAGCCCTGGATTCATTTTTCTAATCTGGTCTGTTGCCATAGATCATATTAAGAATCTTTACATTAAGGACCTTTCACCTTTTGTGTGTGTGTGTGTGTGTATTTTGTTTTGGTTGTTTTTTGAGACAGGGTCTCATGTAGCCCAGGCTGACCTCAAACCCACTCTGTAATCAAGGATACACTTGAACCTCTGATCCTTTTGTTCCCACTCCTGAGTGCTTGAGTTAAAAGTATATGCCACTGTGTTCAATTTATGCAGTACTGGGAACTGAACTCAGAGCTTTGTGGATCCAAGACAAGCACTCTATCAACTGAGCTACTTCTCCTATCCATCCCCTTGTTTTTTGTTTTTGTTTTGCCTTTTTGATACAGAGTCTCCCTGTACCCCCAGCTGGACTGGAACTTGCTATGTAAACCAGGCTGGTCTCTATTCACAGAGATCTACCTGCCTCTACATTCTAAATGCTGGGATCAAAGGAGGATAAATATTATTTTAAAGAAATAACACAGGGGTTGGAGAGTACTAGATGCTCTTGCAGAGGACTGGGTTCAATTCCCAGCACCCACACAGTGGCTAACAACCATCTGTAACTCCAGTTCCAAGGGATCCAATGCCCTCTTCTGACCTCCATGGGCACTGTATTACATGAGTGCACCTACCTACGTGCAGGCAATACACACATAAACATACAATAAAAATAATAAAATACCAAAAAAGTATAACACACAAATACATATACACACAACCTATTTCTTGAACTCTTCTTAAGTTCTGAAATACTGGTTTTCATACCTTTAGAACACAGCATCTAGTCCCTAAAAATCAAGACTCAAATCATATGTATTTTAGTAATAATAAGTTACATTTAGAAACATCTAGCTCCAAGAGGAGCTGTGAGATAGGCAGGTAGATGCAGTCTGAAGGTCAGAGGAGATACTAGGGTGCATATGTCTCTTTGAGTCATCTTAATATGATGTTGTTTAAAGCCATAATCTGAGAGTGAGGGTTGAAAGAGAAGAGGACTGAAGGCTGGATTCTGCAAGAAGAATCACTCAGCTCTGGCCAGATCAGCCTTCAGGGAATCAGCTCCCCTTAGCCAAGGAACTCTTTTGGATCCTACAATCCCCTCATCCGTCACACTCACTCAACTCTTTTTGTCACTTTCAAAAGGTTATGACAACCACACATCCTGATTCTTGATCCATGGAAAGGGAACCAGAGAAGGCTGCTTCAGAGGAAAGCTACCCACTGACCGGAATCCTGAGAAGGACCACGGAAGATATTCAAGAATTGTTATGTTCTTATCTGCAATAAACTTCATTTAACTTTTGAGTTCAGTGTCTGTGATGATTGAGAAATGACAATATCATTTCCTCAGAAATGTATTTTCCTCAGAAGTTAAAGATTACTGAAGGAGCCAATAAAAATAGCAATCTTACTGAATGCCTTTCTCAATTCATTTGTTTGTACCTGTTATGTTCTCTTTGCCCAGGCACCCTTAACATTCCCATTCACATATTCTCCCTGAGTTTTTACAAGATTCTTTCTTTCCCTGCTGGTAGGATCTTTTTGTTTGTTTGTTTATTGGTTGGTTGGTACATGTTGGCCTCAAACTCTTCATCCTCTTGCCTCAGCCTCTTAAGTGCTAGGATTACAGGCATCTACCACTTTTAGCTTCCAAGATTCTTTTATAAAAATATATTTTTAAATTTTATGTGTATGAGTGTATTGCATGCATGTGCGTCAGTGCAGCCATGTCGTGCACTGTCCTTGGAGGTCAGAAGAGGGCGTTAGATCCCCTGGAACTGGAGTTACAGATGTTGTTTAGCCACCATGTGGGTGCTGGGAACCTAACCTGGGTTCTCTGCAAGAGCAGCCAGTGCTCTTAACCACTAAACCATCTCTCCAGCCAGCCTCTTTCCCCCCACTCCTACATTCTTTAGAAAAGTAAACATTTCATTTTGAGTATGAGTACTTACTAGCTGATTTTTAGTCTAACCACTTCCCTCTGGCTCATATTGTTTGCATTCTGGTCAGAGACATATTAGGACAAACAGCACAGTGAAGCAGAATTTGGTTTTCAAAGGGAACATCATGGGAACCTTTAAAAAGACTTAAGGAGTCTGAGTTCTTCAGTCTGTTTATTGCTGCCATGCACACACACACACACACACACACATATATATATATATATATATATTTAACTAGGAGCTTCCTCTGTCCTAGTCTGTGCCCTAGTTTTCACACACACCAAACAAATGAACAAACCCAAAAAGCATAACCCAGCATCACTGGTAACCCAACTAGAGTTGTAATTCATCAATCAGCCTACAATAACAATTTATGACCTGGAACGCCAAGACTGAGCAGAATCTATTCAAAATGATGCTTGTGCTTTATTCAAAATTTTATTCCTTGACATTTAAACTTTTTGTTTTCATGCTTTAAGGTAACATATTTTTTCATTCCATATTCATTATCCATCTTATCCACCCTGTTCTGCCAATACATGTATCCAGTCTCAGTATCTTGCCTTCAATCTATATGTGGGTCCGGGTGAAAACTAGACTAAAATTTAATTTAAAACATTATGTTGTGAGAAATTTCAGAAAAGTATACACAAAAGGAATTGTATAATGAACTCTTAGAGTTTCATTGATGAAAACTTTGTTGTCAATCTTGTTTCATTTATCTCCACACCTACTTGTGACCACAAATGAATGCTTTTTGAGCACATCTGAGGTACAATATCACCACTGTAGATGATAGAATGGACTTCTTTCCCTGTTTTTGGACGTGAATAGCAATTCCTAATAGTTCACATTTCCTTGGAAAGCTCCTCAACCCTGTTGTGGTGCATGACTGTAATCCAGAACTCTGGAGGTTGACACAGGAGGATCCCAAGTTCCAGGCCAGCCTAGGTACATAGCAAGACTTAAATAAGTTGAAAACCAAAAGGCATCTGATAACTACCGCTCTACTATGCTATATTGTGTATTTTCACAATATGTAATATTTGTTGTTGTCAAGACTTAAGATTTGCAATTGCAACACGTTGACTACTAAATTTGTACTTATAATTTCATGCTGTTTTTCATATAAATAACTACCAATATTATAAGCATCAATGAAGGCACGCTGACATCCCCAGAGGCCAGCTGAGGAGAAGCATATCCAGAAGGCAAAGGGGAAACGCTTAAGTTCAAATACAGCGTTTCATTTGCTGCTCACATGTTCTGAACGGACGTTAGGTATCCCGCCTCCTGGAACACGTGGCCTAGCGTTGCGCACGCGGCGATTGGGACCCCTGGGCCCCTCCCTGAGACGCCACCTGACTGGCCCAGGCCGGCCGCACCTGGCAGCAACCAGCCGCCGCCCGCCCGCGCGGCCTACAGCAACCATCCGACCATCCCTCCCTGCTGAGGGCGGGGACCCGGCCCGGGGCAGCCCAGCCCAGGCCCGACGGGGCCTGAGGTGGCAGGAGGGGGCCACCGCTCTGGGCTGAGGCCCTTGACCAGTCTCGGAGCGGCCGGCTGCGGGGAGGCCTGAGGGCCTGAGGCGGCCGTCCCTCCCCGCCGAGGGCCGCCCGCGTCTCGCCCCCTGCAGCGTTGTAGGCCTGCTTTGGTCCCCAGGACCACCCGGGAAGGGGGAAGTGCGGCGAGGGCGCCGGGACTCAGGGAAGCTAGGAGGAGGCCAGGGAGGCTCCAAACAGCGCTTTGAGCCCCAGGCCTCGCTTCTTCTTCGCGGGGACAGGCTAAGTCTCCTCAGTTTTTTCTCCCTCAAGGGTTCTACTATTTATGGCTGCCACGAAGACTTCAAACTGTGAGGAACATTTCAGGCTAGAGAAACTAAAAGAATGGCCAGAGCCGGAGTCTGTGTCTTTAATGGAGGTAACTCTGGTTTTCTTTTAGCGATGTCTTTGGGTGGCACACAGATCCCCTGTTGAGGAGCCATTTGACCTTGGATTTCCAGAATTGGATAGTACTTGGCTTAGACTAGGTACAGAAAAGAATTCGTTGAGTGGGAATGGCCCGGGTTCACTTTTGACCGAAAGTGTGGGATGTGCCGGGTCAGCAGCCTGAGGGGCAGCGCAGCCACCCAGCTGGCCAGTGGGTAGACACAGCAACTCAGAGCTTGCCCTGCAGGGTCCGCTACTGATTTGTTTATAAAATCTCGGTTTTGTAGGCTCCTGTGATTTGTCTCATACAGAAAAGCTCTTGGGAATTTACTTTGCCCCTTTTACCATGGTCGCATTAAGAGTAGTGATATGTTTAATGTTTTTATGTTTGTGAACTGAAAGTGGATTCCAGAAGGGCTACTGCACATCATTAACATTTTTATTTTTTCTGAAAAAATTGCAGAGAAGGACCTGTCAATGACAAAGACGTCTTTCATGGATTTTTAAATTTTACGTGTATGTGCTTGTATGTGTACATACTTGTTACAGCTCACTTGTGGCGGCCAGAGGACAAATTCTGAAAGTGTCTTTTCTCCTTCCACCATGTGTGTCTGTGGGATTGAATCCAGCTGGTCAGGCATGGAAGCAAGCATCTTTTCTAGCTGAGGCCATCTTGTGGGCCTGATCTATCTCTCTCTCTCTCTCTCTCTCTCTCTCTCTCTCTCTCTCTCTCTCTCTTTCTCTCTCTCTCTCCCTTCCTCCCTCCCTCTGTCCCTCCCTCCCTCCCTCCCCCTGTCCTCATTATATAATCCTCACTGGCCTAGAACTCTGTATGTAGACTAGGTTGGCCTTGAACTTGCAGAGATCCACCTGCCTCTGCCTCCCAAGTGCTGGAATTAAAAGATCTGCAGCGCCACACTTGGTGTTAGTATACGCTGTTACCTGCTGAACGATCTCTATAGTCCCAGCATCTTAAAACTGTCACAAAAATATAATTTAATGATGTGATGTCAAGGAATGTTTCCAAATAGTCTAGGTTGATAGCAAAAAAAAATTGAGTAGGGAGTTAGATGAAATGAAGTTGACTTTGAGTTGTTATTTGTTGAAACTAGAACAGTTTTTGAAATTTTCCATAATAAAAATTTACAAACTGGGGCTGGAGAGATGGCTCATTGGTTAAGAGCACTGATGGCTCTTGCAGAGGACCTGGGTTCTGTTCCCAGCACCCACAAGGTGGCTAACAACCATTTGTAACTCCAGTTCCAGGGAAGTTGACACCTTCTTCTGACCTCCACAAGCATTGCACGACATGGGTGCACTTACATAGTGCAGACAATACATGCATACACATAAAATAATAAAATATATTTTTTTTAAGTTACAAACTATCCTCTGAGATAATAGACATTAGATTTTCATCAACAATATTGGTATGTTGTCCTGGGATTTGTCATTCTGGTCATTTCTTCAGGGTTTATGGACTAATATTCAATTCTGTAATTTTAGGTATTAGCTAGAGAAGACATTGATGAAGCTGTGCATGCAATATTATTTAGAGAAAACTATATTGTGAAGGTAAGAGCTGGCTGCAAACTGTATGTGCTGCTCTGGAGGAGCAGGAGTGGTACAGCGCAGCATGACCACAGGCTGATGTTCCAGGTGTGTTAGGTGTGTGCTGTTTGATAAACACCTGAGACTCAAAGGTGTGTTTTGACTCAGAGTTTAATGGGTTTCAGTCTACTTCACCTTGTCACTTTAGACCTGTCGTAAAGTAGAACATAATCGCAGGGCATGCATGGTGCCACAGAACTGCGCTTGGCATCTAGGAAGCAAAAAGAGAAGGAATGAAGGGGCCAGAGTCTCAAAGGCATGCTCCCAACAACCTGTGTTCCGTCCATTAGCCTGGCCTCCTGAAGTTTCACCACTTCCTATTAGTCCATCAGCAGGGAACACTAACAAATGAGCTTTGAGGGACATTGACTATCCAAGCCGTAATACCATATCAGAGTTGGTCATTTGCAGGGTAATGACTTGCTTCTTTAAGCTTTCATACCTGAGATTGTACCACCGTCTTTACAGGATCTCTTGACTTGTACTAAATAGAAATTCTTTTCTATCAAAACTTGCCTTTTATCCTATTTTCCCATACTGCATTAGACTGTATAAAATTACCAGCAATTACTAATTAGTATTAATCAGTAACTGATAGTTACTATGGGATTAACATGCTTTAGGGGAATTAATTTCCATTAGATAGACTGAAGTTTAGTGTTGTAATAATATTTTGACATTTTTATTGTGGTTTGTAATTTACAAAGTAAATGTACATATCTGCACACACTCCCAATAGTTGATTGAGTACGCTGTAGGAGAGTACTGGACTGAGTATTACCTAGATTACTGCCTGCCCATCTCACTTGAGCATCAAAAGCAGCAGTGGGATTAGCCTCTTTTTATAGATCAGAGAGGCGTATCAAAGCAAGTCTAGTGTCCTTTTGCTCTTCCAATTTAGTCATAGACTTTCCTGATGATGAAGGCAAGGGATGGAATGTAACCAAGAACATTTTTGAGACAGAGGTCTCCATGAAGCCCCAGCTTGTTTGGAACTCACTATGTAGATCAGGTTGGCCTATTTCACAAAGCTCTATCTGCCTCTGCCTCCCAAGTGCTGGGATTGAAGGTGTGCACCACTATGTCTGGCTCCAGGTAAAGTTTTGAAATCCTAAAAAAGAAGTGTGAATTTGGTGAACTAGGAAAGACTTGATGGATTCCTGAGTTGGATAACTTTTTAATCTGAAGGTGCAGTGTGGGCTGGAACTTTCTGTAGCTACTTCTGCTCTCTGTTCTCCAGTTCTCTGTCTGAAGTTTATTGTGTGCCCATTACTTTGTGCTAGGACTCTGTACCATGACGGTGGCAGAAGGCTTAGGACCAAGTATTTTCTCTCCTACTAATAAAATGATAATAAGTCAAAAATTTCATAATAATTTGTTTTGTTTATATTACTTTGTTAGAAATTGGATACATATTTTCAGCATCTGGCTATTTTTAAGGAAAGAAGAAAAGAGTTGATACATAAAAAATGGGTTGAAAATGTTGCAGAGCCTCTTCAGAAGAGAATTATAGAAAAAGTGATTTCATATAGAGGAGCTGAAAGAAAACATGAGAAATTTGAATATTATTTAAAGCACACAAATAAATCGGTACTGGGTTTTATTTGATTTCTGTTCATAAAGCATAATGTCATTGTTTTTCTTTTGTTCCTGTTCTCTTCTGCTACCCCTAATGTGTTTAGGCCATCCCATCATACCTTCTCCTGTGTGCCTGATGCTCTTCACAGCTCCAGGCATCAGGTCTGATTCAAGACAGAAAGAAGAGGGGGAGTGGGAACTGGGATCTTCGTGTATACTGCTATTTTGATCAGGAGACAGACTCTCTAGGACTCCTCAAGTTGACTTCCTCCTAGTTTTCCTTCCTTGGAATTGGGCTACATGACAAATCCTAGCTCTGAGCAGGCCCAGAAAAGAGAACCGATGACTTCCTAATCTCTGTGGTAGGGAGTAGGCAAGGAGGAAGGGGACCACATGGTGATGGGCCCAGCCAACCATCAGGTGTAGGGACCAACAGTTCTCTTCCTCGTAGTTTTATAAAACAACATTTTGGTGTCGTATTTTGGAGATGTTTTTAACTTTGAAGTCAGGAATCTCTTTAGGTCCACCCTAATTATATTACCAAATTTAAATCTGTTGGTTTTAGGTATATACTATAAGCTTTTTGCTTTTTGTTTCTTGGGTCTCTCCACCCCAAATGTTTACTAAAGATATAGAATAATTTACATAGAATATTAGAAGCATTTATGTATATTTATGAACAAAAATTTGGAAAAAGTACATTAAATGTTAATTCCTAAATGCCCTAAGAGGCAGAACTCAAGATGGAATCCAGGTATCTTTGAAATCAAAGAGTTGATGGTTAAGGGCTATAAAAGAAGTAAAGAAGGGGAAAATAGTTCCTCTTCCTCAGGCTTATAACTGGGGAGAGAGGAATTCTTTTTTAATGGCCTCTGTGCCATCCACTCCTTGTCTTAACGTTCCCTGACTGTGCTATTCTCATCATCTTTCAAGAGCAGTGGGCAGTGTCTCCCAGAGGCCTTCTTAGGAGCCGTGTCTGTTTGTCCTAAAGTTATGAGCTGGCTCTTCTCATGACCAAATTGTCACTGTGTGTGCCTTATATATTCTAGTCTGAGAAACTCATGAGTACAGGACCTGGTCCACGTGTTGCATAGAGAGTGGCTGAGCGAATATTGTTGACTGATAAAATGATGCAGTAAAACTCCAGACAGAAGCTGTCTTCTGGGAGTGCCCCACCCTCAACTCCTTTCAACATTTACTCAGGGAAACAAACCCATTGGAGGCAGATGATATTGGCTTTTCTACTGCTCTGTGGACTGGCATTATTCCTAGTCTTGAGCCTGGGCAGCTTTAGTATAGTAAGGTCACGCTTGAGTACTTAGGACTGATTTAAACAACTTACTACTAACTGCACTGGAGGCCTCAAAGAGTCTCGTTTTTCCCGTAGGCTACAGTCTCTCCATTTTGTGATTGTCTGTTTCGAAGATGGCAAGAGGCCAGTGAAAAGAAAAGAACCAGTTATCAGAATGGAACAGGTGCTTTGTGATCAGGGGCTGCATTTTTAGAGATTGCTAAGTGTCAAATTATTTCCCACCCTAAGAGCATTGGAGTTGTTCTTAAAGAATTTGATTTCAGTTTTGCATTTTCCTGTAGAAAAACAATACGATGGACGAAAAGGACTTTATGAAACAGAGAAGGCCGGTGTGTACACCAAATCGTCCCAGTTCACGTCACAAGGCATGATTCCAAAGAAGAGGCAGAGAAGCTCCGCTAGGTCCTTGAGGAGTGAAGCTGGTGGCATGTGCAGGTACAGATAACCAAATAAGTCAGCTAAAACAAGGCCCAGGAACTGTTCCAGAAAAGATTTAGAGAGCAGAAAAAGGGCATGCAGAGAAAGAACAAGTACGGAGAATGCTGCTGGCACTCGGCCCAGGTGACAGATACAATATAGTTTTAAGTAATAAAGTGTGTATGAAGTCTGGTGGGGTGACACACTCCTTTAGTCCCAGCACTCGGGAGGCCAAGGCAGATGGATTTCTGTGATTTCAAGACCAGCCTGGTCTACGTAGTGAGTTCTAGGCCAGCTGGGGCTACAGGGAGACCCAGTCTCAAAAAAAAGAATGTTTTGAAAGTCAGTGTAATTTTTCACATGAATAGAAGGAATAAGATCATAATCATTTCAATAAATGCATAAAAATATAATTAAAAATCTAGTCATGATCCTAAAAATCTCATAGCATATGATAGACATTAACTTCCTTAATTTTCCAATAGAGTTCTGTAGTTAAATAGAAATCACAGTGAAACACTAAAAGCTTTCCCTGTGTGTTTATGAGACAAGGAAACCCTTTATTGCTACCTTAGTTTTGTGCAGAGATCCTAATTAGTACCGTGAGACAAGAGAAAGAAATAAAAAGTAAAGAATGGGAAACAGGAAGTAAAACTATATTTTTAGCAGATAATATGATGATCTATATAGAAAATCCAGAAGACTAAATATTAAAAATAATGTTGTGGGAGGAGCTCATGAATGAACCCCTACTCCCAGCTGAAGAGATGTTGACAGTTGATGGCTTTTGGAGGCGAGAGAATCGATTTTCTTTAAACTGGTCATGCTTCAGTGGCTGGCTCCACACCCATGAGGATATGGACAGCGCAAACTGGACTCCGTCGGTGTCTCAGTGAGCTTTGTACTGTTGTGATAAAACACTGTGACCAGCTGGGCAGGGTGCCTTTAATCCCAGCACTCATGAGGCAGAGGCAGGTGGATCTCTGTGAGACTGAGGCCAGTCTGGTCTACATAGCAAGTTCCAGGCCAGCTTGGGTTACATGGAGACCCTGTCTAAAACAAAGCAAACAAGCAAACAAACAAACACCACTCTGTTTACTGTTTCTTACACTTCCATGTGACAGTTCATATTTGAGAGAAGTTAGGCAGGGACCTGGAAGCAGGAACTAAAGCATGGACCATGGAGATAGCTGCCTACTGGCCTGCTCTGCTACGCTGTGCTAATCCTCTTTTCTTACACAACCCAGGACCACCTGCAATACATTCATACAGATAATATAAAAATAATAAGAAAAGAGACTTTTCAAGCCTTTTAGTCAAATAGGAACCAGGGCCCAGATAGCACCTCATATGCTGTAAGGAGCCTAGACTTGGTTTAAGGCTTATGGACAGTCTCTGAGGAGTTTCCAGTTCAGAAGTAATCACACCAAAAAGATCATTCAAGCTGTAAGGTGGCAATTCCTTTCGATTAGAAAAGGCCAGACTGAGGGAAGACCGGCAGCTGAGGAACTGTGACAATGGCTGAGGAGCTACAGGGGAGATAAAGGAGAAAAAAGGAAGACAGAGACCTTTCTCATCAAGAAGTTACATAATTATTAGTGTTTAAATTTCTTTAATGGTTTTAAAAGTGAAAGAAACCATGGAACCAGAAATAGAACATAGCACAAATCACTGGGGAAACTGTAAGGTCAGGGTTCGAGAGACGCAGCAGACAAGGGACCAGAGACTCTGCTGGGAGCTAACAGGACCTGGTTTTATTAAGAAAAGACTAGCTGGATTTGGTGGTGCATACCTTTAATGCCAGCATCTAGGAGGCATAGGCAGGTGAATCTCTGTAAGATAGATGCTAGCCTGGTCTATATAGAGAGTTCCAGGCAGATGGGATTACAGAGAACCCTGTTTCAAAAAAAAAAAAAAAAAAAGTTGTGAATGATAGAATTCAGTTTGTGCTGAGTTGAGATACTTTTTTCTATTTCACAGAACTGAGAAGCTCATCTATGCAGCAAAGCAGCATCTCCCTCAGGAAGAGATCTCCGATCTGAGTCAGATGGCTTTTGAAAGACAGTTTCGTTCCTCAAGGCTCAGCCCAGAGAACAAAGAGGCTGAGAAGAAGGTGAATTGAAGTCTAGGAGTAGGACTGGGTGGGCACAATTTGTATCACCCAACTAGGCAGCAAACATTGATGCCAAAGTGGAGCCTACCAAAGCCCTCCCTCACAGAAGAGGCAGCGGCCAGTCTGGAGTGAAACAGTAGAGATACTCATTTCCTGTAGTTGGATGGTTGGGTTGCCAGGCACTCAGCTCCATGGCCTGATGGGGGCTTATCAGGGGAAGGACTCAGAAATGCAGCACATGTGGGTTTCTGGACCCCCTCTTTTGGGTGCAGACCTGTCCTCAAGGTGGAGGCAAAGAAAACTGGCCAGAGGAAGTCTGCCTCCAACATTTCTTCAGCTCTTTCCTGAATCCTTCTATTTTTTTTTCTTTTAAAAAAATATCTAAATATCTTATTATTTTTATATTATTTGTGTGAATGTATTGCCTGCATGTATTTAAGTACACCTGTGTCATGCATTGCCTACAGAGGCAAGAAGAAGGGGAGGATCCCCTGAAATTGGAGTTAGGATGGTGTGGTTAGCTGCCATGTGGGTGTTGGGATTCAAACTCAAGTTCTCTGCAAGAGCAGTCAGTGCTCTTAATAGCTGCTCCATCTCTCTAGCCCCTTTTTCTTTCTTTTTAAAAAAGACTTTATATTTATTCACTTTAAAAAAGATTACTTTCTTTTCTGTGTGAGTGAGTACATAGATGTGGTATGCATGTGTATGCCTGATGTTCACAGAGACCAGAAGAGAGGTTAGATTTCCTGCAGCTGCTGTTACAGCCGGTTGTGAGCTGCCTGACATACGTGCTGGGAATCCAACTCTGGTCTTCTGCAAGAGCAGCAAATGTTTCAACCATGGCGGCGTCTCTCCATCCCGTCTTCTGCCATTTTTCTACTATTTACTATTCACTACATTGAAACCAGACCACACCTTTTGTTCTTAGCCAGGCATGGTAGTGCATACTGTATGATTCCAGCACCTGGGAGGTGGAAGCAGGGGAGTCAAGAATGTGAGGCTAGCCTGACCACTTGGCAAGACTCTGTTTCAAAGCACTACTTACTACCACCAAGAAGAAAACATGTTCTTAGCATAGTCATAATACCTATAAATTTTTTCAAATGAAACTTAGATAGGAATGGAGGGCAAAATGAACTTTTAGATATGTAAAAGGAATCTTCCCAGCACAGATTTTGCATCCAGGGCTAACAATTGGGTAGGCCCAGCTGGCAGCTCCTGGCCTCTTTCTCCTCCCTCATCTCCTTTCCTCTCAAGCCAGGGCTTAGACCCCCTAAAGAAGGCTTTGGGTTCATGGCCTGTGTGAGTGGGGCTGTCCTACCCTTCACTTCTACATGCTGAGAGCCGGAGAGTCCTTTTTCTCTCCAGCTTGAAAACTGTCAGATATTTTGTGACTCAGTTCCTGTTTAGTTCCCTTGATCTCAGTCTCTTTGAGAACAAATTCTTTCTTCAGGTATGTCTAAGCTTCTGACATTGTCATCTATAAAGTTCACTATGCAATACAGTTGTAAAAAAAAAAAATCCAAAAGTTCTCATAATGTTTTATAGTTCATGACTATATTGGGCTGTGTTTATAGCTGTCCTTAGCCACAAGTGGTCCACTGGGCACAGGTTGGACGTGCCTGCTGGGATGGTAGCTTCTGCATAGCTTTCTTTAGCAGTTTCTTCTGAGTGTCATATGTGAGTGGACGGGAGCTCCTTGATGTTTTTTTTTTTTTTTTTAATATTCAGGATGTTCAATTTGATGTAAATGTTCATTGTGAAATGTCAAAATCAAGCACATTAACATATTTTTTACTTTACATAGTTATGCATTTAGGTGTGTATGATGAGAATATTTAAGGTCAAGTACAGTTTTGGTATCTTTTGGAGATACCCCCATACCAAAATATCCAATGCTTGTATAAGACGATGAATATGTTCCTTATACACATCCTCCTCCACTCTCTTTCTTTCTCCCCTTTCCTGTCACGTTTGCTGTGTAGAAACTTTTTATTTTGATATGGCCCAGTTTGTTTATTTCAGGTCTTAATGTGAACTACTGTCATAGCAGGGAAGATTCCCCATTATCACAAGATTCAAAAATGGAGAGTGATTTAAATGCAATAGAAACTTAGTTTCTGTTCAAGTACCAATAGTAGGTGGGTCAGCAGGTCAGCAGGCTGTTCCCCTTCAGGACCCCATCTGGTGGGCCTTTATCATCTTCAGCATTTGGCTTCCAAGAAATTCATTTCTGCCAACCAGAGAACCAAAGTGACCTGGGAAGAGTTGTGTCCTGGTGTATGTGGGACAGGACTAAAGGCAGCATGTTTCTTTCTCTGATATTCTGTAGGCTAGGACCCAGTTATATGGCTTGTCCCTAACTGTAGGATGCAAAGGTGCTGAGAAAAGCAGTCCCTGGAGGGTCTGAACACAGTGGAGGGGGCTACTTTGGGGACAGCTAGTCACCTCTGCTATATCATCAAAGGTAGATGGAGTTGAAGACATGAAAAGACTCATGTGAGAATGTCAGAAACCAGCAGAGTTGAGGCAAGAGGGTTGGTGGGGAACCCATCTGAAAGGGTAGGAGGGCTGGGTGTGGGCAAGGTCTGGGGGTCCTTCTCGTGTGAGCCTGCCCACCCCACACTACATGCAGCCCTTCTCTTCTGTTAATAGATTTTAGCGACTCGACCACAGAGACCACGGTCCTGGGCTCCAGGAGACAGCAGACAGGGGCCACTGCCTGTGGGAAGAAGAGTGATGACAGCAGAGGTCCTGGGGAAACACCTGGCCTCCCTGCAGGGGGCAGCCAGGTCAGGCCACCAGTGATTCTAGAGCTTCACTGTCTTCAGAGTGCACACATGGCACTTAAAATACTGAGAATGCATCTTTTCTCTCCCTAAGTAGAAAGCTATCGCAAGAAATATCCAAATAATAGCAGGTACTGTTCTTTAAGCTCTGGCTGTGAACCAGGAAGTGTGTGAGGTGTTTTCTGTTCATTTAAACATTTTAACAGCAAGACCTCATTATATGTCTCAATACTTAATGCTTAGAGGGGCTCTGTGACTGGCTGGAGGCCAGTCCCTAGCTCAAAGGTGCCAGTGTTTGTTCAAGTCCTGCTCAGCTTCCCGGACACACTTTCTCCTCACAGATGATGTCTCAGACCCGGCAGTGGTGGTCGGATCGCTAAGAATGAGGATCCCTTTTTGGAAGATGGAGTTCCCCCTCTTCTGCTACTGCTAAATGGACCCCAGGGGCACTGGAGGGGATTTCTGGGGATTCCTCACCAAATTCCCAGTTGTGTGAGGCCTGCCTGCTTCCTGATGGATGGAAGGAGTCTTGGCACCTCCTGCTGCTCCTCATGCTCTCTAGAAAATTGGGTTCACAGTTCAGTTGGGAAAGAACTTGACTTCTTCAGGGGCAGTTCTGGGTAACTAGATCAAAGAGGATGGTGAGGTGCTGGTTGCATCCTCTCTAGTCATTAGAACCTGCCTCAGGTTAGGCAGGTTTTTTAGGCTTCTGTGTCCTAAATCTGGGCAAGGTATCCTGACTCATCTAGAGATGGAGATATGATATTAGCCACACTCATCCTAGTGAGGATTAAAGTCCCCATAGTCCTGGCAAGAGCAAGACTGTGTGCAGCTAGAGTCACAAGTAATCCCAGAGCTGGCTTTAAACCTTCCTAGTTGCCAGAGATGTGACATGCCCCGGACATTGGCTTTCAGATTCATCCTGATGTTAGCTCCCTCTTGCCTCTAGAACCAACAAAACATACTTCCCCAAACTTAAGAGACAGCAAGCTTTGCTCAGTGAGGCCATGCCTGACTCTGTAAGCCATCCTGTCAAAAAGCAAAATGTCCAGTTGTTTTAGTTTAGTTTACCAAGTAATGTCTCTTTTTTTCTGTTTTAGACAATGAGTATATAGGATCAATATCTAGAATAAGTAAGTGCTTTCAATATACTAACCATGTTTTTCAATCCTCTTTTGCCAAGTGATTATATTAAAACAAAAATGTGGTGTTGGGGGAATCCTTGAGCTCTTCCTGGTTCCTCCAGCTGCCCAGAAAAAGACTGTCCCCTTAGCAAAACCAGGGCTCCTATAGTCCAAGAGATTATTTCAAAGGGTGTACATAGCCTCTGTTTTATTCATTTGGGAATTTAGTGTTTAAAATGCATATTTCAATATTCAAAAGCCAGGTAAGCAGCTTGGGCAGGAATGATGGGACGGGGACAAGAGGAGACCGGTTTCAGTGGCTTTACCTTACTGGTAAGTTACCCTTGAGGGTTCCCCACCTGGAGCAGGACTCAGTGGGCCAGGCCTAGCTCCCAGACCCACCATAGCCACTGCTGAAATTGAGTTCACAAACAGATACACAGATAGCAGCAGAGTTAAGCCTGAGGACTTGGGTCTCCTATTCCCGTTCCTGCCCCGTCCTTGCTTTTCCCACTGTGCTAGAAAGGAAATTTGGTTTCACGATAAGCAACTTCTGAAGCTACCTGCTATAAGCCTTTCACACAGAGAATATATCAGTCAAATTTTGAAAGGAGTTACTTTCATAAACTTAAATTTTTATTCTCTTTCTGTACATGTTGGCAATGATAAAGCTTAAAGATGCATGTCCTATGAAATATGCAAAACAAGAATTTACATAAATAATTTATACTTCAGAAAATTAAAGTTGAAAAATATTTCTACATTATTAGAATTCACAGTATTTAAAGTACATCAAGCTTTCCCCTTATATATCAGACTATATTGTCTTAGCAGAGAATGATAAGATCTAATCAGAATAAAATGACCAAGTCTGTTTATTCAGTGCACAAGTGGATGCTTCAGTGTCAGGCTGCACAGCCCGAGCCCTTCATCTCCTGAGTGCTGTGACCCAGCAGGGGTCACATGGTGCGAAATGGTTCCAACGTTGCCAACTCCACAGTGGACACATTCGCCAAGTGTAACATCTGGGGGTCTGATGCCTCATTTCCACATAATACTTTATAGCCCTGAAAATGGAAACCCTGGCATCTGACACAGCTGAACATGTTAACACTAGTACAAGGCACTGTGCTGTGGGGTTTAGAGGAAAGATCATGTTTGCATAGATTGCTAGTGATTTAGTGTGCAATAAAATACAGGCCTCCAGCATGCGTGGCCTTGTGATGGATGAAGCCATGTGGTGCTCCTCAGCCCCAGAAGAGTAGTCTCTCATTCTTTAGCCCCAGCCTTGTGGACAGCTCTCTTGGAGCTGATTTCCTCAGGCCTTTAGAGGAGAGTTTTTTGTTCAAAAAGTTGCAGGTCAAAGCGGACCCAGACCTCTCCAGTGGGGACTTCGTGCAGCAGTAGTCGGCGGGTTGTAGGGCCTTTGCTTTCCTGTTCTGTTCGAATTTTTGCCACTGGAACTTCAGTTCGACCCAGGAAATCTGGGAAATAAATATCATGTGAGGGTCAGATTCTTTGTTCTTTATAATACTGATTATAAACTACCTGAGGAAGAGTCTGAACTAGGAACTAGAAAACTTCACTGGCTTATGGATGTTTGATACTAACAGTGGATGCATGCACAGTGCCAGTTGCCTTTTTGGAATTCAAGTATATCTGGTTAGTGTTCTGGCCGTCAGTGTTCACTAGGAGTACAGGGTTTCCCTTATGTGTGCAGGTTCAAAGGCTTTTGCCTTCCACCAAGTATCCATTCACTGCCAAAGGCAGCTGACATAGGTCTGTGTCATTTCCTGTAGGTGTCATGGGGTGCATCCACAGGTAGGGTCCTGGGTGCACGCCCCAGAACCCAACAAATGGAATACATTTAGTCCTCCTGCCAAGTTATACTTACCATCTGGAGAAAACTGGTCTCTGTCAAACATAGTGAGACACAGTACATCCTGGTAAAGATCCTTGATGAAGAACTGGCAGTTGAAATTCCACTTGGGATTTAGTGTATCCTGCAGTGTTCTGGTGGTGTAGCTCTGGGAGCCCATGCTGATTTCGCAGTATGGATTACTTTTCCCTGCACAAAAACAGCCCAGAGACACATGTGGCATGGGTGACTATGGCCATCCTAAAGCTAAAGCAAGATCCACCAAGCTGCTTCACCAGAGACCATGGTAGCAGGTGCCATTACCTGGTGGCTCTTATTTCCCCTGCGTCCAGCAGTAGTGTGGCCTCCATTTTCCCAGTGATGCTGAAAGCACCCTAATCCTGGTGAGTGAGTGTGGCTCTGACATCAGGATTGTTCCCTAACAAGCCTGGGCAGGTGCCTGTGTGACATGCTTTATACTTTTCATACGACAGCAATCAAGATGGTGTGTTTTCCTGCTCACTGGGGAGACGGATGATACAGTCTGACAGCAGCTTATCACTGAAAATGCTACCTTTTTATTTTTATTTATTTATTTATTTATTTATTTGTTTTTTTTTTTTTTTGAGACAGGGTCTCCCTGTAGCTCCTGCTGGCCTGGAACTCACTACATACACCAGGCTGGCCTTGAACTTGGAGATTTACCTGCTTCTGTCTCTTAAGTACTGGGATTAAAGGTGGATTTATTATTTATTTTTACTTTATGTGTCTGCCTGCATGTATGTAAGTGCACCTGTGTCATGCAGTGCCTGTGGAGACCAGGAGATGACATTGGATCCCCTGGAACTAGAGTTATAGACGGTTGTTAGTTGTCATGTGGGTGCTGGGAACTGAACCCAGGTCCTCTGCAAGAGCAGGCAGTGCTCTTAACCACTAAGCCATCTCTCCAGCCCCAAAATGCTGCCTTCTAAAAAATATTCCATCACTCTATGTATAAAAGATGCACCAGTGAAGAATAGGGTATTACCACATCTGTTAAATGATAGAAGCATTTACCATTTGGTTTACAGGCTTTTAATTCTGTAGCTTCAACGACATGCACCATTAGACGCCCAATACCTGAAGTCTTTTGAGAACGGGCTACAAAAGAGGAATGAGTCAAGTTAATTTCTTCTCTGGGAATGCTGACACCACAGTGAAGCCGTTATGCTGTAGACCCTCTGTTGCTCTTGCTGGAAGCTGAACCGGTACCACTGGCCATGCTCCCAGCCTCATTGTCTTCTTAACCAAACAGAACAAGAACACTATCCTCAGACTTTTGCTCTTGCTCTAGAGTCAACAGACCAGCATCTGGCAGCTCCAGGCCTTTCCTCAGGCTACCTCACCTGTTAGGAATGTCTTGCTAGACATGTTCACCCGTCAGCCTCCTATACATCCTTCAAGATTGAAGCTAATCTCAGTCACCTCAGACCTTTCCCTATGTACCAACCATTCTTGACTTTGCACCCCATAGCCTGCTGGGCCTGAAATTCTATGTCACATCTGTCTCTTCTGCCAAGGAGGAGCCATTGTGGCACATGGACTGCTTTATCCTTCCTTTAGTCACCCCGCAGATGCCTATGAATAGTTAATTTTTAAAAATACATGTATTTGTTCAGCATTTCTAGCAAATTACAGTCATTGGTTGTTTACTTCATGTTAGGCATGTATTAGATCTTTACATAAATTAAACTGCATAATTGGTTTTTTTGGGGGGGGGCAGGGTCTCCCTGTAGCCCCAGCTGACCTGGAACTCACTATGTAGACCAGGCTGACCTTGATCTCACAGAGATGCACCTGCCCTGCCTCCCAAGTGCTGGGATTAAAGGCATGTGCTGCCAGGCCCAGCCTGCCCCACCCCACCTTTTTTTTTAAAGATAGGGTCTCGTTCTAGCCCAGGTTGCTGTCCTTGAAGTTATTACATACCTAGACTGGCCGTGAACTTGTGATCCTCCTGTCTGAGCCACTTGACTGTTTAATTTAGGGTTTTTTAAATGGCCAGGTTAAAATGTAAACATTAGATACTGAATGGACTACTTCTCCACATTCCAGTTTCATATAGGAAGTACTCCATCTGGGCAGTTTTACTTCAGGTTTGCTTTAAAACGGTTCTCAAGCTGCTTTAAATGTGGACAGAAGTGAGTGTGTGGTTCATCCTACTGATGAACAGGAAGTTTAGTCAAGCAGCTGCAGCAGGATTTAGAAACAAAGGATGCTTGTGAACTCTGGGCATGTGCAGCCTTCTCACCTTTCTTTCCTTCAATTTTTCTTGTTTCTTTTTTTTTTTTTTTTGAGACCAGGTATCACTAGATAGATCTCAGGCTGGCCTCAAACTTGAGGTTCTTCTGCTTCAGCCTTTTGAGTGGTGGAATTACAGGTGTGTTCCACCAGGCCCAGCAATGTGTAACCTCTATAACCAGTTGCTTACCCCCAGCTGTGCCCATGTCTTTACCTTGGAATATACCCAGGGTCTTCTTGAAAGCAGGGCCTGGCCTTTCTTATCTCTCTAGGCACAGTTATGTATAGAACAGAATCTGGCACATGGCAAATAATCAGTAAAGTCTAAAGGAATGGACACGTGGAGAATGCAGAACAAAATATACAGACACTGAGACACTCACAAGGGGAAAACTGATTCACATTTTTCACCAATTAAAAGATCATTTGTTTCATGAAATGATTCAATCAATGATTTTTAAATAGTAATCTTTTAAAAGATCATTAAAATAACATTCAAGTAGCAAGAGGCAATTTACACATACCTTTCAGGAGTATAGAACAAAATAAGGGAAACCTGAATAAAAAACATAAAGAGCTGCAGCTGCAGCAGCTTGGAGCCTAAGCGTGAGCACTGGCTTTGGGGGGGGGGGGCTCTGGAGGTGCTGGGGGAGGCCGAGGGGAGGGAGAAGTGGGCCTTCACTGGGTGAGGAGGCTGAGGGCAGTGAAGATGGGGAGTGGCGTTTGCATGAAGGTTGAGGCAGTGGATGCTCTCCAAAGGTCCTTGCAGCTACACTGAGCTGGTGAACCATCTGTCCTGTGAACAGACCCCTGTACTCCCAAGAGTCAGTGTGGGCTCTGCAGGAGGTATGGCCTTGAATTCAAGGAGCATATGATTAAGAAGGCAGAGAAATGCAGTCAAGTTTGGGTTAAGAAATTGTCCTTAATTTGGAAGGCAAAAGGGAAGATACTTCAGCAGGGAGAGGTATATAGTAACCAGCGCTGGAAAGATCCTTCCAGAAATTCAGGTGGCTTAGGACAACATTGCCACCCACAGAGCTGCTCAGTGGGGAGGATGCTGGAAGAAGGCAGATGAAGCCACAGACCCAGGGAGTGGGGAGCAGTGGAGCTCGGGGCAGAGCTGGGAGGGCAGATGAAGCCGCACACAAAAGCTTCAGGATATGAAGAGGTCCAGAGGGAAGGGGGGTGCACACGACTCAAAGATCTGTCCTTTGGTATAGAAAGCTGGAGCAAGGAAAAGGAGTTAAGTAACCGTGGGTAAGTTACTGATGTCCTTGAAGGCCTTGTCTCCACAGCACTAAGGGAAGGGTGTGGAGGGAGTCAGGGGCCAAGGCCTGCTAGGCAGAGGTACTGGAGGAGCAGACTGCGCTCAGGGAGCTGTGCCCCTGAGGCTGAGGATGGGGGAGGGGCTGGGAGGAGAGGGACAGGGAGCCACAACCAAGCAAGTGGTCTCAGGTGGAACAAGACAGACCCCCGGGGTGTGGTGAGATGCTAATAGAGGAGAGAGAAGAATTAGGGTAGCATGGCTGCAGGCCTCGAATCTGACGGGGCTCAGGGTAGTTTGGAATAGCTGCAGCAGGAGGAAGCAGCCTCTTCTGTTGTGATCTGAACCCAGATCTCATTGCAGAGGCAGCAGCTTGTGTCCCAAGGGACAGACCCCTGCCCGCCCACACTCCCTGGCAGCTGGTTCCCACCCACTAGGGCCCTACCCGGTACCTTGATAAGCCTTTTCCCTCTTCTTCTTCTCAGTGTCGATGTACTGCTCTGAGGCGGCCTTGATCTTCTGAACCCACGCCGTCCTGGAGAAGCAGAATGGTGGCCATGGGGACTGCAGCACCTCCTGGGGGCTCACGCACAACCCCCAGTTTCACACCTTCTTTTCTCTCTCCTTTGCCAACTTCAGCTTTAGCCTTGTTTAGCAAGTTTCTAATCGTACACATAATCTTAGTCCAAGTGATAGACTGGACTACTAACTAAGGAGCTGAGAATTTCTAAAGACAGCTTTTAACTGCTTAGTAACATTAGGCCCTTGCTGGGGACCCAGAGTTAGAAGACACAACCACACTAATGACAATTCAGAACTATATTACCGTAGAATTGTGCAGAGAACAGCGTCCCCTTGGCTTGCTACCCTGGAAGCTCCACTGGAGGGAAACGTGGCTGGTGGGCATATGGCAAGGAGGACAGGTCAAGGGCAAGTCTGTGGGATGCAGACCTGTGTGGTTCGGGCATCCCCCAATGGGATTTTAGTGGGGACTGAGGCTTTGGATCTGTCGTTTTAATTTTTTTGTTTTGTTTTTTGTTTTATTGAGATAGGATCTCCCTGTGTCTACAGCTGGCCTGGAACTCACTATGTAGTTCAGTCTGGCCTTGGTTCCACAGAGATCCACCTGCCTCTGCATCCCGAGTGCTGGGATTAAATGCATGTGCGCCACCACACCCAGCTTTAACATTTAAAAAAAAATTTTTTTTTTTATGGTATAAGTGTTTTGCCTGCATGTATGTAAGTGTACCATATGCATGCAGTGCCCACAGAGATGCCAAAAGAGGGTGTCATATCCCCTGGAGCTGGAGTTACAGATGGTTGTTAGCCTCCGTGTGGGTGCTGGAAACTGAACCTGGGTCCTCTGCAAGAGCAGCCAGTGCTCTTAACCACCGAGTCATCTCTCTTAAGTCCCATGGATCTGCCATTTTAGAAGCTTATATGAGGAATGGAGTGAGGAGACAGGAAGTTGCAAACTATTAGGAGGCAGCTGTGTGACTGACTCTGCGTTGACACCAAGGTCTACTGTGGAACTGGAGGGCAGGGACATATGAGGGGCTGGGTGTAGAGTCAGTAGGACTTGGTCATGGGTAGAGATGGGCTTATTGGGCATATGGATATGTCTAAGCTTTCTTCTAGAGTTCAGGGCAGGTGACACATGGTCTAGACTGACCTCTCATTGATGTTGTCTGTTCGGAGGGTGTAGACTCGATCAATGTGGGAAATGTGGAAGACAGGCTCATCGCTGGAAGGGTCTGTGGGCAGTTTCACCAACACTTCATTCAGGAAAATGGGCTGAAAGAATTAGGCCAAAATACAGGCTGTGAGTGGGCCAGGACACTCCACCCACCTGTGTTCAGAGAGTTCTGTTTGTTCTGAAGAGCCTTGTGAAGAAGCAGAAAGGGGGTCTGGTGCCTGAGGTCTTTTGCCTAGCAAGAAAGCAAGCCTCTGTTTGGCAAATAAATATCTGGGGTAAATTCTGTGTTTGGAGCTGGGGACAGAAGCTCTGAGTGCCTGGGCTGACATGATAGGCTCTCACTATGGACTGACACTTAGTCTGATGTCAGGCTTACTTTCCAGAGAAATGGATGCTGGCTGTAGCTAGATATTCTGTTTGCTAGGAGGAATCCAAAATCTAAAGCTGGATCCTTCTTCACTGGCAGCAGACAGTAGAGGCCTAGCAGACTGGGCTCCTTCCCTTGGTTAGCGGCAAATGACACTGTAAGCCACCTGAGGCAGGTGTGGAGGCCATGAGGACAGGGCAGGCCCAGGTCAGGTGAAGGTGAAGCCTCTAGGCCCTGATGCTGTGGCAGGTGTGTGGTACTCACCGTTTTATACACTTTAAACTGAGCGTTGGACTTGGAGCTGAAAAGCTTCTCAGAACCAGAGGAAACGGCAAACTGCTTTACCATGTAGGTAAGAAGCAGGAAGTCGTTGAAGAGGAATCCCTGTAATTCCTTATTGCTCTTGGTCTTGTATAACTTTCCACTGTGCAAAAGCTTCCTTGGCCCCAGGCAGTTGGTGAGGGAGTTGAAAATAAGTTGCTTAAAAAAAGAAAATGCCACTTTGAAAGTCTGAGCACAAACAATCCCAGTGCCCCTGAAAGGCCAATGCCCTGTGCCTAAGGGCACTGTGGTGAAAATTTCTAGGTGGGAATGTAGTTAGAATCACTCACCTTTCTAGAAAGAATACCTTTGTACTTATCACTTCTCAGAGTTCCTACTATCCAAGTTTTCATAATCTATACTTTCTTTGATTTTAGCAGTTGAATTAAAAAACACTCAAAACAAAAACCCTAGTCACCCTTCGTTACAAGACAGGACAATCCAAGGAGTGTCTTGGGGGCAGGATGGTGAGCCCACAGTCTGAGATGAGTGTGTGAACTCAGATGTGGCCTGTCTACACTAAGCTATGGAGCAGGTTCCCTACCCAGAACCTGCCTAGCGGCTTCCAGCTCAGCATGCTGCCTCACCTCCGCTAGGCCTTCACACTGCACATGCGCCTGGATCCACTCGAGCCGGTCTGAATTTTCCTTTTCCCGAACTCCTTCATTCACCTGAGAACACAGTTCCTCAGCTCGCTCAAGGGCCAGCTTCAGGGAGGAGTGGTCTACATGACTCTGTGGAGTATTCTCTATGATCTGGAAGAGAGTAAAAAGTGTCATACAGGTCACACTGTCCTTAGCCTGCCCACCAGACATCTACTGGCCATGTGTCCACTCAAATGTGTTTGAGGCCAGGTGCAGAGCTGGAAACAGCACAGTGAAGGAAATAATGTATCTATCCTAGAGATGTGTGCAGTCCCACAGTCCTTAGGGAGACAGGGATAGGTAATGATAGAATATGGGGTGATAGATACTATATTGATCTGAGTCTTGCTAAATTAAAGGTCTTTGGCTAAAGGGAGCTTCCTTAGATCTCTCCAATTCAAGTCATGTGGTTTTTGCTTGTTTGGTTTTGGAAATTTGAGCCAGCATCTCTGAAGCCTAGGCTGGCCTCAGATTCACTATGAGGCCGTGAATGACCTTGCATTCTTGATCTTCTTGCCTCCACCTTCCAACTTCTGGGATTACAGGCAGCCATCACCATACTCAACTAAATCATATGCTTTAGGGTGAGCCCTTCAATATAAACTAGCTGCAAATTCAACAGCATGTGAACTTATTGAACAGCAGTAGTTCGTGACACACTGGGAGTCACCAATCTTTAAAAAAAAAAATCTAATAAAAGCAA
This sequence comes from Eospalax fontanierii, assembly GCA_035773235.1. Classification (NCBI taxonomy): domain Eukaryota; kingdom Metazoa; phylum Chordata; class Mammalia; order Rodentia; family Spalacidae; genus Eospalax; species Eospalax fontanierii. The sequence goes on along the minus strand of CM069529.1, from coordinate 38,977,410 downwards.
TGCCTCCTGTGTGACTAATGCTAAATGTAAACTGAGGCCAGGACATACCTCTCTGAGAAAAGAACCATCCCATTAGCTGGTAACCACTTGCACTATAGTGAGACAAGTCCACAGTCTTCTGTTTACAAGTCCCAAGTACAAAAAGACCTGAAAGCTTTAAGGTCAGGGTGTGTATGTGTGTGTGTGTGTCTGGGTGAATACATGTGTCTATGTACATAAAGAAGCAGACAGGAATGCTAACAGTCCTGATCTGTCACTCTCTGTCTTACTCCTTTGAGCCAGGGTCTCTCACTGAACCTGGAGTTAGGTGGGTAGCCGTAAGCTCAAGGGAACTTCCTGTCTCCACTCCCCACAGTGCTGGGGTTATAGGCATGAACAGCCCCAGCTAAGCTTTTATGTGGGTGCTGGGGATTTAAACTTATGCCCTCATGCTTGTACAGCAAGTGTTACTACCCACTGAGTCATCTCCCCATCCTCAAGACTCAAGTTTTTACTCAGTACTTGTTTTGTGGCAAAACTTGACTCGAACAAAAGAACTATATTTAAGTGCCGTACATTCACTGATTATCTAAATATCAGGTCTGTATTTACTGTAGGAATAATCATGTTTGGCTAGAACTACAGCCCACACGTTGCTGCAGTCATCCATACATGGTACTTGAATTACATTCTGAACTCTAAACACATTTGACCCACGGTATTTCAGCCGAAGAGGCTGGAGATTAATGGGTCAGGCTGGAATAGACAGTGTGACTTGAGGTCTACATTGAGTTCATGTAGCTCTCAGACTAAAAGACAAGAAATAGCCAGTAGACGCAGCACTCTTATCATTGCTCATTTTTATTATAAATAATATCAATATTTTCTTCTTTTTAAATATATATTTTGTGTGTAGAAGTGTTTTGCCTGCATGTATGTAAGTGTACTATGTGTGTACAATGCCTATGGAGGCAAAGGAACCCCCTAGAGCTGTAGCTGTAGACACTATAGGTGGAGTTTGCTGGCATGTGGGTTCTGGGAACTGAACCTGGATCTTCTGCAAGAGCAGCCGATGTTCTTAACCACTAAGCCATCTCTCTAGTACTCAAGTATTTCTACTAGAATACTGTTTTGTAAAATCTCCCTTTTCCTTTGAAGGCAAACTGTCTCAAGATGCCCGTCTTTCGTGTATCAAAAAGAAAGACAGACAGGGTTAGTCAGCAAGATGAAGTGGGATCCTGAGGACTGTCAAGGATGTGCTGAATGGGAGACTTCTGGAGCATCAATGTAAATGAACTGAGATCTCGGAAGGAAGGTTGGAGCCCATGGTTATGCTAATGGTGGTGACTCCATCTTGTGTCTGGGCTCATGGTGGCTTCACAGTAGAGAGCCTTCACTCTGCCCCACAAGCACACTAACGGCATCACAGGGAAGTTCCTGTACAGGGGCATCTGCTTACTTCAAGGCTTCAGCTCTTAGGACTGCACACACAGGGCCTGGGCAGGGGCAGAGGGACCACTTCTGTTCCCTGGGCATCTGGCCTCTGTCCAGCCGGGTAGGTCCTGCTCTGAGTAAGATGGCTGCCCAGCCTGAATACTCACACTTCTGATGAGCAGTGGGTATCGAGTGATCCTCTGCATGGGCTTCAGCAGGAAGCTGGAAAGTGGCATTCCTTTACACCGCGGGTCCGATGCCAGCTTCTGCAAAACAGATGAAGTTCCAGGTAAAACAAAGGAAACTCTGGCCTGAACTTCTGCCTGTAACTACTGAGATTTAGGACTATTCATGACAGGATCTGAAATGACACACATCAGGCCAACAATAGGAATTTCTCAGCTCAAGCGCCAAGCCCAGCACTGTTGTTCTACAGCTTTCTCACATGCTGCTAGCAGTCTATGCAGGTCATTCTTCCTTTGGCTTCTAGAACCACTCTTCCCGGCTACCCTCTCAGTCACTGGCTTCTCAGTCTTCACATCCTTTTTTTCCATTCTCAAAGGAAGCTGCTGCCCCAGGTTCCCGAGTTGAGGTCCAGTATTTCCAATCAGCCATTTTGTGGCATTCTACTCTAGTCCCAAAGCACCTCAATCTCAGCAAACCCTAGATGAAGTCATCTTCCCTCACAAAAGCCATCTTTCCTACCTCTGTGTCAGAGTTGGCAGGCCATTCTGCAGCTGCTCACCTCCCCACACACATGTCCAGGAGTCATCACTTCCTTCCATGTAGCTGGAGGAGAGCTCTTGACTTACCCATCTCAGCATGTCCACTATCCCTGTTACCAGAAACAGCTGCAGCTGCTCACTGAGCACCTACTACAAGGCAGGTAATGAATGTGTGAACACTTGCTGGCTCCATCACTGCTGTCCTCTCATCATGTGCCTGGTTCACATTTGTTTCTCAACTCAGGCCATGATTCCCTTTGGCCAGGTTCTTCCCTGGGACCCCTTCCCTCCTTTCTGTGACTCCCTTCTGCGCACCTGGTGAGGGCATCATGCTTTAGGTGTCTCTCCCCATCAGACCGTTAGCACCAGCTGCCAAGGACCACAGTTCACACGCCTGTCCTCCTGGTATCAACACAGCACTTAGTGTCTAGCATGCCAGGATGAGCATTTTTAATGACTGAGAAGTAAATTTACTACAACAACATTTCCTCAGTAATGGGGTAGTGAAATTGCCCATCCTTTTGTTTTTGGGTAGATCTATACCTATGTATTTTGCTTTAGGTTTTAAAAAGTAAGATTGGGGGTGGGGGCGTTGGAGAGAAGGCTCAGGGGTGAAGAGCACTAGCTGCTCCTACAGAGGACCTCGGTTTGATCGCCAGTTCCCACATGGTGGAACAAATGCTTGTAACTCTAGTTTCAGGAGATCTAATGCCTTTTTCTGACCTCCACGGGCATTGTATGACACAGGTGTGCTTACATACATGCAAACAATACACTCATACACATAAAATAAGAATAATAAAATATTTTTAAAAAGTAACATTTTGGGGCTTGGGTTGTAACCTAATAGTAGAATTATTGCCTAAGATAAGTGAGGCCATGGGTGTGAGCCTAGCACCAAAAGAAGAAAAAGACAAAAAATTAAAGATTTTGAGATGTAACATGTTGCTAAATTTTGCTTTTATTTAATTTTTTCCTTTAAAGTGCCAGGAATGAAACCCAGGGACTTGTGCACGTTAGGAAATCATTTGCATGGAGTTACACCTACAGCCCTAAATTTTGCTTTAAAAACATTTTTTTTTAATTCTTTACTTTTTATTAGTGTGTGTGTGTGTGTGTGTGTGTGTGTGTGCCATGCACGTGCCGTACCTGTGGAGACACTGGGTCATCTGGAACTGCAGTTAAGGTATGGAGGCTGGGAAGCAAACTCTGATCTCCCCGGAAGAGTTTTTACCTACTGGGCCATCTCTTCTGTTCATTTGCTTGTTTTTTTAAGACAGGTCCTCGTCATATAACCAGGCTGGCCTTGAACCTGTGATCCTCTTGCTTCTACCTCTCAAGTGGCAAGGATTATAGGCATCCCTCATCATGCCTGGCTTAAAAACTGTGACACTGTATTATTAAAACCAACTATATGAAGTTTGTTGCTATGTTGCTATAAGGAACTTGATAACTTTCTGTACTAGAATCTAACTGCTCATTATGCGTCTACCTTTTTTCACATCCAGTTTAGGACTAGGGCATGGAACCGATCCTTCCTTCTCTGGTTTCTGGAAGCTTCATGACACTGGTGTACCTACAGGGTCATAGACATGCCCTCTATGCAGCACCAGGTTCCTTCAGTCCCAAAGTATTCATTGCGTTCTTAAAATTTTATTTTGCTACATTTTATACATTTAAGTAAGCTCTATCATAATAAGATAATTATGAAATAAATAAAGTTTACAAAATTAAGAAGTGGAATTCTGGATCTTTCTTTGGGAAAACAACAGTTAAAAGAAAAAAAAAGACCGCTACTATTCAGTGGGGAAAAATGATGGTCCCAGTGCCAAGAAAACTAAGCTCTGCCTGGCAGCAACAAAAGCTCTTAGGAAGCTGTTTGCCATGCTCCGCCTCCTGTGGAAACTGATGGACATTCCTCTCCACTGTGATTCCCCACTGGGAAGTATGCTGCTGCTCCAGGCTAAGCAGGGGCCCTGTGCTCCGGCTACCAGCAAAGATACCTGCAAGTCCCAGAATGGAGTTACCTTTAAAAATTCTTTGAAGTCTGTGTCTTCATCGGTCTTCTGCTGTAACAGAGCTGCTCCATTAAGCTGACAGCTGCAAAACCGGATGTAAGCCTGCATGTGGGACAGTTCTGCTGCCAGGATGTCCCCGATCATCTGCACAGGCATCTTCTCACCCCCAGTCTTCTTCCGCACCCGCAAGGCCCTGAGAAAAACAGATGGTCACTGTTTCTTCATAAATGTCCTTGGCATTTAAAGGTGAATGCCACGGGAGATCACTGGTGACGGCATCCAGGGCATTACCTGGGAACCTCTGGAACTGAGAGGGAATGGAAAGGGGAAGGGAGGTCATGGGCCTGAACCTCTGCAGGCTGCGCCACCCGGGGAAACGTTAGCAAGGAGGAAAGGGAAAGGAAGTCTACTTGGGGGTTTTCTGGGCCTTCAGGAGAGTTTTGGATTCACCTCAATTTCTTGACAAAATTTCTTCTGAAAAATTCAAACTTGTTCTCAGTTGAACCAAGCAGAAGGAAATTCCCAAGCAAAGCATAGGAGCCACAGAGACCAGGGGCTGAGGGGGAGGAATGGTGTGTTTGAGGAGGGCTGTGACCTGGGAAGGGCAGGGATGCAGCCAGGGCCGGATTCCCTCATTTGGCCTAGGCCTTCTCACAAGTATAACAAATGGAAAAACACCCAGGACAGGAACTGCATATAAGGATGTAGGAGGCTTCAGAACTGGGCTGTTGCCTGCTTCTGACTGTCACTTCCCTCCAGCCCTACTAGAGTAACTTACCTATGTTTGAGGAGTTATACACTAATACAGCTAAATGATGTGCTTTTATGTTTAATAAAAGTATTTTTGCATTATATTTCTTTTTAAAAAAATATTTTATTTATTTTATGTGTATGGGTGTATTGCCTGCATGTAAGTGCACCCATGTCGTGCAATGCCTATAGAAGTCAGAAGAGGGCGTCAGATTCCCCTGCAACAGGAATTACGGATAGTTGTTAGTTGCCATGTGGGTGCCGGGAATTGAAACTGGATCCTCTAAATGGCTAAGCTATTTCTCCAGCCCTGTGTCATATTTCTTTACTTTTTTTAGTAATCATATATTTTTAAGATACAGGGCATGTCACAGAAATGATAACAGAATATGAAGCCCAAGGGAGTAGAATAGAAAGTTCCTTTGCTAAGCAGTCCCTGAAGGGCTACAGAGATGACGCAGTGTCTCCTGTAATGCCAGGTGACGCTTGAGACTCACTTCAGCAGCTTTGTGTTGGACATGATGAGCTCCTTCCAGTTCACAAAGATCAAGGCCATCTCTCCTTCAGTGAGGAAGCCTGACTCCGCCATCCGTTTCTGAAAAACCTGAGTTCAAAACACAAAGATATGGCTTGAGTGTGGGTACACAACCTGTGTGTGTCATCCCATGCTTCAATAGCACAACCATGCGTTTCTAAATACACACACTTATGAGTATTAGATTTAAAAGAATTGTTACTGTGTAAGAGAGAGAGAGAGAGAGAGAGAGAGAGAGAGAGAGAGAGAGAGAGAGAGAAAGAGAGAGAGAGAAGGGAGAGAGAAGGGAGAGAATGTACACATGCTACGATGTGGAGGTCAGAGGAGTCGGTTCTCTCCTTCCCACCTTGAGGCAGGTCTCTGCAGTGCATGCTAGCTGGCTCACAAGTGCCCGTCTTGCCACAGGGGCTGGGATTACAGATGTGTTCTACTGCCTCTGGCTTTTTTACATGGATTCCAGGGATCAAACACAGTTAAAGACTTTCATCCACTAAGCCATTTTGTCAGCCTACTATTAAGGTTTTTGTTGTTTTTTTGAGACAGGGTCTCACTATGTACCCCAAGTTGGCCTGGAACTCACTTATATAGATGAGGTGAATCTTAATCTCACAGAGCTCCACCTGCCTCTGCCTCCTGAATTTCAGGATTAAAGTGTGTGCCACCATATGCGGCTAACCTAGTTTTATTTTAAACTGCACAATCTCCCTGCTTTTGCTAGTTGGACTCCTATTCAAGGGCTAAATCTCACTAAGAGGAGGTTCTCCCACCTACCTCCAGGACTGTTATGAAGGCCAGAGTGAGCCAGAGCACAGAGCCCCTGTGCAGTGTGAGCCTGCAGAGCTTAGGATATGTGACTGTTGATGTGTGGAGCATCTCTGTGAGGAAACTGTGGACTTATGGCACCCCACAGTGACCCCTGGCAGAAGTGGCTATAGTAACTCTCTCCTCTATTCCACATGAACGTATTCACACGTGTGTTCAGCACATATGTGTATGTACAGGGCTCTCACTTAACTTCACAGATGATAGAGTGAAGTAATTTAGCTATCATTCATTAGTTCCCTTGGCTCATGGAGAAATCAAGACTTCGAGTGATTTCCTCAAGGTTCCAAACCTACATACATAGAATATGGAGGAGTTAAACTAAAACTCAACTCTATTTGATCCTAAATCCAAGTTTCCACTAACAATTCTGATCTCTAAGGACTGATTTTTAAAGCTGTTCTTTGGAGCAGTTCTTTGGAAAAGCTCGTCTTATCAGTGATCTTTCCAAAACACTGATGACACATGGCTGTGCATTAAAACCACTCGAAGGCACCACACACATCATGTGTATGATGAGATGCAAACTCCTTCTGGAGGTTCACAGGCCTGTGAGAGATGCCTCTGCCCACCTCACCACAGGCCACCAGGTGTCTCTCAACTTGCAGGTCCCCAACCCCTCTATGCAGGTCTTCCCACTTCTGTTTCCTCATCCTGGCAAAGCAGACCCCTCCTCATCTGAGCATAACTGGGTGTCCTCCCTGGCTGGGGCAGTCCTCTCCTCTGGGCGCCAGCCCTTACTTTACCCCTTTCAGTTTCTGTGTCTGACAAGACTGCAGACTTTGAGGACAGGAACTCCCTTTTCACCTGCAGTCTCTGCCACAGTACTCTGTCCATGGTAGGTTTTCAGTTAATGTGTGCGGAGTTGAATGTGGGTCCAGATTTCAGCTAGAAGTACCGTGAACTGGATGCTCTTTAAAGAAGATGTTTTGGCTCCACATATGATGGAGGGACGCTCTCAAGACAGCCCTGGACACAGTCTGTCAGCTTTGAGGCTGCGACCCAAGGGCAGGGAAGAACTTGCTCTGTATTCACCACTATGCTATGTCTTTTTTGGGCTTGTTTGTTTTTTGAGATAATGTCTCTTTATGTATCCCTGACTGACCTGAAAATCACTATATAGACCAGGTTGGCTTCAAATTCACAGTGATCTGCCTGCCTCTGCCCCCTGAGTGCTGGGATTAAAGGTGTGCACCATCATGCCCGGCTATGCTGTGTCTTTATGCAGAGGCTATGTGCGCTGGGCTCATCACAGGGAAGCAGGGTGGAAAGAAGATGGTTGAGCCTTCTGGGAATTTCCATGAGAAAGCATTACCTCAGGATAGTGCTTTTTGCCCTTAACCCCTGACAGCTCCTCACCCCTCAGAACACTGGGTGAGGAGGGCAGAGGGGGATAACTAAGGTGCTAAGTGGTGAAGTGCCTGGCTGGGGTGAGCAAGTACCCATGTGTCTGCTCACATTCTGAGCCAGTGCCTGAGACCCTGCTGCTTTCCTAGGAGGGCGATTAGAAACTCTGGCTTTTCTTCTAGGTCATCTGTCAGAAAGTATAGATTAAAGTATAGATATCTAATCCATTCAACTGACCTTATTTGAAGGCTGACTACAGCCAGGCAAGTTTTGGGAATGCAGGATGAAGAACAGACAAGGGAAGTGAGGGATAGAACTCAGTCAGCAGGATATTTGTCTACCAGGCATGAGGTGCTGGGTTCTACCTCCAGCACCACATAAACTGGTGTGGTGGCACATGCTTATAATCCCAGTGCTTAGGAGGTGGAGACAGGAGGATCAGGTGTTCAAGGTTATCTTTGGTTGTTACACAGTAAGTCCAAGGCCAGCCTGGGATACATAAAACTCTATTTCAAAAACAAAAACTAAATTAAGCAAGCTCAACAACAAAAAAGGAGTACATACAGGCAGCACACAGGGAGTACACAGGGAGCACACAGGCAGCACACAGGGAGCACACAGGGAGCACACAGGCAGCACACAGGGAGCACACAGGGAGCACACAGGGAGCTCACAGGCCGCTCACAGGGAGCTCACAGGGAGCACACAGGGAGCTCACAGGGAGCACACAGGGAGCACACAGGGAGCACACAGGGAGCACACAGGCAGCACACAGGCAGCACACAGGGAGCACATAGGCAGCACACAGGCAGCACACAGGGAGCACACAGGGAGCACACAGGCAGCACACAGGGAGCACACAGGGAGCACACAGAGAGCACACAGGGAGCTCACAGGCCGCTCACAGGGAGCACACAGGCATATTACAGAGAGCACACAGACATCTCAAAGGGAACACACAGAGTGCTACAGGGAGCACACAGAGTGCTCACAGGGAGGACACAGAGCACTCACAGGGAGCACACAGGGAGCATATAGACAGCTCACACGGAGCACACAGGGGACACCAGGCAGCTCACAGGGAGCACACAGGCATATTACAGGGAGCACAGAGACATCTCAAAGAGAACACACAGAGAGCACACAGGCATCTCACAGGGAGCACACAGAGCCCTCACAGGGAGCACACAGGGAGCATATAGACAGCTCACACGGAGCAGACAGGGGACATCAGGCAGCTCACAGGCAGGTGGCCCCCGGGGAAGAGTAAGGGTGTGCATGTAAAGGAACATGTTCTGAGTGCATGAATTTCTCAAGCCTATGGCCAACTGAGGGTGGAGAATGACTCAAGGTCAGCCCTGCAGGAGCAGATACTCATGTCTGTATCTGCTCCATTCTGCTATCTGGGTAATGGCCATGTTAGACCTGAGTGGGGACACCTGTTCCCTTCAGGGGATTATTCACTGCACTGTCCTCTCATCTGATGGCCTTGGTACATTTCCTGAGAACTGAAAGCCATGAAACAGAAGTATATGGTCATCTTTTGTCCTCCCAAACATAAACTGTTGTAAAAGTGTTACTCTAAACAGGCCAGCTTTCACCAACTCAGAGGCCACAGGTCATATTAATAAGTACAGATAGTAAACATGTGATATTTTGTTTACAATTTGCTCCTCTTTTATTTTCTAAGTGGATATAAACCTTAGGTATAGACGTATCAAAGCTGATGGAAATGTCAGTTTCCAAAATTAAAGTGTAAATATAGTTAGGAAAAAATTTGTAGTCAAGTCTGCTTTGAGGCCTTCATGTGTACTCTATACCCATGTCCCTTTCACATCCAAAGAAGGCTTATTCCACAATGCCCCCCCGCCCCACAAGTAGACTTGGCCACGAAAGAGCCGAGGCCCATGTTAAAAATCGTTAATCTTCTGCTTTACCCGGTAGGCAGAGGTAGTTTTTGAGGCTATGGGCCCTGTTACTATCTGTGGATTCACAGATGTGTAGTGTCCAGTTAGGGCATGTAGCTCAATGTTAAAACATTTCATCCCCAGCACCACAAAACACACAGAAATGACAGCTCACTTTGCTTCCAAAGAAAGTGACCCACAGACTGACATCGTCTGTGGTCTGTAAGCTACTCAGCAACAGCGCCTCACCTCGATGACCAGCTGCAGATCGTCCATGTACCTCTCTTCTGTCTGAATCAGCTCATGAATATAGCCCTGTCTTTTCCTCTCCATGGGCTGCATTGTGTCCAGGGCTTGGAGATCAGCACACCCTGCAGAGAGATAGGGCAAAGCTTAAAATACAAACTTAGACACCGTAGAAAATAGACATTTCTCGGCAGAGGAGCTGGGTTGGCAGATGATGCTTGAAAGAACATCGTTTTCAAGAGTATCACATATGCAGAGAGCATCAATCAGACTCACCACCCAGTGCTCCAAGAGGCAAACCAGCAACAGCTGTGAATTTTCAGAACACTCCTGATTTCTGAGCAACAATGACAGAATTAAAAATTTCTAGACACGGTCTCAAAGAGATCAGAATCTCACTATCGCAAGACTGTTTTGAAGTTAATGAAATGGCTAAGTCAACGCTTGAGACCAGTGTTTTCCAAACTGTAGTTTATGAGCCATCACTGGTTCATTATCAATTTTGGTCCAGCATTTGCAAAAGAAATACAATCTATCATGCACACAGCTCTATTTAGTAATGTGAAAGATTTTATTATACATGTATCTGGCAATATAAGATATCATAATTTCCTTTGGTTATTGTTTTAAAAAAAGGTCTGAGAATGTGTCTCTAGGTTTTTCTAAGGAAAGTCCAAAAGCTAGAAGTTCCCAGAACCCAAAGAGTCCCAACAAGAGCACTGAGCAAAGAGCCCGTGGGGTTGGACATGCCACAGGGCCCAGTCATGAGCCACTTGGAGGAAAGTTCCAAGCAACTTCAGATCAGGATGAGAGGTACCAAATTCATATATGTCAAACCACGAAGTGACGTATTCCATCACACAGCTGAGGGCCTGCCCGTGCACAGTGTGCTGGGAAATACCTCAGGCAGCTCTTCAGACAAGGCTGAAGCAGGCAGTATTGTGAAATAGCATTTGCAGGAGGCTGAATGGTTGGATTTGGCATCCAGCAGACCAAACCAGTTAGAACTCAATCACAGAAACTGGGTTTTGGTTGGTTGTAGGAGGCCCTGCAGTCAGAACTCATTAAGTTAACACCATTTAGTTATGCTGTAACCAAATAACTGTTGGGTGAGGTACAGCTGTGTTCTATATACCTCACTTCTGTTTTTGAAATTTTATTTTATGTGTATGAGTGTTCTGCCTGCATGTATGTAATTGCACCTATGTATGAAATGTCCATGGAGGCCAGATGGGGGCATCAGATCCCCTAGAACTGAAATTACGGACAGTTGTTAGCCACCATGTGGGTTCTGGGGTCTGGATCCAGATCCTCCGCGGGAGCAGCCAGTGCTCTTAACCACTGAACCATCTCTCCAGTGCTCTCACTTCTGTTTCTTTTGATAAATGCTGCCGGGACACATTACTGGCTGGAACTCTCAGAACTTCTCCTGGTAACTACTATTTGGGAGTTGTTTCATAGTTTGTATGTTTGTTCAAGTAAGTGCCACGAAATCTAATTGATTTAAGGACTTTCCCTCAGAGCAGTATACCATAAGGCAGCTACCATAAGAGGCAGCAGGTTGACTATTTCAATCCACAATGAGAACTCATAATTTGTAAGTTAATAAAAAATTAAATAAGGGGCTGGAGAGATGGCTCAGTTTACCGAGGTGAAATCATTGTGTGGCTATCATGTCCAAAACTTTTGGAGGACACTGCATTTTATTTTTTTCTGCCAGAGAAGACTGCAGAGTGGCATGTATGGTGGATTGGGAAGGCCAGCTGGATGCCTGTTGACTCGACTGTTGATTAGCAAGGAGGACAGAGGGGCGGTCAGATACCTAGTGAACAGTGTTGTTCACAGTATCATCAGAAATGCCGACTGTGGCCGGGTGACTGCGGGAAGCAATCCAGAGCCCTTTCTCAGGTTACTGCTTTCCTTAGTGTTTTATAACCTTAGCCATTCATATTTTTTTTGCTCGGGATTTTTGAAATAGCCTCATTCCGTCTCTACTATTATTTAATTCTTTTCTTGTTTTTTGAGGCAGGGTCTTACTATGCAGTCCTGGCTGGCCTAGAACTCACTATATAGACCAGGTTTGCATCATCTGCCTCTGCCTCTTGAGTGCTGAGATTAAAGGTGTGTACTACCACACTAATTTACTTTGAAAAAAATTCCTATTATATAATGTGTGCATGTATGCGTGTGTGCCTGTGCATGCCTATGCCAAGGCATGCAAGTGGAAGTCAGAGGACAACTTGTGAGAGCTGGTTCTCTCCTTCCACCGTGTGGGTCCCAGGGATCAAACTCGGGTCATCAGAATAGGCAGCAGGTGCCTTTACCCATGGAGCCATCTCTCTTGCTTCTAGTACTTTTCTTTATATTTACTCATGTTTAAAGCTACATGTACTTACGTTTCTTCTCTAAGTCATTAAAGTGAATATATAATCATTAAAACGAGTCTGCAAATGTGCAGTGCTATGGCTTAAACACAGGGCGTTGCACATACTAGGCAAGTGCTCTGCCCCTGAATGATAGCCCTATCCCTGAGCCTGGCTGCTATTTCACATACCGCTGCACCACGGGGATGCCCATACAACACTCAGCGATTTATCTTAAAACTCACCAACACCAGCCTGGCTGGAATAATAGTTGGAACAGGAAAAGCTTCACATATCTTACCATTTCTACAGCTGGAACAGATGTGGCACATGCTTTATTAGGACAAGTGTGGGGACAACCCTGTCCACTAGATCAAGCTGACCCCTTTGTTTCTCATCCCAGTGACTCTTAGACTTCTATTCTCTGTTCAGTTTCAAACTTCAGATGTTCTTCCCTATGAAGTCAGGGCGAAAATGAAGGTACGGTGTCCCCTGTGCTTCCTGTCCTTCATCTCTCTACTCCCTTGTCCCTGAAATTTCTTCCTGGCCAGGGCACAGGGAATCCTGTTTCTCTTTGAAGACAGCATCCTGAGCCGATCTTCTCTGCCAGGGTCTTCTCTTTTTCCCTGCTGCTATTTTCGGCCTCTACTGTCTCTTAGCCCACAGGCAGGGTTAGCTATTCCTCATCCACTGTTTAAAATGCGCACGGCAGTACATCTCTTCTAGCCCAGCTCCTTCTCCACAACTTCTCTCTTTCAAGTCACTGCCGAAGCCACAAGAGGGTCTACACTGAAACCAACGTCCTCTGTGCCACTTCTCTAACTGGGTGCACTGCTCTGCTGATGCCACTTTCAGGAAGGTAAGAAAGACCTCGGCATTGCTGGGCTCAATGACCTCCTCCACTCAGCCTCCTCCACCTGCCCCTGCACTGGCACCTGGGAAGTGCTGCCTCTTTGGAGACTTGATGTGTAATTTCTCAGCCTTTGAGACATTTTTCTTCTTGGTGGCTCCTTCTGAATTTCTCCCTCTGCCTGCTGCCAAGCTCTCTGCTTCCCTCAAACAAACAAATGCCAAAATAGGATACTGAATTCCTGTCTGGTACAGTCACAGTAATCTGGTCATGCTACAGCCTGTGTATTGTTCTCCAAGTTCATGTTGGGCTATTGGATTCTGAGAAAACTCACACTAAAGACATATGCAATGTGAGGCACCTGGAGTTGCCGACACATACCCAGATACAGAGGGAAGATATTTTGATAAACTGGGGTGGGGTTTCATGGAAGGACTATACCCGCTTTGCTCCCTCTATACCTGTACTGGCTCTAGAGCAGTCAAAGCAGCATGCGACTGAACCTTTCAAATGTGGCTTATCCAAACAGATATGAGCTGGTTCATGAACATAGAGAAGCAGAGGCTTTCAGGCCACTGGAAGCTTGCACATTTGAACTTGGGGCAACGGTGGCATCAGGCACAGGAGCCATGCCATCTCAATTCGACAAGGGCCCAGAGTGGAGCAAGGAAAACGGATGGCGGGCGGCCCTAGTCTGGGAACTGTTGGAGACTGACTGCTACTCGGTGAGGGAGAGTATCTCTTACCTATGATCTCTAAATAAACTGACTAGACTCCAGTGGATGAATTTGCACCGAAGGACATCCGGGTACAAACGCTTGACTGGATGGGACCCAACGTGTATGGCAGAATGCATGAGGTCCGACTGGTGGGGCATGCATGAAATGTACAAAAGCTAATAAAATTAAAAAAAAAATAATTATTCTAAAAAAATTATTCCTTCCTCTAAAAAAGGAAAAGGAAAAAAAAGGCATCTATAATCCTAACAGTGGAGTTCATACATCTCAATGAAAATTAGCAATATGAACAATCTGAACACCATCAACAAGCTTGATCTAATGAACACATATATAATACATAGTTCAACAAATGCCAAAGAATCTATATGTGTGTAGGTAAATATTTATTGAACACAGCAGGAAATTTATAGATTTAAAATTGCTTTCAAATGTAGTTTTTAAAAATTGTGTGTTGGGGGCAACGTGTGATGGCATGCATGTGGAGGTTAGAGGTCAACTTTGTGGTCGGTTCTCTCAAAGTTCTGTGTGGGTTCTGGATAAGTGTTAGTGACAAGCCATCTTGCCAGCCCCGCTGTTTTTTGTTTAAGTTATTGTATATGTACACTGTGTGCACACGTGCGTGTGTGCGTGTGCAAGTGTGTGTGTGTAGGTTGAAGGAAAACTTTGTGGAATTGGTTCTCTCCTTTGCCCTTCGGAACTCAGGTCTCCAGGTTTGCCCTGTGCTTCACCTGCTGTGCCATCTCTCTGTCCCCAAATGGTTTTGTTTAAAGGCGCCTCCTGATGTCCCACGTATTTTCTCCTTTAGCAGCAGGTGCTCATTTTACCTGACTTACCACTAACACTTTGTGATACTCTCTCTCTCTGTTGTTTTTTTGAGACAGGTTCTCCCCTTCTCCCCTGTAGCTCCAGCTGGCCAGTCACTCACCATGTAGACCAAGCTGGCCTCAATCTCAGAGAAGTCCACCCGCCTCTATCTCCCCGATGCTGGGATTAAAGGCATTTGCCACCACACCTGGTGTCTGCTTTGTTTTTGAAACTCTGAGGATCTACCCAGGGCCTGGTACATACCAGATAGGAGTTCCACTCCTGAGCCACACCCTGTTCCCGCTTCCTCTTTAGAATCCTATGGCCAGGTTTCCTGATACCCTTCTCCCCCTCCCTCAGCCTTCTGGGGTTCCTCTGCACTTCTTCCTCAGCAACCAGACTGCTAATGTACAATGCTTTATTCTTCAGGCTTTGGGCTTCTTCTCTGTGGACTCACAGTTTCAGTGGTCTACCTGAGGATGTGCTGGCACATTCCTACACACTCTTCTCTAAACTTACATTCTCCTGCCTACTCAGGATCTCCACTTGGATGCACCAAAGTCATCGAAAGTGGATGCTCCACTTGAGCATCGAAAGTCATCACCTGTCTTTGCCCAACCTGCTCTTAGTGACAATCTCATCTCTCTGCCAGTTCACGCTAAGATCTTTGGGGACATCCTTCAGACTTTTCTTTTTTTTAAAAAATATTATTTTTATGTGTATAAGTGTATTGCCTGCATGTACATAAATGGACCCATGCCATGTAATGCCCACAGAGGTCAGAAGAGTGTGTCAGATCTCCTGGAACTGGAGTTACAGATGGTTCTTAGCTGCCAAGTGGGTGTGGGAATCAAACCCTGGTCCTCTGCAAGGGCAGTCGGTTCTCTTAACCACTGAGCCATTTCTCCAGCCTCCAGATTTTTCTTTTTACCTTCCATATTCAATCTACTCACTGACTCTAACTTCAAAATGTACCCAGAACTTGACCAGTTTATACTCCACACGCTATTACCATCCTGATCCAAGCCATCATCATCTTGTGCTTCCATCACTGAGCAGTGTTCCTAGTGGACCTCCTGGCTTCTGGTACCTTCTTCTTACTTTAATCTAGTAGAGTAATCCCACTAAAAATCATGACACCATGTCAGTCTTTTTATTAAAACCCTCCAAAGACTTTTTCTTGCTCCATGCAAAGTCCAAAGTTACTACAAAACATCCTCAAAGAACCTATACCGTCTGGCTGTTCCCCCTGTTCAAGGCCCACTGGCCACCACACTGTTCTTTGGCATGTGCTGTCCCCTCCTCCTACAATGGTCCTCTGTCCAGATATTCCTCATGCCCCTCAAATCTTTGCTTCTATTTTACCAATTTGGAGTGTTTTGGAGTTTCCTATTCAAAATCAGCTTCCTCTGATTCATTTCAGACTCTCTCCTGCTCTGCTTTCTTTTTCTGAGATACTATAAACTTTATTAGTCTGATTGTTTGCTTTACCCAACAGCAGGGGGCAGGATTTTTGTCTGTTTTATAATCTGTTATACTCCAGTGCCTGACACCTCAGTAGGTTTTTTGCAAGGATTGATAAAATGTGAGAGGAAGATGGATGGTGAGCTACAGGTCAGAGAAATTGATGACAACCTCCTAGTAGGTGCTGATAGATGAAGAGTCAACTAAGAAAAAAATAACAAAGTTCCCAGACGAATAAAAAGAGACTGGGTCTCAACAGTGTCCCCCTATGGGAAGATGAGACGCCTGGGTGACAAAAGATGAGTCACAGCTCTGAACACTGTCCCACTGTCATGGCTGAGAACCACAGTTCTAAATTACTGTGCAAACAAGAACAAGAAGCAAAAAGAGTTGCTTAAGAAAGGAGAGGAGAAAGATCTGGGAAGATCCCAAAGGTGAAGGACAAAAGACAGCCTGTGCTAATGAACATAGACAGTGTTTGTTCAGATTAGGTCAGAAGTACAGAAAAGCCCACGCCCACTCTGAGAGCAAGGCCACAGGACAATGCTGTTGTCTGTGCTCTCAGCTGCACAGGCCAGAGTAGCTCAGAATGCTTTTCAGTTGCACTGTGTTTAAGCTCAGTGAAAAGACAAGATTTGAACAGTAAATCCAGATGACTAGACTGCATTTTCTGAAGTCTGCCTATATAAATGTTTCATCAGGGCTTTAGAAAACTATATTATTTTAGTTTGTAAAAGAACAGTTTTTTTTAAATCTACTTGGCAAATATTTATTAAATACAAACAATTCACTGGGCAATACATTTCCACAACAAAGTCACAGATAATGCTATTCTTGAAAATATAAATAATTATTTAACAAATATTTATTTTTGGCATTGATGGGGATCCAACCTAGGACTTTAGACATGCTAGGCAAGTACTCCATCCCTGAGCTACACTGTTACAATTTTAAACAAATTGCAAAGCTCTCTCTTGTTGTTTGCTTATGTTTTTGAGACAGATTCTAGCAGTGTTGCCCAGGCTGTCCTCCCAAGTCCTAATTCAACAAAGAACTCCTTTTCTTTGCATTATATGCACACGCAACCTCACAGGGTATGGATGCACATACTTGTGTGCATGTGTGGAGGCCACAGGTTGATGCTGGGTATCTTCCTCCATTGCTCTCCATTAGACTTATTGAGGAAAGGTCTCTTGTTGAACCTGGAGCTTGCATATTTGGCTAGCCTAGGGGATACCCGTCTCTACATCTCAAGTGTTCAGATTACTGGTGGGCTGCCAGAATCCTAACTCCAGTCTTCATATTGTGTGACAAGCATTTTATTCACTAAGCCATCTCCCTAAATACCAGAACTCTTTCTTTAAAAAATATTTTATTATTTTATGTGTACAAGTGTATTGCTTGTATGTGGGTACATACACCCATATCATACAATGCCCAAAGAGGTTAGAAGAGGGCATCAGATATCCTGGAATGTAGTTACAGATGGTTGTTAGCCACTATGTGGGTGCTGGGAATTGGACCCAGGTCCTCTGCAAGAGCAGTTAGTGCTCTTAACCACTAAGCCATCTCTCTAGCCCCCAGAACTCTTAATTGTAGACTGAAGGTTAACATTTGTGCTGCCTGTTTTACCACTGGCTTAACTGAGGGAACAGACTATTGGGAAGAGATGCCATGAGACAGAAGTTTCTTTGTGTGCACCTAATACAGAACTTCTGATTCTAACAATAAAAATAGCTGTTACCTGCCAGGCATGGTGGCTCATGCCTGTAATCCCAGCACTCCAGTGGCAGAGGCAGGTAGATTTCTGTGAGTTCTATAGAAGCCCAGGCTGGTCTACACAATGAGTTCCAGGCTAGCCATGGCTACACAGTGAGAACTTATCTTTAAAAAAAAGGTGTTGCAGCCAACTTATGATAGCTCTCTGATTAAACTATGCAACACCTTTGCGCCCTCTTGATTAAATGGATGGAGAATCTAAGGCTTGGTGGTTGACTTTAGAGCTACTAAACTCTAAACCCTAATCCTTTCTACAAGGAAAGGACAAGCAGTTTCAAGTGGTGCTTACACTGCACTCACTGAATGCCAGGTATAGACTAGACCAGCCTGGTCTGACCCTGAACTGAATTCTGGAGGAAAAAAGACTTAAGATAAATATTCTGAATGTCATACAGTCCTAGGCACTCAAACAAGGCCAAGAAAACCTTTTCTTTCCTTGAGGTTTTTGGGTCTTAGTGACATAATTGGTCCTTTATGTACCCATCTACTCAGGCATACAACTGGAAGCTTGTAGCTAATAGCCAGTTTCAATTTACTGTTCCATATACTGCAGCACTTTGTATCAGTACACAGTTACAGAGCACTGTCCTGGCGCAAGGCATTTCATAAATATGTTTTTTCTTGGTATCACTGAGCAGCCTACATGCACTAATCCCCACCCCCACACATGGTATGCTCATACAGTTCATATTTTTAGTTTGTCTATGATCACATAGCTCGAGACTACTGCACACTGCTGAGCTTAGGATATACTCATTCTTTGGCATCTCCTGACTCAGATTTCATGGTGGCTCATAGATAACCACTGATGATACTGGAATCCCAGTGGCAGGTTCTTCCAGGGCCTTGAAATGTAACTTGGCCAGCAGGGATGCATCTGAGGCTTTTTTTTTTTTTTTCCCTATCACCCTCTCCTGACCTTTATCTCAGAATTAATTGATGACTGCTCTCCTTTCCTGTTTGGAAGAACAGCGGCCCCTGGGTAAGAGAAGAGGCTGAGATAGGTGACCAGGAATATGAATTCCAGAATCAGGGTGGGACTTGAGCTCCAATCTGCCATCCAGATAATTCAAAATGCCTGGTTCACTGTGTGCTATACAGAAAATTCTTATGATATGCCAGATACGAGTTCTAGAACTTCTCATGTGTCATACGGTGCTTCATAAATGCCCAGGTCACATTTGCAACATGGCTATCTTTTCTTCCACTATAGACAAGGCTAGGACTGAGGGGGCAGAACCAGGACTCAGAGGAGTTCTGTTACTGTTCTTCCATTATATTCACCTTATCAGTTTCCTTGAAACACTGTGATGCTTTTTGCCTTAAAATTGTTATTTATTTTTATTTTATGTGCATAGTGTTTTGCCTGCCTGTGTAAGTGCACCTGTGTCATGCAATGCCCACAGAGGCCAGAAGAGGGCATCGGATCCCCTGTAACTGGAGTTACAGATGACTGTGAGTTACCATGTGGGTGCTGGGAACCAAACCCTGGTCCTCTGGAAGAGCAGCAGAGCCATCTCTCCAGCCTAATTTTTACTTTTTGGCAACAGCATAAAGTAAAATCTCTTATGAACATCTTTCATGATTTCTTGTTCTTGATTAAAACAAAGTTGAAAAAGTGATTCAAAAATTAATTCTGAAGTTTATACAGAAAGGCAAAAGATCCCAAACACCACCACAGTACTGAAGGAGAAAAAAGTTGAAGAGTAATACTCTTGAACGTCAAGACATCATCCAGCTATAGTAAATGAGAGCCTGGTATGAACAAAAGAATGAGTAGACACCCAGATCAGTGAACTGCAAGAGAAACCCAGAAACAGACTCAGACAAAAACAGCCAACTGACCTTTGCCAAAGGAGCAAAGGCAGCATTATGAGAAAATGTGGTCTTTCTAACAGATGGTGCTGGAACATGTGGACATCTACATGCATAAAAATAATCTAGATACAGACCTTCATTAAAATTAACTAAAAATGGACATGCTTTCAGGTCTCCAGTGTGACATAAGACATAAAACTTCTGGAAGATAGTAAGACAGAAAATGTATGTGAACCTGGGTTTGGTGATGACTTAAAATATGACTCAAAAAGCATAATCAATCCATAAAGAAAGAACTGATAAGCAGGACTTCACTAGAATTCAATTTCTCTACTTTATAAAGATAAGGCTAAGAGGATGAAGAGACAAGGTACAGATTAGATTGGAAGAAGATAATTTAATACCCACATCTGCTACAGGACTGTTACTCAAAGTATACAAATAACCAGAAGAAAAAAAATCAGATTTAAAGGGGTCATAGACTTTAACAGCTCACCAAAGAAGAAATACAGAAGGCAAATAAATATATGAAAAGATGCTGTATACCCCATGTCTTCAGGAAAACAACAGAAGACCACTACAGACCATTAGAATGGCCAGAAGCCATACCATGACAACACCAAATGTGGAACATGAAAAATCCCATTAATTGCTGGTGGCAACAACAACAAAAAAATCATACAGCCACTTTGGGATAGTTTGGCTGTTACAAAATTAACCATTCCCTGCCACCTAGCAACCATGATCCTTGGTACTTACCAAAGAAACAGAAAGTATCATATATCCATACAACAAAACACTAATTTGGCTATGAAAAGAAACAATATATTGATACATACTGCAACCCATATGTTACGTAAAATAAGTCAAACACAAACCCCACACATCTTATAAAATATATGGTATGTCCAGAATAATAGGCAAACATATGGAGACAGAAAGTGGTTTCTGAGGGCTGGGGATTATGTGTGTGTGTACATATGTGCTGTATGCATGTGTTTACAGATAGATGGAGAGTGATAGCTTAAGAGTATGGGACTTTTTTTCCGAGGGGTGAAAATGTTCTATAATTGTAGCAATGGCTGTAAATATATTGAAACCACTGAATTGTATAATTAAGTGAGTGTATGAATTATGTATCAATAAAACTGCTACAAGTGATTAGATGCAGGCTCATTCTTCTGCTATGGAATTTTATTATTATGTTCCATCCTTACTTCCTCTGTGTGTGATTTACATAGAGAAACCATTGTTCAGTCTCTAATTTTTCCCCTGTCACCAGTATGAGCAATGGTGTACTGTCAGACTTCACCACTATAAAAATAGTAAAAACATTAGCACACTAATATATAAAGTTGACAGCACAGACCCAGGTGCTAGACCTGGTCTAAACCGCTAAACCAACTCCACCACCCACTGTGACTTTGAATAAGTTATTTAACCTGTTTTAATTTTCCTATCTGTAAAAAATGAGTTACTTCATCCAAGGGTCTTAGAGCGGCACCTAACAGCGAGTCCTCAGTGAAGAGCACTGTTCTTTTCAATGGCACCAGCAACGGTCACACAGGCAGAATGTCCTTGTTTTCTGAACAGCGGCGACGTTAGCACAGCAGATTATTCTCAGAAAACCTTTTTCCTGTCTTCATGCTTCTCACTACTCAACCCTTAATCGGGGATCTCACAGGTCTGATCTTCTCTCCAGTCTCAACTACTTCTGGTGTTCTGAGAGCTGCCAGCACTCCACCACCAGATGTGTATCTTCTGCTGTGTATCTTTATTCTACCTTTCTAACTGGCTGGGCAATTTGGTCTTGATGTCCCACAGATTCTTTATTAAAAAAAAAACAAAACTTGACCTCTTCCTCTAACTCTGGTTTTTTCCTCCGTCACTAAGATACAAATCTGGGAACAACTGATACTTCCATGTTCCCTCACAGTTGATCAACACCCAACTTCTCTCAATTTCCCTCAGAACTCTGACAAGTTTTCTCCACCTTCACTACACATCAGACTCATTTCCAGGCTGAGAAGCTTGGAAAAACTCCATGTTCAGGCTAATCTTCGGACCATTTAAAATAGCATCCAGTAGTTTTGTAAAGCTTCTGGGTCCCACCAGTCAAGCTAGACCATCTGTGAGGCACTGGCCCATCTGTCTCTCAAACCTCCACTTTCATGGTTGCCTTTGTAGTTCCACTCTAGCTCAACTGTTCATAAGCCCCCACCCCTGTCCACCCATGCCCCTTACCACCTACCTCCAATCTGGCTTACTCCCTACCGATCCTAAGAGTCTTGCAATCTTCTCTGCCTCACCAATCTATGGCTGAACTAGGTATTTCTCCCCTGCCCTCCTTGACGGAAAGTCCATCACTGTGCTCAGCAGTTTAATTATCTGCTTATGATCTCATCCCACCAGAGCCACGTGGTACCTGAGGAAGGGTGCCCTCCCTTGCACTTTGGTATTACCTCTTCCTAGTATTCTGCTTGGCTTCATGAAAATAAATCCCCAGTACATGTTGGCTGGGTAACTTTCCAGGGGAAAGGATTTGGGGGTGTTTATGCCCATACATTTTACTCTTTATTTTTCTTCTTACCAGTTTATAAATACACCAGTGTGATCACCTAAGTGTAATACTTTGATTGGAGGCCCCCAAGCAGTCACTACAGGTTCTTCTACTGGACTTTCATTTTGTACTAATTCGTTGCAGTATGTATTCATTTGTAAGTTCCCTCCAATATTTTAAGGAAAAAAACTTGTAGAAAAAACCAGGGAAATAATGTGCTTATTATCCTAGATGATACTTCCTTTACTTCAGTAAGCAACAGAATAGTAAAATAAGAAATTCTTTTGTTCTCTAGACAAGCATGATCATTTCAAATCACCTAAATCTTGACCACTGGGCTGTGCCCAGAGGTTACATTAAGAGAAAAGAGAAATTCTAAAGACATTTAACCACACTTATACCTAAACAATTAAAAATAAAATTTAAAGGATGCTTCAAAAGAAATACACAATACAAGTAATGTAGTTTGTGTCCTTTAATAAACACACTTGCATAGTTATATTACACTTTTGTAAAAATAAAAACAGATTATTTCATGCCAAGCGTGCCCAGCATTTGCACAATCTCAATACCTTTAATACTCTAGTTTTCAAGACATACAAAAATCAAGATTTAAGGCAAATACATCACTTTGCAACAATTGAATAATTTAAGACGGCACAGTAGCATCACAGCAGCATCCAACAATGCCACTTAGGCGAAGCTCTCAGGATTCCCATTAGAGATTTTATTTACAAGAATTCATAACTTGGTAAAACTCATTCTAAGCAAACTTGACAAATAAAGCTTTGGACTTGAGTTGGCATTTCCTTCTCTGCACTTCCTTTCCCCACTCTCTTTCTTTGGAACTACCAGTATTCATATTGTATTTAAAAAATTAAAATAGCAGTTATGGTTCTAAATAGCTATATTATTTCAAAATGAAACTATATAATTGATAGGGATGATTTTTAGTTTTCAAATTTTCTAAAACTAGCTTTGGCTTTAGAACATCTTTTTTTTCATTGCCGGAAAACTCCATCAAGTTTTAGCTGCATGCCTCAGAAATGCCTACCACATACTGCAATCTTAAACAGGTATTTTGCTTTATCATTTCCTACAAGGTTCAAATTTATTCCAATTTTAAAATTATGTTTCTAATAAGCTCTTTTAAGCATAGAAAGCTGATTTATACTGATCAGAAAGGGAGCAAATACATGGCTGGATGAGGTATTGCAACAGACTGCATGCACTTATAAGAGATTTAAATTACCATATGCCATACAAGTTCCTTACCAGCTTTCTATCAGATATATTGATAACATACTACATAGAGTAGTATTTCAGTTAACATAGTAACTTTATTTTTCTAGACTGATGTTTAGCATGTTTAGCTTGAATATTGGGCCAGTGTTTGACTTAATCAATAGGTATCTGATGAAAACATTCAGATTGAGCTCAACCTGAATGACATTTTTAATAATCTAATTTTATCACTGTAAAAGTGATTTGATCTATAAAAATATTTTTGAAATAATTTGTTAGTATAGTAAATAAGTCCTAAGTGAAAGTTACAAAGAAAAAAATGTTATATGAAATAATGTGGCTAATTAACAGTACTCTGATTTCTAACCTCAGTATACAAAGAAGCTGTCCTCACACTGGACTCAACTCAAGGTGTAAAAGCAGAATGCTGAGGAGATAAAAAGGAAGATCAGATGAGCTATACACTATGGGAGTCAGTTCCAAAACAGGATATAGTCTTTGCACTGTCTCTTTTAGCAACTGCAGGCAATTCTGTTATTCCATCTGTAAAATAGTATTATTGCTTTCCTATTAATGTCTTATAAAATATCATGATGATGCCAAATGCTAAAAACAGAAGTGGCCTAAGAACTCTAATAGAAATCCCAACCCTAGGGAGCTCACTACGCATCTCCCAACACCCCAAGGATGTGAAATGTTTTTGATATAGACATTTGAACTTTTTAAAGTTGTAACTAAACTGTTGGTTCTTTCTCAAGTCATGATTTAGGCAATGTATGAGTGTAATAATTTATTCATAATATGTAGGCACATTAACATAAATATTGCACAAAATATGCCTTTAAAAGTAAAATGAGAGGTAAAAAGCATATTTTACTTTTCTTAAAGAACTCTGTGAGGAAGTAAGACTCTGTGATTGTATGTACACTTATCCTGATAATACTTTGACATTTCACAAACAAGAGATTGCGCTGTAGCATGTAAACATTTTAAATTGCATAAACTTCTTATTGATTTTCAAATATAGTTTAATACTGTCTATTAAAATTCCTTTCAACTAAGTGCTCTCACATATCTTAGTTTATAATAATATCTATGTTTAAAGTGCTTTCCATTCAAGGAAAGAAGTACAATCCTATGGCAAAGTAGCCAATGTGGGTGAAGAACAATATTAGCCAGGAAAGTGTGGATGGTAACATCAATCTTCCAGTCACAAAGAAGCTTCGTGTACATGGAGGAAGGCCAGCTCCCTGCACCCTCCCTACCGTGAGTCCTTGGCTAGAGCCTGCATGCCTGTTCAGGTCTGCTATAAAATCTCCTAGGATTCCTTATGATTTTTACTAAATACATTATGAATGCCAACAGTTTAATTTTTTTATACAAGGGCATGTAGTCATCTGACTACTGTGGACAGCATGAATTCTGATTTTAAAATATAGCTGTAAGTGCTCTAAGCTAGGGAAGGTTTCCTATCTCACAGTCAATGATAGGAGCTTTCCATTCCTGAAAATAGTTCATTTTTAGATCATCAATAAAGCAGTTAAGAACTAAGTGCTGGAGCATAGGATCTGCAGCCTAAAGCACATAAGATCCTAAAACAACTTCCAAAGTCCTGTGCTCATTTGCAAACAGTTGAGACAGACTAAACATATCCCAATCTGTACACACTGGCCAGATTATATCACTTTTCTCTTCTGTGAGACAAGAAAGGTTTCCCCAAATGCTAGTGCTCCCATTCAGATTACACAGAAACTATAGAAAAGGCTACTTCTGGTTCCTGGCCTTTAAACAAACCTAACTATTGGTACTCGTGGTGACACATTAGAAAGTAATAAGCAGTATATTTGAGGGCAAATCACAGACGGAGCCAATTACGAGCTCTTGTGATTAGAATTAGATCAAATATAACAGTAAAACATAAGCAAACATTATCTAAATTCTGTAATGAATATACATTTTGCAATAACATTAGAAAAGCATGGCAGCCCATTCCACACTAGAGAGAACAGTTTGTGCAAATAGTGGGTCTTTGTGTGTTTGTACTCCCACCATGTACGGGCAAACTGAATATGCATGCTAATGACCTACAATTGCCAAATTAAAAAAAGAAGAAAAATGCCAAAGGATGCCAGAGTGAACAGCAGGGAAAGCCACACAAAGACCCACTATCCTTGAACTTGTTACAAGTAAATTTTAACTATAAATTAGAAACACAAAGGAATAATCACAAGTGGCTCTAACATTCAAAAGAAGTAAACGAATTGTGTAGGAGATATCTGAGCAGGGCTGCCTGCCCTGCCTCCACGCTAGGTCAGACTTGGATAGTGGGTCTCTGGGGTGCTTTCACAACTGGAAGACAACATTGGGTCCTAAAAAAAGAAAAACGAGGAATAAAATGAACATAATGTAAACTACGTGGGTGAGAAAAATCTGACCAATAATAACATGCAACATTAGCTAAATAAATTTGAACCACAAAAACTCTCAACTTTCAAAAATGTCAATTATATACAAAATGAATATAGTATTTTTAAGGGCTAGAGACAACAAATGGTAACCTACAATTTAACCAGTGTTCAAAGTTTCAAACAAAGACTATGTGTAGATGATTTGCTTCCAAATATCTGGTAGGTATTATAAAGTTCTCAAATGAATTTGTGGTGATAAGCATTATATTTTCTGAAACATATCCTATGGAAAATGTAGGTTTATATAAACTTAAGGTAAGTCAGTTTCATAGTTACCAATACAATTAACTCTAATCATCATCTCTGAAAAGCAATTGTTACTTTTTGTTTTTTAAGAAATAGTTATCTAGAGCAAATGCAATTGGCAGTCTGTAGTCTCCTGGATGACTTAAACAGTTGTTTTATGGAAACAATATGCTTTTCAGAGTAATCTATTTGGGAAGTGTTCTGAGAATTAAAGAATTGAGAGCTCTCTTAATCCGGTCAGGATGGATAACAAATCTTTGGCCATTCATTTAGGAAAATAGGCAAGTATTCAGCTTTCAGATAAAATCAAACTATAAAAATTCATATACTTTAGCCGAGAACAAGGTAGCAGATAAGCTGAGAGTAATTTTATAACAAAGAGCACTTTGAACCTATGATATTTTGAAACAATCCCTTGAATGTTCTACTTTCTCAGCTCTCAACAGGTAAATGGATCAAGAAAATAACTGGTATCTCTTCTCACCTGTATCTGCCTTTCAAGCAAACTGTAACTCCTTTTCTTCTGCGTCCTATTCTATGCGCCACTGAGAAGTCCTCTGCAAGGACATGCCTTCTTTCCTCACAGAGTTTCAGGGATCTTTTCCCGGTAACTATTTGTTTAATAGTCATTGAGGTATAATGTCATGTTATCTGAGTGTCTGTCCCCTGCTTAACTCTGAAGCAAGCACTGTCATTTCATGTTTAGATTCCCAATGCCTGTAAGTACATGCTGGACACTTAAAAACACCACACAAAAAAAGTAAAATCTGAAGAAAATGCGAACTTTTTTTCCTTTAAACAGTGTAGATCAGTAATGATTTGACTTTTCCTCTTCTTACTTTTATGCTGAAATACTATAATTTCCTTATACTATTTGAGGGACAGCATGAAACTAGTTGTCTTCTGGAGCTATGCTATCTCATACGGGAGCCACTAGCTAGACACAATGGCTATTTAGTTTTAAATTAAATGAAAAATTTAGTTTCTCATTCATATTAACCAGACTTTTAAATGCTCAAAAGCTATGCATGGATAGTGATCACTCTAGGATGGTATATACGGGCAAATTTAGATTCTTCCAGTTCAACTCACACTACAATAAGAGTTAAGTCATTCTTTGGCCCAAAAGTAATTTATATTTTTTTGAGAGAGGGTCTTGCTATGCAGCCCAGGCTGGCATCCAATTTATGATCCTCCTGAATGCTGGGATTCCAGGAGTGCACCATGCCCGGCTTGCCAAAAATAATATGTGCCATTTGCCATAAATGTGTCCTCAGATAATTAATTCATGCTTTCTGTATAATCTGTAAATTAAACATTTGCTAATAATCTACTATTCTGTTTTCTTTAAGAATTAGAAATTGGGGTGGGGGGAGTTGGAGAGATGGCTCAGTGGTTAAGAGCGATGGTTGCTCTTTGAAAGGACCCAAGTTTGATTCCCAACACCTATATGGTGGCTAACAACCATTTGTAACTACAGTTCCAGGAGATCTGATGCTGTCTTCTGACCTCTACAGGCATTGCATGATGTGAGTGCACTTACCCACATTCAGGCAATACTCATACACAAGAAAAATAAAAATAATAAATACAGTATTTAAAAAAAGAATTAGAAATTGGGGGCATAGTTTAGTGTAGAGTTCTACCTAGACTACATGAGGCCCTAAGTTCAATCCATCCTCAGAACTACCGCCCTGCCAAACCCGTAGAAGAGTCTATTTTAGCTGGCATGGTGGCACAGGCTTATAATCTCAGCACTCACAAGGTGGAAGCAGGAGGATCAGGATTCAAGGTCATCCTCAGCCATATAGCAAGTTCAAGTCAACCTGGGCCCGTAAGATGGATTATATCTTTAACTCTCCCACCCCCTCTCCAAAAAGTTCATTCAGCTTAGACACTTTCCTAGGAGGTTATTATACTTGAAGTAGGTTTCTCTAGAATACTTCTCTGGTTTTTCCTTCTTCCTTTCCTATTTCCTCCTTTCCTTTTTCGCTCTTTCCTTCTTCCCTCCCTCCCTTCTCTTGTATGTGTGCGTGCGTGTGTGTCTCTGTGTGTGATTCCTCAGATGTCATGCATCTTTTTTCTCTGTTTTGGAGAACAGGGTCTCTCACTAGCTTGGAACTTGCCTAGTATAGTAGGTTGACTGGCCACTGAGCAAACAGGGATTTTCCTGGTGTTCCCTCCCCGGTACTGAGATTATAAATGCACGCCAGCACATTCAGCTTTTGTGTATGGTTTCTGGGGATGGAACTCAGGTCCTGAAAATACTTTTCCATCTAAGCTACTTCTCCAGTCTTAGAGTAGTGATCTTCAAATTATTCTCAGAGAAGGACTTGACAGGGCTGTCACAGAACAGGTAGAAAAAAGTGAAGGTCTGGGGCATAGGGCATGGTCCTTTCATTCAGTTCTTTGTGTATTGAACACAACACACACACACACACACACATAAATGGAGGGAGGAGGACAACTTGGGGGAATGGGTTTTCTTTTTCCATCATGTGGATATGTGATTCTGGGAATCAACTTGGGGTTGTAAGACTTGGTGGCAAACACCTTTACTTACTGAGCCATTTCACCAGACCCCTTCCACCTTATTTTGAAGCAGGGTCTTTTTGTTGTTTGAAGTTATGTTGTGTACTCCAGGCTAGCTGACCTACAAGATTTCAGGGATTCTCCTGCCTCTACCTTCTATAGTTGGAGCACCAAGAATATAGATGCATGCAACCATTCAGTTTTTACTTGGGTTCTGGGAATTTGAACTCAGGTCCTTAAGTTTGTAAGGCAAGTGCTTTATTTACTAAGCCATCTCTCTAGCCATAGAACAATTTTTATTTGTTCTTTATGTATACTTGTTAGATGAAGTGAAAGGAAAATATTCCACCACTGAAAAACAATATGGAAAAACCTAAATTATTTTTTAAAACTATTATTTTATACCATCTGTGCTACAAAAGCCAAATGTACTGATATTCTGGAATGCTGTCAGGGACCAGTAGTCAAAGACCTTCCAAACACCAATATTTCCAATTAACCAGATCAGCTGATTTCTAATTAATCACTGTTAATTGCAAAACTATCAGTAGAGCTTAAAAATGGTCATTTATTTGGCAATTCAAGTTGTTTTAATTTTCTTTACCTTCTGAAACCCTGAGATACTCCTTGCAATACTCTGTGGCTCCTCCTGCTTCCAAACTAGAAAATTTAGTTGATTTATCTAAAAGAGTCTTTTCCTACGACTAACACTATCTTTAGAAGTTTTAATATGAAAATAATGCATATAAAATTACAGATACAGTATAAAGTAAATTCATAATCCTTGCAACTGCTTTATAATGTAGCTGTTTGCTTACTAGCTTATTATGTTCTCAGCAATTTGAAAATGGAAAGTTGTTTTCAATAATTATACTGAAGTGATAAGAATCTAAATCACAAACTATTTTTGATATAAAACAATAAAAGAGTGAGAAAAGGTGACAGCCATTTAAAAGATTTGAAAACTGATTCTCAAGTTCTGTCCTCCTAATTCACTACTTCTGCTGTATTTCTTGTTAACTATAAGAAATGGTGAGTAGTAAGAGGTAATCTTGTATAATAACAAACTTTATACTTTCTGGACTGTTCTGAAAGTTATGAAACTTGCTTCATACATCTTTTGTGGCATGAGGTAGTTCTTTAGAGAAGTACCTAGTGAGAATTTGGCAAACATTTTAAGTATGTTATATAATTTTTTCCATCCTGGTTGGTATGTAAATATGTGCAGAATAAATGAGAAGGTTGTAAAATCAATGGCATGTACACACTAAAAGTATAATTTTGAGTAGAGAAATCACAGTACCAACTACTTTTTATTATATTAAAGAAGAACCCTGGATGCTGAAAAGGGGAATGATGGTGAAGGGAAGCTGCAGGGTGCATGGCCATCATACCAAAGAACCCATGGGAGAAATGAAGCATATGTATTTTTTAAAGATAGAATCTACTACTAAGGTCAGAAGCTAGCAGAAAGAATTGATTAACTGATTGATCTGTTTTGAGACAGGATCTCCCTGTAGCCCCAGCTAGTCTGGAACTTACTATGTAGACAAGGTTGGCTTGAATTCATAGAGATCCACCTGCCTCTGCCTCCCCAGTGCTGGGATTAAAGGTGTACAACACCACATCCATTGGTACAAAAGTATTTAAAATAAAGCAGTACAACTTTTGATCTTGTAAACTGTTTTCTTTTGTTTTTTTCTTAGTTCAGACATTAGCTACATTTGCTGTGACTGATCTAGAATATTATAAATGCAGTACAGCATACTGAAGTTTTCATACCAGAAGAGAGATAAAGAACTTGGTATTACTCACATTGTTGACTTGGATCTGAGTCTGTTGTCATCTTAACATAGTTTGAAGGAAAAAGACCAGTCACTCCATTGATTTCTCCTTGCCACCAGTCAGGATCATCTTTATTCATAACATTAATCAGTTGTCCCTTGGAGAAACTGAGCTCATCCTCATTATTCGCCATGTAGTCGTACATAGAGATCACCTGACATACTGTTAGAAAAACAGCAAAATGATAAATTAATTATTTCTACAAGGAGTGACACTGTCCCTAGAACTTAAATTACAATTAAATACTAAAAATAGGCTAAAAATTTACTTGATCTGCTCTCTCCCAGTCTCCTTCCCCCATGTTATAAAAACAAGAAAGAACTAAACAACTCCACTTAGAAATCCAAGTGAACTCTTTAGCTTTAAGTATGCCAGACTAGCAATTTCAGAGTGAAAACTTCAAAGGAGTGAAGTGTTTCAAGTATCAGTGAGAAAATAGCTCCCACAACAGAAAGCAAGGAAGTTCCCAATGGCATACTGCTTTTAGGGAGAGGTAAGGAGAAGGCAAATTTCTCAAACCTTTCAAAGAGTTAGCTAATCTGAGAATTTTCTGTCTTTAACAAAGTTCTCTAAGATGAAATACAAGTTAACCCACTTTCATACCAGCATGAAAGGCGGGTGTGGTTCTTTCACTACTTGGACCCAGAAGTTTTACATGGCTGGCAGGAAACCATCCCTTCTGTCGTTTTTTTCCTCTGGCCTATAAAATTATCAAAAGAAAAGTAATATTAAAATGTTAGGTTAAAAACATTTAGGGCTGGAGAGATAGCTCAGTGGTTAAGAGCACTGGCTGTTCTTGTAGAGGACCTGGGTCCAGTTCCCAACACTCATATGGTGGCTAATAACCATCCATAACTCCAGTTCATACAGCAATCTTATATAAAAATACAGCTATTATTTCATTCACCATCTTTTAAGCCTACAAAGCTAGCTTTAATAAGGAAATTTTAGAAGTGATCAAAGAATAGTTTTTTTTCTCTATAAAACATATGCAACAACCACATGTTAACATTTTAGGAAAAAACTGGCTCATCTGTGTCTGTACTATTTCCTTGTACTGTTGTTTCAAAAACCTAAGA
Organism: Eospalax fontanierii; assembly: GCA_035773235.1. Classification (NCBI taxonomy): domain Eukaryota; kingdom Metazoa; phylum Chordata; class Mammalia; order Rodentia; family Spalacidae; genus Eospalax; species Eospalax fontanierii. Next base: position 38,945,854 of record CM069529.1, on the reverse strand, counting down.
CAACTGGGAGGCAATCTAGTAGGCAGTATCTTTTCAGCGCATGGCCAGGACCAGATCTTTCTCTTAGAGGGCAGAGCACAAACAGAGGTGTCCTAGGCAGAGATGATGCTATGCTTTCCTTTATGAAAATAACCTATGCTTTACTAAGGGATAAATGATTGGAAAGCGATTATGTTGTCAGAGAAAATTATTCTTTAAACTGTTATTTATAATATCAACTAAACTGTGTTAAAAAGAGGCAAAAGATTAGAGAGAAATACAGTTTACTAAAATGTGGACTGAAGACCTCTAAGTGGTATGATTATGGATGATTTAGAACTTTCACTGACTTCGTCTTTTTTATGAACAGGGATAATTACTTGGAAAAGAACATTACCTGTAACTCTCCTTGCCACCACCCACTTGTATTTTTCTTTAGGATTAATATTAACTGCCCTGGTGCAAGGCTAAGCTGTTCAGCACCAGAAGCAACATATGCTGAAGTGACTTGAGCAATCTCTGAAAAGAAGGGAAACAGAATCATGAGTTCAAGATACAACAAAGCCAACACTGTAGTAATTTTTCAAGGTTATTATTAATACATACCAGGTTTTTTGTTTGCTGATCCAGATTTGCTAGCATTCCCAAAATTCTACAAAGAAAAAATGTTATCATTTTCTTTTTCAAAATATTTTTAGAGAATTTCATACAATGTATTTTGACCATATTCAACTCCCTCCCCCATCTCTTCTTAGAGCTCACCTTCCTACCCCCTGACTCATCTAGATCTTGCTGAATAGGAGGCAGTATCAATTAATTAATTAATTAATTTATTTATTTATTAGCATGTTTTCTCTAAAATGACTGAATCTGATTTAATAATAAAAAATTCAGTTTGTTGGGCATGGTGGTGCATGCCTTTACTCCCAGCACTTGGGTGACAGAGACAGGCAGATCTCACAGAGAGGCCAGGCTGGTCTACACAGAGACTCCAGGTCAGCTGGGGTTACAGGGTGACCCTATCTCAAAAAACAAAACAAAACAAAAAATTCATACCCTGGGTAGCAACTATGACTTCTGATTTACTTTAAAGGATAAATTGAGCAACTCATATTTCCTGTTTTTAGGAATTTGAATAAAAAGGGAAGGGATTATAAGGATTCTCTTTTCTATTAGTGTGCACAGCTGCAGTGAAGGCATGAAGCAGAATTGATGAGCATCATAAACTAACATTCTGAGTACTGCTGAACAGGTGCTGCTCTACATGGTTACATATATTTATTTAGTTTATATAATAACATAATTAAATAATCATGATTACCTCATTTTACAGAGAAGAAAATTGAGAAATCAACAGATAGGCAAAGCAACTTGTTGAAGGTCACCTGGCCTCACAGTGATAGAGGCAAGTATCAACCCCACTATCCTGATTCAGCTACACCATTGGTTCTCAGTGTGGGGTTCACAGATCCTTAGAAATAGTCCTTTCATAATAATATTAAGATTCTGTTTGTCTTTCACTGTATTGACATTTATAGTGGTGGGTAAAACTGCCAATGCCTTACCAACACCTAATCATATTAAGAGTATTCTCCACTGGTGGGCACTCACAGTAGAACAAGGCCAGAATGTCCTTGATTATACAACAGAAATTCTATTAACTCTTAACCTTCAGTACACTTTTTTTTTTCAGCTTTTTTTTGGGGGGGGGGGGTAAGGTATCATGTAGCCCAGCTGCATTTAAACTTACTATGCAGCAAAGAGAGATGTTGAACTCATCACCTTTTTGCCTCCATCTCCTAAGTGCTGGGACTGAAGGCATGTACCACTACATTCTGCTGAGTATACTTAAAAAAATTCTTTGTGACTAAACAGGAGTGTGCCCAGACCATCTCTGCTATATACCTGATTGATAGTTGTCTCAGGGAAAAGAATTTCTGTGATTAAAAGGCCGTCATAGAAAAATTTTACTTCAGAGAACTGACAGACAACTATTTAGAATTATTGTTTAGCAAATTTTCTCAAAAATGAATTAGGTATGTCTGTCACTTCAAGGAAACTAGCTGGCAGGATTTGTTGTCAATGGTACATAAAACTTTTAATGGAAAGTCAAAATTTTGAAGACTAGTATAAACCACAGGTTATTTTGACACTTTCCCTAGACCAGGAATATCCAATCCTTTGACAATGCAATGTGACATTGTTATCTACATATATGTTAAGCCTCATTCACAGCTACACTGTGTCACATGTGGTGCATAGGCCACAGGTTGAACATACCTGCTAGACTTTCCTGATGATTATATAATAAAATGTGCCAGTATAGGGAACACCTGCATATCTTAGTAGGTCAGTAGTTTCTAAACAGCAGTGAATGGTATTGGGATATTTCAGAAGACCGAAAGATCTATTCAATATACAAAACAGACTAATATGTTAAAAATATTTTATTTATTATTTTTATTTATGTGTATGAGTGTACTATCTGCATGTATGTAAGTGCACTCATATCGTGCAATGCCTGCAGAGGTCAGAAGAGGGTGTTGGATCCCCTGGAACTGGAGTTACAGATGGTTGTTAGCTCCTTTGTGGGTGCTAGGAATCAAATCCGAGTCCTCTACAAGAGTAGCCAGTGCTCTTAATCATTGAGCCATCTCTCCAGCTCCCAGACTAGTAAATTTTAATGTAACTGTAAACAATATTCACTGAAAAGACTTCAATTTACTAGTGCCGAAACTAATCTATAATAATTTATCATGTATCAGATTTTGCTGTAGTATAATCAGGCTATCAACAAACATCTACAAATATGAAGGAAGCAGAGGCAGGTGGATCTCTGGGAGATGAGGCTAGCCTGGTCTCCAAAGCAAGTTCCAGGCCAGCTGAGGCTACAGTGAGATCTTGTATCAAAACCAACCAAGCAAACCAAAAACCAATAAACAACAACAACAAAAAAAAACCCTGTTTTCTCCCATATTAGTATGAGGCTGAATTTTCTTCATATAGTACAACCAGAAGATCATATCAGAGCAGAATGAGGCTGGGCATGGGATGACACACCTGAAAATCCCATCCCTTCAAAAGTCTTATATGCAGGAGTATCAGGATGGATCCCCTGGAACTGGAGTTACAGATGGTTGTTAGCTGCCATGTGGGTTCTGGGACTTGAACTAGGGTCCTCTCCAAGAGGAGCCAGTACTCTTAACCACTGAGCCATCTCTACAGCCTCGTAAAGTTTACTGTTGGCCAGTTGAGGATCTGTATCAAGTCTGGAGACAGCTAGAACTATGTAAAAATATCTATGTAGCCTCCTCAGAAAACAAAGAGCAACCAAAAATAAAAAAACAGAGACAGATTGAACACAGAGACAGATATGGAACTCCAGCAATCTTCAATTAAACCAGCCATTAAAGAGAGCTGCAGAAATAAAAAACTTTTGCCACTCTTCTCACTGAATTTTTTTTATTTAGTTATTTTCCATAGTTTTTCTTATTATTAATGTGACAGTAGCTGCTTTGAGTAGTCTCCTTGTAATGCAAGTGGCCTGATCAAAACCATAGATCTCTGTTTTAAGTATGACTCTTATCAGTAACTCTACCTCTTGATCTTTTGGTTTGACATAGTTTGATGGGAAAATTCCACTTCTATCTCCAATACTTCCTGTCCACCACTCTCCATCCTTCTGAGTCACCAATATTTCTTCACCTTCCATGAAAGTCAAATCTCCAGGCTCTACACTTGAGTATGGATAAAGTGCAATATACTCTGTAGGGAACAAAGATTACAGATGTAAAACAGAAATTGAACTTAGACATATTCATTATCCTAAGATATTTTAGATGTTTACTTGTGCCTTATGGAAACATTACAAGATATGATGGTAGAAAATGGAGTAGAAGCAATCACTAAATAATTGTTTAGGTGAAGGTTAAGATGTTTTTCAATTGCCCCCCCTTTTTTTTTTAAAGAAAGAAGAGTTTATTGCAAAAACTCCGAGGGACAGTGGACTCTGCAGTAACAAAAGTAGAACCAATCATTTTCTTAATCACAAAGAACTACAAGCATGTCAATATCACTACAAATAACAGAACTGAGGGCTAATGAGTACAGTAGATGATGGAGTCAAAATGAAAAAAAAATTCTTTTAACGTTTTAAACAAAATATATTTATCATTAACATATTAAATATAAAATTTATGTGCTAAATTCTTTGTTCTTTAATTTTTTATATACATGGTTACACAAACACCCAATATCCAAGTTGTACCACAAAGACCCAGTTCCTAGCACGGTCCTTAGCTCCAAGAAGATGATCAGTAACTATGTCAATGAATGATCTTAATGAATATGTCTAAGTTCTTATGTTGTTTTCATTGTTCTCACGGTTACTACTACTTCAAAGAAAAGGCAACTGGGTTTTAGAAGTCTTTTTATTTCTTTTCTGATTTTACTTATATTTGTCAACATGTAATCTGGCCTTTCTTGTAAGCTGGAGATGATCACTTAATTTGCAACTTACTTACTATTCACATTCCTAGAATCACTCTGCATAGCTGATTTAACACAATTGAAAGTCATTATAAGGCTGAAGTAAATCCCAGTGAGTAAGGTCACATCCTAAACACTTTCACTGCTTTCCTGGGCTCTTCTCATTACCCTCATTCCATAGGACACCTATGATCCCAGTTTCTTTGATGACCTCGTTTCCTAAGCTTTGTGTCATGCCTTGGCTCATTCTCTTCCCTACGAGAAGCCCTTTTTCCTTCCTTTGTCACTGTATGAGATCCTGCTCACTGTTTAAGATGCTACAACACTACCTCTGGAACTACACAGATCCTACTGAAAACTAAGTTGTTTGTGGTCATTCCTTATAGAAGCTGGTGAAATTGGAGGCTCATCCTTTCTATTTACTGTGAGCACTGAAAAGATTATGTTTTATTTATTCTTGAACTTTTGCAGCATTAAGGATCTTTAACATAGGAGATATACAATATTATATAATTAATATGATTTTATGAGAAAAACACAATCTACTTCAACTATTTAACTAAGTTTATAATGGGCATATGCTTCATTTATAATTATGCAACTACTATAAAACCATTAGAGTGGACAATTTTTCACTCTTTATCACATTAACAAAATCAAAATAACTTATTAACCAAACAACACAAATGGCTATAGAAAAAAGTATTTGTAATAATTCTGATAAAGAACACAATTAAAATATTATTTAATGATTTTAAGGTATATAATAATAAAAATGCATTTTATAAACCACTAAATGTACCGAAATTTCCTTACCTCCTAAATACCTGTATACAATCGGTACAACACTTTTTACTTATAAACTTACTTACTGAGCCAGTCTATGCTGAATTTCTTTAATTTCTTTTTTGTTCTTTGACAATTTCATACATGTGTATAATGAGTTTTAGTCATTTTGCCTGCCCCCATTACTCTCTTTATTTCCCCTCCTTCTTCCACTGAAACTCTTTTTCTTCCTAACAAGCCCCCCTTCTACTTTTATACCTTTTCTGTGTGTGAGACTTACTGAGTTTAATTAGGGTTGCCTGCATGAGTATGGGTAGGAGGTTATTTACTGGAGCTTGGGCAACTCGGCAGTGGCTATAGGACAGAAGAAAGTGACATTCTCTCAGTCACCATCAACTGTAAGTAGTCCCTCAGGGAGGAGTGGACCTCCACGATGAAGGAAGGATGACAGGCCCATCTTGTGTAGGTCTTGTGCCATTAAGCACAGCTGCAGTGAGTTTGTGAGTGCCATGTCATGCGTCATGTCGGAAGATGTCCCTTAGTAACACACTTCCCTATCCTTTGGCTCTTCCATTCTTTTTGCCCCTTCTTCATTGATGCTCCCTGAGTCTTGAAGGGAGTGATACAGATGACCTATTTGGGGCTGAGCACCTCATCTCTCTTTACTGTAGGGACGTCAACCAGGTAAGATACTCTGTATTAACTACTGTCCTCCTGAATAAGAAGCTTCTTTGGAGAAGGCTGAGAGCATCTACCCTGAATTTCTGCAACAATGACCCTCCAAATTTGCCAAGTATTTTCAGTATCCTTAATATTCATGTGGAATAAATAGGGACAGGTTTTCTTAACAAAGAAACAGAAACAGGGAAAGAACAATGTACAGTTAAATAACTAACTAAACTAACTTCCATTTAACTTACAAATTGTCAAAAGCTTACCTTCTCCAACTGGACAGGCGGTGGAGGTAGGTTTCTTATTTACAGCTGCATACAAAGCTTCTGGTCTACCAAATAAAAGCACAAATAAGACACACACCAAAAAACAAAGAAGACCCCTTTTCTAGAAAGGTGAAAAGGTGATTTGAAGAATATAGTGGATATTAGCAGTGCTTTTTTTTCAGGCTTTCTCAAATTAATCTAAAGACTGTTCAGTACACAGAAAGGAATACTTATATGTAAAATCCTTCTAGATTAAGAATTGTCTAATTATAAACTATTACATTTTAAAGTAAAGTAATTTCAATAGGACATACTTTTCAAATGTGAGATATTTTTTAAAAGGAACTTAAAAAGACATCTGCACATTATTAGAGTGAACATTCTTCCGATAAAGCATAGATAGGGGATTGGCTTGGTTTACAGATAAAGTAAATATATGAATGTTATTATTTGTTCAGAATGCTTTACATCTTAAAGTAATAATACTTAGAAAATAATACTTTAAAAATCTTACAATAGGTAAAACTAATTTCTATGTTAATCCAGGATACCGTTTTAAAATAATCTGGAAGACTACTGTGTTTAAGAACTAGACACCTGAAGGATTCAGAGGACTCCCTAGGACTTGGGACTTAGAGAGTAAGGCCATTTTTAAGTCCATAGAAGAAATTTGCTAAATCTCATGGCCACTACTGAAAGGTCTTCCTTGCTTACCATTAATTTCTCCATTAATGAATATTTTTGTTATTTGTTTGTGTTTTGCTTATTTTGAGACAAAGTCTCCTATGTCACACAGGAAGGTTTTGAATTTGTAGGTTCAAGCAATTCTCTTGCCTCAACTTTCTGAGTTGCTGAATCACATGTGTGTACCACATACCCAGCTCTACTGTAGGCTGTTGAGTTACATGAGCCATTTCTTAGAAAGGATCAGGAACTGAACGGAATGTTAGAAAAAATTCCCTTAAAACATTTAAATTTAATCTATTTTTGTTTAAGTTTTCTTCACTATGAAATATCACATAGATTAAATAATTCCTATAAAGGTTCCAGCATGCAGATGTCAGATATGTATTATGACTTTTGTTATTTCATACTTCCAAAATTCTAGGTCAATTTAAGATGTTAATTTCTATATCTGAACTAAATATATATAAGTGGAAACTCAGCATTTAAAAGATTCTTATAGTTTAGTTTAATGTTTTTATCCAATCAATTAAAAAACTAAAAACCAAACAGGTTGGCAAAAATAGCAAAACTAGAACTTTAGCTTTTTGATTTTCCAAGACCAGGATATTTTCCTTATATATTAGATTGCTTTCTATTTTAAATCACCTTCCATGTAAAACACAAAAGACAGCTACCCACAGCCAATCATAGCACTGTATGCATTTGCCTTTATTAAAGACATCTGACAACATGACACTCTTGCAGACAGGAAAGTAAAGGCCAGAGATCTTAACCTATCTAGCTTTTGTTCATCTGAAAGTTCATCCATTTATTCATTTATTCACTCCTTTCCCCATTCATTGAGCAAAGATGCTTCAGTAGCTACTATGAATTAATACTATAGTAGGCATGGAAAAAAAAAAAGACAGCTCATAGCCTCATGTGGTTCAAGATTTAATAGGAAATATGAGTTTTGTTTGTTTTCGGGGGGGGGGCAGTCCTTTTTGAGATAGGATCTCCCTATAGCCCCAGCTGGCCTGGAACTCCTTAAGAAGACCAGGCCAGCCTTGAACTCACAGAAATCCACCTGCCTCTGCCTCCTGAGTGCTGGTATTAAAGGTGTGCGCCACCATGCCCAGCAGGAATGTGAGTTTGTTTTTTGTTGTTTTTTTTTTTTTTTTAAGCCAATAACTAAAAGACACATGCTATGAGAAACAGAAACATTATGTCTAAAGAGCCCTGGAGGCCCAGACACAGGAATGTTCCAATCTAGTAAAGGGAAAAATCTCGGTCAAAAATCATTTAAATACTGAAAATTTACAGTAAACAATGGGAAGACACTCCAAATAACGAAAGGTAATTTTTCAACGTGTAGTCAAAAGAAAGTAAAAGATTTAAAAAAAATTAAGTACAGTACTTTAAAAACTACAAATTTGAAATGGCTAGAACAAAAGATTTTAAAACATCTATAATTTCCTGCTGGGACCCTCTCTAGTATTCAAACTAAGTGCAAGGGGTTGACTCATTAGTGAAGACACCAACATTCACACCTCCTGTAAACACAGAGATGCTTACTCTTCCTGCTTTACTTCACTCCCAGGAATGATCTTGACATAAGATTTTGGGAACCATCCTCTTCCTCCATGCACCTCACCAAACCACCAATTTTCTTGCTGCTCCAAGACAGTAATAACATCATGTTTGGAGAAGTTCAAGTGGTTATCTTTCTTTGCAGTCCAGGAACAAAGGGCCTGTGCTTTCAGGTTCTGTACGACCTGTCCCTAGGAATACAAAGTCACTAAAATTTAAAAACGGGACATGGTCATCATACACTAATTTCTAGTATGTAACATACAGTATATCAACTTGGTGTGATGGTAACTTAATCTACTAACTGCTATTGAGTTTTTTCCTCTCAGAGTAGAGATGTGGTCACACTCAGCTTGCTTTTCTCCCTTAGCTTCTTCATATTCTTTCTTTCCCTCCACTCTTACAGAAAGGGACTTCTCTTTCTTATAACAGAGTTCAGTTCTGCACTTACGCTGGACCCCATTAAGCTTCTCATTTCTGAAAGTGCTTAGCAACTTGGAGTCCCTCAGTAGTCCTCACTCTCTCGCATAACTGCTCTGCATTCTCTTTATCACCTTCTTCTACATCTAAAGGCTTGAGAAAGAATCATCAACTTACTTTCCAAAGTCACTCCTCAATCTCTTCTAATGTGGGAACTGTACCATCACAGTACTGCACATCTTCCACACAGGGTTATTGAAATTATATCAAGGCAGAAAGCTTCTCCTTGATCTCTGAACAGTGCATGACTAAAATCCTTGTAATTTCTGAATTTTTGAGTTGACGGCTCATTTCTTTTGTCCAGACCTCTTGTTTATAGTTTCAATATGATATGATTTCCCTAAATAATCTTATTTACACTTATGACTTTTCAAATCTATATTTTCAGAGTAATTTTATCTTCTGAGTTCAAGGCATAGACATGAAAATAACTACTGGATGTTCCCACTGTGTTGTCCTTGAATATGCCTGAATGTATCATCTTAGAAAGCACTTCTCTACCTGTACTTTCGATGACAAATGATATCACCGTTCTTTCATTTGCTCAAGAGGAAGAATGCAAAATTATTTTTAAAATATCTATCATCTATCTGTCTAAATGTCTGTGTGTACATGTATGCATATGCCTGTGTGCACATACATGTGCCTATGCATAGACAGAGGTCAGAAGGTGTAGAATCCCTTAGTACTGGAGTTATAGGCATTTTTAGGACACCTAGCTTGTTCTGTGAGTGCTGGGACTGATTCAAGTCTTTACAACTGTACACATGGCTCTTACCTATTGAGCCATCTCTCTAGCTCCTGAAGATTTATTTTTAACTTCAACCTCCTTTGTACTCTCAACATCAACAGGTTATTTCCTAGTACTAAATCAGTGTCTTTTTCCAGGCATTTTCATGGAACTGGTTCACACCATCACCTTTTGTGACTCAGTCCCTATAATATTCTTCCTTAACTGTTCTCTTTCATTCTGCCAGTCTCCCCTCTACATTACTGCTAGGATTATTTATTTACTTACTTGTATGTGTGTGGTCTGTGTGTACATGTGTACGATGTAAGTGCAGGTGTCTGTGCATGGCACACACATGGAGGTGAAAAGACAACTTTTGGTAGTTGGTCCCCACCTTTCTACCTTGTTTGAGACAGGGTAGTTTTTGCTGCTGCACTGCATACTCTCCAGACCAGGTGGTCCATGAGCTTCCAGGCAATCTTCTGTCTCTGCCTTCCATATTGCCATAAGAGTGAGTACTGGGATTACAGATGCATGTTACTGCACCCAGCTTTTTAATGTGGGTTCATGCAAACACAGACTGTTGGGCTCGCACACTAAGTACTTTTACCAACTGAGCCATCTCCCCAGCCAGAGTTGTATTACAGCTATAGTATAAAGAACTCTCATAAGATGTACATTAGGACATGAGAATATATTTATTAAAATATTTCTCACACTTTACAGTTACTTGTATATATGATTCCTTTATTAAATTACAAACTACTTAACAACTTAGATTTTCTTTTACTTATTTTCCCTTAAATTCCTAGCACATAATAAAATACTGGAACTTATAATCATGCAGTAAACATTTCTAACTGAAGATGAAATTTGTATTTTGACTTTGTTGTGATTGAATCTGCCTTTTCTTTTTAATAGAATTAATGAATCTAAATACATATAACAAAGTACCGGGTTCCCAGACAGATGGCTTACTGAAGAAAAAACAACTTTCCTCCCTAAACGCAATCCCACATAATCATCCTTCAACATTACATCACTCATGAATGACAAGAACAGAAACTTGGGCTGGAGAGATGGCTCAGGGGATAAGAGCAGTGGCTGCTCTTGCAGAGGATCTGGATTCAATTCCTAGCACCCACATGGTGGCTAACACCGTTTTTAACTCTAGTTCCAGGGAATCCAGTACCCTCTTCTGACCTCCATGGCACTGTAGGACATGAGTACACTTACACACATGCAGGTAATACACTCATACACATAAAATTAAAATAAGAAATTAAAAATTACAAAAAAGAACAGAAACTGAATAACACAAGCTCTGCTTAAATGAAGTGAATAATGGATGCCTTTATATGGAATTTTCATTCTATTTTATATGAACCTGGAGCAAATTCAAAGAATAAAGCACACAAAACTATAGACAACATACCTGTCCATGGATAGGTGATATGGATCCAGGGGACACAGTACGAGTAAAAGCTGATTTTTTCTGCCATGATGTATTAACAGTTAGGTTTGAGAAAGACACATTTTGATAATCAGTCGCTGATGCTGATTGATTTGAAGAAAGTGGTCTGCAAATTTAAAACTTTAATATAAGTCTACTTAATTGTTTAGAACTTAACTATGTACTGCCAGTTTACCCATATGTTTAAACATGATTTTTGGAAAAAATGAATTCATGAACACAATACTGACCCATGTTTTCATTTACTAAATTTCAATATTAAACTTGGAACAAATGGTACTGCCTGAAGAACATAGTCCAGATTAAAAATTTTATCAAGGATAAGGTTGACACAACTCTGTATTAGTATTCACACACTGACAGAGCCATACAAACCCCATTGTTAGCTCAACACTTACTCGGAAGAAGTTGAGGTAGCAGATAAAGATACTGTAGGAGGAAGTAAGGCCTTCTTAGGAGACAAAGATTTTTCACCTGATGGCATTTTTTCTACATAGTTGCATGGAAACCAACCGAACTTTCCTTGAAAACTACCATAAAGCCAACCAGGTTCTCCTACAGTTTTTTCATCAACCTATGGAAGAAAAAAGAAAAAGGTTAAGAATGCTTAGAAGGGGCTGAGGAGATAGCTCAGGATTTAAGAGTCCTAGCTGCTCTTGCAGAGGACCTGGGTTCAGTTCCCAGCAACCACATAGTGGCTAAAAATCGTCTGTAACTCCAGTTCCAGGGGATTTGATGCTCTTTTTTGACCTCAGTGGGCATTGTACATCATGGCTACATTTACATACATGCAGGCAAAACACTCATACACATAAAATTAAAAAAATATATTAAAAAATAATGCTTAGAAATCTATACATTTATAATAAAGATAAAGAGAATATTGCATACTATTCCCACATTCAGAATTAAGTTCACTTAAACAGGCAAGGCATTTTCTACAAATTATTAAGTTACTATTTTGAGACATGAACTAATTATAATCTTTTAACTTTTCTTAAAGTTAATATATGAGGCTGGCCATAGTGGCACACACCTTTAATCCTAGCACTTAGGACGCAGAGGCATGCAGGTCTCTGTGAGTTCAAGGGGCAGCCTGGTCTTCATAGTGAGCTCTAGGCAAGCATGGGCTATATGATGAGATCTTGCTTCAAAACAAACAAAAAACCAAAACCAAAAAGCAATCCCCCACAAAAGGTAGAAAGTTAATTATTGAGGTAGTTTACAAAGAGAACAGCACCATACATAGTTTACAATGGAAAATAATCTTCCCCTATTAAAAAAATTTTTTTTCTTTTTGTGTCTCTTTCTGAGACAGGGCTGTACTCACTAGAGCCCTAGCTGGCCTTGAAATTATGCAATTTTCTTGTCTTAGCCTCCCAAGTGTTGGAATTACAGATGTGAGCCACTGTGCCCAGTTTAAAATAGCATTATTTATAGTGTTATTTCCTGAATTTTTCAGCTTTAGGCATAATCTACTGGCTTTTGGAACAGGAAATGAAGATTCACCTCTTTTTGACTGCATCTTCTTACTCTATCAATATCATAATTTTATTAAAGTATAATTAGCATTTACATTATATCTATAGAAGTCTCTCACATCTGACCCATGTACTATTCTGCTGATTACATTTTCTTTCTTGTAAACTTTCAATTTCCTATAATTAATTGCTTTTTTGGGCTTAGTTTTCTTTGTTCCTACTGCAGTCTTTTGGACTCCCTAATATAACTAGAAACGTCTGAGTACTATTTTCCAAAACACATCAGATGATCCAGCCAATTCCTTTTGTTCTAAACATTTTTATCCTACAGTATGGAAGCCTCCAACCTCACCTGATGCCTCTTGCCTTTCTTCCTGGTCACTACCTTGAACACTAATGGCATCTCAAGTTTTATCATTAGTTTTCTTGACTCATGCTATGTACTTTCTGAACAGGCCTATTTGTTTCTACAATTTGGTCAGCTCTTATGGAAATGAACCCCAAAGTTCTGTTCTCATAATGGATTTCTGCCTAAAGGGACAATCTTATACTCTTAACTCCTTGCAAGGTATCTTCAATCAGATGTCCAACTCAAGTCTATGATTAAGTCCCTCTCTCCAATTCTAATTCTAGTCCTAAATTCTCTAGATTTCTATCATTCTTACCATCAAAGACTTGAGTCATTCTAAATAAAAATCCATAGCTTTTAGCTCTACTATACTTCTATATCCAAACTGCTGACTTTGTCACTAAAAACCATTCATTTTTCCCCATCCCATCTTCAATAACTTATAGCAGCCTTTTTTGTTTCACACTGTTTATTGTAATATTTACTCACATTCAAGACTGTTAATTGCTCTAACCCAGGCCACTGTTATCCCACATATACTGTCATAATCAACATTACCATACTGTTTTTATGTATACACAACTCCTCCATTGCTGTCATAATCGGTATTATCATATTGTATTAGTATGCATGTATATCGCTTCCAGTTGTCAGTGTGCCTTTTCTTCACTTCAGTGAGAAAATGAATTTGCCAACTGTCTCTCCTGAACCCTGTTTTCTAAATCTTTCTACAACACAGGTCTGATAGTGTTATATTCATCACAATCATGCAGAATCCACTAAGTTTCTTTTGAGACAGGGTCTCCCTGTAGCCCCAGCTGGCCTGGAACTCCCTATGTAGACCAGATTGGCCTTTAACTCACAGAGATACACCTGCCTCTGCCTCATGAGTGCTGGGATTAAAGATATGTGCTACCATGCCCAGCCAGAATCCACTAAGATTTTTTAAAAATTAACATTCAAAGCAATGGGTTTTATCATGGCATTTTCATACATGTGCCAATATTGTGCTTTAATTTGTCGTCCCCACCCCATGCATATTCTGTCCCCAGTCTCCTGGATCCTTCCCTTTCACTACAGTTTTTAATAACAGCTCTTTTGAGATACCATTAACATAAATTTTATAATAAAGGTGTTAAATGTCATGTTTTGATAATTTATATACCTTTGAAAAACCACCATAAAGAAGACAATAAAGATACCCATCACCTCGCAAAGTTTCCTTTTGTTCCTAAGCTCGCCTTCTTGTTCCTTATCATATCTTTAGGAAAACACTGGCCTGATTTATGTCACTATAGATTAGTCTGAATTTTCTATGAATAAAACCATAAAATATGATTCCTGTTTTGATTGTCTCATTGCATATAAACAATTATTTTGGGACCCATCCATGTTGTTGTATGAATGTCATTCTTTTTTATTGGTAATTAGATAGATATACCATAATTTGTTCATTCTCTTATCTACAATTGGACATTTGAATTTTTAGCTATTACAAATAAAGATGCTATGAACATTTGTGTTTGGATGGACATATAATTTCTATTCTTTGGGGCAAATTGCTTGAGAGTGGAATGATGAGTTCATATGTAGATGCATATTTAACTTTTTTGTTTAATAATGGCTTATTGAGATATAATTCTGGTATCATACAGCAACTAAAATCCTAGTTTATGGTTTCTAAAGCCTGTACTCTTTCTATTATATGGTATTAGCTTTACCATGCATGACTTCCTATGTATTTTCTTATTCATCTGTTTCACATGGATTGTGATAATGCAACAAAGACCTGTGCCAACGACCAAATGGCCAAAGTCCAGTTACAACTACAGAACTTAACAGCTTCATAACAGTTGATAGAAAATAATCAACTCCTCAAAACTGTATTGCAAATTTGTTGAAATAATAAAATTGGTGTCATCTTTTATGATAGGATCCAATATGGTATAATGGAAAGAACACTGAAGTTAGAATCAAAGGACATACTCTTATCTTACTCTGTCACTGCAATGTTATAGTTTGTGTGAGTGTAAGCTTTCTTGCCTCCAACATGGGAGTAACAGTTGTTTTATGCAGCTTTGTGATATGCTCCAAGGGCTAAATGAGATAAAAAATATTTTTAGAAATATGTAAAATTAATTAACATTATTATAGAAAGTAGCATAGTACAATGTGTTATATTTAGCTTAGTCATGAGAAAAAGGCTTCATTTCTTACCTGAATTATATCTCCAGAATTAAAACTCATCTCATCATGGCTCCTTGCTTCAAAGGGGTACAATGCTTTATAATTCACCAAAGTACTAGCTATGTCACCTAAAGAGAAGACAACTGTTATAATTTCTTACTTTTGAGTACATACATCTTTTCTATGACTCAATAAAGAGATTTTAAAAATCTAAAAGAAAAAAAATCGAGCACTGAATGAGAATCTATTTAATTAAGACTTGTTAAGAGTTTACATATCTTGCCTAGTCATACAGTCAATATAAAGCAAAGAAAAACATTCATCTTAAGTAGAAGACAGTTAAATTGATGACTTGGAAGCTGAGACATGCATATGGGTCTAAGGAAATGTGTGGGAGTCAGGCAGATCAGGCTGTGCAAAGTAGAACAAACTAAGCAGGGAGAGAGGTTTGGTTAGATCTGTGAAGGTGATTATAACACAAAAGTAAGGTATAAAAAGGAGGTCACAAATGAGACCAGCAAGTGAATAGGACTGGATGAAGAAAGAGCTATAGGTCTATCAATACTGTTCTCAAGGGAAAATAGAAGAGTTCACAAATATACTTGATGAGATTAAAAACATTTTATTTTGGTCTTTTTGTTGGTTTGTTTGAGACAGGGGCTAGTTTATATAGCCCAGACTGGCCTTGAACTCACAGAGATCCGCCTGTCTCTGCTGCCTGAGTGCTGGAATTAAAGACAAGTACCACCATTCCCAGCTATCTTGTTTGTTTTTTTAAATAAATGACTTAATTTGTAAAATTTTGAACATATTGTATCACTATTATGGATACAAAACTTCATTCATCTAAAAGCAGATATACTATTGAAGTGTTTTAGGAATCGGCTCTTCTGAGGTACAGCAAAAACAAAGTGTACCTTCTAAGAAAATTTCAATGTGTGTAAAGACTTAAAATTTTATTGTTGTTTCATTCAGATTTTGTTACACTGGTAAATATTTAGAACCATCTCAATTTTGAAAACTGCATCAGGGTCTCTTCTGTTAGTCAATGATAATTATTCTCTTTCTCTTGCTGTGTTACTATTTCTACCCCGTCTGTTTTAATATGCCTATACACCTTTCATCCAAATTTAATTTAAAAGATTTTATTTTCCAACTCAAAACTTAGCATCTTTCTAGTTGCTGTTGTAATTTGTCTCTCATCAGATCTCTGTCCTTGTTTCTTTCATTGTTCTGTTTCAGGGGATCTACCTTTATCAGTACTTTGTTTAGCCTCAGTTTTTCGTTCTTCTTGAATTTTCTCTTGTGACTTTTCTTCTTGCAGTCTCTTTTGTTTTTCTTCTTCCTCCTTTCTAATACTTTCTTTCCACAAGTTTTCTTTCCCTTGCTTTGCTTTCCTTTAAATAAGAGAAACAAGGTGTTTATCTATGTCCTAAAATGTACCCCAAAACCAAACCAACTAAACAAACCCAATAGAAGATATAGCTCCTGTTAGTAGGAGAACTAGGAAGGAGGTGTTATTTGAGGACTGGAGAGAAACAGTGGGACTGAGGGATGAAGGGGAAATCAATCAGTCAGAAAGAAAACATAGATTAATGGTGAGCTGTAGAACATAATGTAAGCTCTTCACACTTCAAATCCGTCAGGTTAGCCCATCTCCAAACCCAAGGGGGGAAACTGTGGAAATGGAACCATTCAGCAAACTAAAAATTCTGCCCAGACTCTTCATAACGACTGCCTTTCAGCTTTTATTCCAATGATCCTATCTAGTCTCTGTCTAAGGTGCTGATTCACAGCTGTGGAAAGGGGAAATGTTTCTAGAAAGATTACCTACTTTTAATATTATCATCTCAAAAAGTCTTTACATTTACTTAGCATTCTCCCTCTATGGGTCATATTTCTGGGCATGTTTCTATGACATACAACAGTCAAGATATCTGTGATCAGACTTAATTAATTTAGTATTGGAATTAATATACATTATAGTTCTCTCTTGCATCTATTTTAATGGCCTTATTCAGAGAAAGATTTGCCACCACTAAATTTAGTACCTTCCATAAGCCTCAGTACTATCAGAGTAGCAGAGATTGTGGTCAGATACCCCATCTGACCACAGTGGGAATATTGGCTTAATTTGAGGTTTCTTTCTTAATTCCTTAAGAAGTTAGAAATTCTGTATTTAAAAAAATGGAAGGATCTTCATAATCCTTTCTGTTCACACTTCATAATTCTGGTTTATCACCCTGGCACTAGCTTCCCCTAAATCTTTTTCAAACCCTTCACCTTCTGTCACATCAAAGCTTCCACCAGAAGCACTGCATAACTGAAATCTGGGTCTCCCTTGAGGACAAGGCTTTTCTTGCAGTTCTTACTTAATTTCAACTAAGTTTTTATTCCAGTTCAACCATAACTTTCTCTGATATGGCTGCAATACAAGGATGACCTAGTGGCCTTCATTTGATTTCTCATAGCATTATAAAAAACACCATCAAAGTACTTATCACATATTTAGTGGGACAGAGAAAGGACCATTAAAGCCTGGGAAATCTTCTTTGGCAAAGCTAGTGGGTGAAAAACTAGTGAAGTGCCAGATAATGCCTCATCTATAATGTGAAAACACCCAACTTACTAATACCTTAGAAGAAGAAAGGGAACATAGCTGGGCAGAAGGGCAAGTCAGTCAAGATGCAGTACTAACATGTAGCTTGGACTCGTAAGATCTTACACACCCTTGTGTGTTCTCTTTGATTCCTTTTCTTTATTACAGTAATGTATTGCTGTATATTAATGTACAGAGATGAATGAAATAAAAATATGTATTACTACTAAGATTTGCAGTAATGAAAGGAACTATGAAATGAACAGTTAGTTATCAAGAGCTCCATGTATCAACAGAAAATCCTGACCATTGTACAGCTTCCTTGTGCACTGTTAAGTGGCATAACTTGAATATCAAATGAAGAACCTCACTGTCTCTACTTGTATGTTATTCTTTTTTCAAATGCATGTGCACATGGATGTGCAGGGATGTATTGTGGGTATGTAGGTACTCATGCATATAAGTACACAGATGCTCATACAAGTGTGTTAGAGTGCATGTAGGGGCCAGAAGACAATTTATAGGTGTCATCCTCAGAAATGCTATTCATTTCTTTTAAGACAAGGTCTCTCATTGGCCCAGAGTTTACCAATTAGGTCAGCTTGGCTGGCCAGTGAGTTGGAATTATAAATGTGATGCACCAGTCCCAATATTTTTACATGGGTTTTGCAGATGAAACTTAGGTCATAGTACTTATAAGGAAAGCACTTACTGACAGAACTCCTGTTCCACTCCCCATGTCTATGCTATCCTATTATCTTTGGTTAGGAAGCCACAGAAGCAGGGGACTTGTTTGTCTAAATCCACTATTAGATGTACGGGAAATTCAGGAGCAAGCAGTAAACCAGAGTTGATCTGTGTGTACATCACAGCCAGCAGCAGTCACTCCGTAAAAAATGTGTTGGAATTGGCAATCTGGAACCGCTAAGGATAGAGGCTCACTAAGTGGACTGTATCTTTCTTACTTCTACAGTAACTGTTAACTTGCTCATAGATGTTTCCTACCTATTCTTCACTAAGACAAAAAAAATTGACTAATTAATATTTGTTAACTAATTGTACTACTTTTGACACTGGAGAATTTAAGAGAAACAAAGCAATGTATAATAAAAGGATTTTACATACAAAAAAACACGCAAAGTTTCTAACAGAAAGGTTCTATGCTTCAGATATCACAACCTTCCTCCTCCTCTGCCATAAATGGAGACAATAGATGTATCTTAGTGGCACAAAGAAACAAAAGTATATCAACAAAGCATTTGATATTGAATCTTTTTAAACAAAATCATTCATTTTTTTAATGGTATTTCAGGAAAAAGTAATAATGAGATCTTATTATGTGCAATTTGTAATATACATGACACTTCCACTACATTATTTATTTAATAAGATTACCTATAAGGTAAACACAATGTTTCTTTTTTCAAATAGAGAAACTGAGGTTCAGAACAATAAGGCACTTGTTAATTAAGGTCATCCAAATAGTAAATGATAGACCAAGAATTCTGCTCCAGGTCTGACTCCAGTGTCCTTATCTTTCACTAACAGGACATAAAATTAGTTACTAAAAACTCAATACCTGAAAGGATGACTGAATTGATAAAATTCAGAATCTGATTAGCAGCTAAAAACTATTCTTTTATTACCTTTAAGTTTTCATAAACTAAAGAAATGTTCAACAAAGTTAGAATTTTAATAACAATATAGCATAATACATATATCAGTTATATTGGTTACCTTGCAGCCTCATCTTCTAATTTCTTTTTCTGTATTTGCTCTAATTTCTTTCTTTCAATTTCCTTCAATTTGTCACGTTTGATCTTACGAAGCTGTTCGATGGCTAACTGCTGTGTGTTATAACTTTCTCTCAATTCCTAAGGATAAAATGGAAATAAGTCATATTCAAATTATTTAAATATTTTAATTAAATTTAATAATGTAGCATTTTCATTAAAAGGCAAAATACTAAGGGAAGTATAATTAAATGATTTTAAGATTAAAACACTTATCTAGATGATAAAAAAATCTTGAATACAATTAAATACTTAACCCAGGTATCTACTAAGACAAATATATGTTAAAAATCACCCATTTTTTCATATCAGCTCATTTATAAGGAACAGAAAATCTTTAACAAACCAATTACTTGAAGTGTGCTTTTCAAAAGAAAAAGCAACTCATTAAAATATGGAAAACAATTTGCTTATAATAACATTTAAAGAAGAATTCTGTCCTGTCATTCTTAAATTTTTTTTTTTGCATGTGTGTGTGTGTGTGTGTATGGATGCATGTGTATGGATGTACATGTATGTGTGTTTGTGTAAATGTATACAGGTATGCGTCTTCATGTGTTTGTAGAAGCTTTAAGTGTCATTCCTCATGCACCAAACTCCTTGTTTTTGAAATAGGGTATCTCACTGATGCTCACTGAGCATGCTGGGCGAGCTGGCCAACAAGCTCCAGGGATCTGCCTGTCTCTACCTTCCCAGGGCCGGTAATACAAATGTACAAAATGGCTTTTTTTTACGTGCTTTTGGCAGGTCTGTGTTCCTCACATCTCCACCCAGGAGCAATCATTCGCTCTTGGTCTAAATGAAGACAGCACTTTGCCTCCTTGCTCAGAATGACTGGTCATTGAACCCAATCCATGCTGGGCCAGAGTCCTCTGGGATTCAGACACATTAAGTACTTTTCTCTAGACTCATCAATCTAAGATAAACTAAGCCTGGGCTGCCTTACTACCAAGTGAGGCCAGGAGTGACAGGAAAGAAGTCAACACAAGACAGAGAAGCAAAGATTAGAGACAGAGGTAGAGAAGAGGACTAGGGGAACTGAACCTTCAACTCCATTACTCAAAGTTGTAGGAACTACCTTCCTAGGAGCTATTCTGCCCATTCACTTAGTCTTCCTAGTATTATTTCAACAGACACTATTTTGAATTTTATTTCTTTTACTTGAAATCTAAAAAATCCTAAACAAGAGGCAAAAAATGGAGGCCGAAGGAAATAGAAAACAAACCAACAACAGCAATAAAAAGAACAACAAAAAAGAAAAAGAAAAATAAACTGAAATACACAAAAGAAATTTCATTGCATAGATGGGAGCTAAATAGTATCTGAGCACAATGTTTCAGTTTGTAAAATGGAAATGGTGTCCCTTCACTCCTCCAATCACAAAAAACTCCAAACTCAAACCAACCCAAACTGGATTTCTTTTCAGAAACAAGCTTTAACAGGTAAATCCTGTTAAGCTGATTAAACTACGGAGCTGATCTAAGGTTAGTGTAGTGACTGAGTCTGTTCAAGATGTCTGAGCAACCTGCCTGCAGCTTAAACTAGTGATAATGCAAATGCTGCATTTATGGTGAATCCCAGATAGCTCTTGGTTTCCATGGCTTTACTTGTTCCTTTCTCTAAAGTTTATAGAAAAGCAAAAGAATACGGTGGTCAAAATCTCTATGGAGACACAGGGTGATTCAGTGTTAATGAGCATGCCTCAGAGATAGGTCTACAAAAGTTTGAGTCAGGTTCTGTCTTTATTATTTCCTTATCTGAACTTGTCTTGCCGAGCTGTTGTGATGGTAGATAAGTTAATTCATGGAAAGTGCTTATAATAGTGCAGTCAATATAAATTCTCAATATTAGATTTAATGGCAGAAATTATAAACTGAAAATTCTACATTTTGAAGAAGTGTAAAGAGCAATCTAATGTCTGATCTTGACCTGTGTAATGTAAGCTCTCCAAGTATCCTTTAAGATAGAGCTCCTGTTGGAAAAATGTGATAATAAAACAAATTCTTTGTTAGCTAATAATAATTTTAAAAAGGTAGTGCTCCAGGTATTCCTTAACAAGCACCATTCCTTAAGTTCTGCAATTAATGAGCTGTCCAGGGTTTCCTCAGACAACAGAGAGTCTGATACATTGTAGGCATTTATTCATTCATTCATTCATTCATTCATTCAAGACAGGGTCTCATTATACAGCCTGGCTGGGCTGGAACTCACTACGTATATCAGGCTGGCCTCAAGTTTGCTACAATCCTCCTGCTTCTCCCTCCCAAGTGCTGAGACTACAGACATGCAGCACTATGCTCAGTCAGTGTAGATATTTAATAAGTACTTTTTTGATAAATTAAAATGCATAAACATCAGTTGAAGTAGATAAAACTGAAGTGTACTAGAGGCTTGCCAAAACATTGCTTCTATCTAAGTAAAATGATCCTAGAAATTGCCTTTTCATCCCATTCCTCTGGGGAAAGTCAATACTTTCAGGACATCCTGTTAAATATAATCATTTATTAAGAAAAGGTACACCAATCATAAGTCACAAATAGGGGATGGTGAGCTGACTCAGAAGGTGACGGTGCTTGCCTCACAAGCCTGGAGATTTGATTTCAGCCTCTGGAATTCATGAAAAAGAGACAATCAAACTTTGAAAAGTCGTCCTAGAACTGGGGATATAGCCCAGCTGATAGAGTGCTTGCCTAGCATGCACCCCTGGGTTCAGTCCTCAGAACTACATAAATCAAGTGTGGTAGGGCAGGCCTGTGGTCTTAACACTCAGGAGGCTGAGGCAAGAGGATCAGAAATTCAAGACCATCCCTCAGCCTGGGCTATATGAGCCCATCTCTCTCTCTCTTTCTTTCTCTTTCTCTCTCTCTCTCTCTCTCTCTCTCACACACATACACACACATACACACACACACACACACACACACACACACACACACACAAAATTCTCTCTAAGGAGTTAAAGATGGCTCAGGCTCTTGCAGACGACCTAAGTTTGGTTCCCACCATCCATGTTAGGTAGCTCACAACTGCCTGTAACTCTACCTCCAGGAGGAGCTGACATTTCTGGTCTCCATGAACATCTACACTCATGTGCACATACTGCACACACACGCACACACTTAAAAGTAATAAAAAGTAAAATCTTTAAAAAATGTTGTCTTCTGGCCTTTAATGTGTGGTGTAGCACTTGTGCCTACACACATACATCATATTCAAATACAGAGATACAAGTAAAATGAAACAAAGTCATGAACAAAGTTGTCCTCAAACTTTCTGTGTATATATGTTTTATTTGTGATGTGTGTACTGGTGTGCATATATGTGTTTTGCATATAGATGTGTGGTATCATCCTTGATGGCTTTCCACCTTATATACTGAGGCAGGGTCTCTCAAATGAACCCAGAGCTCACTAGTTTGGCCAGTATAGCTAGCCAATCACAGCAACCCAGCATCTACATGGGTCCTGGGGATCTGAACTCTGGTTCTCATGCGTGCATGGTAAGTGCTTTATCCACTAAGCCATCTCCTTGGCCCATTGGTCTTGGTTCCTTTTCCTTTTGCTGTCATAAAATATACTGACAAAAATAACTTAAGGAAGGGTTTATTATAGCCCATAGTTCAAGATATAGTCTATATGGCAGAGTAATCAAGGCAGCGAAGCAGCTGGTCACATTACATTCCCAGGCAGAAAAGGGAATGAATGTCTGCAAGCTGTTGTCTAGCTTCTTCTCTGTACAAAACAGCCTAGAACCCCTGCCTAGGTAACAGTTCCACCCACAATTAAGATAGGTCTTCTTTTATAATTTAATATAATCAAGATAATCTTCCCTAGGCATGCCCAGAGGATCATCTCCCAGGTGATTCTGGATTCTCTCAAGTTGACAACGCTAACCTTCAAACCTTTGTTACCAATTTTAATGGGACCAGAAGGTAAGCACAGGGGCTGAGGAGATTGCTCAGTAGGTAAAGTGCCTGCTACATAAGCCCGAGAACCTGAATTCAGACCCTTACCATCCATATTCCAGGTACAATAAGAGATTCTATCTCAAAAAACAAAGGTGGAGAGTCATGGAAGAAGAGACCTAGTGTCAACCTCTGACCTCAAAACACTTGCACACACCCACAATGAGGGGGTGTCAAAATGATGACACTCCAATGGGATGAAATATCAGCACGTGGTACTCTTGAAGAGGACCAGAGTTCAGTTCCCAGCATCTACATGGCAGCTCACCATGTAGACCAGGTTGGCCTCAAAGTCACAGAGATTCACTTGCCTTTGCCTCTAGAGTGCTGGAATTAAATATGTGCACTAATATACTAGGTGACAGGAAAAAAAATTTTTTAAGAAAAAAAAATCTTTTCTTTTTTTTTTTCCCCTCTTGAATGCCGAAATTATGAGCATATGTCACCATACCTGATCTGAAGCAAGAATCTTAAAGAATTACCTGCTGATCTAAAATTCAAATTATAACTTCTATTTTCAGTAATATTCCATGGGAATTTTATTGGGAGCCTTGAATCTTTGAAATGGGACTTCTTCAAACAGCTGGCTCAGAACAAAAATTTTAATAACTGGGACTTCTTCCAGTAAAGGCAGATTAATTCTTGCAGTTCTAAGTTCCACCAAGAACTAGAAAGTTGAACAAAATATAAAAACTACTAGTTTACAGGTATTGGAATACAGTCAAGGCACTAGAGAAGCCAAGAGCCTGGAGAGAAGGAGGTTCAAAAGAGGTGAAAGATAGCCGACACCTATTTTTCCTTCCAGGCATTTGTCCACTGCTACATCCTAATGGAGAGACTGAGACACTGAAAAGAAAGCAGTGGCTATGATCAAGGACTGAGTTAAGGTGATGTCCCATCCGGTTTGTAAGAAGCAAAAGAAAATTGTCTCTGTAAAGAAGATAACTTCGTTTATTACATTATGAATGAATAACCAGATTATTTCTCTGATTTTTTTTCCATATACAAAGCCTGGAATTTGACAAGCCTGAGGATGGGAGTTCAGATCCCTAGAATCCACATAAAAGGTGGGCAGATATGGTTGCTGTTTGTATCCCTGGTACTCAGGAAAAAGAGAGACAGGGGATCCCTGGGGCAAGCTAGCTAGCTAAGATTAGCCAAAGTGGTAAGATCTGGATTCAACTGAAAGACTCTGCCTCAATAAAGCAGAGAACAACTGAGAAGACACCGATATCAACTTCAGTCACATGTATACAGGTGTTCCCATATATATGGGAACATACATACACACAAATAAACACCACGCACACACTTACACACACAGAAAATAAAAACTAAGACATCAATGAAGAAAAAAAAATGCAAAACACAAAACCCAAAGTGGACAATCAATATTATATTCTGGCTTCTACACATGTACACCTACACAAACACATACCATGTATGCCCGCAGTATGCAACAGAATCAGATGTATAGACACTGGAGTTATTGATAAGAACATTAGAACAATGAGGCTTGGTGTACAGCTTAATGGTAGAGACTAGTCTAAGCATATTGGAGGCTCTGGATTCCATCCTGTGGGTGGGGCAGCACTTTAGAACAAAAGTGATTGAAATATTTAAGAAATTAGGTAAGAGTGCATTTTATCAAAGGACTGAAAACTGTGAAGAGTAAATAAAATACAAACTCTAGAATTGAAGAATATAGCATAAATTAAAGAACTCAAGATGAGGGCTGGAGCAATCATTTAATGTTTAGTTAGTGTGCTTGCTGCCCTTACAGAGGATGGCAGTTTGGTCCCCAGAGCCCATGTTGGATGGCTCACAACCACCTGTAACTCCAGCTCCAGGGGACCTGATGCTCTCCTCTGGCATCTAAGGGCACCTGCACTCACGTGTACAAATACTCACCCCTGCCCCCCAACACACACACAATTAAAAATAAAATAAATTTAAAAATGGAAGAACTCAAGATTGAGTTTAATAGAAGATTAGACATAAGAAAGCACAGAGATACAAAGGACAGAAAATACAGGTTAGAACATAAGAAACAAACTGAATAGGTAAAAAGTTCTAATTTATGGATACTGAGAGAACAAAGGCAGAAGGAAAACAAGGTTTGAAGGAAATTGAGGCCTAGAACTTTCTCAAATAACACAGGGTATTAGCCTACAAATTCAAAAAGGGCCATTAGCTGCAAGGCACATTACAGTAAAACTATTGAAAACCAGACACATATTGAAAACATTCCTTGAGAGTAAAACGCATATAGGGGCATTTATAGAAAACAAAAACAGAATCCATTACTAACAGACCTGCTTTAAAGGAAACACACTGAGCACCGCAAGGACGTTCTTCAAGCAGAAGAAATATACTCTCAGATGTAGCATGGAAATGCAGGAAGGGATCAAGTTCAGTGGAAATGGCCTAAGTACATTTTAATAAACACAGCATAAAACAGCAACAGAAATGGCATATGAAGTATAAGATATACAACATGAACAGCACAAAAGTGGGAGTATGCATGTGATGACATTAAGTATTACATTATATACTGCTATATTAAGATATATTAAGTGGTGAATTAAGGTATCCTGATGTCTTAGCATTATCTAGGAAGTAGTAAAATTATTAATTTATAATAGACTTAAATAAATCAAGGAAGCGAGGTGTAATATCTAGGATACCTACTAAAAGGAAAGTCAAAAAAGGAATAACTAACAAGCTATACCAGAGGAAGGAATAGAGTTTTATAAAACAAACTTGGTCAGAAGAGAACAAAGAGCCTTCCCTACCTCCCAGAGGAGCTACAGACAGTTAATGGTTGCTGGGGGAAGCGGTGGGTGTGGCCACCAGTAAACTGCCCTTGCTTGAGTAAATAATTCCTCATCATGCTTAGACAGGCAACTCTAATTAAAAGAAGTAGGCTTAAAAAAATGAATATAAGAAAGTAGGAGGACTTGGTGAGATGAGGGGATTTGGTTGGATGGGAAGAGAGTAACAGTGGATAATGGTGGGGGGAATTTGATCAAAGTACATTATATATGCATATGAAATTGTGAAAGAATAAACTCACCTAAAATAAAAATGTATGTACCAGAAAAAAGGCAAAGAGAAAGAGAAACACAAAACAGAGGAGAGAGACAACAGAAAAAAAAACAACATACTAAAGTCAAATATTTCAGTAGGTATATTAAACAGACTACTTCAATTAAAATATAAAAACTGAATCTTATAAACTACAACTGCATATTACTGAAAAAAGATACAATTTAAATGAAAGATATAATAGTTTATAAGATGGAAAAATATATACCATGCTAACTTATCAAAAGAAAGTTAACGTAGTTAAACTAATATATCAGAAAAAATAGTTCTTTTTTGAAAAAAAATTTGTGTGTGTGTGTGTATGTGTGTGTGTGCATATGCGTTCATTTGTGTGCCAAGTGCATGTACATGTACCTGGATTTGAGAGGCCAGAGGTCAAACCTCAGGTGTCTCCTCAGTAATCTCCACCTTATGTTTTGAGACAGGGTCTCTGAATGGGACCTAGGGCTCATCAATAGGTTAGCTAGAAAGTCCCAGGGATCCGCATCTCTGCCTTCCTTTGACACCCATCCCCAGCACTGGAATTACTAGCATACCACCATGCCCAGCCTTTTCTGTGGGTAGATGGGATTGAACTTAGGTTCTCATGATTGCATGGCAAGCACTATACCAACTGAGCTGCTCTCAACCCACTTTTTTTTTGAGACAGGCTTTTAACTAGGTAGCCCAAACTGGTCTCACTTGTAGCCTGGGCCAGGCTGGAACTTGAGGTCTTCCTGCCTTAGCCTCCCAGAGCTGAGATTTCAGGCAGAAAAATTAGTCCTTAAGGAAAGAAGCATTTCTAGAGGAACATATCATAATGATAAATGAGACCATCCATCTGGAAACTACAACAATTTTAAATCTATGCATACTAGGAACACAACCTCAAAATATGTAAATAAAAAAAACCTAACAGAACTTAAAGAGACAAAAATATAATCAGGGTGGGATTTTCTCATACCAATCTCTATAACTGATAGAAAAAAAGCAGACAAGAAAAGCAGCACATCCAATCACTCTGCCTTTGTTCTAGAGCAACAGATCTTTTCTTAGAGTCAAATGAACTTCCAAGATTTTGAATTTCTTTTTGCAGAATTCAGAAGTCCACAAATGTGGACAGGAACAAAATTAATCTTTATTTTTTCTGACTTCTGATATATAGCATTTCCTTTAATGTCAAATATAAGCAATACTCTACAATGTGATTACCCTTACTTACAACATTTTTCACCAACAGAAACTGAATTTGTTCTTACATTTTATAGATAACTTTATATATATATATATATATATATATATATATATATATCTTGACTTCTATGTATATCTGTCACTAGGTCTTCTTATCTAATTCATTAATATAGAATCATATATGTACATATACTATAAATTTATTTAAATATTATTTGACTCATTTTAGAAATATATGCATGGGGCTGGAGAGATAACTCAGTGGTAAAGAGTACTTGGCTGCTCTTGTAGAGGGCCCAGGTTTGATTCCCAGCACCCATATGGTGGCTAACAACCATCTGTAAATCCAGTTCTAGGGGATCCGACACCCTCTTCTGTCCTCCATGGGCACTGTACAACATGGGTGCACTTACACACATGCAAACAATACACTCATACATATAAAATTTAAAAAAAATAATAAAAATATATAAAATACATATTTATATGTCTATTTTTTGGCAGTGCTGGGTATCAAACCTAGTGCCTTGTGCTCTAACACTGAGTTACACACCCAACCTGTCATTTTATGCATTTAAAATTTTTGTGAGATGAGATCTAGAAACTTTATCAAACTGTTGAGGAATCCATGGCGTAAGTATGGCTAAGAGGCTCTGTTTTAGAAACCAAAGTTTCTATCCCAGGCCTCCTTGCAGTTCTTAGAGCCAAACTTCCTGCTGTTACATTCCATCTTGGAAAAAAGAGATTCCAAAAGTATACTGAAATTAACTAGATGATTACATCCAAATCTCCCCTTGCCACTTGGAGGAGTATCACTAACGAAGGTTATCTCAGATCTTTGGGAGCACAGGATAAAACTTAACTAGAGAAGACAGTTCAGGTGTTGACAAATTCTAGTCTTACTCTACAGAAAAGCACTTCCTTGGTTATTGTCCAAAGCCAACAGTGGTTAGTGACTTTCTACCACACTAAAAATAGTTGACTCTTTGTAGCTCTTTCTCTAATTAAGTACAACAAAAATATTTGTATAGCATATAAGGATTCATAAAGCACATCTCTGTGGGTATGCACACGTGTGTATGCTATTTAATTTAATCACTGTAAGAGTCTCCAAAGAGGCTTTATCTTGTAAATGAAGGAAGTAAAATATGGGGGGTAAATGACAAATGATTATACAACTAACAAGCAGCATGACCCACCTAGAACTTTCTCAGATTTCTAGGCCAGTATTTCTTCATTGCACTTTACTGCTCCACACTGAGTAATGTATGACTTTTCTTAGTGAACATTAGAATCTTCAGGTCTTATCTTTGAACACATTAGCTTTGCTATTTGCCTTGGCCTGATTTGAACAGGAATAAAAATTATCAACTATACAGAAGAGGATTTTACATTTCTAGAATGTAAAAGTCACAGATGGTAACTTTTTCAGAAATTATTTGAAATGCTATTCTTCTGTTGTCATTCAGGTAGTCTACACATGTGACCACTACAGATGCTCTGCAAACCCTAAGGACCACAGCATCTGTATGAAGTACCTCTTCCTCCAGTACTATCTAGACCAACTCCATCAGTCTTACTAATGGATCTAGCCTTCCCCGTCACTATCACTTCAGTTCTTATATCTCTTTATTCTTTGATCTGACCTAAATTCCCTACTGAATAGAAATTCTCTTACCTCTCTGCCCTCTTGGCTGATCCATCCAGACACTATTTTCCCATTTCCATCGGGGTCAGGAGATAGCTAACATTTTCCTACTTCACTGCCATTTAGAAGCATTCTTTCCCCTCACTCTTACAAACTCCACCTATCCAGCAGTACCACCTGCCCTATTTTTTTTTATTGTCACCTATTGATCACCTGGTTGCTGGTTCTTATTTATTCACCCTCATTATTGTCTAATTCTTTGAAATCTGCATTGATCCAATCAAAACCTAAATCTTGGGGGCTGGAATACCTCTGCTGCTCTGCAGAGGACCCCAGTTCAAATCCCAGCACCCACAAAGTGGCTAACAACTACCTATGAGTTCTAGAAATGTGACATCCTCTTCTGGCTTCTGCAAGCACTGCATGACACAAGTACATGTACATACATGCAGGCATAACACCCACACATGTAAAATAAAAATCAATAAAATGCTTTAAAATGTTTTTGAAACCCTAAATCTAAGGTCAAACCAGTAACCTTTTCAATTCTTAATGGACGGCTCCTGCTAGTACACCCTGAGTTCCAGTATCATCAGGAACAGAACTACCACTGACCAAATATCCCATTCTCCACACATCAGTCAGTTCTGACCTTTCTGAAATGAGCATATCCATCTCAACTTCACTGAGACCTCCTCTGCTGCCTCTATCATTCTCTTCTGCCATCAGTACCTCTTCCTCTCTTCATGTCCTTTCACATCTAGATCCTGTTTCAGAGTTCATCTTCATCATAATTCTTTTTAGAATATTTTATTTATTTTTATTTTATGTATATGACTGTATTGCCTGCATATGGGTAGATGCACCCAGGTCCTACAATGCCTATGGAAATCAGAAGAGGGTGTTAAATTCCCTGGAACATGGAGTTCCCGCCATGTGGGTGCTGGGAATCGAACCCAGGTCTTCTGCAAGAGCAACCAGTGTTCTTAACTACTGAGCCATCTCTTCAGCCCCTTATTCATAATTCTTGAATTTGGATCTATAACTCCCTTGCCTCTCCTTGGCCTACGTCTAATAAAAGCCCATCCCTCTCTGAACTCATGAACCTATTTCATTAGCCTTCTCAGTGCTTACATCTAAGAGGCTGTACATTAGTGGAGAAAAATCATATAATTAGGCAGGGAGTCTTCAATTTAAAATCATGACCTCCAACTTGAAATAGGCATTTAATATTGCTCAACACACCGATTTCTTCTGCCAAGCTTGCACTCATCCACACCCAACTACACCCACCCACTAGGATGTATATTTCAGCCTACTTCTCTCTCCTGAAACTTCCTAACCTCGGATATACTTTACTAAACACCTCACCTCATTAAATTCATCAGACTGGAACTGCTTCATCATTCCACCTCAAAATCAGTAAAACGTTTTGCACCTCTTGCTTTTTTTGTTTGTTTATTTTTTTTAACCCTGAGTTATTCCATGCTCTTATCTACCTAAGAAGATTTTTTTGTAAGCTCCAGTATATTTCTCAGTCTTGAGGCTGTTAACTTTCTGCTTTCTACCAACAAATTTAACTGCATTTATCTTCCCATATGTTACAATGGCAGTATTTTTTCAAATTACATTTACCATTTATGTGTGTGTAAGAGAGTGTATACACATGCCACAGGGTGCATGTGGAGGTTGGAAGATGGCTCCTGGGAATCAGTTTTCTTTCTAGCATTCAGGTCTTAGGGATTGAATTCAGGTCATTAGGCTTGGCAGCAATCACCTTTATTTGCTGAGCCACCTCGCCTGCCCCTGCAAATATTCTTTTTTATGTATAATCTTTTAGTCTATGTTCTGTAGTTTCTTTTTTCCTTGCTCCCTCCCTTCTTTTCTTTCTTTTCTTTGGTGTGCATACATTTGTCTATGTGTAGACGTGGCGGGGGGGGGGCATAGCTTGATGTTCCATATCTTTTTCAATTGTTCTCTACCTTATTTTTGTTTGAGACAGGGTGTTTCACTGTCTCTATCTCCCTAGCACTGGGATTACAGATGGGCATGTCATACCTGGCTTTCTTTATGTGGGTGCTTTGCATGGCAAACTCTTTGCTCACTGGGCCATTTTCTCAGCCCCTGGATTTTTTTTTCTTAATCTACTCCAGGGACTGTGTGCTATCATTTATCACCACTTTTTATACTCAACCTCAATCTCATCCCCTCACCTTCCTATCTCTGTTGTCTCCTTTAAGTTTTTCTTTAGCCCATTCAATCTTCCACCTATCCACTTAACCATATGCTTTCTTTTCACTCTCTTCAGAATTGCTTATATTATTTTAACCCTTCTTGACTCCCATTCACTGTTGCTCCACTGCAGTCCAGCTTCTGCTTACTACTCAATTGAAATAGTAGTTTCTCAGTTGAAAAAGGTCTTCAGAGAATGGCTTGTTGACAGTCAATGGATTATTTTTTCAGCACTGTGTTAAGAGATCACTGTATCATTTTACAGATGACTACAAAAGACTTCTTTTTTCTTGATTTCTGTAACAACACAGTCAAATCTCCTAACCAACTTTGACAGTATAGATTTCACACCCCTTTACTTTTCTAAATTGCCTCTGATGAAGGGCATCAAAAAGCAGTGAAAAACTAGAAGGCAGGAAGCAGAAGAGAGTAAACCAAGACAGAACAACCTGCTGGTCTGTGGAGATTGAATGCTAACTGGAAGAGTCAAACTGAATTATACGAGTGTAACCCACAAATCAGCACTGAACCTCATTTTACAGATAAAGAAACTTACACTTAAGTTTCTGTATGAACTTTAAAAAGTTCTAAGACCAGATAATCTTGCCAGCTGTGCTATAACTACACAGAATAACGTGGGCCCCTGTTGCCGCCACCTCTTCAATCTGCTCTTTCTTTGCTTAAGCAACAACTGAGGTGTAATTATGAAGTTCCCATCTTTACTGTACAATATATACCTAACTGCCTACCATCATTTTCGCACTGAGTAGAATGTGTAGTCAAAATCTATCAGTAAGTGGTTAATATAAATCACCTTTCTTTAAACTATATTAAAGCAAGAATTCATTGAGTACTTTGAATAGTCTGTGTATTATTTATGGCAAAGCAAATGATTCACACATTACCCCATTGGTTAATCCAATCCATAAGATAATATAAGGGAACCAGTTGGGTTCCTCATGAGGGAGGTTACTATGGACAGCCTTCCGGATTTCTGGCATTAGACTCAAACAGGCAATTAGACAGCAGAATCAGAGCAAGCAGAAAGAAAAAAAAAAGACTTTATTGTATATGTTATTCCAAACAAAGATAATCAGATAAAGGCAAAGAATAATCTAGTTAAAAAAAAAAAACAGTAAAGAAACTAAAAAAAAACCCAGGAAGCTAGATATTAGAAAATAACCTTAAGTAAGAGGAAGAGGTTGTTGAGACAGCTTAGCAGAGACAAAAGGCACTGAAGAACAGAGTCATCCACATTCCCACACTGTAAGATAAGGCAGATAAAAAGCCAATTAAACTATGTACAGATTTAAAAGAATAAGGAAGATAACTTGACTGGCTTGTCCGATCATCAATGACAAATGATCATGTTTAAACTTTTTCTACAGGACATATATTTGTGTAAAGTATACTATTAACATTATTCACCTCAATTTCCTGTCCTTAACTGAAGACATCATGATGTCTTTTCTTTATCATGTTGTTTATTCCACAGTTGATGCTAATGTTATGCTAAACAAGTCAACAAGATAAAAGCCACATGAATAGCTTTCTTACAGAAATTCAACATATGTTCTGATAATGTTATGCATAGTTAGCAAAGGAATAATTGAGACTATTCCCAAATTAAAATCAAGCGCAATTAGTCTGGCTTTGAGTTATTCTCTCCATTCATATATATGGCTTCAGTATATGACTAACATTGCTCAACACAGTGCTTTGAACATCTGCTCTGCCACTGTAGCAAACAATGAATCATTAACTTAACTTTTCAAGTAAAGTATATAGGATCACATTCTGCTTTAGATTTCACTGATTATTGCATTATTTCATAAAGATGAACTACCTTGTAACAAAGAAACAAAAGAATTTAGTGTGTTAAAAGATCTACCACCAGATCTATTTTAAAACTTCCATGTTCACTGCTCCCCGTCCCTTTTGAGACAGAGTCTCATGTAGCCTAGGCTAGTCTCAAACTAGCTATGTAGCTGAGGAACATCCTTGAATTCCTGGTCCGCCTCCCGCAGACTCCCAAATTCTGGGATTACAGATATGCACCACCATGCCCAGCATGCTTTCCATCTTAGAATGTTGACTGCAATCATTTAGGTTGACATCAGTTCTGAGATATACTGACAAAGGCAGCTGTTTTTAAAATACATGAATGCCAATGAAAAGAGCACATAGTCATGAAAAAACTGGAAACTCTACAGAAGATATTTAGTCATATGACACAACATTTCTTATACTGTAGAGACCATTAAAAACAATACTGCAATTCCAGTATAATTGAAGTTATATAATAAATTATGAAAATGCAAAAATAAAAAAGTAGTAGCATTTTAAGAAGGTAGCAATACAGAAATGAATATAATAAAAGATCAATACCTTCAGCTGATTATTAAATGAATCCATTTCGGAAAGCTTAGATGCAGTTTCTTTTTCAAGAGCATCTAACTGTTCTTTAAGTCTTTGGCATAATTCTTCCTTTTCTAATGATTTCTTATGAAATAAACTGATCCCTGAATCTGAAATACAAAAATATTAGTCAGTTCATATTTGGCAGAAGTTTTGTGTTATTACCTGTATGCCATTAACTGTCTTGTCAAAATGATGTAATTAAGAGAAATAAAAAGATATACACATATTATGTAGACAAAGAGAAAACACTCATTGGTTATTTTTTATTCCCAGTTCACATCTTGTGAAAATCTTCAAAGGAAATGGGCATAAGCATTGGTTCTATATTCAAAGGATTAGGACTTGAAGTGAAACCACATTAGATAATGAGCACCTATCTCATCAAATGAGGTGAATATAAAGCCATGGTGTAAAGTCTGGCTCACAGTAAATATTCAATTAATAGAAGGTGCTGATATTAAAAGTAACTTTAGCTGGGCCTTGTGGTGCACACCTTTAATCCCAGCACTCAAGAGGCAGAGGCAAGCAAATCTCTGTGAGTTCAAGGCCAGCCTGGTCTATATAATGAGTTCCAGGCCAACTGGAGTTACAGGGGGACCCTGTCTCAAAAAGAGCAAAAACAACATCAAAAAAAGTAGCTTTGTACTTTCTCATACTGCTCCCTCAAAAAGAGGAAGACCCACGGCAAAGATCTAATAATCATTACCACATGAATTATTTAATAACATATTTTAGGAGATAAGAATAGAGGATTACTTTTGTTGTTGTTTGTTTGCATGTTCATATTGAGACATGGTCTCCCTACAATACCAGCTAGCCTGGAACTTGCTATAGAGACCTGACTGGCCTCGATCTCAGAGATCTGCTTCCTGAGTTCTGGGATTAAAGGTGTATGCCATCATACATGGCTAGAGGGTTTCTTTTTAGGAGATTTTCTTTTATATATTTATGAAAGGATAGAGAAACTAAGTATAAAAATATATAATGTTTTCCATTCCATTAAATTTACTATCTAAATGCATATCCTAAAATTATGTTTTTTAAGTTATAGATATCAAGTACAGAATTTAAGTAAAATGAAGTATATACAGTAAAATTTTAGGTCCTCTTTCATCTGAAACCCCAGCTTCTTCTCCTTTTAAGATACTTAGATATTCAACTTTTATTCCCATGGATTTTTAACAGGATCACACTGTCTACATTGTTCTGTCACATACTTTTGTCCATTTAATTTTTGGTGATAGTAGGTATGGAACCAGGGGCTGATGCATGCTATGTAAGCACTCTACCATTAAGCCACATTCCCTGTTTAACTTGTTTTAAATTTAACAATATATTTTAGCAATCCATGCTCCATAGTAATCTATACTATGATTAGTTCATGTTCTATGTAAATATTCCCTTTTTTGATTAACATTTGTTTCCAATTTTCTATCATTACATAAAATGTTGCCATAAATGTCCTTGAATAGGCATTTGAATGCACACTGATAGACTAGAAGATAAAAGAATTTCTCCCTAAAGGGAGAAACACATTTAATTAAAAAAAAAAAAAGTTCCTGTGGGGGTTGGAGGGATGGTTCAGTGGTTAAGAGAACTTGTGACCCTCATGGTGGCTCAATACCATCACTAACTCCAGTTCCAGGAGATCCAACCATTACCAGGTAAATGGTTCACAAACCTGTTCTCATTCTTTAGACTGCACTTTTCATTTTTCTATTTCTTTTACAGTACAGAATCATTTTAGTTTGATATAGTATAGTTTAGTATTTTCTGAGCTTTGGTGATATCCAAAAAATTGTTTCCATGATGATTTCCTATTTTTCCTATCACATTGTTTTATTGGTAACTCTGTCAAAACTATGAGTCAAAACAAAGTTTTCTTGCTGTAAGCTGTTTCTTGTGAGGTATCTGGTCACAGTTATGAGAAAAAAACTAATACAATCTGTGATGATATTTTTCATATTATCTTGAAATTTTTAACTTATAGGCAAATATATTTTAAAATGTTACAGCCAGGTGTAGTGGCACACAACCTTTAAAACCAGCACTCAGGAGGCAGAGGCAGGTGGATGTCTATAAGATTGGGCCAGCTGGGGCTACAGGGAGGCCTGGTTCAAAAAAAAGTACATAATATATAAATATAGTTATTTAGAAAAGAGACAAAATAAAACTTAAAGACTTACCAGGTGTGTTATTGAGCTGCATGTTTTTAATTCTTTCATTTAATAGTTGCTTTTCAGGAACCAGATAGATAAGCTTATTTTGATATTCCTTTTGAAAAGAAAATTAGTATCTAATTAAAACTCTGTTAAAATAATTGTTAATTATGTTCATTTAATAATGTTCAAGAAATTTTTGAAAAATTTAAAACATGTTCTAATCATTTTTAAGGCTTATAATGGAATGATACATAATTATAAAAAGGAATTATGCAGGACTTAAAAAGCAAATACTGGACTGGAGAGATGGGTCAGTTGTAAGAGCACTGGCTCCTCTTGCAGAGGGACCGAGGTTCAGTTCCTAGTAACCATATGGCAGCTCACAACCATCTGTAACTCCCGTTTCAGGGGATGTGATGCCCTCTTCTGACCTCCACAGGCATTGCATGACAAGGGTGCAATTACATACCTGCAGGCAATATATTCATACACATAAAAGAAAAATAAATAAAATATTTTAAACAGCTACACCCCCAAGAAAGCAAATATTTAAACATATACTTATGAATGACTGGCCAAAATGTAAAGGTAGTAAGTAAAGCCTTTATCAATGTTTTGTATCTAGAGAACTATACTCTTCTGAATTCTAACAGAAGATTGTTGGCCAAAGGTAAGAGGGGCCATTGTATACTAGACAGCATGTGCACACAGGCCATGATACTTCATATATTCATGTACATATATATATCAAAGAGGGACTAAAAACTCAGCGAGAAACAGGGAATCAGGTTTAAATCTGATAAGAAATATTTTTGCTTTTGTCTGTATTTGCTGTGACAAGAAGAGAGATTAATTACCCTTGCAGTAAAAGAAACTTCATGAGAAAACTCTATAGATGCAGAATTCTTCTAGCGTCCCCATCTTCAAACAACAAGAACTGAACCATACCCTACTGTACAAGTAAAGAAGTAACAGGTCGCTGAGAGAAGCATTTACTCTTCTCTCACCACAATTCTGAAAAAAGTAACTTCAAGTCAGTATTTCCTAAAATTAGTAGTAACAACTTTATTGTAAAAGTTATGTATACAGCACATATGAATGTGGACATCCTGCCAAAACTCTTATGTTGATCTTTGATCCTCAATGCTATAGTGTTAAGTGGTAAAGCTTTGGGAAGTGATTAAACCATGAGGACTCTTCCATAATTAATGAGATTAGTGTCCTTTTAAAAGAAGTTGATTCTGACCTCCATAGGGGTTGCACAACACAGGTGCACCTACCTACATGCAGGGATTACACTCATACACATAAAATAAAAATAACAAAATATTTTTTAAAAAGCTGAAGGGAGCAGGTTTGCTTCTTCTGTCATGTAACTGTGCACAAAGATGCATATTTTTAACAGAGAGCAATCCCTCATCAGAGAATCTATTAGTGCCTTGATTCTTAAACTCCCACATCCAGAACTATAAGCAACAAATTTCTGTTGTTTTAAAATTACCTACTCTAAGATATTGTGTGATAGCAATAGGAATGGACTCAAACAAATATGTAAAGTTTTATTACAGTTAAAGCTCAAAATAGTATTTTTATATATAAATATTAAGCAGAACTTAACTATATGTCTAACATTGCTTTAGGAGGCCTATGGACTTGATGTTATATACAGGTTGATATAATGTACCTGTGATACAATATACTTGTATATACAGGTAAATATGTGACAAAATAATATAGATGTATCACAGGTATGTCAGAAACACAGAGGTTTCATGATGTCCAAAGCACAACTATTCTATTAGGAAGAACTGCTGATCACTGTACATTATATATTTAGGAACAATTTAGCAGCAAGAGGCTTACCTGAAGTTCTTGTTGAAGCTGCTTGATTTCCATAATTTCCAGGTCACACTGCTTATCCAGAACTTCCAGCTCAGTCTTTTGTGTTTGTTTTCTGAGTCGGACATCTTGAAGTCTGCCTGAGATCTGCTGATGTTTGCCACTCTGTAAGATCATATGAATATATATGGTAAAATAAGTGCCAAGTAAATGGTCTCATCAGGATAAAAGTATTTTCATTTATTTAAAATTTTAAATGGCATTTATAATTCCATAGTCAGTCTGAAAATAAATGTCTAAATTCAGTTGGATTACATTTTAGAGTCATCTCTGTTAACAACAGAGTTATTAGTAGGAAATAGATCATTCTCAGAGTGTAAGATCCCATATATTAAAATGAAAAATCAGAAATATATCACATTGATTTTTTTCTGAATTAGGAACTTAGATTACTATCAGAATAATCTCAAAGTATATTTATTTAGTTTATAAATGTTTGCATATGACATCTGGCATTACTCTCTCTCTTTGAGCTTCTACTCTACCTTCAATGTTATTTTCTAATTACCTTTTGTTAAACAGTGTCCAGGAGGACTTTTGAGTAACCATTCTTTTCTCCTGTACCAACACTTTTTTTTAATGCAGGGGTAGCTTTTCTTTCCCTTCTTCTGAGAAGGAGGAGAAAAAAAACAAGAACAGAACTTCTCAGTAAGGCCTAAAAAGGGTGAGATGGGATGGTTTAGGATGAAATGACAATTTCACCCAGATGAACTTGTGTGATACTTGGAGAAAGGACCTTTAAAGAGGTAATTATGTTAAACAAGGTCTTTGGGATAGGACCTAACTCAGTCTAACTAGTGTCTTTGTAAGAAGGGGAAACAGACACAAAAGACACCTGAAATGTACATGTACAGAGAAAGACCATGTGAGAACACAGAGGGAGACATCTCAGGAACCAAACCCCGAAGACACCTTGATCTTGGCCCTCTAGCCTCCAAACTATGAAAATTTCTGTGGTTTAAGATATTTATCCCTTGGCATGTTGTTATTAAAGTCCTAGCAAACTAATACAGGGGGTGAGGAAAAATGAATTCTCGCATTAAAAATCACTGATAATGATGGGTTGGAGGGAAGGCTTAGCTCTCAAAGATCAGGCTTACAACCTAAACATAAAAATCACTGTTAGTGAAAAGTTTTACTGAAGAATATGCCTCATATTTGAAAATATACACTAAAAGGAATGTGTTGTATAAGTTCTAGAACTCATATTACCTCAACAAGTCTAAGTAAAGACTGGACCTCTTCAGACTCCACATATTAATCTACATTACTGTGCTATGTTGTCCTAAATCTGAAGGGGAAATCAATCAATTTTAACATATTCTCTTATAGTAATCTTTTTATATCTACTTATTTATTTACTTATTTATTTAGTGTGTTTGTATGTAGGGGTTTACAGGGGTTAGTTTTCTCATTCTACCATGTACATCCTGGAGATTGAACTCAGCTCATCAGACTTGGTGGCAAGTGCCTTTAACTGCTGCACCAACTCACCAGCTCTTCCTTATATATTTTTGAGGAAAATTATACCATCAAGATGATGTTTCAGACAGATCTCCACATAGTATACAGAAGCTAAGTTTTTAGACTTCTGCTGTAGTACTATGTATTGATTAATAATTATGGTGTATAGAGAAATTCATCTGAAGCCATAAAATAGCATCATTCTGATTAAAGACATGGAGTTTTTATTTTTAAAATAATTTTAATGTAATTCAAATCAAACAAGTAAAATATTCCACTATAATTACACAAGATTTAAATTTGCCTCTACCACAGAGGTAGGAAAATTCATTTTGCAAAATCCTACTAGCAAGGTCAGGCTTATAGGAATCTAGGATTGCAAAGGTCTAGAGTTCTTAATCTTTTTCTCCTTTCACCTTATAGTTCAAACAAAGAACCTGATCCTTTAATACTTAGACATGTAAAAATCAGTTAAGTACAGTGGCCAATATTAGCTAAAAACTATATTTGCCAAATTGAAAGAAACTGCAAGGTATTATTTAGGCAAGAGCTTAAAATTTCTCTCTCTCTCTCTCTCTCTCTCTCTCTCTTTTAGCAGTAAAATCTTTCTTATCCAAGCAAATCTTAGGCATCATAGAGATAAGTATACTTCAACTTTAGGCATACCAGTGCTTCCAACTCAAGATGGAGACTCTTC
The DNA here is from genome assembly GCA_035773235.1 of Eospalax fontanierii. Taxonomy (NCBI): domain Eukaryota; kingdom Metazoa; phylum Chordata; class Mammalia; order Rodentia; family Spalacidae; genus Eospalax; species Eospalax fontanierii. The sequence goes on along the minus strand of CM069529.1, from coordinate 38,905,546 downwards.
TTCTTAGAGTTTAGTCTGACAATTTCTTCTTGTTCTCTATTCTTTTGATTAAGAAGCTCTTGTCGACGAATTCTTTCCCATTCTAACCGACGTTGTCTTTCAAGCTCCTGTTTTGCTGCCTGAAAACCATAAATTAAAGTTAATTTTTAAATTTAAAAATTTTCATCATTCAAAACTTGAGGGACCACAGTGTTTAATACTTCGTGATCCATAGTGCCTAAGAATAGGTGGGAAATCTAAGTTTTCTCAATGGGCCTTTAATTTCCACAAAAGTGGCTTTTATTCTTTGCTTTTTGATTGCTTCACAGAACCATTCTTTTGTTATACTTTTTTTAATAAGCTAACAAATGACTTTATAAGTATAAAAAGAGGAAAAATTATTCATTTATTCTGGCATCAGAGAAGAAAAAATTCTATTGACATTGTTTAATGCACTATAATTTGTTGTGTTCCCTTCCTGGTCCTTTAAATACTGCCACTATTTCTAGGGATCTCATGCAAAACCACCATGAGGGCCTACACAAGGACCCTTCTTGAGTCCCCTCTAGATCTTCTCCCTACTCTCAGTCTGATTCTTCCATTCTTCAGACTCTGTTTCTGAGTCCTAAGCTTCCTTTCATCCAGTGACCTCCTCAGCCTGACTTCCTGGTGTCAAATTACTGCTGTTCCAACTCAGCTGTGCAATCAGTCCTCCTCTGACTAGGGTATCATTTGCATACAACACACTCTTCTATACATCTCTTCATTTAGTCCTGAAAGCCTTTACATGCAAGGACTCTTTCTCTTCAAGAGAAAAGAGATTTAAGTAAGTATAGGATAAAGAAAAATGACATAATATAGATGAAAAGAGACAATAAAAATTTTAAAGATAAGCATACTTTATTAAAGTAAATGTATTTGCTTATTAAATTACTGATTTTCTTAGGAAATAACTTCCAAATGACCTCTCGTCTTTCTATATCTTTTCTCCTTTCTTCCTCCCGTTGTCTCTCCAATTCCCTCTGTTTCTCTAGGCGTTTCTCCAGTTCGAGCTGTTTCTTCCACTCCTGTTCTTGTATTTCTCTCTGCTTTCGCTCCCACTCTTCCTTTTCCTTCTGGGCTTTGCGTTCTGCCTCCCTCTGCTGCTGCTCCATCAAGGCTTGGCGTCGCTTCTCTAGCTCCATGTTTCCTCGTTCATAGTTGGCTTTTCGTTTGTCCTCAAAAGTAACTAAAAAGAAAGAAAGAAAAAGGCCACTGTATGCTTTCTCCCACAGCCTACAGAACTTGTTACCTCATTCAGTGCATTCTGCCTTGTGGTCATTTGAGTGCTCTTACTCTCTGGACATTTCTTCTAAGAATAATTTTAACTCAAACATAAATAGAAAAGTATTTACTCTCTTCTAAAAATACTCATTAAAACCCCACAAATTTCTACATTTGAATCTGTCCAAGAGAAATGCAATTTCACTACTCATGCCAAGAAGAAATGCTAATTTATCATTTCCTCAGCGTTTTCTTCAAGGATAACCAAGGTTGTATTTTATTTTATATATGTCATTAACTTTTTGGAGAAGATTGTTTTTTATGTTTTGTTTTACAGTCTGGGGATTAAACTCATGGTCTTGCATATGCTGGGCAAACACTCTACTACTGAGCTTTAGTCCCAGTCTTTTTACTAACTTTCAAATAATTTAAAACAGCCAGAAGAGTACTCTTTCAATGAGTATTTTAAACTTTTTTCAAAGCTAAGATTTCATCACAAAGCTTGTTCTTATTCTGTGTAACATGGGAAAACCACTCTAACTTGTCAAATATATACACTGTCCCTTCTTCTTTCATAATTTTCTTTTTATTTTTCCTCTTAATTAAAATAAATAAACAAGCACACACCACATTGGACTGGTTATATAGCTCAGTGATAGAAATAATTGCCTAGTTTATGTAAGTGTAGATTCAATCCCCAGTAACACACACGCCACACCCACACAGACACACATGTACACATATAAATCTCACCCATTAAATAATTTATATAGCATATAAAACTTAAAAATATAAACACCTTTACATAAGTTAATTAATTTAAAGTGTAAAATTAACACCTGGTAATTTCTTCTGAGGTTCTTCTTCTTGTGTTTTCTGGTATGAAGGCAGAATTCCATTCATGGAATCAATTTGCTTTCCTCCTCTAAAAAAAAAAATAGCAAACAACAGTATCATACAGTTTGAGAATTTAAAAAAATATAGATTACCAATGCTTAAAGCAATTTAATCTTAAAGTACAGTATTAAAGATTCTTAAAATGCCATATGATCTTTAGTTATAATGTACAGAGTAACATTAATCCCATAATCCCAACACTTAGAAGGCAGAGGCAAGTGGATCTTTATGAGTCTGAGGCCAGCCTGGTCTATATAGTTCCAGGCAAGTTAGACTACACAGTGAGTGAAATCTTGTCTCAAAAAAACCAAACCAAACCAAAATAATGCCTCCTCTTAAACCACTCCCCCCAAAATAACATATGGATGTTAAGCCAAAGAGATATGGATTCCAATTAGTGTTCAGCTAAAGGCTATTCCTGAGCAAGTTTTTCTTAATTTCTTTAGTTATGTTTGCTTCTTTATAACAAGGTGAAAACACAGCTACTTCTAATATTTACTCATTTCTAGTATAACTTATTGAATAAGAAAATCAAAACCCAGTGTAAATATTTAACTTTCTTCCAAATTAGAGTATAAGCTCCAATAAATTTCTAAGTAAAATCACACCTGTTAAGAAATGAAAACCATAGATCTGCACCTCCAGAGACACTAACCTGAAAGATGGAGGGACAAGTTCAGGAGGCAAAGTCAGTGGTAACGGCTGTCCAGCTTTGGCCATGTCAGTGAGATGCATTGCAAGAATAAACTCTTCAGCTTTTAGTTGTCCATCACCATCAATGTCGGCCAGAGTCCTAAAGAAAATATGAAAATTCACAACTTACTAAGTCTATTAAGGGTTTTTGCTAAGACCATGTAAAGAGTATAATTTTATTTCTTAGAGTAATAATGGCACTGTGAATGCTAGGTTAGCATTTAGATGAAATGTAAATATATCAGAAAAATGAATTAATTTTTACCTTTAATTTTCATAACCCAAAAGAGAGGGAAGAAAAAACTGAAATAGCATGATAAATACCCATTTTGAGAAGGTGTCATCATATTTCATGTTCAATTCACTTGTCAAAATACATTTACCTATATAATAAAAATGAGCTATTCTGTGATTGTCCACAGAAGTCATTAAGAAAACTGCTGTTTTTTTAAAAAAAAAACAAACAGAAAACTGGGGGCTGGAGAAATGGCTTAGTAATTAAGAACCCAGGCTGTTCTTGAAGAAGAGCCAGGTTCAAATCCCAGCATCCATATGGTGGCTAACAACCATCTGTAACTCCAGTTCCAGGGGATCCGATGCTCTCTTCTGTCCTCCTTGGGCACTGCATGACACAAGTGCACTTACACACATGCAGGCATAACACTCACACAAAAAAATAAAAATTTAAAAAATAAATAAAAAAGAAAGAAAACTATGGTTTTACCTATAATTAAATGTTAAGGTCTCAAGAACAACATTCTCTTCCCAAGTGAATATAAAACTTTCAAATGCCCACTTTTATGGAACATGTTTGAGTCATAAATTTTTACAGAGATAATTATTTTTCTTTCTATGCTTGTTTTTCAGAAATAATCTTCCTGAAAGATTTCTTACCAGAGAATCAATAGTCTAAAATCAAAATAATGGATAAACTCACCAAATAGTAGCTAGCTGAGTTTGAGAAAGATTTGACTGAAGAAGAGCATTTCTAGCTTGAAAACCTGATTGAGTGAGAAAATCATAAAGAAAAAACTTCTTTAGTGTCTTTAAGACATGCAAATAATGTTGCTGCTTTCTTGGGAACTTTTAATATCAAAATGCTTGTACCATGGGCCAGGTATTGAGCATTCTACTGTAATTAAACACAGTCCCTGCTCCAAAGAGCTCAGAATCTAGAACTAGTGAGGATCTAGGGTTCTTCTAAGCACTTTAGTTCGGACAGCAGTAGCAACAGGGTGGGAGGTAAAGGGCAAGCCAGGAAGCAAGGAGAGTCTCTTCAGCCTCCTATAGTCCTACACACTTCCCTTAACACATTCTCAGACATTCTCTTCTCTGGTTGTTAATTTGTCTCTGTTTTCTCTCTTCCTGAATGATCTATAAGTGCTGTCAAGCCCCCCCCCCGCCCCCGCTGGACTGTCCTGAGAACCATTTTCTCTCTGTGCAGTCACATCTAAGGTTTTCAACAAGAGCCCAAATGCACATCTGCAGCCCAAAGCTCTCCTCTCTGTTTATACTCCTCTCTCCAACCAAAAACTGACTTACATGTTTCACAGGCATCTCAAAATATTTGCATAAAACTTCTCTCTCCCCATCATGTCTTCTTCACTCTGAATTATTTTTCCTCAATTTTTCTTTCTCTATGAATTGCAGTACTATACACTTAGTGACTCATCAGAAATGTGTATGTCTTTCTTGATCCCATTCTCCTATACACTGATATCTAACACCAATTGCTATAATTTCATTATACATCATATATCTAGACCCTCCTGAACTGCTAAGTCTTAATGTCAATTTCTCAGAAAAGTGTTGTTCTCTGTCTACTCTATCATCCAATATATTTCCTGTTTCCTTCATATCTTCTATTACAACTTGTATTATAATTTTATTTGCTAGTTTGTTTCTTTGTTTCTTCTTTTCTGTTACTAACTTCTGAGAAAAAAGATTGAATTATTCACTAATATGTCCCAACACCTAGCAAAGGGATGCTTACTGAATATTTGCTAAAATAATGAAGCTGGAATCCAAAACTGTCCTGTATTTAAGATGAAAAGGGAATTTACATGAGGGTATCTGACAATAATTAACATTTATTGAATGCTTACTGCATATAGTAAACTACTCAAATTCTTTTCTCTCCCTCAATAATAAAAATACATTTAAATTTTTTTATTTTATTATTTTTTAATTATGTGTATAAGTGTGTGGGTTTGTGCACATATGTTCAGTGCTGGAGTTACAAGCAGTTATGAGAGCCTGATGTGGGTGTTGGGAATCAAACTCAGGTCCTCTGGAAGAGCAGTATGTACTTTTAATTGCTAAGCCATATCTCCAGTCCCAAAATACTTATTTATTTACTTTTGGTTTTTTTGAGACAGCATTTTCCTGTAGTCACAGTTGGCCTAGAATTCACTATGCAGATCAGGTGGACCTTGACCTGCTTCTGCCTCCCAAGTGTTGGGATTAAAGGTGTGTGCTCCCATGCCTAGCTTCAAAATAGATTTGTTAACACATTTTCTCATATGGAATGTCTTATCGAAGAAACAGACACAGAAAATCCAGGAATGTATTTTAAAAAGAAAAACAAACAAACAGAAAATCCCTGTCTGTTTAGGAGGAACATTTGCTTCCAATAAGCTAGTCTGTGACTATGTACTGATATCTTGTATGTACTATAATCTCTAGGGAAGATCTTCTAGTCAATTAAATAGAAGCCCCAATTCTCACCTCTAGGTGACTGAACTAGAAGAACCAGAAGAGTTAGCCCCTCCTGTGGGTTCAGCTTAACCTAAGACCTGTCCACTATAACTCTGTGTACACCTCTTCCTCAGCAAAAACTCCTGCTATATGAATACTGAACTCAAAATTTATCACTTCTATGAAACCTCCTCTCTTATATCCTCAGAGTTACTTACTTTCCCATCAACACTCTAATAGTACTTTTAAACCACCGATCAAATACTGTGTGCACCTGACCTACATCACAGGCTCTTTCTAGGGAAGTCCAACTTTTTGACATTATGGAACAGTATTATCATCTATAAAGTTCAAGCTCAAAAACTGCACAATTAAGTTAGAACGCCCCACCCACCCCACACACCTTTATCCTTTTGTATTTCAGAATAACATTCTTTAAAAACCATACAAATGTCTTATAATGAGTTATACAGAGTTACACTAGGGCTAATTTCTTCTCTCAGCTGACTCCCTATTTGCCGCCCTTCAGATTCCAATGCAAAACCACCTGCCAAAGGGTTAGGGACATGGTTCAGTGACAGAGCACTTGCCTAGCATGAATGAGGCTTCAGGTTAATCCCCAGCACTGACAAAAATAAAAAGATAAACCCCACCACCTATGTTATGGTACATACACAGGTGTACTAAATCTTGGTTTATTTTTGTATAGGTTAAGTGCACATGTACCCAACAGTCACATCAAGAAACAAATGTTTCTGGCATAGCCCCTTCACAACACAGTAACTGTAGTATTCTAATTTCTATCACTATTAATTAGGTTTCTTGTTCTTTATCTTTATAAAAATAAATTGAATTTTTTATACCAGGCTTCTTTCATTCAGTGTTATATCTCTGAAATTCATTCAGGTTGTTTTATCAGTTCCATTTTTATTGCTGTACTCTGTTATATAAATATACCATTATTTACTTATACATTTTTCTGATGATGGACTTTTAGACTTGTGAACATGTCATTTCAATCCAGTTTTGTTAAATTGAAAAAAGGGGCCTGAAAATTATCAAAATACATTGTATGATAGTCTCAAAGAATCAAAAAAAAATTTTTAAGCTTCTTTAATGCAAATCACAGTATCCAAAGAAGTATTCTTTCTTTAAAAAAATTTTTTTTGTGTGTGACAAGGTCTCCCTGTAGCCCCAGCTGGCCTTGATCTCCCAGAAATCCTCATGTCTCTGCCTCTCAAGCACTGGGATTAGAGGTGTGTACCACCATGCCCATCAAGTTCATGTTTTCAAAGAATGGAAATCATGAACACATTAATCTCAAGAGGTTTCAATATCATCTTCTCAGATTCTAACATTCAAGATACTACTATTTTATGCAACACAAGGGAGAAATACTATTAATAAAAGTAGGACACACTACTAATATACTAAGACATCACTTATAATCCCCCACCCCAATTTCAGAGTATTAGAATGTTTTCATAAAAGGTAGAAAAACACAGTATACCTTGTTGAATAAAAGTCAATAAAATTATAGAAAATTTTAGCTGGGGGTTGGAGAGATGGCTCAGTGGTTAAGAGCACTGGCAGCTCTTGCAGAGGACCAACATTCAGTTCCCAGCACCCTCATGGTGGCTAACAACTGTCCATAACTCCATTTTGAGTGACCTGACGCCCTCTTCTGGCCTCTGTGGGCTCTGCATGACACGGGTGCACTTACATACATGCAAGCAAAACATTCATACACATAAAATAAGTTAAAGAAAAGCTTAGCTATAAAGAAGTAGATAAATGTAAAAACACAGAGAATATATGCAAGTTATGAAGAACAATAATAAAACATTCCCCCATGAACTACTAGCCATCCTGGGAATCAGATCATAACTAAATATCCTGAAGTAATCCCCATTTTAACTTATCTCTATACTGCCCTCTCCACCAAAAGATATCCACTACCCTGAATGAACTTTGCGGCTATAATTCTTTGATTTTAGAAAGAAAAAAGTGTATCATTAAAGAAAATATGCTTTGGTTTTGTTCATTCAATTTCAAAAATTATTGCTCCCTCACCCCCCTGCAGAGGGGTATTACATGTTCCACTGTAATAAAGTACTTTTACCTTTTACATGTGCCATCTAACTTTTGATTTAGAATTTCTTCTATCACCTTGAAATGTCCTCCCTTCTATCTCTATTTGCCTAATGATGATTTTTTCTTTCAAAATAAATGCTCCCATTCTAGAATATGTTTTACCTGATCCCTTCAGTATTTACATCTTTCATTCTAAGTTCCCCTAACAGTGTAAAGAAAGCTCTATTGTTTTTTATTGGAATATGTATAAGTGCTGGGTTTCACAGACAATTTCAAGTAAATGATATACTATGACTGGATTCATCCACCTCCTATTCCTCCCCTTTAGGAGTCCCTTCCCTTTCCCATTCCTGCTGCTCTCTTTCCTCCCTCCATCTCCTTTCTGCTTTCATGCCATATATGGTTCTATGTACCTATAAAGAATTCTTGGACTTATAAGAGAAAATGTGGTATTTGTTTTTCCATGTCTGACTTATTTCACTTAATAGGATGACATCAGTAGCATCTCTTTTCTGGCAAGTAGCATAATTCCATTCTTCTTTATGACTGAGTAAAAGTCCATTGTGCATTTATACTACATTTTCTTTATCCATTATTTTACTCTGTCCTACATAATAATTACTTGCTGAATGAAGAGGGAGCAGGAAAGTTAGAAGGTAGGAACTATACTTGCCTATTACAAGTATTTATCTTGTGTATATTACCTTCTCTGTCCTCAATTAATAAAGTTTGTATAATACTTTAAACTGAACCCAAATGCTCTACAGACACATTAGAGTTACAGCTTAAAGAGTAAAGGCAAGCAGAAAAATTAAGTTTTCTTTCAGACAAAGAGAGCTCAGACTAATGGTCACAACTCCCTCCCCCGACAATGTGATTTTGGGTTTTCATTCAATTCAAACCTTAGAAGATGAAATTTGATCTTCTTAAGAGATATTTTTCCACAAAGTCGGACATATAGCTTTGTGTTTAACTTGGTATAAGAATTTTGAAGAAAGCAATTAAGTTGAATCCATCTTTCAACTCTTATACAACTTATACTATTTCTATGTATCAAATGCCTTCCAAATATCTTGAAGTTAGAAGTTTAGATAAGAAACAAAATAAATTCAAATAACAGTTTTTCAAATGAAGCTTACACAAAAGACTTTAGTTCTCTCTCATAATCACTATTACCATTTACCTGAGAGGTATCCACTCATGCTTTTGTCTAGACTATTAAATTTTTGCCGATACTTTAATCTTGAAGGCTGAGGAACTGCCCACTCTGAGGTCCCAGTCTTGGGCGAGTTCCCTGAGAGTGAAGCAGTTGAGGAAGTTGAGCTATAATGAAATTTATTTAAAAATTTTGTTACTAAATAAAATCCATTTAATTAGACTTTATAAGACAAAGACATTAAGAATCATACCTTCTATAATACAATGGCAATCAATACATAGAAAGAACTTTATCTATCAAGAACCTCAGCATCCAGGCCCTGTGCCAGACCCTTTACAAACAGCATTTCCTATCTCTTTCCAACACACTTAGAAGATACGACTGTCTACAGTTTCTACTTTGATAAATGTGAAGCAATGATGCTAAGAAGAAAAATACGGTCATAAAAATCAGTTGGAGTTTTTAGGCTGTGCTACAAATATTGTTCTGGGTCAAAGGTAACCCTCTTTGTACACTGCTCTGAAGAGAAGAATAATGATTTCTGTGACAGGTGGTAAATGATACTTTTGTGCTTTCTAAAATTTAAAAGATACTCAAATCAGCAGAATTTATTCAAGAAAAGAAATTAACAATGTACAATGTTTATGAAACATTTTGAGAAATATATATTTTTATAAAAGAAAGTATATGATTTGAGGGGAAAAGTTCTCTAAAACATAGCAAAATAGTTTTTGGTTACATATTTTTTCAAAAGTAAAAACTAGAGATATTTAATAATTAAAAAAATAACTTTTTTAGGTGAACTATAGGTAGAAGACATTTTTTTAAGTTATTTATGGTTTTCCATTACAAAGTAAAATCTGAATAAGCCTAGGGCTTATTAAATACATTCATTAGATAACAATTCATAGTGAAAACATACAATGCTGTATGTGCTAAGTAGTCATACCTACTAGATCCTAAATCAATCAGAGACTGGGCCTTCTGTATACTAGCACCACCAAATCCTCCCATCATCAGACTATAAGATGATGTATGAGGCAATGCTGAAAAAAAGAGAAAAAATGTTCATATGAGACAATTCTGCAAAGGAAGTATTTCTGTTTGAGCATTGAAGAAAGAGTATTTCTCTTTCTTCACATGAAACACTGACTCATTAGACACTTACTTGAAGAAGAATAAGGAATGGATAAAGGCTGAATGAGGCTGGCAGCTCCATTTGGTAATGATGATGTACTAACAGAAGGCACTAGGGGAGCAGGCATCATTAAGGGAGGAATATTGGTCCCTGAAGTTGCAGAAGACAAGGGTGTTGTTATGGGTGCAACTGGAGGCAATGACTGAGGAATGGACAGATTGGGCATGCTTCCCATCCCTGAAGATAAAAGAAAACACATTTTGCAATCCTTGCAAATCAACTATAAAATATAATCAAGTTACAGCACAGGAAGCAATTCCTGTGTTATAGACACACCATGGGCAAACAAACTATCTTTAAATAGTTCCTAAAGTACTTTGAATCTGAAGTTGGGATGATAGGCTACTGCTTTTAGTATTAATATTTTGTTCTGTATGAACTACAAAGATGCCCAGTAGTCAGTTTCTTTTTTCTTACTGTGACCAAAACTAACTAAAATTTTCCAATTAAATATATTATCTTAAAGATGTTTTAGCTGACTACATATGATATTCTGTGTAAGAAAAACAAATACAATGCTGCTATGTTACCACACTAATAAGCATGCACATTGCTCAAAAACAATTTTAATTAGTAGATATTGCAACAGACACATTTATGTATGTGAATCATTTGCAAATATACCACATATTTTACTTTTCTTCTAAGTAACATACCTATGAATTCAAAGACAATTTAAGAAATATTTTATTATTATTTTATGTGCATGTGTGTATTGCCTGCATATACGTAAGTGCACCTATGTTGTGCAATACATATGGAGGTAAGAAGAAGATGTCAGATCCCCTGGAACTGGAGTTACAGACAGCTGTTAGCCACTATGTGGGTGCTGGGAATCAAACCTGGTCCTCTGCAAGAGCAGCTAGTGCTCTTAATTGCTGAGCCATCTCACCAGCCCTCAAAAACAGTTCTCTAAAAAGAGTAAACTAATGACTTTTATTTGTTTCCTAATTTCAGAACAGTAAGTACAAAAAAAAAAAATACAGTCAGTCAGTGCTTTTGTATGTTCCTCTACAGCTGAGTGTAATAACGGAGGAATGAGGTATGTTCAAATCAGGAGTGAAGGAATGTACTTTTCAACACAGAGATAAATAATTGAATGTTCCATTCAAAAGCAGTGCTTTTCACATATAATTAATAAGAAATTGGTCAATCAAAATTACTTCAAAGACATACCAACTGGTTTGATGAGCATTTAAATTAATGAAGCACGAAGTTTATAACTTTTAGGCCTCACATTAGCTGGTTAATTAAACTTTAAATTTAGAAATTTCTACTCATCTGATTTTAAATCACTTGACAAATTAAACCTTTACAAGAATTTAAATTTATTCAATACTCTTGTTTTATTTAATATTTAAGGACACATAACTACATATTTATGTAGTACAGCGCAATGCTCGGATACATGTATATATTATATGATACTCAAACTAGGGTATTTAGCACATCTATCATCTCAAACATTTATCATTTCTTTGTGTTACAAACATTCAAAGTCTTTTCTCCTAGTCAGTATGGAAGATATAATTATATATATTGTTAACTATAATCACCCCAGTATACAATAGACCGGGTCTATTTCTCTTCTCTAAATATAATTTTGTACCCATTAACCATTTTCTCCCTGATCCTCCTATGGCCTTCCTTCTGCAGCTTTTAGCAACCACCATCCTACTTTCTTCTTATAGGAAATGAGAGAAGAAACTTATTAAGAATAGTATTTAAAATCAGTTGTAACTAAGGGGACATATAATTTATTATATAACCTGGAGTTGTAAAAGGGGATTCTGATAAAATCAGATGCCAAGACAAAAGGCATGAACTCAAACCTGCTCCTGGGAAACTTGGAAACATGACCACCTTAGCTATAGCAGTAAGTTTAATATTTTTATCTCAAAGACATGAGAATTAACTTGGAAGTTTGGCAATTGTCATTTTGTGCTAATAAATCCTTTTCTGACTCCCAAAGAATCATACTGAACAATCAAATAAGGTCTTAAGTTAATAAGTATATACCAAAACGAGCAGAGATTAGTGGAGAGAACACAGGGGGTTGTTTCATGATAGGAGGGAGAACCACAGGCAACTGTTGGCCTTGAAGCTTTAATTTGATGAGTTTCATAGCTATGGAGAACTCTTGCTGATCCATCTTCCCATCATTGTTCAGATCTGATAAGGTCCTAAAAAAATAATGAGGTGAGTAAATTGGTATGTGAGGTGGTGATGAGAAAATAAAAATTACAGTTGAGGTTAAGAAAATAAAAACAATGATAAAGTATTCACATGGAGATCATTGCTTAATTAAATATACAGATACATAAATAACAAAAAGATAAATCTACATACTAAGAAATAGTGACCTAAGTGATCTAACAAAATGCTGCCTGTCTATCCAAAATGTAGACACTTCTGGAAGGATTTCTACCAATGTAGATAGAAAGTAATTATTCAAAGATATTATAATTCTAAGCCAAAAAAGATGGTACACCCCTGAAATCCCAGCCACTCTGGAGGCAAAGACAGGAGAAGTGCACCAAGTTTGAAACTAGCCTGGTCTACAAAAGTGAGTTTTAGGTTTTAGGCAAGCCAAGGCTACATAGAGACCCTATATAAAACACACACACACTCACACACTCACACATCCTAAATTTAATTTATTCACTTGTTCAAATATCTGAATGCATGTTATATGTCTGGCATTCTGTTAAGCATATGAATGTTCCATAAAGAAAAATGGAGCAGGAGTTCTTATTGTTATAAATATACTAAAAAACATAACCACAGATTATTTTTTTAATAAAAGCAGAGAAAGAAATAGCTACTTTGGGGTTTATAGAATATGAAAAACATGAAATTAATACAAAATAACAGAAAGATTGAGATTCTGTCAAATCATACATACTTTTCAATGATAATTTATATATCTTCTCTTAAAATTCTAATAGAATTAGAAATTTGTCCCATAGAACAAAACTCCAAATTATTTTCAAGAATTTGCTAAGTAAAAGTTACTTTCCCAAAAGCTGAAGAAATATTCTCACTTAACAATAATTTTATATTATCACTATTATAAAAAACAATAGGTTATCAGAAATTTAAGTACATTTATAAAAGAAAACATTTTACCATATTTCAGCTAAAACAGGAGCTGGCAGACCTGATTGTAAGAAAAAAGTACGGGCTTGATCACCTGAAAGTAATGAAAGACAAAAGCCAAGCAGTATATTAGTAAACAGAATTATTCTAATACTTATGAATAATAATGGGCATATGTTATTGATTTCTTTTTATTTCAACCACTAAAGAACAGACGAATTATGGTCATATATATTTTAGAACAACATAAGTCACTACTGAAGTTCTACTAACCAGTGATAAAAGATTACATTATTCATCATTGATATTCCACAATTAGGCCTTTTACTTGTTAACGTACTATTTAATAAAACATTGTTAAGAAACAATACTTCCTAAAAGAGTTCTACATTTAAAAATATCAAGCATTAGGGAAACAGCTTTCCACAGGCTTCCCCATATTCCTATGCATGCTGCTGTATACCAAGAACATAAAACCAAAATTCTGCTTTGCCTGGGGAAGGAGTTTTCAGAATGGGGTCTGTAAGTGAAAAATCATGAAGAATTAATTAATAATATCTCTTACTGGAACAAGGAACAAAATTGCTTTATTGATTGCTACAAAATAATAGCTTTCCCCAAGTAACACAATTATAGCATGTCCTTCTGGCACTCTACATCATCCTTGTCATATCAGGCAACAAAGGAAACCAACAGAAACATAGGCATGCTCCTGTCACTGGCTGCGCTGTTAGTGATAAAGTTCTTAGTCACTGATTCAGGAATCTTGGATCTTCAGCAGTCAACGAATGATAACAGATCATTATTAACTTGTAAGCAGAGCAATCAAATCCTGATATTACGTAAGGTAGTTACAGAAATGACACTAGATTATAAGGGATAAGAGAATGGATTCCAAAGTCAAGTGGAAAGGCATCAACACCCATCATCTTTATAGCCACTGGCAAGTTACACATCATCTAAGTCTAGATTTTATCGTGTATAAATACAGACAAAAACAGTGCCTATCTCATAGGACTACTGTGAAAGTTAAATGAGATAATGGATAGTGCACAAAATGGTGTGGATATTATTATTATTAATAATATAAATAAAGCACTAAGAAGCATTGGCACAAATATGAAAAGTTTCATTTTTAGAAAAAAATTTGAAATACATGCCAAAATTAAGTTCTTTTTTATTCTGATGGTCTTTCTATAAAACAAGTACTAACATCAACAACTAATAATTTAGCACAGCCTCAAAAGATGGACAGCTAGTATTATGAAAACAGATTCCAGAGCTGGCACTGCCACATGCCTGTAATAACAGCACTCAGAAGGAAAGAAGATCATGAGTTAGAGGCCAGACTGTGCTATATAGAAAGACCCTGTCTCAAAACAAACAACTCTAAGTAAATAAAACAGGTGTGTGTGTGAGAGGACTATTTTCCAGAATATAAAGCTGATATAAGAAACTAATTGAAAATTTCTTGAAAGAATATTAAGATGTGAATGAAGCTAGATAATAAAACAAATTCCTAACCATCATTTAGAATTCAAGAAAAGAATTCCCATATACCAAATCAAATCAACAGATTAAGTTAGTTTAAGGAAAAATAAATTATTAAATTTTAGAATTTTGATGGATATGAATTTTACTACTTAATGCAAATTCGAAAGAAGCTAAATTAAAACTAATTTTAGTATATATAAAGAGAAACATAATTAACAAAAATATTAAAAAGCATAAATACAAACCTGTTATGTAACCTCCTGAAGGTTTGAGATTATCAAACTGTTTGTCATGCTTAGTGCGTTCTTCAGAGGTAATAGCCCACATATTTGGCCCTCCTAAAACATAGGTAAAAGGAAAGAAATTATAGTATGTACATGAGCCTGTTCAAAATAGTGTATACATAAGAATGCTAAAATCTAAAATGTAAATATTAATCTTAAGTGTTCACTTAGTGATAAAATTAATGTCTGAATGACATAAAAAGCAGGGATCTATCAACCATAAACAGTATAACCCTAAGTCTTTTCACTCACTCAATTAACATTTATTAAACAATTATTATATGACACCAGAATGAGGTAAATCTTGACAATAAAAAGATGTTTAGAATTATTCTCATTCTCAAGAATTTATACCTAGAAAACAACTGCCACCATTACAATGTCAGCCTGTAACAAATCCTAAGCAGAAGCACAACGAAAGCTATGGAATTCTAAGTTATAATAAATGCCAGGAATGAGATAACAAGAAAAGTTAAGAGTGAAGCAAAGGCTAGAAGCCTGATTTGAATCTTGCTCTGTGCTGAAGAGCATTTTGCCCACACATAAAGGGAATGGTATGAGAAACCGGGGGATATGTAAGATGCTCTAAGTGTGCTAAAGAGACTACTAGCTAACGTACCATGTGAATAACAGAAACCATGTGGCAAGAAATAACTAGGCTGAATTAACTGTCCCTCCTTTGCTGGCTGTTGAACCTAAGGTCTCAATGTACTAGTAGGTAAGCTGTCGACCACTGGACTATAGCCCCAGCCCTCCACTTCAGACTTTATCTTTCAAAGTCAGGACAGATGTTACTTCCTCCAAAGGAACTCTGATATCTCTAGATGACAGTAATTGTTTCCTCTTCCGGATTCTCAAGAGACTTTTTCATGCTTCTTCAGAGCACTTAGAAGTTGCTGAAGTTGTTCGCCATCCATGTGCTCTACCAAACTACAAGCCCTGGAGAATGGGAGCTTTGTGTGTTTACCTTTCTATCCTGAGAACCAAGCAAAGAACAAACTCTTAAACATGAGTGCTGAACAGATGTCTCGATGAATAAAAGAGGGAGTATAGGAAAAAAGAAGAAAGGCAAGATGAGGACAGGGGAAATTAACACAAACAACCCTTTTTGTTTCCATCCTTCACATAAAGCAGTTTTCTGAAAGCTTTACACATTCACTGTGGCAAATAATCAACTATACGTCACTTCTGGCTACTTTATCACTTAATTGCTGTCATCAGGGAACCAAATGTATTTAGGCATATAAACTCATATTCATCTGTACCTATACTATGTGAAAACCTGAAAGGCAATTTTCCAGAAATATTTATCACTGAAAAGTAGGGACCTATTCTAATTTTAAACATTAAAGTTGACTTAACACATTTCTCTTAGCCCTAAATGACTAGATTTTTAAAAATCCATAAACATCTCTTTAAAAAAGTTTTAGAAGATTAGAGTTAAAAATAAAGAAACAGATGTACTGAAGAACTAAGGATCCAGAACAGCTAAATCTACATACTTTCTGAAATAAATAGCACACATGTAGTAAAATTCTCCTTATTTTATCAGCCTATTAGAAATTAAAGAAACCTGACAGAACTCCATGACAAGGAAAGTAGTTGTATATTTACAGAGGTTATTTACTACCAGGCAACTGGAAAAATGACACTGATTTCAAAAATAATGAAAATGACAACAACAAAGGACAACAAAGATGGAAATGGATCACTTTACTGAGTCTTGACTCTATGTCAGATACTTTAAACCCAGTAACTTGTTAACCCTATACCATAAATTAAGGCATTATTATTGACCCTATTTTATGGATAAGGAAACAAAAATCAATGACAGAAAAATAACTTGCTCAAGATAAAACAGTGAATAGCAGAGCTGAGATTAGAACTTGTGGGTTGAGGATTAGGCTCAGTGGCAGAGTGTTTGGCCCCAAATGCAAGACCTCGTGTCCCCAGCACCAAGAACAAAACTACAAGGGAACACAGATTACAACTGGGATAGCCTGATCTCCCTGCACTGTACTACCTTCAACAACATGGATAAGATGCTCCAGCTCTCTGTATTTTATCTGCTCCCTCTATAATCTAGGAATACTGTCTAACTCCATAAGGCTGCTGCAGAGATCACATGTAATAGGCAATATGCTTAAAATGAAACAGTATTAAATATCATTTTTAATTTATTAAGATCAGCAAAATAAACCAGGGGGCACAGAGGAGCCAGTGTGTTGGAAGGAATGAGTGAGAACAAAGTATAATGTCACATATGTATGAAAACTCCATAATGAAACTTTTTACTTTATATGCTAATCTAAAAAACTAATTTAAAAAATGAAAAATAGGCAAAATTACAATAGTTAACATTTAATGGAATTTACGATTCATTTTTCTAAGAGTACTTTTCTAAGAGTTATATAAGTATTACTTCAATTAACTTTTCCAAAAATCCCATCAGATAACTACTGCTATCACTATTTTTTTCTTTTATATTTGTGTGTATGAGTATTTTGCCTACATGTATGTAAGTATGTAAGTACACTACATGCCCACAATGTCCACAGCAATCATAAGAGGGTGCCATATCCCCTAGAATTGGAGTTATAGAGCATGGTTATTAGCCAGCATTTGGGTGCTGGGAACCTAACTCAGGTTATACTCTTAACTGCTAAGTCATGTGAGTTTTTGCACCTGAATGCAATGCCTGTAGAAGCTTGAAAAGTGAATTGAATCCCCTGGAGCCGGAGTTATAACAGTTGTGAGCCATATGGGTACTGTGCTGAAAACTGAACTTGCAAGAGCAATATGTGCTCTTAATCACTGAGTCAACTCTCCAGGCCCCTAAACCTTCTATTCTCTTTAAGGTACTGTTAAGAAAATGGGAACAGTCAGGCAGTGTGTAGCACACCTATAGTCTCAGCTATTTAGGGATCTGAGGTGGAGAACAACCTGAAGTCACAAATTTGACACCAGCTTGGCCATCACAGTGAGACCCTTGTCCCAAAAAGAAAATGAAAACACAAACTACAGACTAGGAGAAAATACAACATATTTGATAAAATATATAAAGAATATATAAACAAAACATATATTATGAACAACTCAACTCAATACTAAAAAAATATCTACCCTGGCTAGGAATATTATAGCTAAATGATAGAATGCTTGCCCAGCACACAAAAGAACTTGGTTTTAATCTCTAACACCAAAATACAGGAATAAGTGAGTGACAAAGATTCTTGATATTATTATCACAAATTAAAACCACAACATATATCACTGCCTGCCTAAAGAATGCCTGAAAAAGAATGTCTGAAATTCAAACACGCAACAATGAAAATGAACAATACCAAGCGACAAGGCTAAGAAACTTCTCTGCTGCTGATGGGAAAGCAAAATGAAACAGTCACTTTGGAAAAGTTTGGCAATTTATTATGTTAAATATTTATCATATAAATTTCAATAGATTCTTGAGCATAACAACTGCTAACTGTACAGTAACAACAACTGTAAACTGTATTAATATCCATGAAAAATGAAGACCCATTTCCATATAAAAACTTACTCTGATAGCCAAAGCAGACTTAGTCATAGTCTCTATAAAACCCTGGAAATAACCCAAATGCATTTATTTATTTGGGAACATATGTGGTGTATGTTTGTGTATAAATAGGTATATAGGCCAGAGGCCAGGTATTACATATCTTCCTTAATTGTATCTACCTTATTTATTTATTTTTTTATTCATTTTTACTTTGTGTGTACGAGTGTTCTGCCTATGTGAGCATTAAGTGCACCCATAACATGCAATACCCTCAGAGGCAAGAAGACAGCATCAGATCACTTGGAACTGGAGGTATAGAAAGTTGTTAACTACCACTGGGTGCTGAGAATCGAACCCTGGTCCTTTGTAAGAATAGCTAGTGCACTTAACTGTTAAGCCACCTCTCCAGTCCCAACACTTTATTTTTTAGGGCAGGGTCTCTCACTGAACCTGGAACTCATGGATTCAGTTAGGTTGGCTGTTGAGTGAGCTCTAAGGATTTACCTGTCTCTGCCTGATTTTTATGTGGCTGATGAAGACAAAATTTGGGTCATGGTGCTTGCAGTGAGCATTTTACTGATTGAGCCATCTCCCCAGCCTATGTGGTACACATTTATTCAATGGAATGCTCAGCAGTTTAAAAGGAAGATTGCATTCACCATCACAGATAACTCACAAAAGTATTTTTCCAAGTAACAGAAGCCAGACACAAAAAGCTACATATTGTGTATTCTACTTACTTGATATTCCGGGAGAGGCAAATCTACAGGGATAGATCTGATCAGTGGTTGCCAGCAGTCAAGGATGAGGCAAAGGCACATAAGGGACATTTTTAGGCAATGGAAATGTTCTATTTCCAGATTTATACAACTGTATGCATTTGTTAGAATTTATCAAACTGTATAGTAAAAAAGGGTGAATAATACCATCAACAACCTCAACTTAAACATAAACTAAAACAAACTAAGCATGATAACATGTGCTTACAGTCCCAGCTACTGGGGAGATGAGCAGAAGGCTAGACTGTGAAACATAGTGAAACTCTGTCTCCATACCACCCCCAAAACAAATACAAAACAAAACAAACAAACAACAACAAAAAAGCTGGAGCAAAAATATAAAGCATCTGATAACTGCCTGCCACATGAAAGGTACTTATTAATTTGGGTTCCTTATTCAACTCAATCAAAGGGAACAATATAATTAAAGAAGTCAGGGCTGTTGGGACAGTCCAGTGTTAAGGAACAAGGTGAGGACAAATGTGGCCCTGGTTTCAATCTCTAGAATGAATTCAGAGCATTCAAATCTTTTTCAAGCTTTTCTTCTGGTACAGGACTCTTTTAAGAGAATATCATAAAAAGACTCAGAAACCTTAAGATTACTTTAAGTCTGATTCAGAAGGTTTGAGCTGCACTAACACGTGTGTACATCCTTACGCAGCAACTGGCTACTTCTATCCTAAGACAACAGACAGTATGCTGCATTGGGCACTTTATCAATCCTTGCCACATTATGACATTCTTTTATATACAACTTTTATGTACAACTTTTCTTAGCTACTTGTCTTCACAGTAGCAAACTCAACCAGACTGTTCATACTTACTGCTTAATTCCTCATGACTCCAACCAGTGGCTGTGACCTCTTCATATTCATGTAATGAACATATATGAGGTACAAACATGAATACATAAATCTCTTACTGGAATTCACAGACTTCCTAATGTTTAAGACTACTTTAAAATATAAGATATGAATGTACCAAGAGCTTTCTAGACAGAGATGACATTTCTAGACAGAGATCTCATTTCTCAAAATGAGAAAACTTAGAAACATAATTCAAAGACAATTTTAAAATAGTTGATACAATTCTAGCTTTCTTACTCAGAATATATAGCACAAATAGAAACTTTCAAAGAGCTTACAGTTTGTTATTTTGTGACTCAAGGGAGGAAAACAAAAAAACTTTTTACTCTATATTTGTGAGTCTTATAGAAAGATAAAATAAACTGGGCGTGATGGCACATGCCTTTAATCCCAGAATTTGGGAGGCAGAGGCAGTGAGATTGAGGCCAGCCTGGTTTGCATAGTGAATTCCAGGCCAGCTGGGGCTACAGGGAGAAAAAGAAAGAAAGAAAAAGAGAAAGAGAGGAGGAGGAGGAAGAGGAAAGAAAGAAAGAGTAATAAGTTTAGGAAATTATTTCTAATAGTTCCTTTAAAATCTAATAATCTCTCACACTGTCTGATAATTTAGAAATCTATTAAAATCTCCTTCATTTCCCCCCAACTCATCACTAAGACAATGATTTTCAAACACATTTTTGTTGCTTACTCTATTCTTGCTTACTGGCTCTGTTAAGTATGTTCTTATAACTAATGAAGGAAAACTCCACATTTATAAAGCATCCATTATGTGCTTGATTCTGGCAGTGTTAACATCCCTGTTTTTATATGTGTATATACACTCACACACATATCTATACAGAGAGAGAGAGAGAGAGAGAGAGAGAGAGAGAGAGAGAGAGAAACACAGCTAGAAAGTAAAGTCAATATTCTAAATAATTCTAAATGTAAATCATTCAAACATGCTAGATGTTATTCATATACAATAAAAACTAAATATCAGAGATAGTCTATATTAATTTGCCTCTAGTTTAAAATCATAGTCAAGTGATGTATATTCAGCTTGTACTAATTTAAATATCTAAAATATAGCTGTAATACTGGTCTAAATAGAACTATAGCCTAAGTTGAGGGGACTTGAACAAAAACCTAGGCTATTATAAAGACAGTTCAACACTACATTTGATTGTACAGATCCAATGTTTAACATAGTAATTTCTTAACTATATGGCCGAAAAGATTACTGAACTCTAAAAGGTGTCAAAGGTGGTGGTACACGCCTTTAATCCCAGTACTTGGGAGGCAGAGGCAGGAGGGTCTCTGTGAGTTCAAGACAGTCTGGTCTACATAGCTAGTTCCAGATCAGCTAGGGCTACAGGGAGACCTTGTCTCAAAAAAGACCAAAAAAAAAAAAAAAAAAGAGGCAGGGGGCATGTTTTTCTTTCTAAAGCCACTGTGCACTCCTATTTTCTACCCCTCCTCCAGTCTTCAGAATCCCATATTACTGAAACTGAAACAAGCCATATCACATTATAATATCAACTGGTAGCAACACAAATCTGAAGTAGCCTCTTTGTCTATCACTTGAGGGCTCATCTATCATGCTTTCTGAATTTGCAGTTTCATTCAATTTTTGAAAAACAGAATGTAGGGGCTGGAGAGATGGCTCAGCAGTTAAAAACACTTGCTGCTCTTCCAGAGAACCAGGGTTCGATTCCCAGCACCCACACAGTGCGTAACAACCCTCTATAACTCCAGTTCCAGGGGATCCGACACCCTCTTCTAGCCTCTGCAGAGTATTGCATGCACATGGTGCACTTATATACATGTATGCAAGGCACTCACACACATAAAATAAAAATAATAAAACATTTTTAAAAACCAGAATGCAAACTACTATGATTAAGTAGGCTTTAGGAAAGATAATTCTGCTGTGCAAAAGATACCAGGAGTAGAGTTGCAGAGGTAAAAACATGATGCACCAACATGCTCTTCTAGTCTTTCTTGAGAAAGCAAGAGGGACCAAAGACTATGTTTTAAAAAAAAAAAGTCTTGTTTAATAGAACTTTCTGACATGATGCAAATATTCCGTTTCGCCACTGTCCAATATGGTAGTCTCAGCCAAATGTGGCTTTGAGTACTTGAAATGAAACTGTGATTTACTTAATTTTCATTAGTTTAAATTGAAACTGAAACAGATGTAGCTAGCTAGTGTCTACTGTATTAAACAGCTCTCTGAAAACCAAAGTAGCCAACAAAGTCTGTAGCTAATAATAATAATAGTAATATATACATGGGAAAGCTGGAGGGATATGTCACAAGCATTAAGACAAACAACTGGGTCTAGGTGTATTTAACGATAAGTCCCAATAAGCCAGGTGTGGTGGCACACCTTTGATCCCAGCACTCAGGAGGCAGAGGCAGGCAGATCTCTGTGAGTTCAAGGCCAGTCTGGTCTATATAGGGAGTTCCAGGTCAACTGGAGCTACAGGGAGACCCTGTCTCAAAAAGACTAAAAAAATAGATAAGTCCCAACAGCCTCAGGCATGGTGCATGCCTTTAATCCTAGCACTTGGGAGGCAGAGGCAGGCAGAACTCTGTAAGTTCAAGGACAGCCTGGTCTACACAGCAAATTCCTGCCTGTTAGGGCTACAAAGTGAAACCCTGTCTCAAAAAAGAACAAAAAAAATTTTAATTACATTAATTTGTTTATTTGGGCAGGGACAAGAGCTAGGTGTATAGTGGTAAGAGGACAACTTCTGGGAGTCAGTTCTCTCTTTCCACCATGTGGGTCCTGGGGATCAAACTCAGACTGTCAGGCTTGACAGCAGCAAGTGCCTTTAAGAAGTGAGCCTTCTCAACAGCTTTAATCTTTTACATTTTAAAAAGAATTTTTAAGACTACATTTTTGAATCCATTAAAGCTAAACGCAACTATGAATGATAGAAAAATACAAAAAAAAAAAAAAAAAGAGGTTATGGAAAACTTCTCTTGGGGCTAAGAAATAATTCAGTGACTAAAGTGCTGGTCACACAAGCATGAGGATCTGAGTTTGAATCCCCAGAACTTACACAAAATCAGATACAGTAGCAGTATGTGCTACTGTATAAGTCCAGTACTCCTACAGAGAGATGAGGGGCAGAGACAAGAGAATCCCCCAGAACTGTGTCAATCAGCGAGTCTGAATTATTCAGCAGTGAACAACAGAAGCCTCCACCAAAGTGAAAGTTAAGGACTGACACCAGAGATTGCACTCTGACCTCCACACAGGCTGTGTAGCAAGATTATATCTATATGTACATACATAAATTCCTGCTCACATAACATGCATACACATCATACACATATATACAATATGATATACACACTAAAAAAACTAAAAAGGAAATTTTTTTGACATAAATCTTTAAATAATAGTTCTGAGAAGAGGAGGAAAAAAATTCTTACGTCAAGTGTAACCTCACATGACACAGAACCTTAGCACACATTAGAATTCTACTTTTAATGCCAAAAAAATTATTTTTCCCAAATTTTCCTAAATTCTAAGGCTTAAGTCTTTTAATACAAAGCAAGCGTTTACTTTAACAACGTGCTATTTTGGCTGTATGACTGTTAAAAGAAAAAGACACAACTGATTAGACACTAGATGTTAACATCACATCAGAACTGCTTCGTAAAGGTGGTAAAAAGGTGATTCATCCCTCCTTTGTTTTCATGTTCTCTGATGTTATGATTTTCAATTTAAATGTGAAAGAATTATTGACTTTATCTTTATAGTTACATATAATTAGCCAATAAAATCTATCAAAAATTAAGAACTCAGCAACTAAATTTGTTCAGTAATGTAAAAATGTTCTCTTGGGGCTAGAGAGATGGCTCAATGGTTAAGAGCACTGGCCACTCTTACAGAGACTTGGGTTCAATTGTGAGCCCTCACATGGGAGCTAACAACTATGTATAACACCAGTTCCAGGGGTGCTGACAGCCTCTTCTGGCCTCTGTGGGCACTGCATGCAGGCAGTGCACTTACATACACACAGGGAAAACACTTTTACACATAAAAAATAAAATTCAATTTTCTTAATTATAAATGATAGTTTCAGTAATTTAATAGCTATTCAGAATAGTTAATTTTTATTTGGAGAAAAAAATTAAAATTAAAATCAGAAAAGTTTTTAAAACCTTTTTCATTATTAAATTACCTAATCAATTTCTTTTAAAAACATATTAAATAATACAATTTCTTATAATGGAAAATTTAATCTTATATTTGAATTGCTAAGTGAATCTTCATTGGCCTCATCCATTTACAAGCATCTTTGAAACCATAAAACCTTTACTATTCACCTAATGGCACTCTGCTCTTTGTAGTCCAGTTTTATGTATTAAACAGATTAAAATTCAAGATATCCCTTCCTGTTTGATGGAAAGCACATTTTCCAGATGATACCACAGAACACACTTAAACAGAAATCTGGAATTTACTGCAAAATATTCTAACAGAAGACACATACAGTGCCCTGAAATAAATTCTCAGTTTTCATACTTCAGGTCAAGTTTTACACTAATAAAGTTAATTAATTAATTAATTAATTAAAATTATTTAATTTAATTATCAATAAAGGAAATTGCCTACACACATATTTTAAACCTCTACCCAAACAAAAAAACCAAAATCTACAACCATAACAAAACCCATATCCTCTTTAACCTACCACAAACATAAAGTGCTTACCATTCATAACTGTGGGAAACTGAGCCATCATGATCCTGATTTTTTCTTGCTAGCTCTCATCCATCTGCAACATAAAAAACATGGAGTCATTAATAATAGAAGTCATTAATAATAGTGCACTCACTAAGCAATAGAAATGTTTGTCCCTGTCAGTTCACACTTCCAACAAAAAACAGTGCAGAGTTTCTACTGCTGCTGAACAGGCAGAATTCATATTTGGAAATGGGAGAGTCTGTTGGTGCTGCCTTTAATACATAACCATTCAAAAGGAACAGTTACATATTTAATAGCAAATACGGAATAAAAAAAAAAAGTCGGTATGAACCAGTGTACTTGTAGAAGTTAATTCAGGAGAGAGGAAGAGCTGTTATGATTAGGCAAGAATTAATTTAAGGAAATCAACCTTAAAAATTAAGTCTGTAAGAAT
Organism: Eospalax fontanierii; assembly: GCA_035773235.1. Lineage (NCBI taxonomy): Eukaryota > Metazoa > Chordata > Mammalia > Rodentia > Spalacidae > Eospalax > Eospalax fontanierii. The sequence continues at coordinate 38,880,368 of CM069529.1, read as the reverse complement.
GATATGGAAATCTGTAATATTCTTTTTTTTTAATCCCCAAACAAGAAACATATCCAAAATAAATGTAGCACTGCTGTATAATTAATCTCTATAGGTTTAAAAACAGTCTAAAAGGAATGAAGTATATAGCAATCTGTCTAGCATGCACAAGGCCCTAGATTTGATGGCCAATATCAAGTACGTGCACACACAGACACAGACACACACAAGGGGAGCAGGGCACAAAGTCTAAAAGAAGTTATCAAAATACATAATTACTAAACTGCACATATGAGCCAGGTGTGGTGGTGCCAACACCTGCTACAACAGGGATGAATCTTGAAAACTTTATAGTGACAGAAACCAGTCACAGAAGATTACAGGTCACAGGCTTCTAGTAACATGAATTCTCCAGAATTGACAAGTTAGCAGAGACAAAAGGTAGATTATAATCACTTGCTAGGGCTGGAGTGGGAAAGTGGACTGACCACAGAAAAGTACAAGATTTGGGAGAGGATGACTGAAGTATAAAATTAAATGGCACTGACAGTTTCACAGCCTGTAAACTCACTAATAACTTGCACATTACATATTTTAAATTGGCTTATGATAAAAAAACATGTTATCAGAATTAAGGCTTTTTTTTTTTAATTATTCTGGGGCTAGAGAGATAGTTAAGGGCACTGGCTGCTCTTGCAGAGGACACAGGTTTGATTTCCAGCACCCACATGGCTGACAACTCTAGCTTCAGGGGAATCCAACACCATTTTCTGACTCTATAGGCATTGTACAACCCAGGTGCACTTATTTACATACAGGTAAAACCCTCACACACATAAAATAAAAATAAATAAAATATTTAAAAATTTGTTATAATTCTAAGATTAAAAGTCTTGGATGTAACCTGTGGCAGATAGAAGTTTTGAAAGGTTTTATGGAGTAGAACACAGATTTGAGATAGACAACTAGGGGACTGAAGAGATGGCTCAGTGGTTAAGAGCACTGGCTGCTCTTGCAGAGGACCTGGGTTGGGTTCCCAGCACCCACATGGCAGCTAACAACTATTTTGTAACTCCAGTTCTAGGGGATCTGATGCCCTCTTCTGGCCTCCACAGGTGCTGCATGCATGTGGTATATTTACATAAATGCAGACAAAACACCCAAACACAAAATAAAAATAACCTTTAAAAAATTCTAAGACATAGACAACTAATTTTGAAGAAAAGGCTAAAGCGAGGAATCAATCAGGGAAATCTGAGAACAAAACCTGGCATTTTATCTAAAATAGAGGCAGCAGGAAAAGGAGATAAACTAGAAAAACAGAGAAAGGTTCAAAATAAGCAGAACTCACTGACTCTTCATGAGTGACCATATACAGAATAGAAAAAAATCAAAGAGATGACTCCAAGAATTACAGTTTGAATTTGGGGAAAGTGTAGTACTAATAGCTTAAAAAGTTAACACAGAAGTCTCATAAACCAACTTATGACTACAACTTCCTCAAACACAGAAAAAGTCTACAAACAAGTATAACATTTTTGCTTCCTCAATTTAAGTTATCATGAGCATAAAACCAAAATAATTCAGATGTGCAACTGCAAACACTTCTATCTTATTAGTTTTCTATGAGAGATCATTTTAAAACAAGAGAAAATTCACACAAGGCATTATATATAACATACTCTATAGCACCAAATATGTTACCAATGATGGGTTGGAGAGCAGAGAGACCACTAGACTAGACTAGAATCCTGTGATCATAAAGTCTTTAATCAGTTAAGGTCTAAACTTACAAATCATCTTCTAAAACTTTTGGCTGGGTACCATGTATTCTACAAAGACAATAAAAGGTCTTGTGTTAGATACTCAATTATAATAGTCATAATCCTGAAGTAAAACCAGAGGATAACCAAATAATACAATGCAAAGGGAGGGTAAATCTGGGCTAAGCTGAAAGTATTAGTATTATTGAATCTTTCCCAACTCCTATGTAGTATTAGTGATCCAAACATGCAGACACCATTACAGCATTTACACATGCATATAGCATTTGACTGACTGTGATAGCATCTAAGTATGATCACATAACTTGTTGAAATCAAAAAGATTTTAATGCATATCACTGCATTTCTGTTATATTTACACTAATTCTTTCTGCCCCATTGTGGAATTAATTACATCATGTTTAACAATTCTGCTAGTCTACTTGCAGACTTGTAGAGAAATAATTATAATTGGGGATAGAGACATAGGTCAGCGGTAGCATAGAGGCCTAGCAAGCATTACAATGCTTTGGGTCCCCACCCCTACCGCCAGTGCTACAAGAAAAATAATTATAACTGAAAATTTGAAAAATACAACAGATAATGTAAAACTGTCTTACACTTTATAATAATGCTGTTCTATTTTGCGTGATCATAATTGTTAGCATTTACTTAATGCTTTCTACTAATTCAATATATGTTTCTATTTATCATCTACCATGTTCAATCAATATTCATTGAGAATCCAAAATATTCCAGTTCCACACATGGAGCCTCACACAACCAAGTGCTAGGTACTCTGACGATACTCACAAATCTCACAAAATCCCTACAAGGCAGGTGATATTTAATTCATTTCAGAGATGAAGAAACTGAGAGGTTAAATCACTTGCCCATATTCAGTAAGTCAAGAAAGAAGATTATCTTCCAAGCCTATCTAATTGTAAAACCCATGAACTTCCCATAGATTCTATGAACCTTTTCCTCTCTTAAATGGAGAATAACAATGAAATGGTCATATATTCATATAAGTAGCTGGTGAACTTAATGTTGATACATTTATGGGGGAAAAAAAAACCAACAGGAGCTGTCTCCTAACACTCAAGGCTACATCAAATAAACTAGGAATGCTGACCATTTCTGATATCTTGGCATAAACTTCTGAAGGGAAAGAAAGGGCAACCAGCATCTCCTCAGTGACATAGTTGATGTGTGTCCAACAACACTGTTCTACTATGTAGAGAGGATAACAAACAATGATGGGCAGTTTGGAAAGTTTGCAATCATGATGTAAACTGTATTAATTACTGATGGTTCTAGAATACTCATGTGAAGATTTTCTGTTCAATAAAAAGTAATAGAGAATTGTCATTGATATCTTTGTAAAGAGCTTGCTTGGTAGGTAACTGGTACAACTCAAAGAAGACTACCATGATTGAATTTAATCCAAATGCATCTGGAGAAGTCACCAAATATAATTTGGAGGATTGGTAAAATAGGTTCTCTTCAAGAGAGAAAAAAAAAAAAACACAGAAATTTTAGACCTAGAGTAGGAAATATTTCCTCCTCCTCTACCTCCACCACCTCCATCTCCTCCTCCAAGTTTATTGAGACAGGGTCTCTCTGTAGCTCCAGCTGTCCTGGAACTCACTATGTAGAACAGGCTGGACTTGAACTTACTGAGATATCACCTGTCTCTGCCTCCCAAGTGTTGGGATTAAAGGTGTGGGCCATGATACCCTGCAAGAAAATTCTTCCAAAATGGGTCTCCAGGGGAAAACATTACAGATGCTTTAAGTAAAAAGTGACTCAGTAAAAGTTGAGGATTTTGTTTAGAAGCACAAAATTACAGAAAGGAAAAATTATAGACATTTAGTCCAAATCCCTCAATCTTCAAGATAGGAAAACTAAAAGGATATATGTACACAGCCACAAGTCAGTAAGCAAAACTGAACCCAGAAATCACAAACCTCTAGCCCAGTGTTCTATTTGTATAACAGTTTCCCAGCTAGGCCAATCATATCACTTGTAACTTACTAATTCTATGGATTTCCAGGACCAATGCTTGAGATTGTGAGTCAGAGGTAGATTATTATGTAAATTAGAACCAGAACCTCCCAGAATAATTTTCCATCTTTGAAACCTTTTCACACAGTTACTAGTACTGCTCCCCTTCTAAAACACACTAGTGCCTATTTCTGCTTAAATTATCCCAATAATTACAAGTAAACTTAAGTGAAATGTGGTGCTTTTCAGAATCTACTGCAATAGACTTTATCACATTCATCACAAGATATCACTCCCTGATTGATCTATACACCAATCTCCTCTTGAAACAGCCTTGCTTTTATCTCTGCCTTATTCCTTCATAAAGAATTGCTGCCTCTGCTACAGCCACCATGCTGTCTTCTCGTTTTTTAACTCCCAACGTAAATGTCATCATTTCTTTAAAAAAACTCAATTCTCCCTAGCAGTTAAGTCTCACTATCTCCTACTTGTGTCTATAACACTTTTTCAACCCACAACAATCTTTATCATTTTGCACTTGAATTTCACATGTTTTGCTTGTCTGCCCTGGGCAGGGACCATTTTTATTTAGGTTGGTATGCCTAGTTCTTAAATCAAATCTCCCATAGAAAACATTTGGTAAATATTTGCTGAACAAGTTAATTGGATACATAAATAATATAGTTAACATAGAAACAAATAATTTAAAAAAGAAGCAAAGCAAAGGAAGCAGGGGAGGCAATGTCAAACTGATTATACAGGGCTGTAGAGATGGCTCGGAGGGGAAGGGTTTTTGTCCTGCAAGCCTGAGTTCAATCCCCAGAATCCATGGTGGGAGGAGAGAACTGACCTCTAAAAAAAAGTTGTTCCCTGACTTTGACAACTGTGCCCTGCTCCCCACTCCCTGTACTCAAAGGCATACACACACACAAAATAATAAATAAAATCACATATTTAAAAAATGAAAATGTAGAAGAGATCTGGTACCAAAGCAGAGCAGGCTCCATACTACTTCCATGAAATCTTAGAGATAGAGCTATGGATATTAACCAAATTCTTCCCTATAAAACCGTTCTTCCTGTAAGTTTTTTCTTTCTTTACATGTTCTTTTAGAGATAAGATTATTTCTCCATTGAATTCTGAAGAGGTGTTTTTGTTTTATTTCAAGGCATGGTGGTACACACCTTTTAATCCCAGCACTTGGGAGTCAGAGGCAAGCAGATCTCTGTGATTGTGAGGCCAGCCTGGTCTACCTAGTGAGTTCCAGGACAGCCGGAGTTACATAGTGAGACCCTATCTCAGACAGAAAGAAAAGAAAAAGACTAGTTATTTAGAAACAGAAGAAATCAGCAGACAAAACGAGTTTCAAGGAGTTACTTAACATTGCCAAACACACAAATCAGGAATAAGCTATTAATTTTGGCAATCTGTCGAGTTCAGTTCCAGTAAAATAGTGGCTAAAAAGTCAAAGTAAAGTGGATTATACAGTAAAGAGAGGGAGAAATATAGGTGACTTAAGAAATACGCTGTCAAAGGAAGGGGGTATGAGTGAGGTTTTTAATTCTTTATTTATTTTATGTGTATGAGTGTTTTGCCTACATGCATGCAACTGCACCATGGCCATGGAATGCTCATAGAGGCTACAAGACTACACTGGATTCCCTGGAACTGAAGTTACCAGTGTGGTGACTCTATATGGGTGCTGGGAGTTGAACCTGGGACCTCTGCCAGAATACCAAGTGCTCTTAACCACTGAATTATCTCTCCAGTACCATCTTTACTTTTTAGATAGGAAAACAAGACAGAAACAAAAACATCCAAAAATAATTGGAAAAGAAAGTTATTTAATGTAACTAAAATTAGATAACTCTTGTGTATAAAGTAAGACCATAAGACAGACATTTATGGCTCTGGGAATAAAGTTCAGAAATGACAACAAGGACAGTCATAAGTTTGGAAAAAGGAACTGACAAAATACAGATTTTTTTTTCTGTTGCTTTTCTTGTTCTCTCTTCTTTAGATTAGACAATAGTTCAAATGTCAGGACTGAAGAAAGACTAATTTCCTAGGCTCTCTGGTATCTAGGTACAAATTTCTCTCCTCTCTAAGACAGAAAAAGAGAAGGTCATATGCAAATCAGTTCTCACGAACCAAGCAGACAGGTACACATTCAAATCAACCAAGATCTTACACTTTTAAACATTTCTTAAATGAATGATTGTGAGGGGAAATACTGTAGACAAAGGTAAGTACTATGTACAAAAGCAGAGTGATTCCTATGATTGGGAAAATAGAAGATTATTCACATGAAATCAAAACAATGCAAGGAACCATAACAACAGATACAAAATCAGTGTCACAATAACACTTAGCTGATACAAATGTAAAAAAACACAATAACTTTATTTACAAAAAAAAGCTTTAAAAATATATATACACTCACACACATAATTTAAAGTGAAGTCCATTACTAAGATAATTAATAGTTTTAAATGAACTTTTCCCTACTTATATACTATGGAAAACTATTTTTACAAAAATGAAATCATGAAGCTGGGCTTGGTGATTCATACTTATAATCCCAGCTACTGGGGTGGCTAAGGCATGAGGGTCAGAGTTCAAGACTTGCCTAGACTACAGAGTAAGGTCACTGCCAGCAAGTGTAATTTGGCCTGTCTTAAACTAAAAATAATAATAATAATAATAATAAAGGTCAAAGGGCTGGGAACATAGATAGGCAGCTTGGGGGTAGAGTGCTTCCCTAGCATGCACAAAACCTTGAATTCTATCCCTAGTACCACAAAGGGAGAAAAGGAAGCAAGAAGGAGGGAGGAAGAAAAAGGGAGAGGGAGGAAGGATGGAGAGAAGGATCATGCTTCATTGCAACCTGTTTTTTTTGTGTTATTAATTTTTCATTACACAGATAGTGCTACAATAAACATTATTATTATTATTATTTTGTCTTTTTGAGACAAGGTCTCCCTGTAGCCCCAGCTGGCCTGGAACTTGCTATGTAGACCAGGCTGGCCTTGAACTTACAGATATCCACCTGCCTCCATCTCCCAAGTGGAGGAGACAATAATTTTTAAAGGCATGCACCACTATACCTGGTTACAATAAACATTCTTAACATTTATTTGTCAATATGTCTGTGTATATATGTGATATATTTCCAAAGATACTTTCTATACATGGAAAGTAAGTTGGAGTACATGAACATTATAATTTTAGTAGCCAAATGGCTTAAACTGGATTTCATCTATAAAGTCTCTTGATACAATCTGATGGAATAATACTAATTAGATGAGATTTAAACATAAAACTCCCTAACTCTGGCTTAATTCAAAAAGACATTTAGAATCCCTAAGTTCTTGTCTCTTAACAATGCTTTCCTTTTCCAGAATATGTAATCAGGGAGCATGATGCACTGGGCTAGGAAGATGTCTCAGTGGATAAAGTGCTTGCTGTACAAGCATGGGGACATGAGTTTGGATCTCCAGAACCCATGTTCTGTAATCAAGAAGCAGAGAGAGATGAATGCTAGTGCCAGTTCCATTTTATACACTCCAGGATCCTGCCAAGGGAATGGTTCTGTTCACAGTTAAGATGGGTCTTTCCACATCAATTCACCTAATCAATATAACTCCTCACAGACATTCTCAGAGACTAACTTTAATCCAGATGATCCCTCACAGGTGTGCTTAGAGGCTTATCTCCTAGGTGACTTTAGATCCTGTCAAATTGACAACACTAACCATCACAACCTCCCCTTGATGCAATCATACTTAACGGTTTAGTATTTACCTTTCCAGACCTATTTTATGCATATATTCACAAACATTATTATTTAAAATGTATTGAGAATGTTACTGTTAATTTTGTTTCATTCTATAGACATCCTTTTGTAGCAATGCATAATGAATCATTCTTTGCCTTTTGTTGTTTTATTTTATTTTTTTTTACACAGGGTCTCCCTATGTAGCCCCAACTGACCTGGAACTCACTATGTAGATCAGGCTGGCCTCAAACTCAGAGATCCACCTTTCAAGGGCAGGGATTAAAGACATGCATCACCAGGCCCATTAATTTTAGTCTTTTTTGGTGTGTATAGTTGTGTACATATATGATGAGGCCAGAGCAAGACTTCTGTTATCTTCCTCTGTTTCTTTCTGAGTTATTACCTTGAGATATTTGGTCTCTCACCGAAACCGAAGCTTTCTGGTTTGGGGCTACATTGGCTGGACATGCGCTTTCAGGACCTGTTTGGTCTCCACCCCACAATGCTGGGGTTAGAGGTACTTGCAGTCCTGCCCAGCTTTTTACATGGGTGCTTGGGACCCTCATGTTTGCAAAGCCAGCATTCTTACCCACTAAGCTATCTCCCAGGCCCTCATTTTAAATAGGTAGCCATGTAGCCCATGCTAGCCTCGAACTCAGAGTCCTCCTGCCTCAGCCTCCTGAGTGCAGGGATTGATTGTAGGTTTGTTCCACATGCCCTGAACTATGGATTTTCATATATTCATCTTTTATATTTATTCTATGGGAGAAATGAAAAGTGCCTTTTTATTTTTTGCCTATTTTCTATAGCAGTGTTGTTCAACAGGAATATAGTCACACACGTAACTTTACATTTCTATTACAGTAGCCACTTTAAAATTTTTTAGTTATCATTATTGGTGGAGGTAATGAGGATTGGACCTAGGACCTCATGCATACAAGGCAAGTGCTCAACCCCTAAACTATATCCCCAGCCTTCTTTTTACTTCTTAAAAGTTTGAGACAGGGTCTTAAGAGGGCCATGGGGGTAGTTCAGTGGTAGAGTATTGCCTAGCATGTATGAGGATCTGAGTTTGATCCTCAGGATTTGGAAAAGAAAAAGAAAAAAAATTTTAAACAGCAGAAATTGGTATTAAATGTTTTATTTAACTCATATCTATATGTTATCATTTCAACATATGATCAGTACAAAAATTATTGAGACCTTTTACATTTTTTAATTGTTTTCATATTCCAGTGTGTTTATACACTTAAATGTTTCTCAGCTAGGCATGGTGACTTATACCTATAACCCTAGTGTTTAGGAGGCTGAGGGAGGAATACTGCAGAGCTTGAGGCTAGCTTGGGCTACAGAGTGAGTTTCAGGTCAAACTGGGTACAGTGTGAGACTCTGTCAAAAAGAAAAGGACCGGGGTCTGATGGTACATGCCTTTAGTCCCAACACTTGGAAGGCAGAAGCAGGAAGATCCCTGTGAGTTCAAGGCCAGTCTGGTCTACATAGTGAGTTCCAGACCAGCCAGTGCTATGCATTCAATTTTTGAAAAACAGAATGCAAGCTACTATGATTAAGAATGCTCTGGGAGGTACTGGTGAGATGGCTCAGTGGTTAAGAGCACTGCCTGCTCTTGCAGAGGACACAGGTTTCAATCCCAGTACCCACATGGTAGCTAACAACCATCCATAACTCCAGTTCCAGGGAATCTGATGCCCTCTTCAGACCTCTGAGGGCATTACATGACATGGATGCACTTACATATATGCAGGAAATATATTCACATATACAAAATAAAAATAAAATATTTTTTAATATTTAGGAATAAACCTAATCAAGGAGACAAAAGACCTATACAATGAAAATGTTTAGACACTGAAAGACTGAAGAAGAAATAGACACTGGAAAGATCTTCCATGCTCTTTGACTTGCCAAAAGTGATCTATGGAATTAATGCAGTTTTCATCAAAATTCCAATGATACTCTTTACTAAAATAGAAAAAAAAAAAAAAACCTCAAAATTCATATGGAAACACAAAGGTCCATGTATAGCCAAAGCAATTCTAAACAAAAACAATGCTGTCAGAGGTATCTGACCTCAAATTATACTACAGGAATACAGTGACAAAGACAGCATAGTGCTGGCACAAAAAACAGACCAAGAGAACATAACAGAGGACCCCAAAATAGGCCCATATAGGTACCGCCACCTAATTTTTGACCAAAGTGTCAAAAACAAACACTGAGAAAAGCCTATTTAACAAACAGTGCTGGCAAAACTTGCTATCTACCTACAGAAGAATAAATTTAGATCCATATCTCTCACTCTCCACCAAAACTGATTTAAAATGGTTAAAGACTTAATTTAAAACCTGAAACACTGAAACCGCTAGAGGAAAACACTTCAGTATATAGGTACGGGCTTCTGAACAATACCACAGGAAATATTCCAAGAATTAACAAATGGGATTACATGAATTAAAATGTTTCTGTACAGCAAAGGAAACAACCACCAAATTGAAAAGGAAAAACATCTATGGCAGTTATAATCTGGGAGGGGGCTAATGTCTAGACTATATCAAGAACTACAAAATTTAAACAAAGGAAAACAAAATACATAGGTCAGTAAACAGGCCAATGAACTGAACAGGTAGTTCTTAAAAGAAGAAACATAAATGGCCAATAAAAATTTTTAAGTGTTCAATATCCTTAGACAACAGGGAAATGCAAATTAAAAGTACTTTGAGATTCCTTCCCATCCTAGTCAAAATACCCATCATCAAGAAAACAAATGATAACAAATGCTAGACAGGATGTGGGGAAAGAAGAAGTCTTATTCACTCCTGGTGGGAGTATAAACTGATGCTGCCACTATGGAAATTAATTAATTATAGCTCAGTACAAAGCTGTTAATTCTAAATAATCTAATATCATTTACATTTCATGCAATGTGTTCAAAGAGTCTAATCTCTCCCTACAAACCAGAGTTTAAACACCTACCCCTACCTCAGCTCCATCTTATCCCTATGGTTCCTCTCCTCTGTGCCAGTGGAACTACCTACCTTCTCGGTGACATTTTCACTTACAAAAGCTTCCTTTGCCACATTCCATTTCTTCTTGTACCTAACACCTAGTTATTATAACCTCTATTTCCACACCTTCCCACCTCAATTAGACTATCAGCTCCTGTGATGGTCACCATTTTCATATACCTGCTGTCCAGCAGTCAGCCATATGGTAAGCACAAACTGCACAGAGCACAATCAGGCTAATACATTAGAAGTTACTTTGAAAATACATCACCCAACTGGAGTTTATATCCTAATACAACTACTCTCCAGGTTTGTGGTATTTTCCACCAAACATCTTCAATTTCCTAATCTATGTGGGTAATTAAATGGCAGGTTATTTTAAGGCTTATATATCATATCCATAAAACATGTGTCACATAGAGGGTTGGTTCATATAAATTGTAGCTATTACAACTATTAACATCGACATTTTTAACTATAGTCATTCATCAACTTTACTTCACTGAGGCAAATTATGTATATCAATTACTTAAAATTTTTAAAGTTTTTAAACATTTTAAAAAGGAATTTTTAACTCCCAATGCTCAAAGCATATTGACTGCCTAAAATTTTCAAAGATAAAGTTTATAAACAAACTTTAATTCTAGTTCTGTAAATTACTCTCTTTAGTTTAAGATGTTTAAGCACATATTATAAGATTGAATTTTTATAAATATTAAGTTTAGCTAACAAGAAGCAACAAGTATGCCGAGAAGGTACTAAAGAACAGAAGTGATAAATACAAGTTAGTACTCAAATTATATTGAGGCTTTAAACCAATTTAGAAGACTCAGTCAACAACTCTGAACAAGACAATTCACCCACACAAAGGGGAAAAAATGTACCTAAGAATAGCATGTGACTCAGCCTCTATCCCTGAAAGGAGAGACCAGCCAACAACCTGGTCTGGTCTCATCTGCCTCCCATCAAGAGTAAACATTAAAGCAAAACTGTTTATTTGGCTTGAGATAAAAAGTACACAGGAAAAACTGAATACTATGATTGACTTTCAAATAAAATATCACTTCTTTGAAACAAGATAATCTTCAAATTTTTAAAGCTGTCTAAGAAGACATAGGGAAGAAAAAGATTCATCTACATAAATAATTTTTAAACAAAAGTAAAAGGTAAGCAAATGGGGGAAATCATACCCACAAGATAACCAGTTGATTTTTTTTTAATTTACAGGAGCTCTTTACAAAAGACGAAAAAAATTGAAAAATAAATACATAAATCCAGGTTGGAGAGATGGTTAAGAACACTTGCAGCTCTTGCAGAAGACTAGGGTTCAGTTCCCAGCATCAACACAGTAGCTAAAAACCTTCTCTAACTACAGTTCTAGGGGATCTGAAGCTCTCCTCTGGCCTTTGCTGACACTGCATACTCACAGTACACATACATAGCAGTAAAACACTCATATACATAAAATAACAATAAATCTTTAAAAATTCCTACTCACATTCATATCCTGTACAACAATGATTTCACTTCTGGGAGTCTGTCACAGGAAATAATACTAAGTGAGAGAGATGCCTTTTTAAAAAGATATTCACAGCAGGATTAGCAATAATAGAAAAAAGCTGGAAATAATACACTAATAACAATATAACACTAAGTACTATGCTGCCACTTAATTATCAAATTCATATTCAGAAAATATTTGCAACTGGATATTATTGTGTTAAGTTAAATAAGCCAGACTATGAAAGATAAATACTTCATGTTTTCTCATAAAATAGAAAAACAAAAAAATATATAATTTGTGTATACATATGTGTATCTGTGCATGTATCTGTATATGTATTTATAGATCATGAAGCTAGAAAGGGAGATATGAAGGGGGAAGAAGAGATCTTAAGGGAGGTGGGAAACAAGGTAATGGATTATACATGATAGGAAAGCAGAAGAGGGACTAAAGGAGGGAGATCAGACAGTGGGCAGGAACAAATTAAAATAATCCATAATGAATCACATGCATGACGATGCTATGATAAACCTCAGTAATTCATACTCCACCAAAAAAAATAATTTTAAAATTATAATGGGGCCAATAAGATGGCTCAGCAGGTACAGGTGTTGCTACAAAGCCTATGACCTGAGTTCAATCCCTGGGACCCATATGGTGAAAGAAAAGAACCAGTATGTTCAAGTTGTCCTTCGACTTATACACACACAATAAATAATTAAATCTCAAGAAAAGCTTTAAAATATACAATCAAATTCAACTGGACCACAAAACATATCACCAGCCTATGTTATTACAATTTGAAATGTACATTATATATATTTTATGACAATAGTGACAACAGTCAACAATCATGCATAGATGGCAAACCCTGCTCTACAGATCTTCACAATCTACCACGGTTATCTTGATGCCATTGACTGCTAGCACTATTTCAACGGTCATCCTAAGAAGGTCTCAGGCTCATAGCCACTCACCAACTGTGTAGCTGGCTTAAGATAAGTCATACTTTGGGGTTTTAAAATTTAATTTTAATTACACTTTAAAGAAGATTTCACTAACAATTTCATAAGAAACTTGTAAATATTAAACACAAATTTTGAAACTGAATTTTAATTATTTCAGAAAAAAAGGGAGATATTATTCCCCTAACCGTCACTCTAAGCAGTCTAGTTCAATTCACCTAACCAAATGGTAAGCCTATTACTGCCACATTCACTCAGGATAGCCATAGTAGACATATTTTCCAGTAAAACCGTACAGATAAATATTACCATAAAACCCTCAAGTTTTTAAAGATGATAAAAAAACAAGCTTAATGAGGCTGTTACACTTATAAAACAGCCCAAGTTCCAAACAACAAACTCTATGTGCCAACTTCAATATGTATGTGTGTATGTGTGTGTGTATCAAAAAAGAAAAGACAGTAGACAAGAAACACTAAAATGTTATATTGTTGCTGAAAGATGGACTTGGAATATTTTTTATCTTCTGAAACTTCATCAACTGACACATACTACTTTCATAAAGAATAAAGTATTAGCCAGGTATTGTAGTGCATGCCTGTAATCCCAGTATCTAGGAGGCAGAGACAGAAGGATCATATCAAGTTTGAGGCCAGACTGGTCTACGCAGCATGTTATAGACCAGCTATGGCTACATAGTATGACCCAGTCTTAAAAAACAAAAACTCAGGCTACCTATTAAGAAATAATTTAAATTTACGAAGGGAAAGACTTGAAAAAATATTTACATGAAATGACACAAACTAGATTGTTAATATATATAAGTGCTTACTCTTAAGATTATTCATCAATATATCTCAAAATTAAACAACTAAATTAAGAAAATGTCTCTTATCAAAGCTTGAAAAGCAGAAGTGGGAAACATAATCAAGGCTGGTGAGAAAGAGCTAAGGTCTAACCAAGTGTTAACTTAGGGAAAGGCATGAAAGAAACGAGCTCTCCAAAGACAAAAGCTGGGGGTTTTCTCTAGGACTTCTGGCAAAGGCTTCCAGGACACTCACCTACCCACCAGTTCACCAGATTTCCCTGAGTGCTTCAGAATCTTACCAGGATAATACCAGGACTCTGCAACTTCTTCCTCTGAATTAGTAAAAGGCAGAAGTCATAACGGAAAAGTAACCTGTTTTATAGTAGAGATACACAATCTAGAGGGAAGATTCAACATTCTCTACACTAAAAAATATACTGGAGCCAGCTGTGCAGAGTGGTGTGTGCTTATAATCCACCTACTGGGAAGGCGGCAGCCACAAGTTTGAGAACAACCTAGTCAACACAGCAACACTCTCTAAAACCAGCAACACCTCCTGAAACAAAAAACTTACATTCATACCCCCAATACATACATACATACACACACACACACACACACACACACACACACATATTGGGGACAAACAGGAGCTTACTTCTCAGACTTTCTCAGAGGAAAAGTTAAGACTCAGAATCATGCTAAACAACTCACTGCTCCAAGAATGGGACGTTACCATTTCTGTTTTCACTGAATTCCAACCACTGGGCTTCTTCCTCTCTCCTTCTCTGCTCTAGCCTTCAAAGACCAATTTTAATGCTACCTCTCAGCTAGGCTTCTCTACTTCATATACTTGGAAGAATGAATCACTTTTCGGAGGAGGGAGGAGTGGTGTTCAAGTTTATAAAACACTCTGACCAAAAACCATTTGGGAAAAAAGGGTTTATTTCATCTATACTTATTGAATTTTTGTGTATTTAATACGCAACACTGTAACCATTTTTATACCCCTTTCCCCAGCAGCACCCTCCCATAATCCCCCACTAGATTTCATGCATTCTGTCATTTATGTTAAGGCCTATTGAGCCAAGTTAAATAGGTTGACTAGACCCAAGTGGATATTTCATCTATACTTTCAAAAGACAGTCTATCTTCAAAGAAGTCAGAAGGAACTCAGGTCAGGAACTGAAATCGGAGGAATGCTGCCTACTGGTTTACGCCTCTGGCTTGTGCTTAGTCTGCTTTCCTAAGCGATGCAGGATTACCTACCTGCCCAGGGATAGCACTGCCCATAATGAGCTGGGCCCTCACACATCAAGTAGCAATTAAGAAAACGCCTCACAGACATGGCCACAGACCAATCAGATGGAAGCAACAACTCCAGTAAAAAGTTCTCTCTTCCCAGGTGTGTCAAGTTGACAGCTGAACTGTCCAGCACAGGGGGATTGTAAGAGGGTGTACATGTGTGTACTAGTGCTTGGCTTTTTACATGGGTGCTGAGAATATGAACTCAGGTTCTCATGCTTGCGTAGTAAGCACTTTACCAACTGAGCCATCTCCCTTCACCTGCATTACTTCTCAACATCTCCAGCATTACTATGAGTACCTATAATTCAAATCAGCAACTATTTGCTGAGTCATTAGATGTACAAGAAAAGGAAGTAAAGCTGGACATGATGGCACATACCTTTAATCCCAGCACTTAGGAGGCAAAAGCAGGCAGATTACTGTAAATTGTAGGCCAGCCTGGTCTACATAGGGCCAGCCACAGCTACACAATCTCAAAAAACAAAAACAAAGAAAGGAATGAAAAAGAAGAATGCACCCAGTTCGAACTCCATCTAAGTGCTACAGGGATAAAAAAGGGACAGATTGAGTGCCTTGCTTTGCCTGAAGAAACTAGAGTTATTACATGAGCAAACCTAGAGGATATGACTCCTAAATTCAGTAATAAAGGATTAAACAATAGGTATCAGACAGTAGGCTACAGGGAGCAGATATTTTTTTAGCAACTGGGAAAAGAAATAGGCAAAGGCACAGAAAAAACAAATGAGATTTTAAGACAGTATCAAAGGACTTTGTAAATGGGACTAATAATAGCACTACCTCATAGAGAATGTTGTTAAAATTAAATGAGTTATTAAATATAAAACATTTAGAATATATTTTACTTAAGAGGAAGTATATAAATACTAGCTACTATCATTATCACTCTTAAATCCATAAACAAAACTAAAAAATAAACTGGGAAAATGTATACCTATATGGCAAAAGAATTCTTAGAAACAAACAAAAGGGCTGGAGCTGGAGTGTTTTCATTCCATTCATGAAGCCTTGGGCTCAATTCCCAGTAGCACATAAACAGGGTGTGGTGGCACAAGCCTATAACCCCAGCACTCAAGAGGTGAAGGTACAAGGATCAAAAGTTCAAGGTTATTCTTGGCTACATAGTAAGTTTGATGTTAGCCTGGACTACATGAGACTCAGTCAAAAGAAATAAGAAAAGGAGAGGGGAGGAGAAGAGAGAAGAGGAGGAAGGAACAAGAGATGAACGTGCCACTGAAGTAAGAAAAGAGGTAGAACATTTTTCAAGAAAAAGGGAAAAAGACAGTTCTGATACTAATACTCAGAGGAAGAATCATTAAAGTCATCTTTAAGAAATTAGCATATTTTTAAAAGGCAGCATTTCCAGGTACATGGGGAAATATGATTATGAGCATCTATTACGTTCTTTATGTTTCCCGATAGTGTTCCAATTTTCTACACAGAACATCTATTATTCATCATAATAAAAATAGTACACATAAAGTCAATAAAAATTTTAACCAAACAATATAGCACTTTTAGGAAAAATCAAATTAAGTACCTATTCTAAACCCTTTGGCCAATCTCTGCTTTAGGCTCACATTGTGTGGAGGGGAGATGTTTTCTGGCTCAAGAAATGAGAAAAAAAATATCTAGAGATCTATCAGGTGTTAACCAAATAACAATACCAGAATAATAAACATCTTAAATATGGTATCCTGAAATAGTAAAACCTTCTTTACATTAAGGCTACCATATATTTATTCATTGATGTTCACTATCTTCTTCAGGTTAGGTTTCTTGGTAATTCTGAAGGTGGCAGATCTACTTCTCTCAATTACTCTACATATACGTACACAGTCTCTACCCTTTTTTTTCTACCTTTTTATTCTCCATCATACTTAGCAAATTCTAAATTCTAGACATTTTATTATCTCTCTTTTTCTGGATTGAAGTGTTATATAGCGGGACAGGATTGTAGGATTGTATATCTTTTTTTTTTTTTAATGGTCTTTTTAAAGACAGGGTTTCCCTGTAGCCCCTGTTAGCCTGGAACTCACTATGTAGACCAGGCTGGCTTTCAACTCAGAGATCTGCCTGCCTCTGCCTCCTGAGTGCTACACCCCACACCCGGCCAGGTTTGTCTATCTTGTTCATTGGTTATACACTCAGTATTTCCTGCAAGAAAGAATTCAATATTATGAAATGATGAAATGAGAGAATGGATTCTAATGCATGAATTATGAGTAACTTCTGTGGGCCTGCACTTCCAAAGAGAAAAGACAGTGGTTGGGAATAAAGAAAAGAAAGTTGTTACAGAAAGGGATAAATGGATTTAAGAGTGAACTGCAACACTTTGTAGCGCTCTTTTACAGTAGGACTGTCACCATTCTGTAAAAATATATAAAGCCCAGGTACTGGAGAACAGTGTCAGAAGAGGTCTGGGTTAATTCAAATCTAATCCAATGGTTCTTTATATCTCAATCACCCAAGTTACTCAGCCCTCTGAATCCCAGTGAAGCCCTGCAGAACCAGAATGATGGAAGGAGGTAGAAGAACTCCCAATCAGAATTACTAGAATGAAGGCCAGAACACAGAAGGGACACGGGGAAGACAGGGAAAACTCCATACAGATGGTCTCTGCAGCAAGTCAAAATCAATTTATGAGCATTTCACTAGAACATCAGCAGTGGAAAACCTAAAATGCTCTAGTGAGGAGAAGGCTTCTTTTCTACCACTTAGGTTTTCAGGACTTAAGAGAAATGGTTTAGTGAAAGAATCTGCATTTCCATTCCCAGTCCATTCATATCATTCTTAGCAAATATGATGGTTAATAATATCACCTTGACATGATCTAGAATCATCTGGGAGATAAGTCTTTGGCCATGATTGTGAGGGCTTATCTATATTAGGTTAACTGAGGTGGGAAGACTCACTTTGAACATGGGATTCCACTCCAAGAACTGGGTCTCAGACTGCATACAAAGGAGAAAACTATCTGAGCATGGGCATTCATCTCTCTGCTTCCTGACCATAGAGGCAATGTGACTAGCTGTTACATTCTTCTGTTGTGATGGACTATAACCTCAACTGTGTTCAGTACAAATCCTTCCTCCCTAAAGTTGCTTCTTGTCTCAGCAACAAGAAAAGTAACACAGAAATGCCTTTAATCTTTAAAATGGTTACTTATAATCCCAAAAAAGTATTCCATGCTTACTGAAAAGTAATACTGCCATGTTACTTCAATGTGAGATTTATTAACTTGACCCACTCAATTCTTACAGTTAAGCAGTCATTAACAAGTGCCACAAAATCACAAAATGGAAAACTAAGGAAAGAAGGCAGAGAATCCAAACATGCCAAGGTGCTTCATCAAAACCAAAATGACAAAGGCCACTCGTGTCTGAATGACCAGGGCAAACCCTGCTGGCGCATTACCTTTCTAGACCTCTGTACTTGTCACTACTCTCTCATCATCAATCTCTCCCTAGTCAAGTCAACTTCACACTGAAAAACAGAATTAGTCACCTGAATTCAAAGACTCTGGAGTGGTAATCCCAACTAATAGAAAGTAAGGGAACTTAAGAGGTAGACTCTTAGGCATTGGGACTTCAGGTCAGGTCTTGAAATGATTTTCCAGCCTTCTCATATACCTTACTTTTTTGTTGAGATTAAAAATTGATGGCCAAAATAAGCTCATTTATTTTCCAGTCATTAGGTAAATCCAAGGAAAAAAAGACTAATTAGTTTGAAATTCCTCATTGAAGCAAGCTAGAATGCTAACAGGTAACATTTACTGGGTACTTATATTAAGCGCACTCACTGTTCTAAGCACTTTATATTACATACAACACTATAAAACAGGTACTATTATTACCCTTACTTTATAGATAAAGAAGAAACAGAAATTGGAGAATTAAAGGAACTTGCCTAAGGTCATATAACTATTTGATTCTGGAGCTGAGGCAGGAGTTCTAACTGGAGAGCCTACGCTTTTACCCAGCAGTTATAAAAATACATGAAATTTTTATTAAAGCACAGACATTTTCTAAATTGAATACACATTCACAAAGAAAAGGATTTTAAAAACATAAAGCAGTTAGTTAAATAAAACAAGCTAAATGTCTACCATCTGGTTGTAGACCCCTAAATGTCTGCCATAACCACGACTGAATAGCTGTACAGTAAGTAGGAAAGTCATGCAGTGTTTTGATATAGCTGTGAAATTACTTTTTAATTGCATCCCTCAAAATACTGCAAATGAAATCTGCGGCCCTCTTAGACTTGTGAAAATACATTATTTCTTGGTCTATTCACTGTCCTATTTCTGCCCAGTTTCCTTCCTTCCTCCCTGACTTCCTCTCTGCCTTCATATCTTTTAAGGCCAGTTCAGTTCCTCTTTCTTGAGAATACCTATATTGCACACTTTGCCCAAGAGAACTCTAACCCTGGTCTCTGCTCAGTTCACAGGATGGTGCTAAGTAAAAATAAATGAACCAAGTAAAAATGCATTTCCAATACATGTTCAGCTCTAAAGCTATGCAACTGCAGAAATAACTGAAATGTTCTTATTACTTTACTTCACATCTGGAATCTGCCTTTAACAACTACCACACCAAAAAATTCTTCCCTTGTTTAGCCTTTTTTCAAAATAATTTTCTAAAAATTTTTCCATAAATAAGGTGCTTAATATAACCCCTTACCCAAGCAACTGTTAAATAACAAATATATCACATTTTGATATTGTAATTAAGTTATTCTGAATAATTTATAGATCCTAATATAAATGTCTCACAAATAAATACAGTATGTAAAAAGTCCATGCTGGCGGCACACACATACAATCCCAAAAGTGGGTATACTGAGGCAGGAGAATTCTAATTTCAAGGCCAGACTGAGCTACAAAGTGACTTTCAGATCAGCCTGGGCTAAATAATGAGGCTCTTTCTGTCTTAGTAAACCAAGGTATGATATGTAGCTCAGTCATGGAGCTCCTGTCTCTCATCCCAGAAAGGTCTGGAAGCCCTAGACCTGGAAGCCCTACCTGGTGCTGACAAACTAGCTCACTCAAAAATTAAGTATTGACTATCCATATTAATTAAAAGGATCCTGGCCTCAAACCTAGCAGTTGTACTTACTAGTTCTGAGACCTTGAGTCAGTTAAACTCCAATTTAACATTTCACTCATCTATTAGCTAGGAGCACATTAATTACTAATAGGGCCTATCTGTGTTTTAAATAATTATATGAAAGACTAAACATAGGCTTTAATATTAGCAAATGCTCTGTAAATGACAACTGTGGCAGATATGTTGTAATACTGAAGGAAGTTTAGTTGTAGATGGCCAATAAATATGCTTTCATCTTACTAAAAAGATGGGACTTCATGAAACCCTGCATTAAAGACATATTAAAACGAAAAATCTTGTGGAGCTGGAGAGAAGGCTCAGTGGTTAAGAGCACTAGCTACTCTTGCAGAGGATGGGATTCAATTCTTAGCACCCAGAATGTGACTAATAATCTTCCATAACTTCAGTTCCAGGGGATCTGACCAGCTCTTCTGACCTTGGAGGGCATGGCACAACACAGGTGCACTTACATACATGCAGGCCATATACTTATACACATAAAATTAAAAAAAAATAATAAAATATTTTTAGGAAAACTAAAAATCTTCAGACCGTGCCTGTACTCTGGTGGCAGAGATCATGCTTAGCATGTGTGTGAGGCTCTAGGGTAAATCCCTAACACACACACACACACACACACACACACACACACACACACACACACCACAAACCCATAAGTTCTAAGGTTATGTAAGAAAATTTCCAGTTTGTAATAAGAGATATAAAGACTACAAGGTAAGATTACTAAAAGATATAAATAAGGAAAACTAAGGAAAATCCTGAATGCTGCTAACTTTGGGTAACAGGTGTGTGCTAGTCTATTTTGTGTGTGTGTGTGTGTGTGATTAAAAAAAAAACACATCCAATTCCCAGAATATCTTTAACATATTTCTCCACATTCAGTAGAAATCAGGATTTGAGCTTTGAGATGTGTTGAACTAACAACGGTATCTTCCTACTCAATAATTCAATACTGGTCAAGTTTTCACTAACCAATCTTATAAGACAGAGGGAATACTTGTGAATACATTAAAGGGTAAAAAAAAAAAGGCAAGCTTTCAGTTGCATATTAATATGACATTAAAACAGTAGAGAGAACATTTTTTCCCTGAATCTTAAAAAAAAAAGAAATACTTTAGCTTTGCTTGCTTCTAAAATTGTAAGGTAGTCATAGGCATATCCCCAAATCTAAAAGTATCGGAGTTTCAACCATCGGTATCTTTACATTTTAAAAGACTCCCATCAGTTTGTATAAAGGTTATATGTGATATTTCTAGGTGCTTTTCGGGTTTCTCACTGGTTAACGATTTAGCAAACCTGCAGACAATGAGAGAGGGGCAGTTTCCGAGAGACTTAAGAGGCCTAACCTACAGTCTGTGCTACCTAAATTAAGCTAACAACACAAAATTTCAAGTCACGCCTTGCCTCCCCTGAGTAAGCAATAAACACTAGTAAAACAGAGAGGCATGCAGTGAAGCAGTAATTTTTGTGCTAACTTTAATTGCTACTATAAAGTAGCTGGCTCTATCCAAAATGTTCCTAATTCATTATGAATGCAAGTTTCAAATGAAACCAGACTTGCCACAGGCAATCACTGAACCACACAACGCATGATCAATACATGCAAACAGAGAACATCTTTCTACAGAAAGAAAGCCCTCTGCAGTTGCGCCTCGGTTTACCCATTCGCTATGCATTTGCGGATGTCATTTTCCCCCTCCTTAAATAAGCAATGAACTTTATTCTACCAGCAGAGATTACTTCTCGCCGTGCTTCCTATATGCTCCGCAAGTCCATAATTCAGAAGTCAATCTTTAACATTTTTCAACTTTAGCTGTTAAAACGCGAGTCGTGGATGCCAAGCATCTGCCCACTGTCCTCTCGTGACTCGGGCTACTTTGACGCACTGGGATGCAGCTCACCTGACACTATGCATCAACCCTGACCCAGAAGGGAAAATCCACTCCGCCAAAATAAAACGGGTCCCCAGGGCGGCATGCAGCCGGGTGCCCCTAAGGCTCTCCTCAGCCTCCACCCCGAAAGCCAGGGGGGCGGCGACGCCCCGGGTCCTCAGGGGCGGCCGCCACCTGCCACGCGAGGCCGAGGTGAGGGGGCCTGGTGTCCGGGCCTTGGAGACCAGGCGGCCGCGCGGCGGCAGCAGGAACCCGGCGCCGGAGGTTTCCGCCCGGCGCGGCCGAGTGCACCCGGGGCCTAGGGCGGGGGCCGCACGGGCTTCCGAGCACCCGTCCCCGCGGTCTGTGGCGCGCCGCCGCCTCAGCCAGGCCCGCGGAGCCCGCGGAGTGTTGCGGGCGACGGCACCGCACCTGCCCCGCGCCCGGCTGTAGCCGGGACCGGCGGCTTCACCCACCTGGAGCCTCGCGCACGTCACGGCGCGACCCCGCGCTCCTCAGAACCCGCAGCGCGGGCGCGGGCGCGGGTGCGGCCGGGCGCCGGGAGACCCTGCTCCGCCGCAGCCCCGGGGTCAGTCGTCAGGCCGCCCGCAGCGAACCTGTTGCGCAGCCTGTCACGGCCGCTGAGCTCCGCCGGCGCCGCCTCAGCCCCACAACAACATGGCGGCCACGGCCTCCGCAGGAAGCCGGGGGGCGGGGAGGCGAGCGGCGGGCGGGCAGTGACGGCCGCTGCGGGCCGCGGGGCACCGACTCTCCTTCCTGAGGAACCCTCACTGCGCGGCGCGCCTCCTCGCCCCTGGAGCCCTGGACCCTAAGCGAAGTCCCTCCTTCCCCTCCCACGAGGCCCGAGGCTCTGGAGCTGACACCCTTCCTGGAGCTGCGATGACCCACCTGGCTCCTCCTCTCCGAGGTGACATGCCGAGGTTGGGTGGTACGTTTCCTGCCACAGCGGACCCCAGAGTTTTGGAAAGGACCATGAGACGCCCAGGACCTGCCTGTTGTCCTCCCACCCTTTCCATTGATTGGGAGCAAGAATTTGCTGGGAAGGGGGAAATTAGAGGTGCGAGGGAGTTGCTTCCATCCTTGCTGGCAGATTCTCCTTAGGGAACCCCCCTAAAGGATTTAGCCACCCAAGAGTCAGTCACCGGTTGACCACTCTTCACCATCACTCAAAAAAGACCCACTGGAAGCATCCTTTACCCCTAACACACACGAGCAACTTGCAGATACTCGCACCCAGCCGTGAGAAAACTCTCAAACTTTTCAGCCTGCAGAAGCTAAACATTCTTACCCACCTGACAGGTAAAGCTCAAACTCAGAGATTCTCCTTTAGATTCCCCTTCCACCATTTGGTCTTCTCACAAAGACCAGACTTCAGTCACCATTATGTATCTAGGGCTTTCCCTTGACAGACAATACTTCTTTGGATTGGAGTGAGGGAAGAATCATTGGTTTCTAATAAGCAAAAATGAAAATCAAAGATAAGCCTTCTTGGGAGGGAACTGACGTGAAAATACATAATCTCAAACTGGTGCATGTCTGTAATCCTTGCACTAAGTCAAAAGAATCACAAGTTTGAGGCTAGTTTAGGCTATATAGCAAGATTGTGTTCCAAAACTCCTGTAAATAAATGTTTTTATAAAAAGTTATATCCCGGTGATGTTCTGCTGGAACATCCAAAATCTGTGTAAATATGACCCCAGGGCTTCCTTTCATTTCTTACCTGTTGGGGCAGATGAAGGTAGGTAGCAAGGGTGACTTGAGATGGCTGACTTGATCAGGCCTATCTGAACTGGCTAACCAACTCTTATGAGGAATTTAGGAAACATCCGTGGTGATAAACAGGCTTTTCTTGCTCTCACACTCAGTGTTTTTGTTAACTCTTCAATGAGGACTTGACCAAGACCTGACAGACAGGTCCTGAACTTCGATGACACAGAGAAACCTGGCTCCTTGGTATCAATCTAGGAGGTCCCTCACTTCCTGAGGCCTAATCAGTATGCCTCCCTTCACAAACCAGGACCAAGGAGAGCACTTTTGAGTATGTGGTGCCCTTGTTCCCACAACAGTGCTCCCTTCTCATGTTGATATTCAAAGAGTCTAAGCCCCAGAATCCTTCTCAACATAATGCTACAGAGAGTTAGCATGTAAGGTAAAACTTTTTTTTTTCTAATTCCTGATAGACAGGTAGTTGACTACATATATTTCCCAGTAGTGATCAGTGTCATTTGTATTTTGAGGTTCTGGACCTGGTAAAAGTGCCAAATCCTTTGGAGAAAGAAGAGGGAGACAGGGAAGGGAAGAAGGAGGAAGAGAAGGATGAGGAAGAGGAGGGAGGGAAGGGAAAGAGGGAGGAAGAGGAAATAGAAGAACTTTTGAAAGTCTCCCTAAGGTGAGTATGGTGACTCATGCTTTTAATCCCAGCACTCAGGAGACAGAGACAGATGGATCTCTGAGATACATGTTGAGTTCCAGGCCACCTGAGGCTACAGAGAGACCCTGTCAAAAAAAAAAAAAAAGAAAGAAAAAAAAGGTCTACCGAACTGAGATGAAAAGCTAACAACCTCTGATAGGACTTGGGGCCTGTACATATGCCTGCAGTATCTCAAACACATGACTACCTATATCCCAGGTTTCTATTCAGTACTTTGAGGCCAATTTGACGATCTTATTCTGTTACAACACAAAGTATAAGAACCTCTAATATTCTAACGTCTCTCATTCATATATATGTAATTCTGGAATGAATCTGGACTGCTTACCATTTGGTTAGGTATAAGTAATATAGGAGGAAAAGAAGTAAAGGATTCTCAGATTCCTGGGTAAGTCTTGGTAACAGCAGTTGTAGTCAACAAGCTAAAGAATGGAACACAGGTGGGTGTGGTGGTGCACACCTTTAATCCCAGCGCTCGAGAGGCTGAGGCAAGCAGATCTCTGAGATCTGAGGCTGGTTTCCAAAAATCCTTCTCTTTGAGACTTATAACACTGATGACAACCTCTGTCCTTATTCCTCTTTTGCCACTTCCAGGGCACTCAGTGTTTACCAAGAATTTCAGCACCTAAAGTAGTCTGTCAGTCCTCTCCACCCAGTACATTCATCATCTTTAAGATGATTCATGGAGGTGATGGATGCATCCACCCTTCCAGTTCACAGCCTTCCTCTACTCATAGGCATATCTTGAAACTATATCTGTAAATTCCTTCAGTAGTACCTCCAAACTCACTACTTTTTATTCACTTCTAGCATGGACTAGAGATGAAATAGCAAGCCCTGCCTAAGTCAAAGACATTCTGGTCAATTCTGTAGATTAGCAATTAGTGAAGAATGAAAAGTTTGGGAAGTCAGGGAGTAGACTTAAGCATACTGTATTTCTCTCCTTTACTTCTGCCAAATTCTAGGTTAGGTTTTTAGGCTTATTCCTGGAAATCACATTTTTAGAATGGGGATATTTAATCAGAGCCTATTTTTCTTCCATGTATTCATATACCTTCCTAACAATATTGATCCTATTTTCTCTCAGTTTCCTCTTTTGTAGTTTTCAAAGATTCTGTCATTCATCTAGTTCCTACCCAGTCTATCCTCAGAACCTATAGTGATGAGACCAGGCTAGAATAGATAGAAGTTGCAGTTCCAGAATCCAGCCATTCCATAAGATAAATATGCTGTAGTCTAGGACTCATATAAGAACTTGGGGACCCATCTTTTATGTATGACTTTTGCCATTAATAGATACCCCAAGTCAGTGCTATAATTTTAGTTTTAAACAAATGATTCATAAAGAAATTAAAAGAATAGAGCCAACAGAAATAGTCTTGATTTTCCCAGATGTTTTTTACTTCTTGTGTTCTTCCTTTCTCTTCTAAGGAACAGAGTTTCCATTTGATAATTCCCTTTGTCCCAAATAACTTCCTTTAGTGTTTAAGTTTATAATACAGGCCTGTTTTCCACAAATTCTTATATTTAATGAAAATGTTATTTTGCTTCCACAGTTTGAAAGATTTATTTTTAATTATGTGTATATGTATGTGGGAGGGGCTATGTGCATTTGAGTGCCCACAGAGATCAGAGGAGTCACATCCCCCCTGAAGTTGGGGTTACAGGTAGCCATCCAGTGGGTTCTGGGAACCGAACTGGGGTTCTCTGAAAGAGCAGTATGCGCTCTTAACCACTGAGCCATCTTTCCAGACTTGCTTTCATATTTGAATGTTATTTTCAGTAGATATAAAATTCTGAGTTAGGGTCAGCAAGATGGCTCAATGGGCAAGGTCTGATGACCTGAGTTAGATCTCTAGGTCCTACATAATGGAAGGAGAGAACCAACCTCCACAAGTTGTCCTGTGACTTCCACACTTGCACCATGGCATGAGCATGCTCACATATAGCAAACACATGCAAAATAAATAAATTAAAATGTAACAAAAACTCGGACTTAATGGGTTTTCCTTTTTCCTTTCAACATTTTAATGATGTTTTTCAGTTCTCTTCTAGCCTCATGGTTTCTATTATTATATTTATTATATTATCATTTTCATTTCTTCTTGCTGCCTTTGAGATCTGAACTTTATCTTCAGCTTTCAGGAGTTTCACTATGATACATCAATGTGGAGTTTTCTCTGTTTATTCTGTTTCATGACTCTAATGTCTACAAATATCTGTCTTTCTTTGAATTAAAAAAAACTGTCATTACTTCTTCAAAGACAGACTTTTTTCTGCCCCATTCTGTCCCTTATCTCCTTCTGACCAGTTACCTGTTTGATATCATCTACAGTTCCAATTACAACAGTGTTACAATGTTCCACTATGGGACTGGAGAAATGACTCAGAGGTTAAGAGCACTGGCTACTCTTGCAGAGGACCTGGGTTCAACTCCCAGCACCCACATGGCAGCTAATAACTGTTCGTGACTGCATTTCTGGTGAATCCATCGCCCTCTTCTGACCTCCACAGGCATTACATGACATGGGTGTACCTACACACATATAGGCAATACACTCATACACATAAAGTAAAAATAATAAATAAAATATTTTTAAAAAACAATGTTCCACTATGGAACACCAGAAAATCTGGCTCCTCTGTCCACAGGACATCTGGAGACAGAGGTAGAGAGAAAATGCTCTTTCTAAAGTTCTGCTTCTTTGACCTTCTTTACTTAGAGTTAGTGTCTGCTGTCAGCCAGGATGTCTGTTCTAGTAGCTTGTAAGAAAAACTGTCATAGGGACAGGCATGATGCTGTACCCCTTTAATCCCAGCACTTGGGAGGCAGAAACAGGTGGATCTCTGTGAGTTGCATGCCACCTAGTTTACATAGAGAATTCTGGACCCACTCAGCAGCTAAGGCTACAGGGAGACCCTATCTCAAAAACTCAAAAAGACCAAAAAAAAAAAAAAATCCTCACAATTTTCCCACTTCTCTCTCTGTCCCCCCTCTCTTTCTATCTCTCTCTTCCATTTCTCAGAAATAGGTTTGCCCTTTTCTCAGTTTTTTTTTCCTCTCAATACTTAGGACAAATTGCTGACAATGGTGTTTAGTGATGAAGACCTAAAGTCAAGTTGGTCTAGGAAACCAGGTTGGACTTTCCTAGGATTTTATCATCAAGGCCTCATGCATGATGAATACTAGGGTAAGGTAAAGATTCAGGGCCCAGGAAAAGGTCTAGGCCTTCATATGTCATATATTGAAATTTATTTTCATGAAGTTAATAGTTATTAAGAACCTCTCATGTTCTTAATTCATAATAATCGTCAATGGAAAAAATCGGTCCCTCAATTTTTCTGTTTTTTGACCTTCAAACCCTATTCTAGAGCCTGGTGCAGAATGGAACCGAGAAATGGAAATAGGAATGACTTAGGGGAAAGGAGTATTCAGGGAGATCCCTGACTTTAGAATGTAGCATTACCACTTTGCAGCCACTGGTGTTGTATATAACTTAAGACTCTGGCTTGAAGCCTGATAGTACCAGTGCCAGGCAAGAGGGAAGTTAGTTCAGGCTTGGTTCTGTGCCAACACTGCAGGGTGGAGCCAAAGGCCAGGCTGGATAAAGCCTGAAGGCCCTGGACAGGATGTGCTCATTCATGACTGGAGCACCAGGGGCATCCAGTCTGACAGGTGGAGCTCAGTGAACGGGAATCCATTGTGTATTCAAGAATCAGACATTCTTCCTGTCTGGCATATATGCCTAGCTGCCTGTTGGTGCCATTGTTACTGTCTGCAGACAAGCCTGGAGTGATGCTAATTCCTTTCTTGTGATAATCTAACTATTAATACAGCATTTTGAACCAGACAGAGTACTTTTACTTTTTATCTTTTTAATTTTCATTTTATTGGTGCTGCAAAGGAACCCAGGGTCTTATGCATACTAAACACATCCTGAATCACTGAACTATGCTCTCAGCTTTTGCTTTTTAAATTTTTTCTTAATTCCTTTAACAAACTTAACAATTAAATTTCTGTTTGTGATCTTGTAACCTTGATTGGCATGGGAAAAGAGGTAAAAATCAGACTTTATTATTATTTGGGAATTTTCTCATGTTTAATTTTTATTGTTGTTTGCCCCTTTACCTAGAAAAACATAAGCTTTGCTTCTCTGGCTTCAGAATATATTGTATATTTAAAATATACAGTAGATTAGATCCTTTGGTACTGCTTGACCCAGTCTGGACAAACTTTTATTTATAGTATTAGCATTTTTTTCTAATAAGACAATGTCTTAAGTTAATAAACCTTAATGAAAACTGTTGGCCCTGGGAGTCCATGCCTGTAATCCTAACTACTTGGAAGACTAGGATAGGAGGATCAATGTTTTAAGGCTTTTTGGGGGCTCAGAGTGGGTTCAAGGCCAGCTTGAGTAATATACAAGACCCTGTCTCAGAATGAAATAGAAGGGAAGAGAGGGAGGGCAGGGAAGAGGAAAGGGAGGAAGAGGAGAGGGGAAGAGGGAAAGGTAGAAAAGTGTATATACCTGTAATGCTAGCTCTTTGAAGGTTGAGGCAAAGGAAGGAAGGAAAAGGAAGGGAGAGGGGAGGGGAGAGAGAGAGAGAGAGATATTAATTCCAGCACTTGGGAGGCAGAGGCAGGTGGATCATTATGAGTCCAAGGCCAGCCTAGTCTACATAGTTCCAGGCCAGCCAGGACCGCATAATGAGATCTTTTCTAAAATAAAATATTAGTAAAGGCTGAGGCAAGAAGATCACAAGTTTGGGGCCAGCCTGGGATACACAGAAGGAAGGAAAGGAAAGAGAGAATGGGGGTAAGATGAATTAAAACTTGGAGTGGCGGGGGGGGGTGGGTATTGGAGTTGCCCTTGCTCCCATGTCAGGGAAGCAGAACACTAACACTATAACCAGGGTAAACCACAGGTAAATGTGAGGGTACATTTTGATTTTTTTAATGATATGCTTTAAACTTGCCCTGTCTTGATTGCATCTACAACCCCAAGCTTTGAAATTACAGTCTAAAGTAGGATCAGCACTGTAAAGCTGGTCAACATCCTCACCCAGCCTGGGGAGGAGTGATTAGATCAGGAGGGTTTTCTGCTGTGGGACGTAGATGGTGACTAGAATTTAGGTGTTTGGTGTTATTTACCATTCTTTTCCTTTTGTGTTGCATGTGTCCAATGGATAAGGCTTTCCTAGTTTTCTGTTTTTCTAGTACTTACAGTTTAGAACTGCTTAATTCAGTAGAACTATACAGGAAAGCAAGAAATAGCAAAAACGTCTACTTGTAAATTAATTTAACCTCAGCCATTCTTCAACAGGTTAATGCTTTTGGGTATTTTCATAAATGGAAAACTTGAATGTCAGAGAAACTTCTTCACTTGGTCAAGCCATTCATCCATCAGTACTGAGAACAAATGGCTAGTGTCCAATTCTGAGGTTCACTGTCATTGTTTCCTGAGTGTGCCCTCACACCCATTCATCTATCAATCTATCAGTAGTTCTCACAATAGCATTTTATTTATTTATTTATCTATTTATTTTATATGTATGAGTGTATTGCTTGCATGTGTATAATTGTACCCATGCCACCCAATGCCCATAGAGGTCAGAAGAAAGCACCAGATTCCATTGGGACTGAAGTTACTGAATGCTGCCAACAGCCATGTGGGTTCTGGGAACTGGACCCAGATTCTCTGCAAGAGCAACCAATGCTCTTAACACTGAGCCATTTCTCCAGCAACAATAGCATTTTATGGCAGGGACTCTGTTGTTTTGTTTTTTGAGACAGGGGTCTTCCTGCAGCCCCAACTGGCCTAGAACTCACTATGTACACTAGGCTGGCTTTGATCTCACAGAAATACACTTGCTTCTGCCTCCCAGGTATTGTAATTAAAGGCATGCACTACCATGTCCAGCTTAAGGGATTTTTTATTTATTTATTTATTTTTTGGTGTTCTTGAGACGGGGTCTCCCTGTAACCCCATCCAGCCTGAAACTGTCTATGTAGACCAGGCTGGCCTTGAACTCACAGAGATCTGCCTGCTTCTGCCTCCCAAGTGTTGGCATTAAAGGCCTGTGCCACCATGCCCAGCTGAGATTATTTTTTAATAAAAATTTAAAAAATTTTATGTATGTGTGTGTATTGCCTGCATGTACGTAAGTGCACCCATCCATGAAGTCCCCTCAGAGGCCAAAGAGTGGGTAGGATCTCCTGGAACTAGAGTTACAGATGATTGCTGGCTGCCCTGTGGGTGTTGGGAACTGAACGGGAGTCCTCTGCAAGAGCAGTCAGTGCTCTTAACCACTAAGCCAGCTCTGCAACCTCATGGCAGGAATTATTAACGTCACTTAACAGGTGAAGAATTTAAAGTTTAGACAATTGGATAAATTTTCCATAGTCACATATTTAGGAAATGGATGAGCTAAAATTGGATTCCTGATTTTTATTAATTGTCAGATATTTGCTCTTTTTACCCCCAATTCTTCTGCTCATTATATTGCATCTGATCAAGAATTCCCAAAGTGATTTATCCTGGAGGAACAGTTAGCCAAAGTGTGAAGTTTCAAACCTTTCAGTTTCGCATTACAGACACACTGTATCATATTCCTGGTTCCCTGTATTGGCCATTGATTTCCAGAGTATATTCCAAACTAATATGAGCTTTTTTTTTCTTAAATTCTTTTAAGAATCAGTCTTGTAATTACCATAAATAACCTTTTAGAAAAGAACATCTACCCAGTCATTTGAAGAAGAATGGGCAACAATGGCCTTAAAATGTACATGCAGTCTGACCAGTATAAGCTTATTAAATGAATATTTTGCCATTAATGACTATTTACATTGACCCAAGATAATTTATTAAAGTCTGATTACTCAAAATATTTAGAAAAACTTCATTATATTCCAAATTGGCAGATTAAGAAAAAGAAAATCAGGCTGAAGAAATGATTGTTTTTTTTCTGAAGAAATCAGCGGTTAAGAGCACAGATTGCTCTTGCAGAGGACCTGGTATGGTGGTTTGAATGAGAATGTTCCCCCGTAGGCTCTAAGTATTTGAACATTTTGGCCCCAGTTGGGTGGCACTGTTTTGGAAAAATCTTAGAAAGTGTGGCCTTGCTGGAGGAAGCACATTACTGGGGGTGAGCTTAGAGAGTTCTTAAGCCTTGCCAGATCTGTAATTGCTCTCTGCTTCCTATGCCTGCTTGAAGATGTGAACCTCTGCTTTCTGCTCTGCTCTGGTACTTCCTGTCACTATGCCTCCCCTCCGTGATGGACTCTTAATTCTCCAAGAATCATAAGCTAAATAACCTCTTCCTTTTATAAGTTTCCTTGGTCAATATTTCTATCTTAGCAACAGAAAAGTAACAAATACACCTAGGTTCTATTCCCAGCACCCATATGGCTTTGTATCTTATCTTTAGGGCTAGTTCAAGGTGGAGGAACCTCTATGAGGGGAGAGTTGTATGTGGTATCACACTCATGTAAACCCAGTACCTCAGAGGTAGAGGCAGAAGGATCAATAGTTCAAGGTCATTCATGACTACATGGAGAGTTCAAGGCTAGCCAGAGACACATTAGACCCTGTCTCAAAAGAGAAAAAAATATTTTTTAAAGTGAGGATAGTGGTGGAAAGAAGTTAGATCAATGGGGGCATGTCCTTGAAGGGGATATTAGAATCCCAGCCCTATTCTGTCTCCTCTTTGTTTCCCAGCCACCATGAGGTGAACAGATCTCCTGTGTCACATGGTAACCTGGTAGTGCCACTGATCCCAGTGAACAAAGGCTGAAACCTATGAAACTGTGAGCCAAAATAAACTTTTCATATGTATAAAACTGCCATAATGAAACCCATTATATTGTATCTTAATATAAAAGATAAATAACAAATAAACCTTTCTTATTTTAAAACTGATTATCTCAGGTGTTTGTCACAGTTACAGAAAGCTCACTAATATATTATCTTTTGGTGCCCATACTTAGGGTTAATTTTCAGAGCCTTAAATGTTAAAAGAACTTTTGATAATTTCTATAAAGATATACCAGTCTACCATAGTGGTATTGGAATATACCATTTCATCTGTCTCCTCTGCAAATTATATTTTATCTGCTTTTAAATTTTTCACTGAATTAAAACTATTAGCCAATTTCACTTGTTTTTCTTCTATAATCACTGAAGGTCAGCATTTTTATTACTTTTGTTAATTAGCAAAATTACATTTTAGCAATAATCTATTTTGTTCTTTGAACTATTCATATACTTTCTCTGCTGTGATCTTAATATTATTATCCTTCAAAATCTGAATGTTGCAATCCTAACCCCCTAGATGATGGTCTTAGGAGGTGAGGTTTTTTTTTTTTTAAAGAAATGATTAAAATTACCACTAATGAGATCTGTGCCTTTTATAAAATCCTTGTAGACAGACCTTTACCTTCACCCAGGTGACAACTCAGCTGGAAGGTATGACCTATGAACCAGAAAATGAGTCCTCACCAAACACTAAACCTATATGCACCTTGATCTTAGACTTCCCAGTGCAGAACTGTGAGAAATTTCTGTGGTTTATAAATTAACCAGTTTATATTATAACAGTCCAAAGCAGATTAAAGTACTGTCCATTTATATATTATAATATTGCTTTTTTATCAATTCATACGAATTCTTTGTATAATATACTCAAAGAAGAAATAATTTAGTCATTGTCTATTGTCTCTCAATTTAAAGACTATTTTTTCTCTATTTACCAGAAACCATGGATTGGTTTTCTTTTGGTATACATTTGCTTATCTAAAAATATTTTCTTTACAGTACATGCCAAGCACTATGCTCAGTGAAGAGGATATGGCAATAAACCAGACTGTATGTGATTTGGCCCCCTTAGGTGTTCAACAGATGTCACTGGATGCTGAAAAGATAAGCACCAGAACAGAAGATAATTAATTTCATCTATATTTCAGCATGGTTAATAACTCTAAAGACATTATGAGGTTTCTAAAATTCTTCTACCTGCTCCAAATAATAAGTGGTTCTTTTACAAGTTCAAACATATTAATTGTACAAATTAATGGGATTCACTATGACTTTCCATACATGCATATAGTGCTATTGATCATATCCCTTACTCTTCCACCTTCCCTTCTCCCTAGCACCCTTTCCAGTTCCTAGAAATCTCATACTTTAGGGTCAACTTTTAATTTTTTAAAACTTATTTTTATCTTATATATACAAGTGTTTTGCCTGCATGTATGTAAATGCAATGCCCATGAGGCCAGAAGAGAACATTGGGTCCCTGGAACTGGCTTTAGGTATGGTTGTTAGCCAATATGTGGGTGCTGGGAATCAAACCTGGTCCTTTGCAAGAAGTCCCAGTACTCTTAATTGCTAAGACATCTTTCCATCCCCAACTTTTAATTTTTAAAAATTTGTTATTATTAGAGAGAGGGAGAGAAAGATATGTATAGGTATACATGTGCTATGGTGTTTGTATGATGGTCAGAAGACACCTTTGGTGTGTTGGCTCTCTCCTCCCACTCCAGGTTCTGGGAGTTGATCCCAGGTTGTCAGACTTGAGCAGTAGGAGCTTCTACTCACTTGAGCCATATTGTTGGCCCAACTTTTAATTTCTTAAAAAAGTTTCCACATGATAGGAAATGTGATACTTGTTTCTGTGTCTTGCTTATTTTGCTTAACATGATGTCCTCTGATTCCATCCCTTTTGCTGCAAATGATAGGCTTCCATTCATTATGGGTAGATAATATACTCCACTTGTGTATGGACAGTGTGAATTCTTAGTTCATTCATCTGTTGGTAGGCTTGGAGGTTGATTCTGCATCTTAACTGTTGTGACTAGAATAGTGCTGCAACAAACATGGTACACAGGTGTCTGTTTTGTATGCTGACTTCATGCCCTTGGAATATGAACCAAGTGGGATAGCTGGTTCATATGGCATTCTCTTGAACTCAGTGCTTTCTCTTACCATGGGAGCAGTGGTTTTGTTAGAGGATTAAAAAAGAAACACAAATTCTACCTTCAAATCAATAAACTCTGAGGAGACTTGTAGTTTCTTAAGAGACTTAGAGAAAGGTCCATGAACTTTGTGCCTTTCAAGTTTAGCCTTGCTTTTAATCCGATGTAATGTGTACTCTAAATTGATTTGGTTTCGTAATTTATATGGTAAGCCTTGGGGCGGACACCAGGGTTTAACATGTACTTAACAGCTTATACTCTCCTTTCAATTCTTAGAAAATAATAATTAATGGTTAGGTACTGGGTGTTTGGCACAAAACCCTGAGTCAAGTATAATTAACTTTAAGAGCTATTTTGGTATCTGTTGAAAGTGAGATGTTAGATGCTTTATGACTTCATAGAAGGAGTCAGAAATGTATCCTATGCCTGAGACACATTGAAATTTAGAATACATATGTATAATTCCCTGATGAACATGAACCTTGTTTGATTTTCATATTAAGAGTAGTAGAAATTCTAAAATTCATCTCTCTAAGGTTCAGAGTTCCTAAACACTTAAGCACCCACGTTTAAAGTTTTTAAAAAACCAAAAATTTGAAATACATTAAACTTTAAATTAAGTATCAGTAAATCCAGTAAGTTCTGTGATTTGTTTGTTTCATAATTTTGAATGACTCTCTCAATGCCATTTTTAATGCTCAAATGTTGAATAACTTCCAAATAACTCTGTGTGTGTGCATGTGTGTACAAATAGATATGTATGCTTAAAGCATGTTCTTTTTTTACTGCTGCCCTAAGAATATCTTTCATTTGTCTTTTGGATAATCTGCATGGATACACCATGCTTTTAAAATTTAGAATGTTGAGAAGATTGTGTAGACTTTTGACTTCAAACAGAAACATTTTAGGTAGGAAGAGCAGTAATAGAAGAAGCTACATCTAAGCACTAACTGCTTTGTGAAGGGGGTGGAAGTGGGGGAGGGGAGATGGGAGTGGGGAGAAGGGGAGAGAGGGAGAAGAGAGGAGAGAGGAGAGGGAGGAGAGAGAGAGTGAGGGAGGAGAGAGAAGAGGAGAAGTGGAAGAGGGAGAGAGGAGAGGGAGAAGGGACAGAGGACAGAGGAAAGGGAGGGGGACCGGGGAGGGAGGAGAGGGGAGCAGGGGAGAGAGCTGTGCCAGGTATCTTCTGCCTGGTAAGGTAAAGGATCAGTTTTATATTTGAGCATGGAGTTTTGCCCAAGTACAATCCTG
The DNA here is from genome assembly GCA_035773235.1 of Eospalax fontanierii. Classification (NCBI taxonomy): domain Eukaryota; kingdom Metazoa; phylum Chordata; class Mammalia; order Rodentia; family Spalacidae; genus Eospalax; species Eospalax fontanierii. The sequence goes on along the minus strand of CM069529.1, from coordinate 38,844,542 downwards.
ACTGAGGAGAGAGCAGTTGCAGAAGGCCTTGTAAGGTGGATCCTATCTTCACATCCCCCTCCCCACCTAAGTTCATTATTTATGCCCGCCCAGGGTTAAAATGCTTTTTCCTAATTTTTTTGAAAATTGCTCATATGTTGTTCATGAGCACATAAATAAGATGTCCTTTGAGATTGGAGAATTTTTTAAAACTTTTTGTTGTTGCTGTCTTTTTTTGAAACAGGGTCTTCCTGTAGCCCCAGCTGACCTGGAACTTGCTATGTAGACCAGGCTGGCCTTCAACTCACTATGTAGCTACTGCTGGCCTTGAACCCCTGATCCTCCTGCTTCTACTTCCCAAGTGCGAGGGTTACAGGTGTGGGCCACCATGTATTAGCCATACCTGCCTTCTCTACCCTCAGTGCTGATGGAAATTTTGCTTCATGTTCTATTTCTTTTGTCTTTGGTCTTTGTTTTTGTTTTTGTACTGGGAAGGAAAGGAATTAACTATAACCTCTCAATTTGACATCTTTTCTCAAAAATATAGAATATTTTAAAAGGGTAATTTTGAAAGTTATATAGGACTACGTTGCTTAGCACATATCATTTGAGAAAAATAGATTATAAAGCTTGTGTTATGATTCCATTTCAGTTTTATATGTATTAATTTGAAATGGCAAGAATAGTTTTTAGGATTTTGCCATTAGGCCACAATTAAATTCCTGGCTCTCCCTTCACAACAGGTTTGTCTTAGATAACCTATTTAGCTATTCTTTTTCTCATTCTTAAATGAGTCCTACATTCTCCTTTGTTCTTTATTCTGGGCAATGAGATAGTGACTTGGTACTTAGGTCTTCTCTACTTGCATATGGAAGGGCAATGGACCCACAGAGCAGCCTTCACGATTGGGTTTCTGTGCAGGTCATTCATGTTTCGTTTGCTTGTGACACATTCTAGGGAGTCTTACGGTAAGTTTAGGCATGTTATTAAATTTGTTTTCTAGGTCTAGAATAATAAGCTAATGGGTTAGAATTTAACCATATACTTTCTAAATCAGTGTATGTGTTATACTTGTATGCTTCTTCTACATTTAATAATCTCCAACTTACAATGATTTGACTTAAGATTTTTCTGCTTTATAATGGTATAAAAGCTATAAGCATTCAATAAAAACGATGCAGGCTAGATCTCTGCAGTGTGATACTGTCTTACAGTGTAGGCAGTGGTAGAAAGCTATAGCTACCAACTAGCCACACAATCACAAGGACAAACAACTGATACTATAGGGTACTGAGTTGCTAAGCTCTATTTGGGATGGTTAATCATATTAAATACATTTTTTAAAATAAAATTTTATTATTTGATAATTTCATACAATCTATTTTTATTATATTCACCCCCCTCCTCCATCTTCTCCCAGATTCATCCCTATCTTCCTAGTGTTGGAAATAAAATTTGAGGTCCAAGGACCCCATCAATACCACACAAAGAATACGAAGACAAAGTGAAAGTAACTCGGCAAGGCAGATTTTACTTTTGCAAAAGAGTACCTTGAATGGCCAGTAAAATCCGGCAAGTACACACCGACCCAAACGCTTAGGGGGGCTTTTATCCCTGATGCAAGAGAACTGTATCTTTTCCCCATTGGCTGGGGTCCAATCTCACAGTCTTTCCTGGTTGATTAGTTTAAAAGAATGGGTGCAAAGGGAGAAAAGCTCCTTTACTCCAGGCCATCAGGCTTGGGAATGTAGGCCTTTCCTTAACAAAAGTCTACAGGGTGTGGTGTAATTAAAGATCATAATTCCTTGTCATATACCAAGTTTCAAGTTTTACAGAATTTGAAAGAAAAAACTAATATCTAATATTTTGTATAGTACCTACCCAACTCCTTCTCCTCCTCCTCCTCCTCCTCCTCCCCCTCCCCCTCCCCCTCCTCCTCCTCCTCCTCCTCCTCCTCTTCCTGCTCCTCCTCCTTTTCCTCCAAAACCCAGAGTCCAGTTTGTGTTGCTCAGATACTCTAGTATGGATCCATTCTCCTGGAGCATGGTTGGCCCACCAGTGGTCACACCCTTAAAGAAAACTGACTTTTCCTCTCCCAGCAGCTATCAGTTGCCTAAGCTAGGGATGGGACTTTGTGCAACACCCCCCTCCCACCCTATGCTGGAATTTTGTCTGCCTTGAGCTTATATGGGTTTTGAGCATACTGTCACAACCACTGTCAGTTCATATGTGCAAATGCCCTATTGTGTCTAGAAAACAGAAAGTGTTTCAGTGTCTTCTACTGACTGCCTCTGGCTCTTACAATTTTTCTGCCTATCTTCAGCAATGATCCCTGAGCCTTGGGAAGAGAGGGCATGATTTAGGTGTCATATTTAGGGCTGGGCACTCTGCAATTTCTTATTCTCTGCATGTTGACTGGTTGTAGGTTTCTGTGTTAATCACCATCTACTGCAAAAAGAAGCTTCTCTGGTGAGGGTTGAGAGGTGCATTAATCTGTGAATATAAACATTAAATGCATTTTTGACATATTTTCAAACTATTATGGGTTTATTAAGACATAGCCCCATCCCAACTCCAGGAGTGCCTGCATCATGTAGGTTTGTCAAATGTGTGAGAGATTTTTTTGGATCCTGGACCCCTGAATATTTTACCAGCCACTTAAGTGGACACCCCATAGATCTCTGAAATAAATACCTGAATAGAGATGGGCATCATTTACTGTTCTCCAGGCTAGGAATTTGACACTGTTCTCACTATATCAGCTAGGACAAGCAGATCTTCAAGTTTAAGCAGGACTTCAAGACTAAGGCCTGTGTAGAAGCAGGTCCCTGGGTCAGAAGCAGCTACACTTTGATCTTATTCTGGGAAGGAATAGAAAAGGAAACCAAAGAAAAGAGCCCTTTCTCCATTAACCCTAACAAGACTGTCCCCTTTGACCAAACTTTAGACTCCTCTTTGCCCTCTTCTACACTAGGTCTTGACCTTGGCCCCTGTCCTTGTCTCTATCTGATCAAATTCTTCATCCTTCACCTTTTGTGTTTAAGTCCTTGGCTTGTCTTTTGCAAGAATCCTACCAAACCCATTTATCAAAAAACCTTTATTGTCTTCTTTTAGTAATTCTTAGTGATTTGCTGTTCACTGACATCCCTCATTCTACTCCAAGGCTATAAATGCCAACCTGTCCTTATTGTATTCAGAGTTGAGCTGGATTGCTGCATCCATTTGCATGACCCCATTGTGGTAGTCCCTCAGAATAAAGTCTGCCTATTTTTAAAAACAAGTATCAGAATATATATATATATATATATATATATATATATATATATATATATATCCCCTTTAAAAATCCTAACAAACCCAGTCCAGGTTACCACAGAGAACCACTTTTTGAAATCCAGACTTAAGTAAGAGCCAGCAGGAAAGGGCATTCTATGGCTAAGCAAATGCTTTTACTGCTAAGCTCCTTCCATTCTTAGCTCCACCCTTAGCAATAAAACCCCAGTGTGTCCTTGACCTGTATTAGACACCCTGTCCCCACCCGCACCTGCACAGCAATGGAGTTTGTGCAAGGAAATCCTTGCACTCCCCCTAGAGGTTAGAATATACACCCAACCAATTGTGTGTGGAGTTTTCCTGGTTGCTGTTTTTCAATTAAGGAAACTTAGTGAAGTATTAGAAATGTCCTGTCTGCTCCTTCATGTAGCTGTTTTCTCAATCTTTGCTTGTTCTCCACTTGGAACTAATGAAATTGGCTGTTCAGTTGTTTCATGAGTATTCTTTGATGTTATACCCAGGGAGCCAGTGAATTCCAACACATTCTGTCAAGTAAAACCCGAGTGTTTCTCCAAGTGTGTTCTGTATATCTCCTGCATAAAAATATCCTGGTGTGTTTATTTAAAATGAAGATTTCTGGGCCCTGCTCTAGACTTTCTGAGTGAGAAGCTGTTGGGAATGAGGCAACTCTTGGACATATTAAGGTTTGAGAACCTCTTGAAGACATTTCTCTAATCTGTATCTCATTTAAAATCATATTGTATGATGCTGTAATCAAACTCATCAGAGAGTATTCTATGCACAATAAGCCCAATATAGTATCATACCTGCCAGTCTTTCACCCTGAAAACAAAACCTAAGAAATACTTTCTTTAGTTAGTCCTTTGAATCTAAGCCTTTAAATACATAGTAAATACCTGTCTCCCTCTGACATTATTTGTTCCATCTAGAGAAAGGTAGACTAATGTGACGTCAGTCTGTTATTTGTTCCAGGAAGCCAATAGAAACAATCTCCTCTTAACAGATTTGTAAAATCAAACCAATTGTGCACAAACACAAGTTCGGAAAATCTAAGTGTTAACTCTCTTTAGAATCATGCTTCAAGTGTCCATTCATATGCCTCATTCCCAAACATTCCGTTTTGTTAAATCTTGATTGGCATGATATACTTGTATTTTATCAGGCATCCCAACTTGATTCCGAGACAGGTGGTTCTTAGATTTTTATTGTGGTTATTATCATTGTTGTTTTGTTTTGTTTGAACAAGGTCTTACGTAGCCCAAACTGGTTTTGAACTCAGGGATGGCCTTGCACTTCATTATCCTGCTTCTACTTCCTGAGTGCTAGAATTACATACAGGCTTTTGCCACCACACCTGGTTTTAAATTGGAAGTGAGGCTAGAACCCAGGGCTTAGTACATGCCAGGCAAGTGTTCTAGCAAGTGAACTACCCTCATCAACCCTTAGATGGTATTTTAAGAATACTGCCTTATATGCCAGACTTTCCCGACAAATACAATGTTTCTAGAATTCTCTATAACCAAGTTCCATACATATTTTATAAATTGTAAGTATTTAATGTTACTCTGAAGAAAAAGAGTAGACTTAGAGTAATTCATAGGTGACACAGTGGTCCTAATTTCACACTTTTTCTGTTACTATTGTTTATAGAAGACATTTGTCTTTCCAGATCAATCTAAACTGGACTTTTAGCTATGTCCTAAGACAATTTAAAGTAGCCACTCCAGATGGTTTGGGACTAATATATGAGAAGGAATGCATTTGATATTCTAAATCAGTATGTTGGGGGAGGTTAAGATTTCTGTTTCAGCTTCTCTAGGATGTTAAACCATCTGGATTTATTACCTAAAACCCATGACTTACGACTATAGAACACCAAAAATGTTGTTGTGACAACTGGCTAAATAGGAAAAAAAACCCTAAACTTTCATGTTGAAATTACTGTGTATTCATATTTTAAATCAAAAGTTCATGCTCATAGGGGCTGGAGAGATGGCTCAGCTGGCACGGTGCCCAGCATGCAAACATGAAGATCTAACTTCAGTCCCCTGCCGCATGCCTGTAATCTTAGCACTGGGGAGATGGAGACAGGAGGATCCCTGGGGCTCACTGGCCAGCCAGTCTAGCTGAATTATTGAACTCTAGATTCACAGCTCTAAAATAAGATGGAGAGCAGCTGAGGAAGACACCTGATGTCTAACGTGACACACACAAATTTTTAAAAATTCATATGCTCATATAAATAATTTAAACTATATAAAAGTAAACAATGAAAAAGAAGACTTTCTGCTTACCTAAATATTCAGTACCATCTGCAGAGGCAAACACTATCACATTCTGAAATAAAGGCATCTAAAAAACATTACAAGGAGCTATATAATCCATACATGTAATACCAGCACTTCAGAGTACTCAAGGTTAAGCTTGGTTCCATAATGAGTGGGCTACCTAAGACCCTGCTCCCTCCCTGCCCCCAAACAACAACAATCAAAAGGGAATATAGATGGATTTTTCCATAGAATTTTGTATGGTAAATGATGATAAAAGAAAAAACAATAAAGGGGAAAATGATGGAATTTGAGGGAAAACATTAAAATATTTTATGTGATTAACCCACCATAGTCAGAACCACCTGGGGTGAGGAATAACTAAGTGATAGAATGCCTGTCTGGCATGTGTGAAGACCTGGGTTCAATCACCAGAATTACAATAAAAGTGAAAATAAGAAAGTAGCATCTAAGCCTATAACTTCCTAAATTAAAACCATGCTTCCAAATTAAAGAAAAATACCACACTAATAAAGGTAGCCTCAAACTGTAACAAACTCAAGAGATTCTGCTGGAGGCAGATGTGAAGAAAGACCTGACGACTGACCAGATTCTGTATTCTTCTCTCTGACCTGTTCTTCTGAGTTATTCTCTCCCTCAGTTTATTGGTTTGTTTGAAATTCTAGATCACAGGTGTGATGGAAATTGAACACCCTCTCCCCAGCAGTGGTGATTTCCTTGGCACCGACAAGTCTTTGCACACCCGGTCCCAGGATAATTATCAACCAGATATCACAGTCTCACCAGCATTACTAGCTATGCAAATCCCCTTGACTTTGGCCCTGCTCTCTCTAGAGCCTCAAAGCTATTGCTAACACCTCAGAGACAGATCTTGGGTCATTGGGCTTCTCTATTCTTCTTGGTTGTCTGTACTGAAAAGAAATTCCTTTCCTACTTTGAACACTACTGGGAGGAGTGACCCAGGCTTGATCTGGTAGGACATCCAGAGCCAGGTCTGCCCAGGACTCTGGTAACAACTTGAAGGAAGCCATCAAGGGAATATTAATTTGGACCCTTTTTGACTTCAAATGAACAGCCAAACTCCAACTGACTTAAATAATACAATAAACTTAGAGAAGTAGAAATACAGATATAGGACAGGACTTGAGATTAACCTAAGTCAGGGACTCTGGCTCCATTTTCTTATAATTCTGTCACTTTTTTCTTCTTCTATATATTGAATAAATCATGAGACTGCTATTTTCCACTGTAAGTTAGTAGTTCTGATTTTTAAAAATATTTATTATTTTTATTTTATGTGAATAAGTGTAGTGCTTGCCTCTGTGTAAGTGCACCCATGTTGTGCAATGCCCATGGAAGACAGAAGGTGTTGAATTCCCCTGGAACTGGAGTTAGGATGGTTGTCAGTCACCATATGGATGCTGGGAATCAAACGTAAGTCCTCTGTAAAAGCAGCTAGTGTTCTTAATCATTGAGCCATCACTCCAGCCCCCAGTAGTTCTATTTGAAAACAATATTTTATTTAATATGTGTGTTATGTCTGCCCCAGTGTCATGCAATACCCGTGAAGACCAGAAGAGGGCATCAGATCCCCTGTAACTGGAGTTACAGGCCTTGGTGAGCAGCCCTGAGGGTTCTGGGAATCAAACCTGGGTCCTCTGCAAGAGCAGCCAGTGCAAGCAATACATTCATACACATAGAATAAAATAAAAATAATATTTAAAAATTAAAAATAAATAAACAAATCTAAAATTTTTTTAGAAGAAAAGAAAATATATGGCATACTTTTCTAGAGGCCTAGAATAATAGTCACATAACTGTGTTTCTTTCTTTCTTTTTCCCATTCTGTTATGGTAGCTCCTCAGATTCTTCCTAGTTATTGGTGCCCTGTGCCCTATCTCATCAGTGTTCTGTGAATTTCTTCTCTCTGCTGCCTTTTCATTTCTGCTCTTGCTCTTTCTTCTTTCTTCAAAGGGCACACCTCTGCTGGCTATTGACTTTCACTCATCTCTGTCCCAAGGCTGCCAATACCTTATAGGGCTGACATTCTACACCCTCACTGCCCCACACAGAGAATGTAGAAACTATTACCTCTTGAGTACCTGCATCTATTATTTATGAATACTATGAACCACAAATGACTTTGCTTTGGTGGGGAGGGCTGACTGCTAGAATGCACTTAGCTAAATTTGTATTTCTGGAGGGTGAGGTATCGTGGTTTGTATGCTCACATATTAGTTTCAGACTTTATTTGTTTTACCCCATGTTTTCATTCCTTTGGTATTATCTTCATTTTGGCAAGGTGACTCATTTAGTATTTTGAAATAAGATGGGGCAATATATAAATAATTTATGCATCAATGCTAAAATTTTTAGCTTAGAAAACTTTGCTTTTTATCATAGAACTCAGGACTGAATTTATGGTAGCTATCTTGATTTACTATATCTTTATAATGGGTCTTAAAATTAGATAATATGATTCTTTCTTTTTTTTTTCCACAGGGTGTATAATTTTTTTTTTTGAGGAAGTGTCTCACTGTGTAGCCCTGACTGGCTTGGAATTTGATAAGTAGACCAGTCTGACCTGAACTCGCCAAGATCTGCCTGCCTATGTCTCCTAAGTGCTGGGATTAAAGATATATGTCACCAGGCCTGGCTGGTTGTTTTCTCTTTTTTGAGACAGGATCTCTTGTTCCAGGCTGACCTCAAACTTGCTGTATAACCAAGAGTGGCTTTGAACCCCTGATCCTCCTGCCTTCATGAGTGCTGAGATTGCAGGCATGGGACACTTCTTTATTCTTTCATTTTAAAATTTGTTTAGTTATTTGGGTTCTTTTGCCATTTCTGTACATCTTAGAACCAGCCATCCATATATAAAACTATTATAAATTTGTAACTCCAGTGAGCTCTGTGGCTGAAGTCGTTGCTATTTACATTTTGTTACTTTCCAGTTTTGTTTGCTTTTACATTTGTCTAGCCTTAACCTTTATCCTCTGCCTGGCAGGAAAGTGGGAGAGTAGACACTCCATTTGACAAACTGCTTCCTAATCAGATTCTCGCTTGTTTTCATCCATAATATTTGGCTTTTCTGAAGCTTTTCTTCTCTAGTCTAATTTCTGCCCCACTGTGAGCAGAAAGCCTTGTCTGTGATCCCACTGTGACATCTTTCTAGAGAAATGGAACTCAACGTTAAGGGAGATTTGGAATGGGAGAAGCAGAAAGCTCTAATGATATGAATTTTTATATCCCAATTTAAGCTTACAAGTTCAGTAAATTTAAAATAATGATCTAGAGCCAAAGAAATGGCTAAGCAGATAAAGACACTTGCTGCAGTCCTGGTAATCTAAGTTCAATTTCCCAGAACCCACATGGTGAAAGAAGAGAAATGGCTCCTGAAAGTTGTCCTCTGATCGCCCTGTGTACACAGTACCCCCCCGCAACCAAAGACATACATAAACACATACATGTTAAAATATTAAAATAACAACCTAAGAACTTAAGAGAATCCCATAGCAACATACTTTGGTGGGATTTTTGTTACGGATCATCTTACTGTGGCATGTTTTCCTTTATGAGAACGTGACAGGTTGACACATAAAAATTGTGAAAGCAAAAACTCAGCAGAAAATGAACAAAGACTAGGTCAGGAAACTGCTGGAGTTTGACATAGAATGTCTCCCAGTGGCCCGGGTGTTAAGGATTGGTCGCCAGTTTGGTGCTGTTAGGAACTCATAAGATGTGGAACCTTGGGAGGGATGGAGTCTTAGCCAATTGCAGGCATGACCTCCAAGGGAGCTGTGGGATGCTGACTTTGTCTCTCTTTGCTCCCCTGTTATGTGGTGAATGTGCTTCATCTGCCTGGGTTCCTGTCTCTATGTGTCACTATGGGCCCAAAACAACAGAACCAGTCATTCATGGACTGAAACCTTAAAACTGAGATAAAACAAACCTTTCCTCTTTTTAAGTTGATCATCTCAGGTATTTGGTCAGAGAAACTGAATGCTTACTAATACACTTACAGAAGGAAAGAAAACCCAGTTATGTAATTAACACAAAGAAAAATGCTTAGCTTTGTTAACATGGGAGTGGGTGATACGTTAAGATACAGTGCTAAAGTGGATGCAGGTACCTGTAATTCCAGCTACTTGAAAGAGTGAGGCGGAGGATAGGGAATTCAAGGGCAGCTTGGGTATACCATAGTGAAAACCTATGTCAAAAAAGTAAAGGGAAAAATAGATAAAATTTTGTGTTAACTAGCCTGGCAATAATATTGAATTCTGGCAGTTGTGTGGAAAAATATAAACTCTTAATACTCAACCAGAAGGAGAATAAGATGATACAGTAAATTGGAAGGCAACACTGGCTAGTAAAGTTGAAGGTACTATAACCCAGCATCTCCATTTCCAGCCTAGTGTCATAAAGAAACACTCAAGAATGTGTATCAGGGAAATGATCTATAAATGTATTTTTATTTTTTTATGTTTTATGGTGCTGAGACCCTGGGGCCCTGTGCATTATAAGCAAGCCCTCTGCCACTCAGCTATGTCCCCAGTGACAGTTGCAGTCATATTAGAAGTAGCACCAAGACCAGCAGCAGTAGAAGGATAGAGTACAGTATAGTTCACAGAATGGAATACCATATAACAGAGAAAATGCAGAAGCAGAGTTGAACCTCAGGAATGTGACTGAAAATGAAAATGAAGTTTCAGGGTGTATGGAATATGATTTCATTCAAATAGACTTTAAAACATGCAAAACTAATAATACATTGTATAGATGGTTAGGCCATAAGAATTCAAAGATAATGAAATTTAGGATGGTATTTACTTCTTTGAAAGAAAAAAGGAGGAAAAGAAGGAAGAATCAAAGGAAGCATTGAAGGAAGGAGAGGAGACAGAAGAAAAGGAAGAGGGAGGGCCCTGGACATGATGGTAATGTTATTTTTTTAACTGAGTGACAGATACATAGATATGCTCCTAATTCTATTTTCTAGATAATATACACTTTTATAATATTTTTCTGTTCAATAATAGATCTCTTCTAAGTGAAAATAAAAGTTCCCAAAATGTGATTATGTGTCTTAAAACTACAGAATCAATTTACCCACTTATTTTTTAATTTATTTTTGTGTATATTGTATGTATGCATACGTTCACATGTATGTGATATGTGCTTATGCATGTGTGTGGAGGCCAGAGGTTGACATTGGTATGTTCCTCAATCTCTTCTCCACCTAATTTTTAGAGACAGGCTTTCTCACTGAATCTGGCTCTCACAGATTTGTCTAGACTGTCTTGCCAATGAGCTCTGGGATCCATCAGTCTCTGCCTCTTTTGTGCTGAGATTACAGATGTGTGCTGTGCTGCTGTGCCCGGCATTTTACATGGGTTCTGGAGATCTGAACTCAGGACCTCATGCTTTTCTGGCAAGTACCCTACCATCTGAGCGGTCCTGCCAGACCTCATGGTTTTCTGCAAGAATTGGAACCTATAGTGAAACTTTAAATTTTTGTTGAAAACTCAGAATCATAAAAAAAAAAAATTTCAAGGTAAAATAAAAAATAATTGGTCTTGGCAATTAATTTCAAGGCCTCTTAAATGACACTAAGGATCATTCAACCCCATTTCTTCATACTGAATATAGGCAGCTATCCAAGAATAAAATGGGTTTCTTGCTGAGTTTTGTGTTTTGAAGCTGTAAGAGCCTTTTAAAAAATGAGTGGTGGGGAGACAGCACAGCGTCTGCTTCTCCAAATACTGGAGAGCACACCGTGGTTTTGTATTGTTTTGAAAATAGCTTTTAGTTGGAGGAACTTTAAGGAGTTCATTGTAAGTTCAATTATATCTGAAGTGATATAATTTATTATAATTTATTAGTTGTTGAATATCCATGTACTCTCTCACATTTCCCAGTTCCCTTCTGTTAGGTGGGCCTCTGCGAGTAGTTATGACACGTGAACTGAGTGGAAGTGATATGTGTCACTTCTGGGACAAAGCACTCACTAGTTTTTGACGTCTTGCTCTTTTCCTGCCACAGCAACTGCAGAGGCCAAATGTTGAGATGTCATCGTCAAAATGTGGAGATGGCTTGCCTGGAAGAGAGGTGTCTGGAAGAGGCAGGTGCCTACAGCCAACTTTGTGTAAGTGGAAAATAAATTCCATTGAATTGAACCAGTAAATTTGGGGGTTATTTATTACTACAACATAATGTATTCTATTCTTACCAATATACCTAACTGTGCTCTCTCTCACATTCACCATGTTTCAAACTTCCCATGATTATCCAAAACATCATATGTAATCTTTGACATTCACATAGATTGGAACATTAAAATTCCTATGGGTGGAATATCTCTTGTTGGAAAATTTTGATGGCAAAGAAATTCTTATTTTTTTTCATCCTGAGTGAAAAGAAAATCCGAAGAAAAATATGACACTGATAACTGATACAGAATATATGAAATTTGGTCTTACTTAAGCTCTTGACTCACTTGGAATAACTGGGAAATCCAAATTTTATTTTTGTATAGTTTATTAAATGTAAATCCACTTCTTTATCAATACCAACTAAAATTATGGAGAATAGTACAATAGTTCCTCTAGGACCTACTTATTTATCTTATATATTTCATTAATTTCTTTTAATATTTTCCTTTAATTAATTCTCTTTTAATTTCCTTAAAGAGCAAGGAATTTAATATATTTCCACAGAATTGAAAGTAAAAGGTTAGGAGGCTGGAAAGATGGCTGAGTGGTTAATAGTACTGACTGCACTTGCAGAGGACCCAGGTTCAATTCCCAGCACCCACATGGCAGCTAACAAACATCTGTAACTACAGTTTCAGGGGAATCTAATGCCTTCCTCTGACTTCAGGCATTGCACAACACGGATGTGCACTACACATATGCAGGCAATACACTCATTTACATAAAATGAAAATAATAAATAAAAAAATTTAAGTAAAAGATTAGGTAATTTGCTCTAAAATATAACTGAACAAAATTAGGAAAAAGTCAACCCCCAAACTGGACTCCTCTTTTTCATCTATGTTTTTGTTTCCTGTAAGGGTTAGAAGATGGATTAGAGGAAGAGCTGAAAAGGCTGAGATTAGATGTCCATTCCCAAGAATGACATTAAGTAATTGGAAAAAGTGTTCCCATTGGAGAAAACTAGAGAAAGCTAGGACAAAATGTAAAATCATCTCTCCAGAAATAGAAGACAGAATAGTGAGGCATTATTAGTCTAAGATCTTGGAGAAAGTGCAGATCTGTATCCATCAGCACAGACAGGTGCCAGTTTTGTCTTGAGATTATTCATCAATCCAGTTCAGGTGGTGAAAGGCTTGATGATACCATCAGGGGTTAGGGAACAAAAGTCTGCATCTCACACCAGTCCTATCTGGGACAAGTGCCCTTCACCTTGAGTTGGGACTGAAAGGACAGAGCAGAAGGAAAATGTCTAACATGCTGAATCACCTTCCTAAAAGAAGACAAAGAGTAACACAGAAGCAATGCTTAATGAGACATTCCTTGAAAGTTGTTCAACTCTAGACATCAGTCCAGAAATACAAGTTGACAAATGTATCACAAGAACACAAAGGAAGAAAGCCACATGTCGAAATGCAACAGGGAAACCAAATCCAAGGCTTCCTGAAAATATTAAGGACAACCAGAAGCAAGTGATTACCTTAATAGAAGGAATGGTTTAACTGAAAACTTCTTGGCAGCAATTATGGAAGCCAAACTCTTAAGGAAGGACACTAGAAATGTGTTGAAGTAAATAGCTGTCAGTCTAGAATTATATCTCCAGTGGAAACACTGGAAACAACCTCATTTCAGTAAACTATGCCTTCCCCTCTGGGATCTACTGCAGGTATAATTTGGTGTACTGCTTGACAAGTATGCCAGTCACTATTCATCAAAGAAGCTTCTTTTGCGATAGATGGAGTTCTACAATTGGTCACATACAGAGAATAAGTGTCTGTGAAATGCCCAGCCCTAAGTGATACATCTACAAAAATGGAACCTCTATACCTAAGACTTGTGGATCATAGTGGAACAAGGGGTAGAGAGACTACTGACACATCTCTCAACTCTCAAAGAAGCTCCCTCATGCAATAGAAGTCCATAAAACACAAAAGGCGATAAATGGCCCAAGTGTAGAGAATAAGAGTCTGCAGAGTGTGTGTCCCTGGACAGGACTCCTATATTAAATTCCACCCACACAGGGCTCAGGGATCATTATAGAAGAGGGAGCAGAGAGATTGTAGAGCTAGGGGGGGTGGTGCATGACCATATGGAAACAGTCTTACAGGCTCCTGGGGCCTTGTTCATATGAACCTACAGCAATAATGTCAGCATGCATATGACCCATGAAAACTCAAGCGGACAAAAACCCAGCATAGCACTGGGGAAATGGACAGCAGACCCCATTCTTAGCCAAAGAACTATTGGCAGTTGATTACTGCTGGGTGAGGGAGAGTATATCTTCTTTAAGAGAGTGACTCAAGATAGGCTGATTAGACAACAGTAGATGAACTTGCATTGAGGGACATCTGGGGACACTAACTTGACTTAATAGACCTTAACATAAATGACAGAATGCATGAAAACTGTCAGGGGAAGGGGGTGCTATGGGAGTGTGTGGATGGGGGAGGGGGCATAAAGATGGTTAAGTTGTTTCGTATGAAATACACAAAAATTCAGTATCTTTTTAAAAATGACCTTGAACTCTGGTTCTCCTGTCTCCACCTCTGAATGCTAGGATTACAGACATATGCCACTCAATTTGGTTTTATTGGTGCTGGGGATGGAACCCAGGGCTCTTTGCACGCTAGGACAATTCTGCCCACAGAGCCACATCTCGGCCCCACTGCTTCTCTTTCCCTCACTCTCCTCCTGACTTTCAAGCTGCACGTTCTTGTCAGTAACTCTGCAAGCAGCCAGGTAGAGGTGGGAGGAGTAGTAAGAAGCCAAGAAAGTCTTCATTTGGCTGACATTTTTGTAGAATGGTTTTACCTTCTGTAAGGCTAATAAATATTTGAAAAGGATTTTATGATTTTTATTTTATGTGTATGAATGTGTTGCCTACATGTATGTAAGTGCACCCATGTCCTGCAGTGCCTGTGGAGTTCAGAGGAGGGTGTCGAATATTCTCCATGAATATTCTTTAAAAAATTTATTTGTATTTTAAAAAATGCATCCTAGATACAAGTTCTTTTTCAGTAGTATTTGATATAAATATGACTCTTACTCTTGAATTTGCTTTTCCTCTCTGAATGGGGTCTTGATAAATACAAGTTACTAATTTTAACATAGCTAGAATATAATTTATCATTCTACTCTAAGTTAATGCCTCCCACCTCCCCATTTGAGAAGTTCTCCCTTGATCACTTTAATTTTTATTTATTTATTTATTCATTCATTTTATTTTTTGTGTGTGAGCATTTTGCCTGAATGTAAGTGCACCCATGTGTGCAATTCCTACAGGGGCCAGAAGATGGAGTCAGATACCCTGGAACTGGAGTTACAAACAGTTGCTAATCACCAATGGATGTTGGGAACTCAATACCAGTCCTCTACAAGAACAGCCAGTGCTCTTAACTGCTAAGCAATTTCTCCAACCCCTTGGTCACTCCATCTCAACCCCCGCTGTCACTTTTTAAATCACATGCTGAATCTTTTTCTGATTAAGGTACGTGTGTGTGTGTGTGTGTGTGTGTGTGTGTGTGTGTGTGTGTGTGTTTTGGTAAGTATCTGTCCTACTTTGCTTCTCCATTGTTGTGACAAAAAACTCTGACCAATACCAACTTAGGGAGGAAAGGATTTACTTCGCTTACATCTCCCAGATCACACAATTCTTCAGGGAGTCCAAGGTAGGAACTCAGGGCAGGAACCTGGAAACAGGAGCTGAAGCACAGGCCATTGAGGATTGCTGCTTACTGACTTGCTCCCCTGGCCCATGCTCAGCCTGTTTTCTTATACAGCACACAACAACCTGCCCAGGGTTGCTACCACCCACAGTGGGCTGGGCCCTGTCACATCACTCAACAATCAAGAAAATACCCCACAGGCATGGCCACAGGCCAGTTCAATAGAGGCAATTCCCCACTACAGGCCCTCTCAACCCAGGTGTGTCAAGTTGACACTAAAGCTCTCTACTAAGGATCAAATCCAGGGCCCCACACATTCCTCATAAATTTAAAATCCAAGTTTAGCAGCCAGCATGATGGCTCATTGGGTACAGTGCCTAACACTAAGCCTGATGGCATGAGTTTGATCCCCAGGATCTACATGGTAGGAGAGGACAAACTGTGGTAGGTTGTCTTTTGACCTCCATATGTGCACTGTGGCACATTCAAGCTCACCCACAGATATGCATATACACAAATATATAAATATAATGTAATAAAAATAGAATCCTATTGAATAGAAGATGGCCTAGCCAGGATTCATTTCTCACTTCTTCCATGATTACAAAACACAATTGATAAAAAAAATGTATTAAAGAAAACATAGACCCTATATCACAAGTCTTTTGGCCAAACACACCTCACACTCACTAAATCAGAATTCTTGTCATGGAGCTTGGATGTGTAGAATTTTTTGAAAATTGCCCAAGAATTATCAGTTGCATTTAATAATGATTGCAAAGCAATGGAAAATTATACTAAACTAAACTCAAGTGCTCAGAATGTTGTACAAGGTAGGAGATGGTTTCAAGTAGGGTTTGGAAAACAGGTTCTGGACAGGGAGTCCAAGGCTGATACAGAGTAAGAAAAGCAGTTGGATCTGTCTTGAGTCTTCAAAGTCGACTTAGCAGAACAAGAGCAGTTTTAGTTCAAAGGCAGGACTAGAATTCAGATGTCTGATAAGAAAGACTAAGAGTAGGCAGGAGGCGGAAAGAGCGAGGAGAGTGCTTGCAGATAAAAACTGTTTTGCTTAATCAGACAAAAAATTGGTTTTCATTTTTAAGATTTGTGAACATACAATTTTTAAACCTTTGAATCTTAGAGTGAGGGAAGCTTCCAAGACTATCTGGCAGAATTCCATGTGAAATTTAAAATTTCTTTACATATATAACAGATAACAAGTAATGCACTTTACATTTCCAAATGCTAGCTGAAAGGATTTTTAAAGTATTCACCATAAAGAAATGCTAAATATTTAAGGAGATAGGTATGTTCTAGGTTTTAAACACTATTCAGTGAACAAGTGTATTAAACAGTACATGTGTACGACTGCTATGCTTTTATGTTTCAATCAAAAATAAATTTTAGAAGTTAAATTGGAGTGAAAGTCCTTCTTTGTCATGAGCTCAAAATTCTCCTCCTCAAATTTCACTCATTGTCATATTTGAGACGAGAGGACAGGTGTCAGCTGTGAGAGAGTGTTGTCTTACTAATAAATTTATTTAATGACATTCCAAAGGAAAGGATAAAAAGGGTCTAAGTTAATTTTTTTTCAACTGTGGGATCAAATTTAAATAAATAGGATAGTTTAAGAAACAGCTATTGGAAGGCAGGGGAATAAGGTGGAGTAGGGAGAGGGTTAACCAAAACTAAGAACGCATGATACAGCCTTGTGAAGACCGACGACTCTGTAAACTAATTAGAGATACAGTTTTAAGAAAGAATTTGAATGGAGACACCCTGTGTGGGTGGATACCAGAAACCATGTGTTTTCAAATGAAAATCCTGCTGCCAGGGGTGAGATACCACCCTATGAGTAATTTGTAGGGTCAATGCCTGGCTCCTAAAATAATACAGCTATTGCCACTTTGGGTTGCCCCCACCAGAACTAGATAGCAACATCCTGTGGCTAAAGATACCACACACTTTTGTTGTAGGACACAGAGAAATCAAGCTGGATCTGCGCTGGAAGCTTACTCCTACTGGCTAGCTTCCATAGTGCCAGAAGATGCAAAATGCAGGCCACTGAAAGGGAAAACCATCTTACCTAGCTGTGCAACCCACCAACTAACTGCACTACCAACCTGCTGGGCAAAATGTCTCATTTTGTGCAATAGTGGCATGACTGTAATGGGGGTAGCCAAACACTTCTTGATTGTATTTGAGGCCCACTCCACAAGAGGAATTTCGTGCCTAGTACCATAACGCTAATCAATAGTCCATGGTTGGGGAGGTCACAGACCCTAAAAAGAAGCTACCACTGTTGTTTTGCTAAATTGACATGTTCCTGTCAAACTGCACATAATATTTATGCCCACAGATTAGTGCTACTCTCAGAGTTAATCAGAGAACTGGGTGCTGTTTACTTCAGAGACTCACAGCTGATCAAAGTGCTGAGAATAGTGAAATAGTGAGAGAATAGTGAAAGAGTCTGTGGAGTGCTCTGCCCTAGGTGAAACATCACTCCCTCCAAGACTCAGGGAACATCAAAGAACAAGGGGTAGAAAGAATGTAAGAGCCAGAGAATGGGAAGGTGTGCTGTGGAGTGCTGTCTTCTGGACATGACATGCAATTCTGGTCATTGCACTCATGAATTCACAGCAGCAGTGGCTACCTGCAAAAGACCTGCACGAGAATAGACCCATCAACATTCCATCATGGATATAGGAGGGCCTCACGAGACTGCAACTATCCCTGAGGGTAGTGGCAGTTAATGATTGCTAGAAGGAAGGGCAGATATTTTCTTTTTGGTTTACTTATTTTAATTTTTTGTGTATGAGTGTTTTGTATGCTTGTATGTTAAGTGCACCCATGTGTGCAATGCCCATGGAGGCTAGAACAGGGTGTTTAATCCCCTGGAACTAAAGTTACAGATGAATGTTAGTTGCCATGTCGGTGCTGGGAACTGTCCAGTGCTCTTAATTTCTGAGCCATCTCTCTAGCCTGAGAAATTTTCTTCAGTGAAGTAGACATGGGTAAGTTGTCCATGCTCTGGTAAATAACCCCTCCCATAATCATATGAGAATCTGTCTCTGTCTCTCTCTCTCTAACACACACACACACACACACACACACACACACTCACACACACCAAAGCAAAGGGAAATTAGGTGGAAGGAAGAGGTTCAGTGGAAGAAAATAAGAGAAGGTAATGGGAGGCTGGAGAGTTGGGTCAGTGGTTAAGAGCACTGGTTGCTCTTGCAGAGGACATGGGTTCAATTCCCAGCACCTACACGGCACTAACTACGGTCCATAATGCCAGTTCCATGGGAAACCCAATGCTATCGTATGACCTCCGGGGGCATTGCATGACACAGGTGCACTTACATATAGACAGACACATACACATAAAATAAAAATCAATAAATGAGAATTTAAAATCAGAGAAGGTAATGGAAAGTGAATATGATCAAAATACACTATATACATGTATGAAACGGTAAAGATTAATTATTTTAAAAAGAAACACCTGTCTTTAAGAAAGAATTTTTGCAAGTTAATTCTTTGTTTTAGCTTTTGCAAAGCAAATATATAACCTCCAAATTTAGCTATGTGGTATTTAGTATGGCAAACACAGAAAAATTTAGAAGACACATCATTTAGGAATTTTAGGAGGAGAAATATAATTGGTTGGAAGTAACAAAATGTGCAACTAAAAGTAGCTTGTCCCCTGTGACCCATAATATGCCATTTTACAAAATGTCTAGAACTTTGGGCAGGCTGCTGGATGCCTGAGCGCAGATTTGCTGTTCGCACGGCTTTCCTTTTCTTTGCCACAAGATGGCGCAGCTGCTCAAAACATTAGCGCTTTGGAGCACGAAGACCAGGAAGGAGCTGGAGCAGACACTTTCTCTTCCTCTCCTTTTAGAAAGTTTCCTTAGGTAGAAAAAAAATTGGAGGCTCCCAGCAAAGTTCCTGGGGAACTTCGTCACGAGTTCCTTGTCAAGATGACATAGAAAACGAGAGTGCCGTGATTTACTTAGACCCTGAGAGCATGGTTTGCTTCTAGGGCAAATACGACTCTTACTTTATTTACATATTTAATGTTTTTGTTTTGTCTTTTTAATAGAAAGATGTGCAAAAGAGCTGTTGGACAGGATACCGAGAGTGTCTGCCAGAGCAGCACCGGAGAAATGGTACACCTTAACCCCCACCCCCAGGCTATATGTCAAAGTGTAAGTCAATGCCTTTCAAGAAACGGTTTTTCTTCCTTTAATAATTACCAATTCTCTGCAGTGACTTAGAAATATGATTAAACTAAATTTACTGCCATCAAAAGTTTGATGAATATAGAAATTAACAATAAAACTATCTTTCAAAGTCACTGCTTCTAGCCCAAACTTCTTGCTCTAGCTCTTATTTTACCGCTGCTTGACTTGTACGAATCACTTCCAATTTACATATTATAGAATAGAGCCTTACATGGAGAAGAAGAAATCATTTTCAAATTAGACATTCCATCTAGAACTGACAGCGGCTGATTCCCAGCACTGTCTTTAATGTCTGACATGCTTTTAGATGAGAGTAATCATATTTGCAGTGACTCTCAGGATAAAATTTTCTCCTCAAAGCTCATTTTATGAAGTTTTTTTTAAGTTCTGAAGAATAAAGCAATTATTCTTTCATTTTGAAATTACATGTCAAGTCCAGAAACACTGAACTCTTTAATTTAAAATATTCATGTCAGTAACGGGAACAGACCGCTCTCATATTCTACCCCCTTCTCTCAGTGCTCCTTACTTGTTTTGGCAGACTCATTCCTAACTGGATTTCCATTTTACACCAATTGTCTCAAGCTACAGCTGTTTATGGACAGCTGTTCTGGCTACCCTCTATGTGGCCCATACTTCCGTGGGAATCCTTGTCTCTCAGTGTGACAGTTTTTGCTGGGGCTTCACCCCTGGCTGAGGCACTGAGTCATCTCTGGGGTTTTACTGATGAACAGCATCCTGGTTCAGCACCAGTGAGTGATGATGGGTGTCGGAATCCTGCAAGAGATATTCTCCGTCCTGAATTTTCTTTTGCCTGAAGGGATGTAGCACCCAGAGTGGCTATTGCAATATTGATAGGTCAAATGGGAACCAGTCTGTGAACAAAGCTGAGTGGGAGGAAAAGGAGGAGACAGGAAGTGGGAGAGAAAGTCCTCCTAGACTCTTTATTTTATTTTATTTTTTACATAATCCAGTAAACTCCTGTTTTGCGTAAGCCCATGTTTGGGTCTAATTTATACATTGGTTTAGAATATCATGACCAAGAAAATTCTCAGACACTGAATATTTCATAAAAGTTAATATAGAAAACACTCCGGGAACAAATACACTTGTAACTATGTCCAAAAGTTTCAGTCGTCTCTTTAAATAATAATGCCCACTTGTCCTAGAAGAGCAAGTTAGCATTCTCTGTATTATATGCTAATGTACTCTAATCTTTATGATGATACTGTGATATTGTGCTATGCAAGCAGTTTCTTCAAGACTGGGCATATATATTTGTTTCCTTTTTGAACTACGATTATTTATCAAAACCATGGAATAAAATAATTTTGGCTGTATTTAGAAATATTGGCAAATTATAGGTATACATAAACCTCTCATTCTGAAGTGATAATCTTAGAGTGTGATGCTTAAGTTTCTCTGGCCATTTCTTTTGCTCTAATAATACCCTGGTGGGAATCAGGCACACCAGGCTGACCTAGTTGATGTGACCACACTCTCACAGCTTGATGGAGGGTCATATGAGCCTGGAAACATAGCATACTGTAGAGGAATTATTCCCTTCAGAAAAGTTCCCAAGTCAATAGTTCTAGCTGCCTCTTTTGTCACTGTCCATCTTAGGTGTCCCCATCTTTGTTAAAACCACGAGAAGCCTTTTGTGATGGGCCATAATGATGTCGTGGTAACTTGAGTGGTTCCCAGAAACAGATTCAATTTGTTTTTTTTGTACAGTGGAAACCATATGGCAAATTTGCCTCTTTATGGCACTAAACGACACATTGATTATGCCATTGATTAAGGTTATCCTCATAAGCAAGTGTCCCTATTGTATATAATACAGCTCTATTGGCAATGCTATGTGAGGGAAATATGTTTTTTTTTTAATAGATAACTTACATGACTTAAATTAAGAGCTACTTTGTCTCTCATTCCTTTTCTCTGTATGTCTAGTTTCTTCCCTGAGAATCAATTCATTTTGTCTTCGATGCATCCTCCCAGAATAAGTTTTCACATTTCATCAAATGCAGGTAAATATTACCTTTCTCCTTACTTCAGCAACAGATACCTTATTCCTCACTGAAGGTATCTTTTTTTTGTGAGGTCTATGCCTGTGTGTGTTCCCATGTGTGTAGATGCACATGTATGTGTGTATATGGAGAGCCCAAAGTTGATGCCGGGTGTTTTCCTCACTTGCTCACCACTTTTATTTGTTGAGGCAGAGTCTCTCACTGAGCCTGGAACTTGCTGATTTTGGCTAGTTTGGCTAGCCAGCTGAGGATACAGTCTCTACTTCTGAGAGCTAGGATTATGCAGCTGCCACACCTGCCCAGCTTTTATATGGGTTCAGGGTATCTGAACTCTGGTCCTCACACTTGCATGGCAGGCTCCTTATCCCTAGCCATCTCCCCAGCTCTGCCTGCTGAAGGTATCTTGGACTTATTTCCATTTTCATACCAACAGAACTTCTTCATTCTGGCAGCCTCTTGGCACCCCACAATTTCATAATACTGTGATTTCACCAGTGTCCTACTGGTGGATATTTTTATTACTCACAAATTCTGACACTTACAAACAATGCTATCATGAACAAACCTGTATGTGTGTCAACTTGACCTTGGGTGAGTGTATCTTTTTTTCTTTCCTTCAGTGCTGAGGATGGAACTTTAAGCCTCCTGCATGCTACGCAAGTACTCTACCACGGAGCTACATTCTAGCCTTAGAGTGTATATTTGAAATAAATTTCTAGAAGTGGAGCTTTTTCTTTTGTACCTAGGGCACATGTGCTTATAATTCCTCCCAAAATTTTAAAGTTTTATTATATTTAAAAAATAATACATGGCATCATAAAAATTCCACACAGAATAAAACCATCTACAGTGAAAAGTTCATCCTCTGACCCCTCAGCTTCCACGTTTCTTCACCAGAAGTCATCACTGTGTGTATAATTATATACATAATACTCACAGACTTTTTTGCATGCATGTATGTTGATATATATGACTAAATATATGACATTATTTAGTTTTGCTTAAAAGGAGTGAACCTCATACACCATTCTGCACCCTCAGTTTTTCTTCACTATATATGTGGTATGTGTGTTTCTGTGTATATTTGTGTGTATGACAGAGAGAGAGAGAGAGAGAAAGAGAGAGAGAGAGAGAGAGAGAGAGAGAGAGAGAGAGAGACTCTCTCAGTATGAGGCCAAGTTGACCTGGAGCTTTCTATGTAGCTCAGGATTCTTAAGTCTTCCTGCCTCCACCTTCCAAGTGCTGGGGTTACAAGCATGTACGGGCACACCCAACTCATTCAGTTATGATAAAGCGGAACATTTTTCTTTGTATAAAATCCATTTATATCTCTTTCTGGAAACTATTTTTACTTTGGGAAGGTTATCTTCTATCATGCTAGTTTTCTCTTTTTTATTTTTATTTTATTCATTTTTATTGTAGGAGGGGTGTCACAGGTTATTTCTCTCCTCCACCTATGTATGGGTTTGGGAATCTAGCTCAGATCACCAGGCTTGAGCAGCAAGCACATTTACCCACTGAGCCATCTTAAAGGCCCTAAATTTCTTATTTATTTATAGGGACATTTGTTAGTTTAGGAAATTTACCCTATGATATGAATTGCAAATTTGGGGAGAAGATTGTTGTACATAGAAATATCACGTAAGAACTGTGCTACCTTACTATAGTTAAAATGCTTAAGCACAATTTTCAAAAGAGCAAGTATAGAGAACTTTCCTACTGAAAGAAATCACAGATGTTTGAGGTTCTGGTTAATCAGTTATTTTGATCTGATCATTCTGTATTATATACGAGACTGAAATATCTCTTACTCCATAAATACGCACAATTGTATGACTTAGTGATTTAATAATTTAAAAATAACTGGATCACTTCCACAATAAGCATATAAACCTTTCCCAACTATTAGGAGAACATTGCACATATAAAGCTCCACTTCAAGAGAACTAAACTTCCAAAATGAGGTTTTAGCATGAAAGACTGTCATATTTTACAATAGAAGCAGATACATACTGTTCTGAAACAGGAAGATAGTGCACACATTTCTGTGACATTAACTGTATAATTTTGAATAACTTTTAAGAACTACAGTTTATATTTTTTGAGAAAGGATCTCACTGTGTAGACTGGCTAGCCTGGAACTTGCTATGTAGACCAGGCCAGCCTTGAACTCATAGGGATCCTCCCGCCTTGGCCTCCCCAGTGTTGGGATTAAAGTCATTCACCACTACACCTGACTGAAATCTAATGTTTTGTGTATAATGTAGCAAACAGAGTTCTGTCAAATTAAAATTTCTGAATATGGCCCAAGCACCCAGAAAGATGAAAGATCACCTCTGTGTGCTTCCTGACCTCTCTTTTGAAGGCTATTACATTACACTAAAAGTAAGTTCACAGTTTTGTTATATTATCTCCTACTTGCATATAGAATGTTCAACAAAGATATCTACAACTCAAGTTACAAAGGAGAAGTTGGGATTTAAGAAAATAAAATTATTATTTGTATGACATGAAAAAAAACGTGTTATTTGGCCCTGAATACAGTAGAAAAACAGTTTGTGAACTAAAATAAGGCATAGAAATTTTCACTTGGTTTACTTGGTTGGCTGTAGAATGTTTGAGACATCTTTGGTGGTGGGGGGTTGGAGAGAGAGGAGTGGCTTTGCTTCTTATGTATGGAATAATGGATGTAAAGCTGTAATTAAGTCACTTGTTATGAGCGTGAGCCAAGTGACCTGTGGCCACTGGCTTTGATTTTCATTTGTTTATTCTTTATATTAAACACGTCATGCAATCTCTCATAGCTTTCTTCAAGCTTGGGTAACGGATGGGAGTCACACTCACAGCCTTTTTATTCCTTCTTTTGATTTCTACATACACCATCACCCTCTACCCTTAATAGATCTTTGGATCAGGAAATTTATGTACTAAACTTGTCTTTGAATTTATTCTTGCTTAATGATCTTTTGTATAACCAACTCCTTGAACAAATAGGTCTTGTGTTTTGTGATCATATAAACAATTTTATTTATTTATTTATTTATTATATTTTATTTGATGTGTATGAGTGTATTGTCTGCATGTATGTGAGTGCACCCATGTCAGGCAATGCCCATGGAGGTCAGAAGAGGGCCTTGGATCCCTGGGAACTGGAGTTATGGATGGTTGTTAGCTGCCATGTGGATACTGGGAATCAAACCTGGGTCTTCAGCAAGAGCAGCCAGTGCTCTTTACTGCTGAGCCACCTCTCTGGTCCCCAAGCAATTTTATTTTTACCTTCAGCTGTCTCTTTAAATAGTCAGTGAAGGAAGCCTTTGCAGTCCTCTGTGGATGCAAACTCGAGTGTCCCCATCACATTCCTGGACATTTTCAGGGAAAAAAATCCTCACCTTCATTTTATATCACAAATACAGCCTAACTATAGTGGGTTTCTTCGTTTGTTTGTTTGTTTGCCTTAGATTTCATTTTCTTTTAAATTGTGTGTGTGTGTGTGTGTGTGTGTGTGTGTGTGTGTATCTGTGCACATAAGTGTAGAGAGCCTTAGAGGCCAGAAGAGGGTGTCAGATTCCCTGGAGCTAGACACCAGCACATTTATACACATGCAGGCATAACACTCATACACATAAAATAAAAATAAATACCCGCCCCCAAAATTAAGAAAAGTGAGCATGAGCCAGTGAGAGAGCTAGAGAGCTGGCCAGTAACAGCTTTTCTCCAGGGTTTCTACTCCAGGTTTCTTCCTTGAGTTCCTGCCCTGACTTCTCTCAGTGATGGATTGACTTGGAAGTGTAAACTAAAATACACCCTTTTCTCCCTCAACTTGTTTTTGAGTCAGTGTTTTATCACAGCAACAGAGAGCAAGCTAGGATATCTCTCCTTCCAGGCAGTTGCTCCAACTAAGGAGTTCTGCCAGGAGGTAGGACGGAAGAGAGCACAGTGGGAAGTGCTTACTCAGCCGGTGCCAGATAGCTTCCCACTCTGGGCTGAGACAGACCTTCACATGTGAAGACTCCTCATTATACAAAGGTGCCAATATAGTTGCGGGGAGGGGGAGGCATTTGTAAAGCAGACTGTCCATGCATATAAAGTACCCTTGACCTCTTGCAACACTTCACATACTAACATTAACTTGAGAGGCGTCATAGAACTAAGTGTGAGAGTTAGACCAATAAAGAATTTTTATAGCTGGAGAATATTTTCATAACCTTGAGGTAAGCAATGATTTCTTAAACAGACTATAGGAATTATCAAATATTTGTATATACACGTGGCAAAGAACTCCTACAGAATATATAAAGACCCCTTCGTTTCAGAAAGGAAAGACAAACAATGGAATTTCATGCAACCCTAAAGACAAATGAAATCATGGCATTTGTAGGAAAATGAACACAATTGGAAATAATTATCTCAAGTGAGATAAGCCATACCCCAAAAGACAATTACTGCATGTTTCTCTCACATGTACAGTGTCGTTTTAAAATTTTGAGCTGGTCATGGTGGCACATGCCCTTAATCTCAGCACTTGGGAGGCAGAGGTAGGCAGATCTCTGTGAGTTCAAGGCCAGCTTGGTCTACATAGTGAGTTCCAGGCCAGCTGCAGCAACAGGGAAGTGTGTGTGTGTGTGTGTGTGTGTGTGTGTGTGTGTGTGTGTGTGTGTGACTAAATTAGAAAGGGGATCATGAAAGGGAAGGAAGAGCTCTTAAGGGAGGCGCTAAACAAATAATGAAATAAGAAATGTGATTTAAAAAAAAAGCAGAAGTTGGGAAGACAGGGACCCAGCTGAAGGAGGGAAAAAACATAGGGAGGAGTCTGGGGGAGGGAAAAATGAAAGCAAATTATAGTGACATCTGTATAGAGACACCATGTTGAAACCCGTCGCTTTGCATGCTAACCCTCAACAGAAATGAATGCTCATATCCACCAAAAGACATCTGGCTGAGAGGGAGCACAAAGGAACCTTCTTGGGTGTGGTGATGTTCCATATCTGTATCTGAGTGTTGGTTATATGGGTGTGGTTACTTTAAAAAAGTTACCACACTACGTATCTAGGATTTTATTGTACACAGCTCCACCTCAAAGAAAAAAAAATGCCAACTCATTTTTCATTTCAGTTGCCTTGCCATTTCTTTCTTGCTTGAACCCTTTCATCTCTGCTTTGAGTGCTTCTTAGAGTTTCTTTTTCTGTAGCTCCTAGAGTTCGTGGAGATTAATTTTGGTCACAATTTTCACCATTTTTGTGGTAAGGTCTTTCTTTGTGTGGTTTGCCAGTCTCCCCTCCCCCACTGGTTCTTGTAGTTTTGTAAAGATCTGTGCTGTTTCCCTTTGATTCTTTCTCACCTTTGAATAAGACTGACCCACTCTCATTTTCAGGGGACAACATGTGAATTATACTTCCTCCAGGGGGCGCTGTTCACATGGACTATAATTGTGAATAATGTCTCAGGTACCCTGCAGTCTAGACTGTTGGCTGATCACTTATGAGCAGCGTGCCCACCTTTGCCTGAAATCTCCTGATCCCAATAGGGTGCCTTCTTGAGTTTGTGTGAGCTGGTCCAGCCTTTCTTTCTCTGCAAAGAAGAAGGTCAGCAACTTCAGGATTGTGCATTTCCCCCGTTGCTGCTCCTCCCCGTGTCCCAGTGAGTGAGTCTATAGGATTCTTTCCTCCTCTGCTGCCCTGGCCTCTCTATAGTTCGGAATAGCGCCCAAATCTTGTTCTTTTTTTTTTTTTTAAAGTTATTACATTTATTTATTTTGTATGTGTACATATGTGGAGGTGAGTGGACAGTTTGTGAGAGTCGCTTACCTTCTTCCTTCATGTGGTTTTGGGGCTCCACCTCAAGTTATCAGCCTCTACAGCAAGCCCCCTTACCTGCTGAGTGGTCGTGCTGGCCCACAAAGCTTTGTTTCAAGCAATGCATTGTTAATTTTTTGCCTCAGCATCACTTGTGTATGTGGAGTCTGAATCTTGCCAGCTCTGCCTGCCCTGTGCAATCTCCAGCACTCCGGTTTGAATCTCCATACCCTGATTGAATCTTCTCTGCAGGAGACGGCCTTTCTTCACACACAGGCTCAGGATAAAAGCGGTGTAGTCGTTTTGTCAGACACAGTTTCTTATTCTTATTTTCAGGTGACATGAAACTATTTTGCTTTTTCACGTAATGCTGCAACTGTCCATAATTTGGTTTGTATACATTAAAGTGTATTTGTAGACTGAATCCCTAAAACTGGAATGCTGGTTGAGTTTGTGTAATAATTTGCTCCAGGAGTTTCAACTTATACTCTCACCAGTTAAGTACACCTGTATCACTGCTGACTCTTGTCAGCACTATGGTTTGGCCTACATGTTGGTCTGCTCATTCCAAGAGGTTAAAAAGCGAAATGTCTATGTTATATTTGAAAACAACAGGTTTTTTGCATATATTTAAGAGTTGTTTGTCTTAGCAGTTCCCTTCTATTTCCTCTTTAGAAATTGTCTCTCTGTTGATCCATTTTTCTATGGGTAATTCTGGTCTTTACCTTATTGATTTTCCAGACCTTTTAATGTCAGAATATCAGCTGTTGATGCTATGAATTACAATTATTTTCCCCAGTAAGTCATTGGTCTTTTGACTTTGCTTACAGTAAATATTGCTCTAGTGTGGTTCCTCTGTGTTTTAGACTATGAGGAAAGGATCTGTATAATACAAGGTGAGTCTTTATGGTCACTATCCATGGTGAAATAGGGGGCAGAATGAATTCTTCAACATTTTACAGTATGACTTAGAGATCAAATTTTATTAGAAAAACCTATAAGCTTAGATCAAGCAAGAAGAGAAAAAAGGGAGAAGCCTACTGTTTTCTCATCCTATGCAATCAGTTGGATCCAAGGTCAGTTGAGTTGAATGGGTGAGCCCATCCTCCTCTCTGCTGCTCTTCCTTCTTACAGCATAAACATAAAAATGGTCTGTAGGAAGATAATCAAACTAGTGGCACCGAGAACTCTAGATTTGACTTTAGGATTATGACTACTTACAGGAATTATCTAAGAAAGTCAGCTGCAACAAATTTGGGGACTTTGGCGCCAGAAAGAAGTTGTATAATCAAAACTGAAGAAGATAAATATGGCAAAGTCCTACTCTTTCATAGCCAGAGGTTCAAAAGATTTTCTTTAAAGAAACAAAATCAGATAACAGAGGTATATAGCCACACTTAACAGTACAAAGGAAACCCTGACTGATCCTATAATCCACAAAAATGGGGTCAGGTTCTTGGTTTTGATAATAAAACCAATACTAACTAGTTTAGACAGAAAGAGCTTTATTAAATAGCTCATATAAGCATTAGAAGGGCTGGAAGAGCAGGCTCCAGGCTGAGCTTCTGTAGCAACTCTCAGATCCACTCTGCAGAACTAGCCTGGTGGGAAGATGGCTACTCTAAGCTAAGAGTTGCCACCTCCAGCTGCAGAAATGTCTACCCAGAGTGTTCTGCCCCACGTTGCCGCTGGCCTCCTTCCTGGGCTGACTCCCAGCTAGTATCCTTGTCTGGTCTCAGGCCAGCACTCCTAGTTGGGTGCTTCTTTCTCCCTGAAGTTGACCAGTTGTGTTTCTCAGACATTGCTGAGTCCCACTGTATCTATCAGAGGCTCTGTGCCCTATAGTCAACTGGCATGTCCTTTGGCCACACAAAGCCAACCTCAAGTGGGGAAGGCCTGAAGGTGAGAGCTTGTCCAAAAGCTGAGGACAAACACAGGGGCAACCAGAATAGCTTGATGATGTCACCCTCACCTTGTCCTCTGAACCTCTTTCCCTCCCTACTCCCCATCAAACCACCCACATATGAAGTAGTTCAATGTGCTACACAGTGTGCTGAATGACAGGGATACAAGATGAAACAGGGAAAGAAGGAAGGATTCTTACTAGCTCCCACCAGCACGGGTAAAGCCAGTGTATTACTGAATGTCAGATACTGAATTGTAACCATGGGAAAAACAAGATAAAAAAACAAGTGAGGGGCTGGAGAGACGGTTCCGTGGTTAAGAACATCACTGCTCTTTCAGAGGCTCTGAGTTCAGTTCTCAGCATCTACTTTGGTCTGCTCACAACAGCTTGCGACTCCAGCTCCCAGGGAGCTGACCCCCTCTTCTGGCCTCTGTAGACAGCTGCACTCACTTGTACATATCCCTCCCTTCCCATATATATCAATAAAAATAAAAACAAATTTTAAAGGAGAGGAAAAATAGCACGTGATATTTTTGTCTGGCTGGATGAGCTGAACATTTATATTAGGAGAACCTAGGATCATGGTTGGAAGCTGCAGTCATAGAAGAACATCCTGGGAGCCCATGGAGCTTTAGGAAAACAGTCCTGAAGTGCCAGGTTGCACGGTTCAATATGGTAAACCCTGCCCACATGAGTACTTTAAATGTAGCTAGTGGCACACCTTAAAATGACAATATTTTAATATTTTGGGTTAAATAAAATACATTATTGAAATTATTTTCACATGCTCCATTTTTACCTTTTTGTGTGAGATTAGAGAATGTAAAAATGACATACACAGACTACATTGTATTTCGACTGACATAAGTCCAACTGAGCTAGACAGTTGAGAGAAGGATCAATGGTTAATATTTATAGTATTTTAAATCATTTATTAGTTGATAATTTCAAATATGTTTTGCTCATGTGGGATAGCTGTTAGATGTTAGTCAAATCAAAAGGTAATCCCCAGTTAATTTCAGATGTCACTCTCTTATTCAGATTCCCTGGTGACTCCATCCTTTTCCCAAATGTGCACACCACATTAATGCACTCTGTGGAAAGATTATTTTTAGTCACCAAATTCCTTAACATGTTGGTGATGAATTTCTGCTAGAGATTTTTTTTGGATTTGAAAAATCAAATCACAGTATGAATTTCATCTGGGAACCACATGTCTAGGAAAATATTCTTTTCAAACCCATGGGCATAACCAACCATAGCTAAGGTGGATCCAGTTTACAATGGTAGTAAAGCATTGTACTACTAACAGACTCACAGTACTACACACTGGTCACCAGCTTTGGGCATGTCTTCCTGGAGGACTCTGGAGTTTGCAGCGTGCAACATGAGAGTGTTAGTAGCCACTGGAAACAGAGAACATGAACTTGATAATGTTGGTAGTTTTGATGGATTCTCAGGCCAATATATACAGATGCAAGAAAACAGAACTACAGAAAAGTTTTAGAAAATTCGCCACTTGTATCAGTGTGGTTGTGTAGAAAGAATGAGATTAAATTCCTTCTGAAATGGAACTAGCTGATTCTTGGTGCACACCTGCCTGGTCAGGCACTTTGATGATGGAAAGAAATACAAACCTGACATCATGAGGAATTAAACTTCTATATAATTCCTTCTATAATTGTCATTCAATGATAAATGATTATCAAATGACCCTTAAAGCATAATCCAGTTTAACTTTGCATTTGTGCTTTATACACATTTGGTTAAATGTCAGCTTCCTCAGAAAAGCTCTTTCCCAGTGGAGAAAGCCTTAGAATGGAATTGGAAGACCTGGATCTTGATTTTGAGACTTCTATCTGTTTGACTTTGAATATGTCACCATATGTCTCTTAGACTCAGTGTATTCTGAGTAAATCTTCTATAGAAATATAATGGGCCTGTGGACTAGGGAGTTCAGTTAGCAGAGCAATCTAGCCTTATTGAGAAAACTGAATGACAGTAATCCTTCTGGCCCTGAACCTGCCAAACAGAAGTTCACCTCGGGCCCATAAGGTCACCTTTATGAGGATGTTCATTGCATGGGAAGGGTGATAAACTAGTTTCCATCTCTAGGGGAATTGATAACGGATATTTTTCAAAGTTTTTATTTTATTTGTGGTATATGTGTGTGCTTGTGTTTGTATGTTTATGCATGTGTATGAGGGTGTGTGCACATATGTGTGCCTATAGAGGCCAGAGTCTATGTCATGTGTCTTCCTCTATCACTTTCCACCATATTTTTTGAGACAGGGTCTCTCACTGAATCTGGAACTCATCAGTTCAGCTAGATTGTCTGGCCAGCAAGCCCCAGTTATCCTCTTCTCTCTGCCTCTTCAGTTATGGGATTATAGGTGTACACCACCATGTCCAGTTTTTACATGGATGCTAAGGATCCATACTCAGGTCCTCGGGCTTTCATAGGAAGCACTTTACTGACTGAGTCATCTCTCCAGTCCAATATGAAGGATTTTTTTTTACCATAAAATACTCTGCCGTAGTTACAGGTGATGAATTAGAGACACAAGAACAATAGTGGCGGACATTTAAAATGGTTTTATCCAGGAATGATGATGCATATTGGTAATTCCAACACTCATGAGGCTGAGGCCAGATGATCATGAATTTGAGGTCAGGCTGGCTATGTAATGAGTCTAACAAATGAACTCATGTTCTTTATTAAGCAAGTTGCGGAGAAATACTATGTTGGACAATTAAAATCACAGTGATGGAAAACAACCCATGTATTCCTCAAAGATAGCACCTGTCTGAGGACAGATGCTAAACATATTAGAAAGGTTAGCTGTAGAGTTGAAGATTGGTAAAAGCAATAATATGATATAGGAGACAGCATTATCCAGTCCCCAAAATGAGAATGTGGCATAAATACCCCCAGCCTATGGAGAGCAGCGAAAGCTGTCACTCTTCATTGACTTGAGGTAGAATTGTTTCACTAATACTGCTTGCTTTCATGGGCCTCCTTATCATCAAACTGTGCTCTGGGAGTTTATGGGTTTTCCTATGCTCTTCCCAGCAATACCGTTGACAAAGCTTAAAGTTCATGCACTGTGTGAAAATATCCTTTTGTTCTTCAGATTGTCTTAGTTAAATTAAGAATTCAGATGTGACTATGATGAATTTTAAAACTTGATACAAATGAATGTTATTTTTTCCAAAGGAGTCACAGATGCTAGCAGTTCTGCCAACGATGAAACATTCTCTCTCATTCTCTCTCTCTCTCTCTCTCTCTCTCTCCTTCCTTCCCTCCTTTCCTCCTGCCCTCTCTTACAAATGATATTTTTCAGAAAAACTTTACATTATTTTCAAATCTATCCTTAGGCATTCTGTTTGTTGTCCTCTTCTCCAGTTTTATCTAATTCCACTCTCCCCACATTGCCCACAGTGTCTCAGGCACTTGTGTATTCTTTATGAATTCTCTAGCCCATCCTTCTTTGGGGCCTTTGCTGACATGTCCATCACTCTGATCTTTTTTCTTGGGATGTGCTTCTCTATGTTGTTAATGTCACGCTCTTGAAGAAGTTTTCTCTGACCACTCAAGAGCAATCCAGTGATTTGCTGTCTGTTATGGTTTGAATGAATTGAATAGCCTTATTAATTCACATCTTTGTACCCAAGGACTGAAAAAATTAACTGAAATGTTAGTGATTATTATATTATTTCTCTGTTGTTAATTTCCTTATTGTATTATATCAGTTTACCTTTTCCTTTACATCAATTACATCTGTCAATAAATGTGTCTATTTTTCTACTCAGGGATGGGCTTCTGAAAAGAAACAACTATGTTTCAAAATTATCACAATTTAAATTCTCAAATTTTCACAAGTTCTTAATTTTAGCACAAATCTTTGATATTATGAATATTACATGTATTTTCATCAGACTGAAATTCTTCTGAATGGTATTAATGTGTGTGTGTGTGTGTGTGTGTGTGTGTGTGTGTGTGTGTGTTAGAAAGACTGAGAAATAAAGAGTACACTTTGTATGGATCTTATTTGGGTCCATTTTTTGCCCATGATTTTAAGGCTGATTTTGAGGGTCTGCTTACATTTAGAAAGTACAAATTTGGAAAGAGATCAAATTTCTAGATCATGCTGTCATAACAGCTTAAATTTTTCACAACATAAAACATCTTGGACTAAATTTGATAAGGTCATGGACTTAAGATGGCGCATACCCAATTTATACAATGCTCTGTTCTTTTCATATGAAGAACAATGGATAAAGGACTTAAGACAGCTAAGACCACAAAAACCAGGGTTACTCCAAACAGGCAGACAGACAGACCAAGCTCTTTGAGAATAGACCCCATATTCTGCGCTCTTCTTTCTTCAGTGACTGGCAGAACATATAACATATAGGGAATGCTTAACCAAAGTTTGCTAAAAGATTAATTAAATGGAAAAAATGGAGAAATGAAAATTAACAAGATCAATTATTTTATATGACTCATAAATTGGCTCAGAAGAAACTCAACTGAAGAGTTCCAAAAATGCAGCATCGTTGACCTCAGTGTGTGGTCACATTCAGCTTTAGAATAGTGTTGTCATCCATCAAGTCACTGTCTTCCAGAGACTCGGGCTAGAAACTTTAAAAGCTCACATGAGTCATCCACTCTACTTCCCTTCCTCTTTAAGCAGTCATTAAAACTCTTGCCAGATTTACATCAGCAATATCCTCAGCCCCCATTGCCTT
The DNA here is from genome assembly GCA_035773235.1 of Eospalax fontanierii. Lineage (NCBI taxonomy): Eukaryota > Metazoa > Chordata > Mammalia > Rodentia > Spalacidae > Eospalax > Eospalax fontanierii. The sequence continues at coordinate 38,810,380 of CM069529.1, read as the reverse complement.
ATGGAGAATTTTTAGACTACAGCCACTAGTCTCTGTCCTCTTTGCAATCAGTTCTCCCTCAACCCATCAAAATACTTCTCCTGTAACTGATATATTAAGCAAAATGGACATGAGAGGGTTCAAACAGAAAGCAGCTTGTTCTATTTTATGACAGTTTGGGGGGGATAGTATTTATTTTTAATGTGTCTGGGTGCATATACACATATGTGCACCTGCATGTGGAGGTTAGAAGTTGACATCAGATGTCTTCCTCAATTACTCTGCAACTTACTTTTTGAGACAGGGTCTTTCACTGCAACTGGAATTCACCCATTTGACTAGACTGACTGGCAACAAACACCTATATTGTACTCTCTTCTCCCAAGGCTCAGGGACCATTGTGAAAGAGGGGATGGAAAGATTGTAAAGAGTCAGAGGTGGTAGATGAATACAAGGAAACTGTGTTGCCTGGACACCACATGGTAATTGTACATATGAACCCACAGCACTTAGAATAGCATGCACAAGTCCTGTGAAAACCCAAGCCAGACAGGGGCCCAGCTTTGATAGGGGAGGTGGGCAGAAGCTCCAGCCCCCCTTGAAGATCTATTGGCAATTGATAGATGCTGGGAGGAGATTCAGTTTTAACTACTGGTGTGGTGAGTCTGGTAAATTGACCAGACTCTAAGGAATAGACCCACCCTCAGGAGCAGTTAGGAAACACAGATTAGACTCAACGGGCCTTAAAAAAAAAAAAAAAAAAAAAGAACAAATAATAACAGACAATATGAAGTCTTTGGGGGCGGGGGGTAGTAAGTGGGCCCAGAGAGGGAGAGGGAGTCTGAATATGATCAAAATAAATTGTATGAAATTCTTCAACCAAAAATTATATTTTCAAAAAAATTCAGTCTGGGGCCTGGAGAGATGGTTAAGAACACTGGCTGCTCTTGCAGAGGGCTCAGGTTCAGTTCCCAGCATGCACATGGTGGCTAACAACCATCCATAACTCCAGGTCCAGGGGATTTGATGCCCTCTTCTGACCTCCATGGGCACTGCATGACATGGGTGCACCTACTTATATGGAGGCAATACAGTCATACACATAAAATAATAAATAAAATATTTTTTAAAGTTCAGTCTGATCTAATGTCAAAACTTTAATTTCTTGCCCAAATCAAAGTGCTTCTTTCTAGCAGTGTGGATCATACCCAGACTTGCAAACATATGTGAAGAAGGAGATTATGATCATTTTCTTCTCTCTATTTCACTTCATCTGCACTATCTGAGCCCAGGATAAGAGTCAGGGAACAAGAAGCCAGGACTCAGTGGCCCTTGCCATTATACTTGCCCCTGGTGAGTAGCAGATCTATTAGCTATTTCTCTAGTGGCATGCTTTAAGGATTTATTTAGAGATCCTTATTCTCTTGGAATTTATCTCTTTGTGTAGACAATGACCACTTAAAAATTTCCTCTTATTATTACCTGGATACCAGCAGATCCATCTCACAGTGTTTTCCTATACCGGAGTCATCTAGAATGGCCTTTTAGAGAGGGTCTGTAAAATGGCTCAAGTGCAGCTTGTTCCTGTTGGGACCCACTAGCTTTACTCTCAGTCAGCATTTCACTGAAAACAGTTTTTATGGTGAAAAGAAGACAGCCACTTGGTCCCTTGTTTGACCTTCTCTTATAATGCCTGGAGCTGTGTGCAGGTCTAATCATGGCAGTACCCGTGCTAGGCTGTTCTGCAAGTCATGTCTAGGCAGTCTTGTACCCCACTTAGGTGTGGAGGTAGGGTGGGGGGATGGGACTTCAACCTATTGTTCTTAGCTTTGGAGCCTCAGCCAAAACTCCCAAGAAAGGAAGAGGCCTATTTTAACATGCTGTTACATTCCTTTAAAAACATCAAATACTGTTTTGTTATAATCAACGGTTCCAAGTTTACAATTCTTGATATTTTTGAAGTTCAGACTCGGAACAGGAATCTGACATGGATCACTGGACCCCCATCACATCACAAATGAGAAATAAAAGCCTGGGGAAGTTAATTGACTTATGGAAGATCACACATCTAATAATGACTGGACAGGGCTTGATCTAAAGTCTTTGGCCTTCAAATCTCATGTTCTTTCTACCACATTATCCAGTCTAAAATACTCCTTAGAGGGACCATAGGTATTTGCTCTTGTAATAAAGCTGCTTGTATGTGATGATTAAATGAAAATCCTAGAGATATTTAATCATTTTCAAAAAGTCTAGGGATTGCTTGCTGTGATTATGAATGATTTTAAGGGCTCTTGTCTGAATTTTATATGTTTCTTTGATCAAATGTTTCTTTAAGAAAACAAAAACCTTTAAATTTATTCTTTTGTGCTTGGGACATGGTTCAATGGTTCAAATGATTGCCATGCTAGCACGAGGACTGAGTTCAGATCCTTAGAACCCATATAAAATGCCAAGCATGGTGGCACCTGATTTTTATATCAGCATTTGGGAGGCAGAGGCAGGTAGATCTCTGAGATCAAGGCCAACCTGGTCTAGGTCTACATAGTAAGTTCCAGGCTAGCTCAGGTCCTTTACAAGAGCAATAAGTGTTCTTAACTGCTGAGCTATCTCTCTAGTCTGGCTTTCCTCCTCCTCCTTTTCCTTTTCCTCCTCTTCTTCTTTCTCCTCCTCTACCTCCTCCTCCTCCTCCTCAAAAAAAAAAAAAAAAAAAAAAAGCCAAGTGGGCATGGTGGCCCATCTGTAATTCTAGCCTCAGAAAGGAGACCAGGGATCCCCCAAAGCAAGTTGGCTAGTAAGACTAGCCATTTTGGAGGGCTCTGGGTTTGACTGAGAAGCCCTGTCTCAATGACTACAGTAGAAGAGCAATCAATGACAATTCCTGACATCGATCTATAGACACTATCTTTATTTGGACACATGTACATATAACGGGTACTCACACATGTGCCCACACACATGAACATGGATAGACACTACACACATGAAAATGGAAAAAGTAGGTAAATTACTCATTTTAATGTTAGATGTGGAGGCACATTACTGTAATCTTAGAACTTGTAAGTTGGAGGCAGAAAGATCAGGAGTTCAAGGTCATCCATGGCTGCACGGTGAGTTTGAGACAAGTCTGTGAAGGGGAAGAGGAGGAGGAGGAGGAGGAGGAGGAGGAGGAGGAGGAGGAGGAGGAGGAGGAGGAGGAGGAGGAGGAGGAGGAGGAGGAAAGCCGAGTAGAGAGATAGCTCAGTGCTTAAGAACACTTACTGCTCTTGTAGAGGACCCGAGTTCAGTCCCTAGCACCCACATCAGGTGACACAACCACCTCTAACTCCAGCTCCAGGGGGATCTGATGCCTGTAGCCTCCTCCAGCACTTGTACTCATGTGCACATACCCACGCACAGACTCATACACGTAAAGATAAATCTATAAAAAAACAACAACAAAACCATTCTTTTAAAGATTAGGTACCTATTATAGGGAATAAAGAGTCCATATCTGGAATTAATCTCTAACACTGCTTAAAATATATATAAATATCATTTATATTTTGAATATGTAAATGAAAACTACTATCTCACTGAATAGTAAGGTTTGAGTCCCAGTCTTGACTATAGTTTACCTTGAGTTGGTCACTTTGACCTCTTTGGGACCCATTTTTTCAAGTTTAATGTGGGAAGCCTAGAATATATAAATTCACACTATTTTCTAATTCTGAGAATAAAAATAAGTTCTTACCAGTTATGTGAGTGGGCTGGGGATGTGGCTTATCATACAATGGTCCTGGCTCGAACCCCAACACTGTGGGGTTGGTGGGGTGCTTGTGAGGAGCAATTAGAACTTCTATGAAAAGTTTCAACATAAAACACCATGTAAATTTATGACAGTAAAGAACTGTGATTTAGTCGCCAGTATAAGCCTCCAATTAAATGAGATCAGCCTTATCAATTTATCCAGGGAAAGTGCATTTAATTCTGTATTTGCCCTCAGTCTCTACTTCTCAAATCCCACTTGAGCCCTCATTGATCCCTTTTCATTCCTATAGACTGGGCCTACACTGCACCATTTATCTAGTAATTTCATGCTTTTCTGAGTTTCATGTTGCAATTTTTTGCATATTCGAATTTCTTCTGCAGGACATTGCCTGCAGCCTGCAGCTCTACTTGCCATCTCCATTTCCCCTAGTCTTGTTGAACACAGCCCAGCAGTGGAGGTGGAGGTAGGGATGGTGAGGGAGGGGAAATATGGCCCCACACACATTTATTAGTGAGAAGTACTCTTGGAAGGAGGGTGGAAGGTCTAATTAAAGACTCAAGACCTTGCAGAATAGGCTAAGTCATGTCTCAGTGCTAGAGTGTTTACCTAGCATTCATGAAGTCCTGGGTTTGATTCCCCACCAACACAAAAGACCAATAGAGTCCCCAGCTGTCCCTGGAGCAGGGTGCTCTTGACAGCCAATCTCCAGCTCCCTTTGGGTCTCTCCCCATCTGGCCCTGGGCAAGGCTGACTCTGGGTTGCTTTTCTGTTGCTGTCACTTCCTGGAATTGGACTCGTGGTTTGAACTTCTCCTGGAAAAAGGATCATGAATCTCTCCTTACGTGCTGGCTCCAGCTCAGCTTCCTCAGGCCAGGCAGAGGTGGTGGAGTCGGCAGAGTACTATCTGGGGTATGCTCTGGGCCTCTTGGCTGAGAAGGCCAAAACACTCCGCCAGCTATGTTGCTTTTCCTTCTCCCTAGAAACTAGGAAGAAAGGAGGAAGTGCTGCCTTTCTTGCTGCTCTGTTTGGCTGTCTGGCTGGTCTCATCCAGCCCCTTACATCCTTGACTCCTCCCCCTCTCCCCATCTCTCTGTAACCACTCTCTTCTCTCTGACTACAACCCCTGGCAGTCTTTTTCAGTTTGGGCTTTACTTTTCAGCCCTCTGTTTCTCCTTCTTGCCCACCTAGCTCAGAGCACAGACAAAGGGCAGGGAGACATGACTGCCACTCTAGTGAGCCTGGTAGGGACCTAGGTGTTTTCTAATTTTAAGAGCTAGGTATGAGTATTGTTACCATAAAGGGGGAGGGGGGCAGAATGTTTCCATCAAGCTTATCTGATCATTTAGAAGCAGTGCAGATCCCGACAGGAGTGACCCACACCGTGTGGCACAGAAGTGGCCTGGAAGAGGTGGTGGTGCCAGTGTTAGCTGCAGTATTAGGGGGCTCCCGAAACACCCAAAGTAGGCCACACATGCTTCACTGCACAGTTCTGTGCTCTCCTACCAGCTCTTCCGAGCACACTGCCTCAAGCCACATATCCAAAGTAAAATGTGGGTGTTTTAATCACTGAAGAGAATCCTTAATAGTGCTCCTTCAGCACAGAGCTGTCTCTCTTGAGCCAGGAACCACAGGGAGCCTATTGCTTCCCATTTTGAACTGACTCCAGAAGCGTTAGGTGAGGCTCAGTACAATTTTCAGTTGTTATCATACGAGGCCCTTAGAGATGCTTCTCAATTCTAGCAATTAGCCACATAGGGGTCAACCAAGTGTTCTCAGCTCTAATTAACAGCTGTGTTGAATCTGGGACACACACAATTCCTCTGGGCATACACTCCTCAAACAGGAACAAAACCAGAATATCAAGCTCTTTCCTCCTTATCAGAGGCCATGAAGTCTGAAAATTATTGCCCAGGGTATTTGCAATAAAAAATATCAGGAAGCAGAGGGGTTTCTGGGTGGAATGCATGGATTTCAAGGCAAATATATAATTTCAATTCTATTCTAAAATTACCCAAAGGGCCCAGGAGGCTCAGAGTGTGCTAGGGGAATTAGTTGCCTCTCAGCTCTGCGCCCAGAGCCCAGCTACACCCAGCAGGCTACATGATATCATCACCACACAAATCAAAGGCTTCTCTCTGGCTTCAAAAGGAAAAGGAACAGGAACAGGATACTTTGTGTTGGGAGTCCCGCTCTGAGTGGGAACTATGCTGATGCCTGTTCAAGTTGTTCCCTGGGTATTCTGGCTTCTTGCCCTGCCTGACAGCTGCAGGAGTTCTGTAAGAAATCTGAGGGAGAATTTCCTCTGCAGCCATGACTGAGAACCGAGGATCAAGAGCTTTGCAGACAGAAAAGGTATTACCCTTGCAACCCATCATTTATTAGGCTCAACAAACAGCGGCCAAAAAGCTGGACAGCTGGCCCTTCAGTCCTGAATGGAAAAAATGCATTCCATTCTCATCTAGCTAGTTGGATTTTCTTTACTAATTGAGAGCAACTGCACAGCATTTAAGAAGTTGTTGGTTTAATATTGGAGTATTTCGAATAAACAGCAATGTACAGTATGGTCCCAGTAATATGGTCACAAAGTCAATATTAACTTTGTGCTTCATTTAGTTATTGTTCCTCCCCTACTCCCCTCCTTTTTGCCTTTTTGGAGCCAGGGTCTCTATGTAGTCCAAGCTGGACTGGAACTTGCTATGGAGACCAAGTTGGCCTCGATTTCATATCGCTCACAGAGATCTGCCTGCCTCTCTCTGCCTTTTGAGTCCTGGGATTAAAGGTATGTGTCACCAAGGCCAGCCATATTTTTATCTAAAGAGTTTACATGTGTAAATCTGAAATGTCTACTCTTTCCCCTAGCCTCAATCCTCACTTCCATACTGAGGTTGGTATAGATTTTTGGTATGCGTGCATTCCTGTGTGTATGTAGGTTCACATGTATGTAGGAGCATTGTGTGTGAGAGCTTGTAGAGGCCTGAGGTTGACTCCATAGCTCTCTACCTTATTCCTGGAGGCAGAGTCTCTTGCTGAACCAGGAGCTCACAGTTTTGGCCAATCTGGACAGCCAGTTTGCTCTGGGGATTCCCTGTCTCTGCCTCCTGTAAGCTGGGATCACAGGCAAGCTGACATACTTACCCCCAGTTTACATAGGTTCTGGGGACCAAACGCCACTTATCATGTTTGTGAGTCAAGCATTTTATCCACCAAGCTAATCCCCAGATTTGATTGGTATGGATCTTCCAGGGTATTCCCAAAGAAAGGTATGTATTCTTAGTACATAGGGGTGTGGCCATAGCAATAATGTCCTAATCTTTGGTTTTGAAATGTTTATAAGTGGTACCATTCCATCCCCATCCTTTTATAACAGGCTTTTTTTTTTCTCAAAATCACCCACCTTAGTACAAGCAAATCTAGCGCATCTTTTAACTTCAAAAGCTGTTTCATTACATGACTTTATCAAAAGGTACATATCCATTTTCCTGTCGATGTGTAATAAGTCATCTGGTTTTGAAGGGAATCCCCGACAGTGTTGCCATCAACAGCTTCTATCCGTCTCTCAGGGGAACACATGAGAGACTTTTATATCTAGGGCAAAGAGTCTCAGAGTTTTGCTCTTGGGACCCTTTTACATTGCTAAAATTATTAAAGACTCCAAATAGTTTTTGTTTATGTGGATTACATCTACTGATATTTTGGATGCTCAAATTAAAACCGAGAAACAAATATATTTTAAATTTTATTTCAAAATAACAAATCCACTATATTTTTACACAAGCTGAGTTTTTAAAATGAAAAATAACATTTTTCCATATCAAAAATAAAGTGAGAAAACGGCATTGTTTTGCAATTTTGCAAATTTCTTTAATGTATGCCTTAACAGAAGTCGGAGGATTCTCATGTCTGCTTCTGCATCCAATCTGTTGCAATCTGTTGTCTGACAGAGGTATGTAACAAAATGCCGTCCCCACACAGATGTGTAGTTGTAAAAGGAAGGAGTGCCCTAACAGTCTCAGATAATTTTGGATATCCTTCATCGAAGAATCAAAATCCAAAATCAGCAAACAATTAACTGTTACTTTAAAATAGTCTCTGAAGTTACGTAAATGGCACTCATGCTGTGTCACTCAAACCTGTTGGTTCTTCTTGGTCACTTGGAAAACATTAGTTTACTGAATTATGCTTATCTTACAGTGTTGACAGATTTTATTAAGCAATGTCGAAATTCACATTTATTTATGTCACTACTGATTTAATCATCAAGGTTCTTAAAACATTGTGAAGTTCATAGCGGTGGACACAGTATTCCAAAATACTAGTTTTTGCCTGAAAGTTCCACATTCATCATTGGCAACAGTTGCAGCCAGTCTCCTTCCTTGAAGTGACAGGCTCACTTTGTTCAGTTTTTAAGAAAATGCTTGCCAAATTCCCAAGTCTGAATAACCATAGCTTGTCAGTCTTTTGTTCAAGTAAAAAGGGTATTCCCTGAAATAAAAGTGGCAATTTCAGTACATAACTCAAAGCAACACACAAACCTTTTTTTTTCTTAAGAGACCACTATCATGCCCTGGCATGCAGAAATGCTTTATACACATTTTCCATGTCATTAAGCTTAACAGTAATACAAAAAAGACTCAAGACATGTGCTGAGATGTAATAGGATTTATTAACAATTTTATTGCTTCATTTATAAAATGGAGAAAATTAAATTATTAATATTATTATTTTGCTTTGACTGCATGATAGTAAAGAATACAATAATGAGGGGCTGGAGAGATGGCTCAGTGGTTAAGAGCACTGGTTGTTCTTGCAGTAAACTTGAGTTTGAATCCCAGCACCCACATCTGTAACAACCATCTGTAACTCGAGTTCCAGGAGCTCCAATACCCTCTTCTGTCCTCTGTGGTCACTCCATGATACAGGTGCACTTACACACATGTAAGCAATATACTCATACACATAAAATTTTTTTAATCAAAAAAATAAAAAGAATACAATAATGAACAGAGCAGTTAGTGCATGATCTTGATTTGTGCTGAACCACCAGTAATATTAGCTTTGTTTCTTTTGTACTGGAAAGGTAACTAAAAAGCACACTGAAAAAGGTAAATATTGAGGCTGCAGAGATGGCTCAGCAGTTAAGAGTCTTGCTGCTAGAGCAAAGGACCTGAGCTTGGTTCTCAGCACCCATATCAGATAGCTCACAAATGCCTGTGAGTCCACCTCCAGGGGCTCCAACACCCTCCTTTGGCCGCTATGAGTACTCCTACACATGTGGCATGTATACAAACGGATACACACATATACATTAATAAAAATAAAATCTTAGAAAAAGGCAAATATTATAGAGTAGAATTGTTGGGACCTAGAAGTGTATTTACAATTTCTTTGGTAGTGTTGGGAAATGAAGTCAGAGGTCCTTCAAGTGCACTATCACTAAGCTATAGCTTCAGATTTTGTTTTTTTGAGATGGTATCTGGCTGTGTATACCACGCTGACCATAAATCTGCAACCCTTCTGACAATAGCCTTCCAACTGCTAGGATTATAAGCATGTGCCACTTGGCTAACCGGACTTAGTGGATGTTTTGTTTTTGTTTTTTGTTTTGGAGGGGAGGACAGGGTCTTCCTGTAGCCCCAGCTGGCCTAGAACTCACTATGTAGACCAGGCTGAACTTGAACTCATAGAGATCCTCCTGCCTCTGTCTCCTGAGTGTGTATTTTTTTAAAAGATGTATTTTCTTTTTAATTATGTGTATGTGTCTATAAGGGGGTATGTACATGTGAGAGCAGGTGTCTGAGGATGCCAGAAGAGGGTGTTGAATCTCATGGACCTAGAGTTATAGACAGTTGTGAACAGACTTTCATGGGTGCTAAGAACTAAACCCAGGTCCTCTGCAAGACCATCAAGTGCTCTTAACCTCTGAGCCATTTCTCCATCCCTGTAGTGGGCTATTTTTTTTTTTTTTAAAAAGAAGACATGAAGTTGGGAGGGGGGTATGTGGGGAGGAACTAGGGAAAATTGGAATGGGGTAGTGAGGGTGGATTTGATCAAAGTATATTTAATACATGCATGAAATTCTCAAAGAATAAATAGAAATAGAAAAAATTTGTAACATTTGTCACAAACATTTTATTTATCTTTTGTTAGACTGCTTCCTTACATATCTTTCTAGAGCGGAATCTTTTATTAACTATATTTTTTATTTGGTTGTTCTCAGCATATAATAATACTGTTGAATTTTGTATCTTTGCAGATAGAAACCTTACTGAACTCTCTTATTAGTTTTAATAGTGGATTATCTTGGATTTTATATATAGAAATAAAAGAGTTTATAAATAAAGCCAGTTTTGTTGGAGACTTCTGGTTTCTGTTCTACAGTGTAAGGTTAGAATTTATTATCTGTGCTAGTGATGTTTCTCAGTTGATAGACTACTTGCCTGGCATGCACAAAGCCCTGGATTTGTTCCCCAACACCATATAAACTAGGTGTGGTAGTACATGTCTAATCCCAGCACTCAGGAGGTATAAGCAGAAGAATCTGAAGGTCAAGGTCATCATCACCTACGTAATGAGCTTGAGGCCAGCCTGGGCTACATGAGACTCTGTATAAAATAAGATAAAATAAAATAAAATAGAAATTATCATCCATGTCCACAAAAAGAAATAGGCTGACCAAGCTGAAAAATCAGTTTGTTTTTTAAAAATCCAACAGAGACAGGGTATGGTCTTGCATACCTTTAATCATACCACTCAGGAGGCAGAGTCAGGCAGATCTCTGTGAGACTGAAGTCAACCTGGTCCACATAGTTCCAGGCCAGCCGGGGCTATAGGGAGACTCTGTCTTATGTCCATGTTGGTGGTATAGTAGTGAGCATAGTTGCCTTCCAGTAAGACTTTGTCTCAACAAACAAACAAACAACCCCCCAAACAAAAATCCAACAGAGATCTGAGGTCACAGAGCAAACCACTATCTAGATTGAAGAGCTTAGAAAAGTGGATTGAGGGCATCGCAGCTCACCACAGCAGAAAGTCAAGGAACTTCGCTAGGCACCAGTACTAGGGGAGGAAAATCTAGGCTGTGAGTTCATTGGAGGCTCAGTGGGTCGGAAGAGTTTTAGTGAAATCTCTATACCTTCATGAAACCTCTCCATTCTCATGGAGAATACTGAAGAATCCCCTGTGCTTCTGGCAAGGAGAGATGGAGAGCAACCATTTTGAACACTGCCCAGAGCATTTGTTTAAAGACTAATTACCTTGGGGGAAGGAAAACACTTCTGGTTCCCACTGTCTTTCTACACAGGCAAAAAGAAACTCCCAAATCCTGTTTCCTCTAGCCTTCCTGTCTCACCTCAGGGTGAAGGTAGGCAAAACCAAAAACCAACACAGACCAAAACACAACCAAGAAGCACTTGTGAAGGTCAAAGCCCAAGGGTATACATTCATTAAAAGTCCAAGATCTAACTGTATTTCCTTACAATAATTTTAAAATATTTATTTGTTCTGTAATTTAAGTGCTGTAGTGTAAGTGGAGGTTAGGGTACATGTGTGAAGGTCCGAGGACAATTTTGGAAATTCGTTCTCTCCTTCCAGCTTATGGGAATTGGTTCTTCCCTTCCAACTTGAGGGAAGCAGAGAACTGATTCCACCACGTAGGCTCTGGGTATGGAACTCAGATTGTCAGGTTTGGTGGCAAGCTCTTTACCGGCTGAGCCGTCTTGCTGGCCCCCTAGTCATAAGTCTAACAGACCTCCTCCCCTCTCACTATATCTTATCACCACATCTCTTGGGTCACTTTATAACATTAGGGAATATAATGGAAGGAATTGTGTGTCCCAGATATTATTTAAGAAAACCTATGTTAGGGAAACCTAGAGCCAACAGAAGAGACAGAAACAAGGACACAAGAGGAAATTTTAGCTTCTGATACCTTTAACTACAGTGAATACTAAGCAGAGACTAACTCCTAACCAGATAAATCTAAAACCTCACACTATTGGCCTATTTACCTCAGTTCCTTATACACAGTATATCATGTCTGACTTTCAACAAAAAAACTTCAAGGCATACTGAAAGACAAAAATATAGTCTCAGATATGACAGAGGTGCTGGAATCACCAGATTTGGAATTCTGACCAACTATGATTAATATGCTATGATAGTTTTGTTCCTATGATGCTAATTGTTACATATTTTATCTGCTTCCAGTACAGTATTAACTGGTTATGGTGATAATGGTCATCCTTTCTCCTTGAATGAACTGTTTTTACCACTTGACTACTGAATGCAGCACTTGCTGTAAGCTTTTGGTAGATACCTTTTTTCCAGGTTTAGGAAAGTTCTCTTTTTTTCCAGTTAGCTAAGAGGTTGTGTTTGTGTTGTGTGTTTGTGTTTGTGTTTTCTAAAATCATGAATGGTTATTAAATTTTATTGAATGTTTTTTTCCTGTACCCTCTGAGAAGGTCACATGGCTAAAATGAAATTACAGAATTTTTTTCTTTCCTTGTAGTAATTGATCATTGCAAGATAAATCCAAATGGATCATGATTTTAAAATCTCCCACATAACTGGATTTGAATTGTTTAGGACTTTTTCTCTATACATTAATGGTTTTGACAATGATTGATTTATATTTTCCTTTCTTATATAATCATTGCCTGGTTTTGGTATCAAGGATATGCTGTTCTCATAAAATGAATTTTCCATTTTTTAGTTCATTTTCTGGAAATGAACGTGCCTGTAAAATCACATGAACCTCATGTTTTCTTTGTGGTAGATTTAACTAATATTCCATTTCACTTATGATTATAGGTCTAGTATGCTTTCTACTTCTTAAGTTAACTATTAAAATCTGTGTGTATATATATATATGTGTGTGTGTGTGTGTGTAAATAAATGCATATGCACTAATTTGGTCATGGTATTCTTATTGTACTCATAAGGTTAAATCTTATTTCATTTATAATATTGTTTATTTTACCTTCTCTTGTGTTTTTAAAAATATTTTGTTTGTTATTTTTATTTTATGTGCATGAATGCTTTGTCTGTATATATATATAAGTGCACCTGTGTTGTGCAATGCCCGCAGAGGTCAGAAGAGGGTGTTGGAGCCCCTGGAAGTGGAATTAAAAATGGCCGTTAGCTGTCATGTGGCTGCTGGAGACTGAACCTAGGTTCTCTGCAAGAAAAGCCAGTGCTGTTAGCCACTGAGCCACCTCTCCATCCCCTTCTCGGGTTTTTATATATTTTATTTATTTTTATTTTATGTGTATAACTATTGCCTACATTTGTGTAAGTGCACCTGTGTCATGCAATGCCCATGGAGGACAGAAGAGGGCATTGGATCTCCTGGAACTGGAGTTATAGACAGTTGTTAGCTGCCATGTACAAGCTGGGATTTGAACCCTGGTCTTCTGCAAAAACAACCAGTGTTCTAAACTGCTGGCTCATCTCTGAGAGTTTTTATTTGTTTTAGATCAACCTTACCAGAAGTTTGTTTACCATATTGATTGAATCTTATCTATCAATAGTTATGAACTATTTTAGATATATTAAAGTATACAAGAAGTGCTTAAAAGTAGATAAAATAAGCTACCTTCCTAGTTTTGCCAAAGGTCCACATGGTTACAGTGTCTGGTTTTCACATAATGAATTTCTGCAGTTATCTTATCACTCCTTCTACTTTCTATTATTCATTTCCAAATACCTAGATTTACAAACGACTCATTCATTTTCATTTCTGTTTAAAAGCACATACCTGTGAAATAACAGGTATCCTGTCTGTGCTACTTGTACTGTGAAGTTACTGTGTAGAATTTTTTCACCAGCATCCACTTGTGTGTATTTTACACTGTTATTTCTTTGGAGACTGAATGATCAAAAAGTATGTTTTAAATTTTTCAAACATGAAAAAATATTTTTGTTCTTTACTTTTGATTACATCACATTATGCTCAGAAGACATGATGTGTGATTATTTAAATATTTAAAGTATGGTGTGTAGTCAGTGTTTGTTCACGCTTCTATGCCATCTTAGTAATGATCTTAAAACATGATGTAGTTTGGTTATTGGGTGACTGGTTCTGGTTATGCCTATTGGATTGACGTTATTAAACTGGTCATGGCCATCACCTGACTTTATAATGAAATCTGTCTGCTTGATCTTATTTGCAAAAATAATTGAAAAAATCCTAGTCTGCTTGCAGATTTATTAATTTTCACAGATTTTGGTCAAATTATTCTCTACAGATTTTAAGGCTGGGTTGGTAGGTTTCTGTTTTTCTCATAATGTATTCAACCACTCATTTATTGAGCATCTGTTATGTGCCATGGTTTGTTTAAGACAGTGAAAAAAAAATCAACTCTGCACAAAAGAGTAATTATTCTATTATCACATGACAATACTTTTCATCACAAATAATACATTCCTATATCTTTATTTTCATTACTGTATGGCATGACCTTTTTCATTCTAATCTAAGAATTGATGACTTTCAATAGAGAAATGTAATCTTTTCAATTTTGATCACTGATATAATTAGTACTCCTGTTACCAAGCTGTATTTCCTCTTTGCCTCTCTTTTTTTCTCTTTCCATGACATCTATTGTCCTGATGTTTTAAGTTCATTTTTCTTCTCTATTGATTGGGAAGTTAAATAATTCTATATGTATAATTTTAGAATCTTTTTTGGTTATCATTAGTTAGAACTTAAAATGCATGAGCCAGTGAGATAGTTCAGCAGGTTAATGCCCATGCCGCACAAGCCTGGTGACCTGATTTCAGTCCCCAGAACCTGTATAAGTTGGGAAGAAATAAACAACTCCACAAAGTTGTCTTCTGACCTCCACATGTATACTGTGGCACATGAACCCACATACACCCAATAAACAAAATAAATAAATTTGAAAATAAATTAATTAAATGCACAATTGTTTTAAAAATGCTTAAGGTTAAGAGTTCTCAGTTCTTTCCAAGCAATGCAAGAGCTTTAAACTCTTTAAATTTAAACATCCCATGTTCCATTTTCCATTTGTTTGCTTAAGATAGGATCTCATGAAGCCCAAGATGAACTTGAACTTGCTATAGGGCTGAGGATGACTTTGAACATCTGATATTCCTACTTCCATCTCCTGAGAACTGGGATTTCAGGTGTGAGTCACTATGCCCAGCTTCCCAGTCTGACATCATGATGTTCCTCCCTCCTCCTCCTCCTCCTCCTCCTCCTCCTCCTCCTCCTCCTCCTCCTCCTCCTCCTCCTCCTCCTCCTCCTCCTCCTCCTCCCTTTCCTTGAGACAGGGTCTCCCTGTAGCCCCAGATGGCCTGAAACTCACTTTGTAGACAAGACTGACCTCTGTCTCACAGAGAATACTTCCCTCTGCCTCCTGAGTGAATGATACTTTATTTTCAATCTCCAATCAGTTACTATTATGGCTGTTGTTTAAACAATTAATATTTATTCAGATTTAATCTACATATTTGACAATTTATCTCTCAGCTGCTTTTTTTTTTCTATCTGATTTCCTCACCTTTGTTTCAATTCCTTTCTTTTGGTACTCTAGAAAGAAATAACTTCGGCAGGTCTTCATAAATCTTCCTGTCATAGTGAAAAATACACTTATTCTCAATTTGTCTGTCAATGTCTGTATTTCCCTCATTTTAAAAGATATTTTAGTTTCGTGTATTATTTTTAAGTTTTACTTTTCTTTGAAGATGTGATCACTGCTGCTAAGGTATCTGTCAGTCTAACAGTTATTCTTTCTTTCTTATTTATTTGTATTGTATGTGTATGAGTGTTTTGCCTGCATGTGTGTAAGTACACCACTTGCACATAATACCTGCGGAAGCCAGAACAGGGGCATGGATACCCTGGAACTGGAGTTATGGATGGTTGTTAGCTGCCATGTGGGTGCTGGGAATGGAGTGCAGGTCCTCTGGAAGAACAGTAAGTAGTTTTAACCGCTGAACCATCTCCCCAGCCCGTGTGTGTGTGTGTGTGTGTGTGTGTGAGAGAGAGAGAGAGAGAGAGAGAGAGAGAAAGAGTACTATGCCACAAAGCCCATGTGGAGGTCAGTCCTTGTCTACCACCTTGAGACAGAGTCTCTTCTTATTCCCCAAGCTAGCTGGTCTGTAAGCTTCTAGAGCTTCTCCTGTCTCTACCTTCCATCTTTCCATAGGAGGACTGGGATGGATTACAGACATGTGTTATAATGTCTGGCTTTACATGAGCTCTGGGGATCCAAACTGCAGCCTATATTTGTGTGTGTGTCTTTAATTTTTTTAAGTTATTTATTTTTGTTTTATGTGTATGAATGCTATGCCTGCATGTATGCAAGTGCACCTATGTCAGGCAAAGCCCGAGAAGGACAGAAGAGGGCATCTGATCCCCTGGAACTGGAATTATGATGATTGTTAGTTGCCCATGTGGGTGCTGGGATTTGAATCTGGGCCCTCTGCAAGAGCAGCCAGTGCTCTTAACTGCTGAGCCATCTCTCTAGCCCTGATTCTCACATTTGTAAGGCAAGTGCTTTACCCACTGAGCCACCTCCCCAGTCACTAATAGCTATTCTTTAATGAAACATTTCTTTTGTTTCCGGTTGTTTTATGTAGAGTATTCTGGTGAGCATGTGTTGCTTGCATGTGTGCTTTCTCATGTCTGTTTCTTCAGTGTAAGGATTTATAGCATTCTCTGAAGTGTGGTAAAGTTTGGCCTATTATTTTTTGAATAATGCCTCTCTTTTTTCTCTTACAGTAACTCTTATTAGAGGCGCACAGTATCTTCTGACTATGCTTTTAGTTTTTTGTACTGTGGATTGAACCGAAGACCTCATGTGTGCTAGGCATGAACTCTACCACTGAGTTAAACTTCCAGGCCCCTTTTATTCCCTGCTTCCCCTGTCCCATCTCTTGACTTTCTCACGTTTCCTATTCTCTTCAATCCTTTTGGAACACAGTCTCCTGGTTTATAATTTATCTTTCAATCATATTTACAGCTGTTGGAGAGCAGGAGTTTAATTTTTAAGGTGGTGGTAGGTATTGAACCCAAGCCACATGCATACTAAATGTATATTCTACTAGCTAGGTTTTAAATTTTGATGTGATCAAACTTATTAATTATTAATCATAGATTTAATATCAACTTCTTAATCATTTTAACCAAACAATCTACTTCTCTCTCTCTCTCTCTCTCTCTCTCTCTCTCTCTCTCTCTCTCTCTTTCTCTCTCCCTCTCTCTTTCTTTTTTCAGTACTGGGGATTAAACCAAAGCCTCATTCATGCTAGGCAAACTTTCCACCACTGAGTTATATATCCAGCCCTCTTTTTAACTTTGTTTTGAGATAGAGTCGCATTAAGTTACCCAGGAAGGCCTTAAATCTGCTGTTGGGCTGGAGAGATGGCTCAGTGGTTAAGAGCATTTGCTGTTCTTGCAGCAGTCCCAGGTTTAGTTCCCAGCATCCACATTGGTGGCTCACAAACACCTGTAACTTCAGTTCCAGAGTATCTGACAGCCTCTTCTGGACTCTGTGCACACTTGCACTCACATGGTATTCTTAGGTTCACACAGGAACATATATATATATATATATATATATATATATATATATAATCTTTAAAAACCCCACCTGAAATTCTCTTGCCTCAGCCTCCCACATAGCTGGGATCAGAGGTTTGCACTACGAGACCTGGCTTCCTCATCTCTTTCTATGTGCTGTTGTCCCTAATTCTTAGGACAAAAACTTCTCAGTGCTGTGTATGTGAGCCCTTTCTCATCCTTGTTCATTTAAAAATTTCTTCTGCACATTATGAGCTTTCTCTTGTGTGAGAGAGGAGAGGGTGTTTTTCTTCATCTTGTGCCCTGAACTGTGAGAGTCACTTATGTGTCACATTTTTTCTTGCCAGGACTTGGGAAATTTTATGAGGATTAATGGACATTAAGGGTACTAAAAATACGGGCCCTTTTCATTGTTTGATCTACATGTCACCTCCAACCCCCAATGAAGACTTTATCCATCTTTCATCAGGTAGATACCTACTTTTCTGCATCTGTGAGTCACCGAAATAGCTTTTAGTTTCATGGTCCCTTGTGACGGACTTAACAAGTATATAGCAGGACTTATGCGAGAATCTCAGCTAGGACTCTGCCTTTCTCAAGTCTCCGGACATGCGTTATCTACTCTGTGAATGTTGGGGGCCACAGCCTTGGCCTTGGGTTGTTACATACTACTCCCCTTTCCAGGTTTGACACGCAGCGGGAATTTACTGCTCCGATTTGAGCTCACTCTTTTCTTTCAGCACCTGAAATCTCCCTTCTCTTTTTTCCTCCTTTTCTTTCTCTAATAGACTATGTCATTAAATCTCACATAGCTTTTAGTGTTATTTGTGGTCAGTGTTGGTTTATAGTGCAATATCTCATGTTGTCAGAACCAAAACACTCCATGGGAGTATTTTAATATTGCAAGAAGTTATATGTAATTGGAGATTCAGAGAATAAAACTTAAGAATGAAGAAACTGTAAGACGAGGGGCTGGAGAGAAGTCTCGGTGGTTAAGAGCACTGGCTGCTCTTGCAGAAGACCCCCAGTTCAGTTCCCAGCACCCACGTGGTGGCTAACTACTGTCCATAATTCCAGTTCCAGGGGATCTGATACCCTCTTCTGACCTCTGTGAGCACTGCACAACATGGTGCACTTACACACATGCAGGCAATGCACTCATACACATAAAATAAAAATAATAAATAAAATATTTTTTAAAACTGGAAGAAGAGATAAATAGTGATGATAAAATCGCAGACATTTGACAGGGAAGCTCCTAACGTTTCTGTACACACTAAATTACAGGTTTAGATGGAAAGCACCAAATATTCTCAGATCTTTCTGACCAGGTTTTTCCCTCTGGTCCTGTTTCCACCATCCTTCTCTTGTACAGACTTCTTCGATTTCCCGCCGTATGCTGACTGCACAGAGTTTTGGCCTTGACCCGAGCTTCATTTTCTGAGAATTCTTCCTCACAGCCTCAGCCTGAGCTATCATTTCAGATCTTCCTCTCTAAACCCACAGCTGGCTTCTGACCCCCTGGTGCCTTCCCAGGCTGTCACCTGGCTGCGAACCAGACTTATCTCAACAACGCTAGCGCTAATTCATACCCTTAGTCCCCAGATCACACACTTTTTTTTAGTTCCTGGATCTTCATGCCACAGAGCTGGCTGGTCTCTTTATGGGTAGAGTTTTGACAATTAGAAAGAAAAACAGGTTCCACACAAGAGGGAATGTGAGTGACTCACCACAACTGAAGTAGAAGTAGAAAGGCCTTGCACCATAAAGTCAAATGACTTCTTCCTTCTCATATCTGATTTTCAAGTTCACATGCACTTATTTTTTAATTACATTAAGATGAAGAGAATGTATATATGTATGCATATATATGGGGACGGGGAAAATGTGTGTAAAAAGGCCTCATCATTGGTAGCCATTGGGTTGGGGACAGTGTTGATTCTTCTCTTCCCACCTCTCAAAATACAGACAGGGTTATTTTGTTTTGTTTTGTTGTCTCACATTATCCATTGATAACATGCTGAGACCATGGTCTTCTAAGCCCACCCTCCCCTTTCTTGAGTAATAGAAACTTTAATGTTTAGTTGAGGTCAGAGAAGACTAGAGCAAAGACTATATTTCCCAGCCTTCCTTGAAACTATTCGGAGCCACATGTGTACCTTCTTAGTAGGCTCTAAATGCCACTTGTCATTTAAGAAAATGGTCTATACATAAAAAAATGCACACACTGCTCCTTTTCTCCCCCTCCTCCTCGACCAGGATCAAGTGGCTAAAAGTTAAGCAACCCTTTTGGATCATAAAGATAAAGGTCGTATGTTAGGCTTGTCAAAGTGGAAAGGTAGAAATCTAGATTCACAACGACTTTATGGACCATACAGCTCTAGTCTTGGACTTCACATCTCTAGGCATTCTGCATGAGAGCAACATGCATAATTAAGACACTTTTGATTTGGATTTTATATTAGAGCTAAGACAAATATTGTTTATGACAGGTTCTCAATATGTAGCCCAGGTTGGCCTCCAACTTGTGATCTTCTTGCCTTAACTTCCCAAGTGCTGTGAATTTATTATATAAACTACCATGTTTATATAGTTAACTAATTTGGAAATGCTGGTAATGGAGTCTAGGGTCCTGCATATGTTAGACAAACACTCTCTCCTGAGCCACCTCTCCCAGCCCCAAGGCAGATTTAAATTGACATGGAATGAATGTATACAATTGACCTCCTTCACCCTCACAAGTTCTATGCACATGAATACAATTAATCTCAGATTGAAAATAACAGAAAAAGCAAATGATATTTTTCCTGAACATATACAGCCTGTTGAATTGGTATTAATTCTTAGACCATGCAGCATAAATGTTGTCATAATGTATTAGGTGTTAAAAATAATCTAGGGATGATCTAAAGTATTTAGGGGGATGTGCATACGTTATATGCAAATATGATGTCATTTATATGAGACCTGAACATGTTTAGAATTTGTAGTCCTGAGACAGAAGGGTCCAGAACTAATCCCCTGTGGATACCAAGGAATGGCTATCATTCAAGCGGTGAAGAGTTCATAGCATATGTTCTTTCTCAAGCATTTAAAACAGAATTTATGTAAGTGAATTGTTAATAGCTGATTCTTATACAGTCTAACGATTGTTCAAGCTCACACATCTATACTACAGTGAACAAATATGGCATGTTTACTGAGACACACATATACACACAGAGACTCAATTCTCCTGTAGACATTTATAAAGAACTGATGAAAATGATTAAACAAATTGTGACATGTTTCTGCTGTAGAATATTACAGAACAGAGAAAACAAATTTACTATAATCACATTATTGATAAAACTTAGCATATTGCTGAGCCAAAAGAAACAAGTCATGTAATACTATTATTTGGTCCCAGACATGTATGTAATAGAATCAAAAGATATGATAAAATCAAAATGTAAGAGTGGTTTACAACCGAAGAGGAGACTAGTGAGTAGTATCTGGAAGAGCATGTAGTCCAAGGTAGGTTATGCAGAACTTTTAAAAAGCTCTTGGGTTGAGAGGTGCATCTATGCGAGGTTAATCATATTATTATATAAAATACAGCATGAATCAATAAAATGAGGTTTATTTAAGGACCAAAGGACCAATCACTTCTCTTGATTCATGATACCATGAACAGGAATCAGAACTAGGATCAATCTACTTTTGTCCTCCTGAAGTTCTCAGAACAATTATACTACTTATGAAGATGACTATTACGCAGGCCTGGTTTTCTTTCTACAAACCAGGCAACAAGGATGAATGTGTTTCTATTTGTGTACCTAACCATTTCCCTAACCAGGTTTTTAAAAATAAACTTTTAATTTTAGAATAGGTTTAGATTTATAGAATAGTTGCAAAGATAGCCTGGAGAAAGAGTCCTATCACTCCTGTTTTCTCCACTCGTAACACCATACCACTCTGTCACCTTTGTTCCAACTGTTCAACCGAAGTCAGGCACTTTATTAACTTTTACTGGATTTTAAACTTCCCCTTCATGCACCTAGTGCTCTGAATTGACAAGGAAATAAATTTACCAAACAACTACGTTTCCTGCAAAAATAAGCTCTTTCATGATCATGTACAATTTGCTCTAAGCAGCTTTAGTTGCTTTTAGCTAGAATCCTGAGCTGAGTTGAGTTTAACGTTCTTAAAAGTCATTGTTTTTGAATTATTTACCAGCGTTCTCATTAGAAGGAGCAGAAGAAGCCAAGTGCTGAACTGGGTGTTTTTTTTTTTTTTTTTTTCCTTCCCTGGGCTTCTTTTCTAAATCAGGTCACGGAAAATGGATGCTATTTCTTTAAATAATATAACCAAGCTGATCCCTGGATTACAATTAGGTTACGTAACTTGCTTATGAGCTGCTTTTCATTAAGACTTGCAGTGGGCAATGGGGCTTTACGTTTCAGAGCAAAGCTGGGAGAACAATCCTGCTAAAAGCCAGAACACATGGGGCGGCGGCAGGGACAGCAATAACTTCGGCACGGGATTGAGTTCAATGTAGGCGGCTCGTTTTCTCTTTGAATCCTTAAAACAGTCTTTGTCCTAACAAACTCTCTGGTTCTAAATACATGGAAAACACACATGCTGAGGGCCCACACCGAGAGGGAAGATTGGGGTGGTCAGTCAGCGGGAAGCTGAGCAATAAGAAGCTCTCCAGGGAGAACATTATCAAGTTTCTGCAGAACCATGGCTCAGTTTCATTCCTTGCAGAACACAAATTACTAGGAAACATTTAAAAGTTGTGGCAACAAAAATCCTAGCTCCAGAGCACAGCTATATCTTTACAAATAAGCATTTTGTAGGTATAGTAAGTAAAGCATAGGATGTCAGGCCAAGCACAAAACAAGAAGCTAGTGTCAAACCCAAATAAATGAAATTGGAACAAATTCTAGATTAGGGTTCATCAAAACACACCAACATCTGTTCTTAGAGCTGGGGAGAAGTCTCAGAGTAAAGTGCTTGCTGCTCAAGCATGAGGATCTGAATTCAGGTCCCTGGCAAGTTGCATCTATACTCCCACTGCAGGGAAGACAGAGACAGACAATTGGAGGAGTAAGGGAGGGCAGAAATGGGGAGTTATGCTGCTCCCCAGCCAATCTGGTTGAAACTTCAAGCTCCAAGTTCAGTGAGAGACCGTCTCAAAGAAAAAAAGATGGAGAATGATAAAGGAAGACACTGGACATTAATCTCTGGCCTCCACATGCATACATAAATGCATGTCATGTGAATGCATACATATGCGTAGACACATGCATATACTGTGCACACAAACAATAAATAAACAAAAATGGAGAGAAAGTTTATGCTCCCTTGTTGCTCGTAGTGATTGTGCAGAATACAGATTCTGGGACAAATCCATGTTTTAAGAAGATTTATTTCATTTTTAAATATGTGTATGTATTTGTGTGGGGGTATATGCAAATGACTGGCAGTGGAGGTCAAAGGCATTGGATCTTCCTGGAGCTGGGATTACAGGAGGTTGTGAGCTATCTGACATGGGTGCTGGGATGCTGGGAACTGAATTAGGGTCCTCTGCAAGAGCAGTTACACTTTTAACAGCTGAGCCATCTCTTCAGTCTCATAAGATCTTTTTTTTTTTTTTTTTCCAAAAAATTCAGTCTTTTTGAGATACGGTCTCCTTGTAGCTGGCCTGGAACTCACTATGTAGACCAGTTTGGCCTCGATTCCACAGAGATCCACTGAGGTCTGGAATTAAAAGCATGTACCACCATGCCCAGCTCATAAGACTATTTTTAATATTAATATTAGAACCACCCAAGGCTGTGCAGTGAGTGACACTTGTGATCCCAGCACTTAGGAGGGTGAGGGAGGAGGATCATTGTGAGTCTGAGGTTAGACAGTGCTATATATTGAGTGCCAGGATAGCCACAGATACATGACTTTTGTTGCTGTTGTTTCTTTTATTATTATTATTATTATTATTATTATTATTTTACATATATGAGTGTATTGCCTACATGTATGTTAAGTGTACCCATATTGTTCAATGCCCACAGAAGTCAGAAGAGGGTATCAGATGCCCTGGAACTGAAGTTACAGACAGTTGTTAGCTGCCATGTGGATGCTGGGAAATGAACCCCAGTCCTCTGTAAGAGCAGACAGGGCTCTTAACTGCTGAGCCATCTCTCCAGCCCTGTTTGTTTGTTTTTGAGACAGTGTCTCATTATGCAGCACTGGCTGGCCTGGAACTTGCTAAGTAGACTGGACTGGCCTTGGACTCACAGAGATCCGATTGCCTTTGAGTGATGGGATTAAAGGCTTGCACCACCAGTCCTGGTCCTATATAGTTTTTAAAACACCTTTAAACACACACACACACACACACACACACACACACACACACACACCAACCTCGACAAAAACAAAGACAAAAAGACAAAGTTAAAATAAAACCACATCTTAGAAAATTGTAACTACTGGAAATTGAAGTTTTATAGTGAGAGAAGCAAGGTTGCCAGAGGAAGGGCCAAAGCAGGCTTCACAATAAGCAGAGGAAAGCTCTGCTCTCCAGAGAGTAGGCTCACGAAAGGACAGTAAAATGCCCAAATTCTGCTAAATGCAAAATTCTTCCTTGAAATGGAATTATCATATAGTACAGTGTCTAAAATAGTAATTAGGAACAAACAAATGAACTTACAGCCCTTCACATCTTTAAGGAAACATCTTTTAGTATGTGAGACCAGCCAAAGGATAATTTTTTAAGTAGCTAAAGTCAAGCTTGTTTCTTAATTTTTGATAACCTGAAATTAAAAAAAAAATCCCAAATCAGAGATGGATGTTTTATATAGTTATATAAAATGTTGATGAAAAAGAACTTTTCCCTTTTAACGCATGGCTAACTTTGAAAATTATATTTACCATTTAACTTTCAATTCCCAGTCTTTATTATTAGCAGTTATCTGTTATAAACTTCTTAACCTAAAAAATAAGATTTAACAATCAATAAAAACCAATGTACATGTAAACTAACTGCTTGAATGCAAAACAGTTCATTAATTCTAATGGTGTTTGCACATTAATCTTGGCCTCAACACAGTCCAAAACTTGCTGAAGCTCTGTTGGTTGCTGGGGAGTCTTTGATTCTTTGTGTGTGTGTGTGTGTGTGTGTGTGTGTGTGTGTGATTTACTAATGAATCTTGGTGTTATTTAGCGCTGAACCCAGCACATCTAAACAGGCCTGGCTGATCCTGGGCAACTGGGAAAGGGTACCTACAATGTACAGAGTGGGGTTGAAAGAACAGTAACACTGGGATGAGTTGGAAGTGTTCAAAATGTGTTGTAAGTCAGAACAAATGCCCCCCACACCCTACCCCAGCTGTGGGAGGGGAAATGAAAGAAAGAAACATGGAAGGAGTTCGAAAAGGGAAGATATTTATTAAAGAACACATCCCAAATCCCTTCCCTGGGACAACTTGTACCCTGAGTGCTGTGGTCCTTGACTGTTCCTTCCTAAGGAGGCACAAACCAGAGGCCACAATCTAAGTGATGACCAGAAGAAAATTCCAAGAAAAGTTCTAACTCACATGTGATAGAAATCAAGAAAATGGAAGTGCCAGCACCTGTCACTATGGTGTGTGATCAACAGCAATGCAAATTGGGATATCTGCAAGTGATCATGGGAGCTCAGGATTGTATCATGGAAAGAACATGAGGTTTAATGTCTCAGCTACTTGAGTTTAAATTTAAATACTTCCTCTGTCACTTAAGTGTGTGCTTGCAGGATAAATCACTTGAACTCTAAACCATCCTTCCTTTTATCTGGAGGAAACAAGATCCTTCATGGTGGTGGTTGTTTTGGCAATGGGGAGGGAGGTGGAGTGGTGCAGGCTGCCAAATTGGACTTTATGGTACAGTAGTCCTCCTTATCCAGTTTCACTTACTATGGTTTCAGTTACCTAAGGGCAATCTCAGTGCAAAGGTATTAAATAGAAAATTTCAGAAATAAATTTATAAGCTTTAAAATGAATGCCATTCTTAGTAGTGAGGTAAAATTGGTGTTATGCCATTCTTTCCCAAGAGATGTGAATCACCCCTTGTCAAGTTGTATCCACATTGTGTATGCTACCTGCCTGTTGGTGCATCAATCACTTAGTAGCTGTTTCTCTTAGCAGATTGACTGTGACAGTATCATAGTGCTTATATTCAAGAAATTCTTATTTTACTTAATGATAAACAAAGAGCAAAACTAGAGATGCTAATATTTTGGATAGGCCAGGGAAAGTTGTAAAGTGCTTCCTTTAAGTAAAAGGTAAGGTTCTCAATCTTATTGCACAATATACATGGTCTCAGTACTATTTAGGGTTTCAGGCATTCACTGGTGCTCATGACACATAGTTGTTACAAATAAAGTCCATCGTTGGGTTACTTAGCTGGACAGTGAGCCCAATATGAAAGACATAATCAATCAGAATTAGTTGCATGAATGTGAGTGATGCTGCTACTGCCAGATCACCCAGCAGGGGCTTTGCCTGACACCTAGTCGGCATGGACTCCAGACACAGTTTCTTTGCCTGACACCTAGTCGGCATGGACTCCAGACACAGTTTCTTTGCCTGACACCTAGTCGGCATGGACTCCAGACACAGTTTCTTTAGGCTACACCCTTCATTTCCCAGAGATCAGAAATGGAGTCTGTTTCTAAATCAGAGAATTGTCTGTACCCCATGCAGAAAGATTATGATGACTCATACCTGTACTCTCAAAACCTGGGAGATATAGGCAGAAAAATCAGTAGTTCAAAGACAGGCCCAGCTATGTAACGAGTTTGAGGTTAGTCTGGGATACATGGGACCACCGGCGTTTGCCTTAAAAACCCAATAATGCCAAAGAAAAGGAGGCACACCAGGAGGAGGAGGGTAACACACAAAAATATCTAAATAGTCAAAGATCTGTTCAAGGATAGAGATTAGAGCTCCGCGGTTTAATGCCTAGCATAGACAAGGCTCTGGGTTCAATCTCTAGTGCCACAAAAAAGCTCTGCTCAGTAATCTATCACCTATAGATATGTACAACCTTCACAAAATGGCTCTCCTAGCCAACACTCCACCACTGAAGATTACCATCTTGATGATGACAGAGCCTAAGACTCTTGAGTTTTAGCTTAGTATGAGTTCCTCTTTAATGGAGAAAACACCACTAGCACTTTTGACCAGATTCTACTGAAGACCTATCTTCTGCCAAGTTTTGTTTTAGGACAACTCAATATGGGTTGACACAGAAGCCCTATCTCAAGCCTACAATCACGCAGAAGGAAATGCCTGTACAGATAGATGAAGGTAGCCAAGAGGCAGGCTGTGGTAAGAAAATTGTAAGGACAGAGTCATGAGGGTGTCTTGATAATTGTTGTAATTCTCACAGGGCCTACTGTTCTGTCACACAAAAATAATGGTAATAATAACGATAATGAGGATGAGCATAATGTAATTGCAACATCCTGAGTGCTTACTGTGACCCAACACTGTGTCGAAGGGCTTCATGCATCCACACATTGCTTCATTTAATTTTTACAACAGCTCTGTCTGGTCGCTTCTTTTATTAAGCCAAATTACCGATAGGGGAATTAAGGTGAACATTTTCTCTGGTAGAGGCTGAAAACATTTATTCCCTTAACCATATGAGTTTCAGCATCATATAAAAACTGGAGCAACAAAAATGGAAGGACATTCTTATTTGTTTCCAGATATTGCTAGATAGAATTTGAAAGAGAAGGAAAAAGAAAACTGGATATCTAGTATGTTCCAAGAGCCTTATCATATTCAATCTCATTTGATCTTTTAGCATTTTACAGGTGAAGAAAGGGAAGGTCAGAGAGGTTTCATAATTGGAAGTCAAGTAACCTCACTTCAGAGTTTGCCTTCTTTCCATCCTATCAATGTAGCTCCGGCTCTACCACTTACTACATCCAAATCACAAATTTGGGGTGTTCTTGACAGTAAAATGGGATGAAGATTCCTGCCCACTTCTGCCTCAATTATTGAGAAATCATGCAAAGTAACTGAAGTGGTCTACCAAAACGAAACAGGCACACATCCTGGGAGCAATGAATCAGAATTCATATGAAGGAACTCTAAGCAACTATGATTCAAAGTCTTAGGTGTCATTCTACCTGTTTGAACAAAATGCTGAGAGTACAGAAAAGAGTGTTGTTGTTGTCTGGTGAACCATGGAAGAGTCTGTACAGAAAGCGACACTGCGGTTATATCTTTAGCTAAAGGAGGATTTTATTAGGGTAAGAAAAAGAAGGGAGAGGGTTGGAGAGACGGCTCAGTGGTTAAGAGCAGAAGACCCAGGTTCAAATCCCAGCACCCACTTGACGGCTAACAACTGACAATAATTCCAGTTCTAGGGGATCAGATGCCTTCTTCTGTCCTCTGCGGGCATTGCGTGACATGGGTACACTTACACATATGCAGGCAATACACTCATACACAGAAAGAAAGAAAGAAAGAAAGAAAGAAAGAAAGAAAGAAAGAAAGAAAGAAAGAAAGAAAGGAAGGAAGGAAGGAAGGAAGGAAGGAAGGAAGGAAGGAAGGAAGGAAGGAAGGAAGAGAAAAAGGAGGGAGAAGTGAAGGGACCACATTGTAAGAAGAGGACCCAGGAGTGGCAAAAGCACAGAGACATGTGAGTTTAGGATAGATAAGTCCAGGATACCAGAAGAGGGAGAAAATGACCATAGACTTATAAGCCCTAAGATTGGCAAAAACCTGGGCTGACTGGATCAGATTGAGAAGGACCTTGACTGCCATGCTAACGCCTTTGGCCTTAATCCTGTAGGCACTTGGGAGCCACCTAGGGTAACTCCCCAAAGAATCCATAAGGACAAAGAGTCTGAATAGGGCCTTTTGCCATTCTGTTCTTGTGATGATCACAAAGTCCCATGTTCAGAACATCACAGTCTGTTGCCATGGAAATAGTAATGGGCCTCACTATGGGAATAAATTAGCTTCATCATTATACCTTTCTTACAAGGAACTCAAAGTGTTTGTTGTATGTGTTTTCTTTTTCTTCTTCTTTTTTTTTAATAGAAGCACCAGATGGTGGTTAAGGGAAAGAAGAAAGCCTAAAGACTCTTGAATTAAAGGATATTTCAAAGGAATGGAAGGAAAAACACAAGTTGAATTTTGAAAGGTTTAATCAAAACAGATGGCAGAATATCTCAGCCTGAGGGAAGGGAAAACTGTCTCAAAACCCATCTGATTCAGAAGCTTCTTCGCCCTGGCTTCCTGGGTCCCTGGCTGCTCCTCTCTGCCGGCTGACACTCAAGGCTGGGTAATGAGAGGGAAAAACGTGTGTGCGTGTGCGTGTGTGTGTGTGTGTGTGTGTATGTGTGTACATGTATATCAGATAATATATGCCAGACATAAGAATTAACATTATCAAAATGTCATTTAAACTAAAATTATTATAAGTACCAATTTGTTATGCATATAATCTTCACTTTCAAATTGTCTTTAAGAAAAATCACCAATAGACCAATAGAAAGTTTTTACCATCTTCATAAAATTGTCTCTGCTGTGTCCACTCTGGAGGATAGAAGAAGGAAACTACTATTTTTATTTACTATGTACACACTTTCCTGTATCAACCTATTATTATTCAGTCCTAGAAAAGAATAATCCTGTGGGGAAGGCATCATTATTCACTGTTATAGAGGAAGATGGGGCCCACAGAGACTATACATTACCCAAGTGATGTGGAAGTGTCCTGATTGAACTCTGCTACCTCGGTCTCCTTCCAAAATTCCTTGAGACTTCTGATCCTACCACTGCAGAACAGAGAGCATCTGGGCAAGTTATTCCACCTCTCAGGATCTCTGTGTCTTCTGCCTTGGAGAAGCAGTGTCTGTTCTGCCATTCTTCCTTGACAGGTGTGGACACACTGGAAAGAGTCTGAAGAATAATAAGCACTATGCTCAGGGCTGGCATTCTGTGTTTCTCATCTGAGGCCTCTGAGCCCCAGTCTTGCCAGGCTGTCTGGATTAGTTTGAGTGGCCACATTGTGTTCTAAGGACTGAATTCGTTTAAAAGAAAAAGATTATAAAATAGAAAAGTCAAGACGATACGGCACTGGGATGCCAGAGTGATTATATCTATATAACAAAGATTTAGTGAGTGTCTACTAAGTGCTAGGCACTGTATCAAATGACTAGGGATTCTAAAGTAAACAAAATAGATAGTATCTAGCTATATTAGATGGCCTAGAATGTGGGCAAGCAGGCAAAGATTTCTACCTGAAAGCTGCATTTGAAGTAGGGTTTTAGTTATCTTCCATGAAGAATTGCTTCCTAATTTTATATCTTATTCTTTCTTCAAAGCAGTTAGGACACTATATTGTTTTTCACCTGCTCTGACAGACATATCTTAGGCACCTGTCCACACTCCCAAGTCTCCTCCCTGACGATTGTCCTTTCCATACTGCTTCTCAGCTTCCTGTATATTTCTGAGGTTTAGATATGAACCCCAAAGTAGGTGGATCAGACGGGGAAAAAAACTACTTGAGTTTGAATCTTTTATCATTCTGCCTTTTATGGACTGCGCTACTTCATGGAAATGCACTGTTGGCTGATAACCCAACTGTCTGGCTGCAGATGGTGGTGCTACTTTGAGTGGGAAGGGAAAGGGAGAGGGCGAGAGAGGCAGCTGCAAAGCGAGAGAGAGGCGAGTGCAAAGTCCCAGCCCCCACATTTGTCGCCTTACCTTCATGATGGGATGGTCCTGGGTGCTTTCAACCTGCCTCAGCACAACAAAAGGGCAAATATTTTTCCATACAAATCCATACCTTTAGATTTAGATGCCCTTAACACACACACACACACACACACACACACACACACACACCACACACACACACACACACGCACATTCTCTTAAAGTATTGGTTTAATTGGCTCACTGAACTGCTTTCTACAGTTCTGGGCAAACCTAAATTCTGCAAAAGCTTAAGTGAACTTGGAAATTTTATACCCAGTGTCCTTGGGCTAAGGCTGGTAGAAAAAGAAATTCTTTAATGAGGAAGAAAGCTGAGGCGGCACCAAAGAAACACATTCCAAATAGGTGATAAGACCAGGTCTTTAGAAAAATTGGAAAAACAAAAACAAAACCATAATCAAATAAGGCTGGGAAAATATGGGAAAAGCAGTAGGAGGAGCAGGGGGGAGCAGGGAGAGAGAGGGAGTCGGAAGAAAGGGGAAGGGGAAGTTTTGTACAGTTTTGTGGACGTCCCAGATTAGTACCAAGGCATGATAAAAGGGCTTCAGAAGAACTACCATGGCAATGGAAAGAACTTTTGGGTTTTATTCTAAAAGTCTCTGGATGTTGGGAGTCAAGGAGGAGGAGGAATCTAAGCTGTCAACTTGAGCAACTGATCGTCCTATGCCAGACAAGGGCCAGGTTCAAAAGAACTTAAAGAATTTTAGTTTGGCTTTGTTAGGTTTGAGTTGTTTGGTTGCTGGAGTCTGAATTGCAGAGGAGAGGTTTAGGTTGAAGTGATAGATTTGGAAGGGTGTCTACACACCTATTTTTTAAAGATTCATTTTAAATTATGTGTATGTGTGTATCTGTGTATGGGTTTGTACATGTGTGTTCAGGTGCCCCAGAGGCCAGAGGCATCAGACACCCTGGGAGCTGAAGTTCTAAGTGGTTGTGAGCTGTCCAGCATAGGTGTTGGGAACCCAACTTGAGTACACTACAAGAGCAACAAGTACTCTTAATCACTGAACCATTTTTCCAGTCCCACATAACTTTTATTTATTTTTGAAATAGGATCATGCTGTGTAGTCCAAGCTGGTTCAAACTCCAGATCCTTTTCCTTCAGCCCCCTGAATGATGAGATTACAGATGTGTACCTCCATATAATAGCTACTACTATTATTTTTTTTGTTATTGTTTTTGCTATTACTTCTTGCTGAGGTTAAAAACTTGTTTTCATTCATTTATACTTGATCCAAGAAGTGATTGCTTCATTCATTTATGTAAAACCAGCTTAGCATCCTAAACAGCCTCATAAAAATCCTCTGTGATGATACTCTGGTGCCCTGGGAAACCCCAAGGCTCTACCTCCCACCTGTCATTCAGAATTGCTTACTCTGTCCTGAAGCTCCAGTTCCTGTTCCTTTGCCTAGCACCTGGATATTTCTGCTTTTTGCCCAGATCCTTTCACCCCATTCTTCCGTGGGACTCTTTGTTTGGCATACTCCCAGCTTTGCCCAGGGATGCTATCTTTCCCTTGGCTCCATCAATTACACCCACAGGCCAATCTTGCCCCATCTCTGAGATTAGTCCTGGCTCTCAGATCACTAAAGCAAGTGTGGATCCCTGGGCACTTGCTTGTTAAAGAGGAAAGTTCGGGTAATATCCTGTCTTGGTTCATATGGACCTTTCCATTAAAGGACACACACACACACACACACACACACACACATCCTTTCCATTAAAAGCAGTCTGGATAATCTCCTATGCCTTCTTTCTTTTTCCAGACTTGGGAGGAACTGAGTACTACCTGAACTATCTAATTTTCATCCCAGTGCCTCATGGCTTCTGAGCCTTCTTTCTGGCTCCCTCTTCCACCTCTTCCTGTAGACTTTAATGCCTTTTAAAAACCTACTTTACTTCCATCTTGTTTCCAGTTTCCCTTACTCTTCTCAAGAACTTTTATATTTTGTTTCTGTGTATTGCTTTCTCATACATCATATCCAATTATAACTAGTTTCAATAAAATTTTTTTGATTTATTTACTTTTACAGGTATGAGTATATTTTCTGCATGCATGTAAGTGCACCCATGACATGTAGTGCCTGAGGAGGACAGAAGAGGGCATTGGATCTCCTGGAACTGGAGTTATGGATAGTTGCTTACCACCATATCGGTGCTGGGATTTGAACCTGAGTCTTCTGCAAGAATAAGTCAGTGCTCTTAACTGCTGAGCCTTCTCTCCAGCCCCTTTAGTTTCAATGTTAAAAAAAAAAACACCTCACAATTATCTTTTGACATTGAGGTGTTTTCTAAAAATTCATAAATTTGAGCTCCAAGGGGCCTTTGAAAATTTCACAAATATTGTTGGCAGGAGCTATGTTCCTCTGTTGCCAAGTACATGTGACCTTCAGCAAGACTGGGCCAATTGACTTTGTCTGCTTATGTTTTTGTTGTTTTCATTTTGAGAAAGGTTCTCCCATGTTACCCTAGCTTGTCTGAAGTTCTAAACTTGTGATCCCCCTGCCTTAGTCTCCTAACTGCTGGGATTACAGGTGTACACCTCCATACCAGGTTACCTATTCGTTATTGATAGTCAATACTCATTCATATTGTACAGTAGCCATGCTGACCAGATATTTAATATTTTAAAGAGTCTCTCACCCTAGCAAAAATATTAATGCATTTCTATAACAGATTCATGTTGAGAATGAGAACCTTTTAGCTTTAATAATCTGCCTAAGAATTCACAGAACCCAAGCATCATTTATAAGATTCTTGGCTGGCCTATTGACCTATACATTATACCTAGAAATAGTGAATGAGATTCAGGTCAGCAAAAGGAATCCCCAACCAAAGGTTTATAAAAGTCTTCCTAGTTGAGGATTTATGCTAGATTCCATTCAGAAGCTGGAATTCTCTGTGGCTCTGACCAGTGATTCTCAACCAGGAAGGCCCTAGACCTTGGAAAACATAAGAGAATCCTCAGGGTCAGAGGGGGCAGACTTTGAAAAAACACATTGACTAATAAAATATACTCTTGTATTTGAAAAGTAAATGAGGCCTTTTGTTTTTCGTCATGTGAACTAAAGAAAGCAAAACTGGACACATGCAGAAAATAATTCAAGAGGGAGATGAAAAGGACAGGTATAGTAAGAAATATATTTAATTCAGTATACATATATATATATATAATTAAAACAATTTTTGATAGCAAATAATCTTATATGAAATTGGGAACAACTTAGATGTTCATGAACTGACGAATGGGTAATGAAGGTGTGGTATATAGACACAATGGGATATTATTCAGCTCTTAAAAAAACAAAAATTATGAAATTCTCAGATAAATAGATGGAACTGGAAACAATCATCCTGAGTGAGGTAATGCAGACTCAGAAAAACAAACATCACATGTTCTTGCTCATACCTGGATGATAGCTTTGAAACCTGAGGTATGCATGTTTCAATTTGAAAATTCAGAGAGGTCAAGAAACTAATAAATGGCCGTGGGTGGGTGGGAGGTGGATCTGTGTGTGGGGTTGTTGAATGAGGGGAACATTAACTGGAAAGTTAAATGGGGCAGAGAAAGGGAAGGCAGGGCAGAGGAGGACTACGGGAAGCAACACTAAAGGCCCTTAGAAAAAGCCATATGGAAACCTACCATTACAGAAGCTTCTTAAAGTATATACATACATATCATAAAAATAGATTAAAAGGAGTTATCATATAACAATGGAACACTGCCCTTTCTAGACATCATAGGCTAACAAAAGAAACAGAAAACCTCAATACAAAGAATAGACTACTTTTTTTTAAATTATTTTTTTATTACATGTATATGAGTGTATTGCCTGCAAATATGTAAGTGTACTTGTGTTGTGCAGTGCTCACAGAGGTCAGAAGAAGATGTCAGATCCCCTGGAACTGGGGTTACAGACAGTTATTAACCTATGGATATTGGGAACAGCCAGTTCTTTTAACTGCTGAGCCATCTCTCCAAGAATGGACTCTGTTTCTAGAAGCTGTTGACCAGGGGTCCCATAGATCTTCAAACAGTATTAATCATTGCCCTTTCCCTTCCACCAGAACATCATGATAAGACCCTATTGCTGAAGATACCACGTATATGAGCTGTACAATAAGGAAAAATCAAGCTGGTGTTGACTTCAGAGCCTCATTTCCACTGGCTGGTGTTTATAGTTGGAAGGTGCTATGCATGCTACTGGAAAAAATAATCATCAACCTTACCCAACTGTGAATCCTGTGAACTACAATAACACCTGGCCTGACAAGATATGCCCATTGATGCAACAGTGACACAAGTACTATGGGAGTGACCAATCACTTTTCACTTAAATTTAAGGTCTTCTTCCTAGAATGAAGCCCATATCTGGCACTGATATCAGGCTTAGGAACCTGCGTAGAGAAAAAGAGGCTACAGAGTGCTTATCCCTGAATAGGACACCTATATCAAACTTTTGCATCCCAAAGCTCAAGGACCATTGTGGAAGAGGGGGTGACAAGCTTGCTAAGAGTCAGTGGTGGTGGATGACTACAAGGAAACAGGATCTTTCCAGACAGTTATTTATATAAACTCACAACAATGATGACAGCATGCACAAGTCCCATGCAAGCTCAAATCCCAGCATAGACATGGGGAAGTGGGTAAGATGCTCCAACCCTAACTAAGGAAACTTTGGCAGCAGATGGCTGCTGGGAGGGGCAAAGACAGTCTCTTTCAAGGATGGGACTCTTGGTATGTTACCCAGGTTCCAGTGGATGAACCCACACTGAAGGACACTTGGACACACAAATTAGACTCTATAGGCCTTATTATATATGTAACAGAGTACTTCAAATTGGGTGAGGGCAGTAGGAGGTGAGGAGAGAGGAGGGGATCTAAGTACCTTCAAATTACATTGTATGAAAATTGCAAAAATTCCATAAAAAGGGAAAAAAAATATGAGCCGGGGTGTGGTGGCTCATGCCTTTAATCTTAGCCCTCATTCAGGAGGCAGAGGCAAGTGGGTCTCTGTGAGACCGAGGCCAGTCTGGTCTTAGCATAGTGAGTTCTAGGACAGCTATGACTAGAGGAAGACCCTGTCTCAAAAAAAAAAAAAACAAAACAAACCCTCC
Source organism: Eospalax fontanierii (assembly GCA_035773235.1). Taxonomy (NCBI): domain Eukaryota; kingdom Metazoa; phylum Chordata; class Mammalia; order Rodentia; family Spalacidae; genus Eospalax; species Eospalax fontanierii. Next base: position 38,775,219 of record CM069529.1, on the reverse strand, counting down.
CCCGACACACACGAACATACAACTTTTATAGCAGTCTAAGTTGATTTCATTGAAATCTTTCCCTGTGGTGAGAGTAAATAGCATTAGGGAGTTTAAAGTTTATCAAAAGGAAGCTTAAACAAATGTTGGCCGTGTCCATGAGAGTCAGGCCTACTTTTTCTTTTTCTTTTGTGTAAGTTCCTACTATATTATTTTCTTTTACTCCAGTTTGCATGGGCAATGAGGAAGCATGTGAAACCAGTTACTGCAGTGTGTGGGAATGTTCGATTATGTACTCTCTGAAATAATACCAGTTTGTAAACTGACCTAACAACCTATTAAGGGCTGATTAATAAATCATTTCTCATTTTGTTTTAGTAACATTTACCCACCCCCTACTCTAAGTGAAGGCCCTGTTAGCTCACCTGGCTCAGAGAGAAGCTTAGTTCTATTTTCCCAGCATACTTGGGACCTCACCCTCCCAATACAGGATGGGTCACATTCCACTCAGCCTCTTGAAAGTCCAAGTTGATATTCTCTGACCCTCCACCCATCAATATCTCTTGCAACTGTTCTTTCTTTCTGGCCTTCCTCTTAACCTATTTTTAAAGTAAACCCTTTTCTAAAAGTGAATTTCTAATCTTTTCTCCTATGTCCTAATCCCACAGCTCCTGTTATGCCTCCTATCGTTTCCTTCCCAAGAAGAAAAGACCCCAGGGCAGGCATATTTCCTACCTTGTCTATTAAACAACTGTACAAGTATCATTAAAAAAAAATGTAATCTGATAGGTGATTTTTTTCTGGCATAAGCAAATAGGATTCATTTCAATATTTCAAACTGGTAGAAAGAGGCAAAATCTGTCTTATGGCCTCTGAATAGACACAGTTGCCTAGTCTGCATGTCCTAATTATTGGGGGGAAGGAAGAACAGAACAACACAGTGTTCAGAGTATGGGCTGGAGTCTGTAATCTGCCACTCCATAGTGGCTTGTGACCTTGAATCAATCACTACATCTTTTGGACTTGAATTTCTTATCAACCAGTGGAGGTGATCATGATGCATGCTTTAAAGAGATATGATGGGAATTAAAAAGAAATAGTGCAAGTAACAGAGAACTTGGATCCCAGGAAGTACTTAGGAAATGGCAGCTATTGTTAGATACTATACCCCTGGGAAGGATGTACATTATGATAACTATGTGAAACTGAAACTGGAAGGTTGTCTCCTTGGCACTGAGATGCATCTTTTTGGCCCGTAGCTTCTTGGCTTCTTACTGTACTTCATTTTTCTTTTTCTACTGATAACTTCTGCTTTATTATTTTTCCATGTTAAATTTTAGTTGGCAGTTTATCATTCCTATTTCAGCTATGACTATTGTGTTTCTTAGTCCTGAAGTCCAAGGAATGGTTCTTGACTTGCCCAGTTTAGCTGTCTGCATAGAATGGCTCAGCTCTGGAACATACTCCTTCTTTAATCATTCCATGCTTGGTTAATTTTGATAAGAAATGTGGTATAGCATCTCCAGAGAGCATATTCAAGAAGATGTGCAAGGAGGGAAGGCAAAACCTTGGATCTAGAGTTGAAGTTCAGGTTTGACACATACCCTTATTTTGATGCAAAGAGTCCTGCTAGGTGACAATACAGATTTATAAAAGTGATAGATTGTACAACAAATTTTTCATTCATTTAACACATTGGAACAGAATTCACTTTATGCCAAGGACTCTACCTGAGGAATCACGATAGGATTCCTTCAAACAGCAAATTCTCTCTTTTTTAAAAAGGTATTTTATATTTAATTGCCTGTACGTACGTAAGTGTACCTGTGTTGTGCAGTGCCCGTTAGAGGTCAGAGGAGGGTGATGGATCCCCTGGAACTGGAATTATGGACGGTTGTTAGCCACCATGTGGGAGTTGTGAGTCAAACCCTGGTCCTCTGCAAGAGCAGCCAGTGCTCTTAACTGCTCTCCAGTCCCACAAATTCTCTTTTTTGCACCTACAAAATAATTTATTTTACAAAGGGTTCTTGTCTCAGGAAAAATGAATGAGGTTTCTTTTGTTACCACCTCTTGCCTCAAATCCAGTACCTCATGCTTGCTGGGCAGGTGTTCTATCACTTAGGTACATCCCCAGCTCCCAATTTACTGAGACAGGGTCTTTCTGTTGTTGCTCTTTGACTGGATTTGAACTTTCTATGTAGCTCATGCTGTCCTCTAAATCACTAGCCTTCTGCTTCAGCTTCCTAAATGCTGGAATTCCAGACATGTGCCACTATGCTGGGCTGCCTCAGTGTTTGTTTGTTGTTTTGTTTTCTTTTGAGACAGGGTCTCCCTGTAGCCCCAGATGTCCTGGAAGTCGCTATATAGACAAGACTGGTCTCCAGCGCACAGAGGTTGGCCTGCCTTTGCCTCCCAGGATTAAAGGTGCGCACCACTATGTCTGGCTGCTGCCTCAGATTCTATAAGAACCTTTGTCTAGTTCACAGATTTCCATTCAGAAATCTACACAAATCTCTTTGATCACTGCTTTATTTGTAGTTATATCCAATGAGCAAATATCCCTTGTTCAGCATTGCTTTTTAATTTCCCATTTTATTCTTACTTTATTTTTTCTACTGGTGCCCATATGATCATCCCCCTCATTTCAGACTTAGTTCCTTTTGCTCTGTTTTGGCTGTGTTTGCTAGACATTCAAGGACCTTGATGAATGAGGCCTCAGTGTCACAGCAGCCACACGGGGGTTTTCCTGCATAGAAATGCCACTGTTCCTCTGGTATCTGTATAAACTTACTCTACCACGCAAGTGATTATAAGCCTTTGTTCTAGTTGAGCCACATCCCAAATCTGACCAATAACCTGAAAACCTGGACTCTTAAAAAATGTTTTCTTGTCCCATGTGGTAGTACATGCCTTTAATCTCATTTGGAAGGCAGAAGCAGTAGGATCTCTGTGAGACTGAGTCCAGGTCAGCTAGGACTACAGGGAGACCTTGTCTCAAAAAGAAGTTTTTTTTTTCTTAATATATGTCATGTTCCTGACTCCTGAAGTACTTCTTCCATTGGATTGGCTAGTAGTCCGTTATCTCCATTTGATGTTAGGCCTACCTTTTGGTGTATTTACAATAGAATTTCCTGTCTCCTCATGCAAACTGTATTCCCTTTTCAGCTTCCCTACCAACAATGATAGCTACGAGCAGATAGTGAATCTACTGCCCTTTCGCTCATCTAGCACCTGGCAGAGTACACTGTACTTTCTTTCTTTTTTAAATATTTCATTATTTTTATATGTATAAGTGTATGTGTACCTGTGTTGTGCAATGCCTGTGGAGGACAGAAGAGGGCATCAGATACCCTGGAACTGGAGTTACATACAGTCGTTAGCCACCATGTGTGTGCTGGGAATTGAACCTGGATCCTCTGTAAGAACAGTAAGTTCTCTTATCCACTGAGCCATCTCTCCAGCCTCTGTACTTTCTTGTATATGCTTGACAAATCCTCTGTGGGACTAAGTAGAGGTGCTTTACAAAAGAAAAAACTTAGCCAAAGGGGACAAGAGACTTGCTCAAAATGATAGAAATAGGCCTTTTAACCCTCGATCCAGTGCTTTAAGCTTGGGATCACTGCCCTGAACCTCAAGTTTAGAACATCATGGTGGTTTCTGTCTCTCTTTCTCTATCATGTTCTGTATCTAGCAAGCCCAATTGTTCTCTTGAGTTTTCTTCTACAACATCTCATACTTATCAAAGCAGTTAAAGAATGACCTCATTTATCTGCTCATTCTTTAGTCACTTCCAGCTCTTCTTGTTTGTCATATTTCTATTCTTTTCTGCTCTAATTCATCCAGAAGACATTTGTTGGACTATATTGCATATTATCTCCTGTTTTCTTTCCTCCTTCCCATGCACATTTCAGGTATAGCACTGGCTTCGTATCAGGACATTTGTGGGTTTTTACAGCAGCTCTAGGGCCTGCTTGCACCAACTCTCACTTACTATTGAATAGTTATACATATCATGTATAATCGGAAAATTACAAATTACATTATACAATATCATGTATAATTGGAAAAATAATGTGGAAGTGTTGCTTTCATGATATCACTCCTTTGTGACCTATTCAACTTCCTTTTTTGGAAAATTCAAGCTCCCCAGGTCCTACATCCAAGACTGTCTATTAGCCAAAAATGTTGATCTTGCTCTAGTTACCAAAGTAATGCAGCATCTAAACTATCTGTCCAAAATTCAAGGGGATTTGCACCCAGGGAACTGCTTTCATGAAAACAGATGATGTGTCTACCAACTTGAGTAATGGCGGAAGTCGCCCAAGGAGTTTGAAAGGAACCAACACTTACTGTATACTTTACTGATATGTCCAGCAATTCTGGCATTTTACCTGTTTTGTTTCATTGAATGCCAACAGCAGCCCTGAAAACACAAATGAGTAGAGGTGGGATCCTGATTTGGCTGCCTAATCTGGATTTAGTTCAGGGTTCTGACCTATTTAGAAATGTTCTAACATCTCCCTAAATAACATTCCCAGAGTTATTTAGGGAGAAACCAAAGAGATGCACTTCTCAAATATTGGGAAGGAGATAGGATCAGAGTAATGGTAACTTGTTTTATTTGTTGGCACACTTTCAGCTACTACCCATTCTTGTACTTGGATAATGTGGCAGAGGTGGGGGGAGGGATCACAACCAAAATTTAATCTTTATCACATGATGAGACACAGGCTCAAGAAATGTAAGTAACTTGCCTAAATATATACAATTAGGAATAGGCAGAGAGGTCTAATTTGGAGTTAAGTTTTTCTGATAGTTTATTCAACAAACTGTGTGTGTGTGTGTGTGTGTGTGTGTGTGTGCGTGCATGGAAGCCAGAGCTTGACATTGGGGGTCTTTCTCAGTTGTTCTCCATCTTGGTTTTTGAGACAGAATCTTTCATTGATCCTGTAACTCACCAGTGCCACTAGACTGAAGGGCCAGTAAGCTTCAGGAATCTGCCAATTTCTGCCTTCCCAACACGGATTTCAGACACTTGCCACTACACCTGACATTTTGCATGGGTGCTAGATATCCAAACTCAGGTCCTCATACTTGGGCAACAAGCACTTTTCTGACTAAACCATCTCCCCAGCACCAACAAACACTTTTAGAGCTCCTACTACAAGTTAAGCCCAAGAGGCAATATGAACAGAGAAAGTCCCTGCTCAAATAAACCTGCCTCCATAGCAGAAGCTGATGATTGTTCATCATACCTGCCATCTCCATTTAAACCACATTTCCCCATTTCCTTTGCAGTTACATCTCCACTCTGTAGAAATGATGACTGTCACTGTCTAAGGATGGCCCATTAGAACCTCCCTCACATGTCATATTTCTGCGTGATCATATTTCCAGTAAAATCTTAGAAGCCACATATGGAAAACAACAGAACTGTCTCCACTGATGAGAAACACACTACCTGGATAGCTCAAGAATTTAACTAAACTGTGTTTGAGAATTTTCACAAACTCCCTCAAAGACTTCAAAAGTCATTATGATTCTCAGATAAACCAATAGTCAGTTCTTATATTATGATGAGTACATATCTAGATAATAAACATTACCATTGAACCAAGTGCTATACTATAATTTTGTTTTGTTTCTAACTCCTTGGAGTTAGTAAGTGCTACTATTTATTTTTAGTTTTCTATTAACTGACTACTGTTTTTTGCATGTATAAAATTTCTCTGCCAAAGATTCTTCAAATAGTACATTAAAAGAGCTAACCATAAAGGAAAAGTCAATTCTTTGGAAACCATTAAAAATAAGAACATATATTCATTAAATGAAATGACCAAGAGAAAATTAAAGGAAAATACAAAAGGAAGAAGATGGTTGTAATACATATATCACAGAGAGAGACAGAGACAAAGACAGACAGATCCAGAATATATAAAGAATCCCCATGGATCAATAAGGAAAATAAAAGAGGCAGAAAGCAATAAAGAAATGGGCAAAAGATTCTGACAGGTACCTCAGAAATCAGGATTTCCAGTGGCCTACTAGCAGATTGAAAAAATGAGAAAATGAACAACTTTATTAGTCATCTAAGGAATATACATGAACACCACAAGGTACTGCACACCTACCAGAATCAGCAACATTAAGGAAACACCAAATTCTATGTCAGGTATGTGGAATAACTGGAACTGTTGCTGCTGAAATTGTAAATCTATATAATCATTGTTGCTAGTTTATACTAGCTAGGGAAGCTGGACTTATATATAGGTCTGAACTAGTGATTTAATTGCTTGAGATATACCCAGTAGAAATGAGTACACATATCCACAAGAAAATATATGTAAGAGAATGCTCCTAGCACCACTATTTGTCCAAATTTGGAAAAAATGCCCACCAACAGTGAAATGGATAAAGAGTGGTATACTCATAAAACCACACAGTAATGATAATGGAGAAATTCCTTGAGCATCATGAATGAGTCTGTAGAGTGTAATGCTCAGTGAATGAAAGACCCCAGACACAAAAGAGCACATGATATATGATTCAGCTTATCTAAAGCTCGAGTTAGTTTAGTGGTTACCTTTGCTAGCAAGAAATGCATGGAAAAGGGCACAGCAGATCTGCTGAACCATGGTTTTACTCAACTTCTCAGTCTGGGTTCATTTACACATATTGTTCATTTTGTGAAAATTTTTTGACTTGAACACTTGTGATGTTTTCTCTATGTATTCTAAATTCTTCAGTGTAGTAGTTTATACAATAATCTATTTTTTAATTGTTCCAGATCATTAAGACATGCTGAAAAAATGGAGAATTCTAGGAAATGAGGTTCTTACACATAAACTTCATCCCATCCATTTATCATTCATTATCTTAGGCTTTGGTTTTTACCATGACAAATGGTTATTTATTTATTTTTGTTTATGTGTATGAGTGTTATGCCTGTATGTAAGGACATCTATGTCGTGCAATACCAGCAGAGGACAGAAGAGGGCATCGGACCCCTGCATCTGGAGTTAGGAATGGTTGTTAGCCACCATGCGGGTGCTGGGATTTGAACCTGGTCTTCTGCAAGAATAGCCAATGCTCTTAACAGCTGAGCCATCTCTTCAGCTCCTACAATTACAAATGTTAATTGTAATGTATAGACTTCTCAGAGGTGCAAGGAGCCTTTAGCTAGCAAATTATGCAATCACTTGTTCATGGGGAAGTGCCCCATTATTTTTTTGTCTGCCAAGAATTTATTCCTTGGAAGCCATCCCTGTACATCTCATATATGGGGCTTTTGTTTTGTTTAGTTTTGTTTGAGACAGGGTCTCCCTGTAGTCCCAGCTGGATTGGAACTCACTGTATAGACCAAGCTGGACTCAGTCTCACAGAGATCTACCTGCACCTGCCTCCCAAGTGCTGGGATTAAAGGCATGCATCGCCGTGCCCAGCTAATATATGGTTTTAATGGGTTTTTCAACAACAAAACTGTACTTTCTATCCCCAACATGGAGGTTGACATTTGATCAATGGGTGGCCAATAACTTTCAAATTCCAGGAATATCAATATTGAGCTGAGAAGAGCAGATACAGAAGGTGAAGGCAGTGCCAAAGGAAGTGCTTCCAGGTCTCTGTGACTAAGATCCTTGACGCTGCTTTGGTGCTGGCCCACAGAGGCCAATGATGCAACAAAACTTTTCCTTCTCTAATTTGCTTTGTATTCTTCCAATGAATTTCTTGTGTACGTGGTTGAAAGTGTGTATGTTCATGTGTATGGGTGTACATATATGTGCAGGTACACCTGTGCACAAGGGTATGCATGCATTGGAGGTCAGAGGACAACCTCGGGTGTCATTTCTCAGATGTCTTCTACCTTTTGTTTAAAAGAGGATCTCTAATTAGCCTGGAACTTCACCAAGTAGGCTAGACTAGCTGGCCAGTAAGCTCCCAGGGATCTGCCTGTTTCTGCCTCCCATCTTGCCATCACTGGGATTACAATAAGTACATACCATTGTGTCTGTTTTTTGTTTGTGAGGCGGGGATTAGGGGCTCTGAACTCAGGTCCACATGCTTGAAAGGCAAGTACTCTACTAACTGAACCATCTCCCTAACCCTTAATTTTTGGGTGTGTGAAGCAGAGTTTCATCATGCATTCTAGGCTGGCTTTTAACTTACTAGGTGCTGAGGATGATATTGAATGCCCGAGTCTTTTGCCTCCACCACACCTGGTTTTACACAGTGCAGGAATACAGAATATAACTCAGGGTTTGGTGTATGTGGCTCTATCAACTGAGCTATATCCCTACTGCTGACTTGCTTCTAAACCTCAGTGACCCTCCCATCTCAGTCTTCCCAATACTAGAATTTCAGATGTGTGTCACCATGCCTGGACAATTAATTTTTCAGTAATAAGATTCCATTTCCATTGTTTCAACCAAAGAATTGGTCCACACTAGATCTTCAACACTGAAGATCTAGAAAATCAGTTCATCAGGAATTACTGGGTTATTTAAGAGTGGTTCACATTGGCTAAAGTCAGAGGAATTTGGTAAATAAGCCATGATATTCATTTGTTCTTTTATTCTAAGATGGCCTAAGGACAAAAACACATCTTTTTCAAAGGGCATTTGCTTCATACTTAACATTTATTGAATAGGCACTGCCTGCTAGGCATTATGGGGAACAAAGATAAATCAAAGTGAGTACTTCCAAAAAGCATTTTCTTAACTTTCAACTCATGTCTTGATATGCACCCTTGATATGCTAGTCCTACAGTGCTGCTTAATTCATTTTTCTAAAAGACCATCTTGCTGGCTTGTGGTCAACAACCTTCACAGTGACCTTTCAGTATTGATGCATTGTCCAAAATGTTTTCTTCCTCTAATACCACCCTTGCTGTTCCTAGTCAAGGCTTCTATAGGCCCTGGGTGCTACATTCTGGGGCCTCAGAGAGTGGCTGTACATATGCTTCCTACCCAGTTCTCTCTCAAAACCTGCTCTAGCTCTACAACTCTAGGCCTGTTTAATTACCTCAGTTCTGCCTCTCTGGTTCCTTTATCCTGATCCTAGCCATGCCCCAGTTTGCTGTCTCTCAGTTATCCTCCACCCTCTACTTTACACATTTATGTGTCAGTCTTTACTTGCCTCTTACCCTACCTCAGCTGCTAGATTGTGCTGGGAAACTAGCTGAGGGTCCTTCCTAGTTACAGAAGAGAGTAAGGCCTTTGCTCTGTGCTATATGCATCCTTTGTGTCTTTTTATCCTTAAATTTATTCTTATAAAGACTCCAGACGTAGCTTGGGTTCACCCTTAGAACAATAACCTCTTTGGAGAACTTATGTACGAAATTCAGTCATGCTAAAGGTGCTGGAAACTAGGGCTTCAATATATGAATCCGGAAGGAGGAGGAGGGACTCATTTCTTCCTATAATGCTATGGAGTAATGGTTAATTGTAGTCCTCCAGGATGAATCCACGTTCCTTGGGAGTCAAAATAGTTTCAAAATTACCTGTTAGTTTCTGACTAACTTTATAGTACAAAATAGAATGTTGGGGGCCTAGAGAAGTTCTTAATCTCATAAGCAATAAATAAAAATGTATTATCTGCATAACTGGTTTTTAGTCTTTCAAATACAGAGGACGGATTCTCTATACATGACCCACAGAAAATTTAAGAGATTAGAGTCTTATCTCCTAATGTTACTTCCAGTCTGCTACTTCTTGAAGCTTAGTTTTCTACCAGTATTTCTCCATGACATAAATATTTCAGATTTTTTTTCCTGTGGTTATATCTTGTTAAGAGCTTGGTCTGTTAGGTCCACGTCTGGGATGGGTAGCAGACTGTGGGGGTATTAATAGGCTAGTAATGGTAACTGGTATAGATAAATGAAGGTCAGGTCTCACACAGGTGCTGCTGGCTCAAGAGCCAGATGAGTCAAGGAAGACAGAGATTAGGCCAGTGGCCAGTTTGGGGGGCTGCCAGTGTCTGGAGGACAAAGCTGAAGGAACAGTAAGTCTCTTTTCTAATGGATAGTGAAGGACTGGGCTAAGATTCTGTGTGGAAGAAGTTCTTTTGGCAGCATGCAACACTGCTTTATACATTTTATACACTCTTTTATCCAGTAAAAAACTTTGTACTGTGATTGGTGAAATAGCTCAGTCAGTCAAGTGCTTGCCTTGTAGGCGTGAGGAACTGAGTTCCATCCCCAGAACTGATATTTTAAAAAGGCTAGATGTGATGGAGCATACTTTTTAATCCTAGCTCTGGAGAGATGGAGATGGGAAGATTCCTAGGGTTCACTGGCCAACCAGCCAGCCTAGCCTAGTTGCAGGTATTTGAGAGATTCTGTGTCCAAAAAAAGTTGGACAGCACCCGAGGAACACCTCAGGTTCTCCTCTGTATTCCATGTGCACATGCTCGTAATACATACATACACACACACAGACACAGACACACACACACAGACACACAGACAGACAGACAGACACACACACACTTCCATATTCTGGGTCCCTGAGCCTCAATGTAAGCAGTAGCCCTTTTGTGACTACTTTTGGCAGATGCAACCACTGTGGTTACTTTAGAGCTGCTTTGTTGCTAGGGTTCTAGGTCATACTTAGTCATTAAGTATTTTGAGTACCATCCCTGTATCAAAGTACACACACACACACACACACACACACACACATTTGAGTAACCTTTCTGTCAAGGGCAACAGTTACTCTGTTATTTACATAAAGATTTGCATGATAAATTTTACTTGGCATTCAGAACTCAAGATGATAAATAACTTTATGCTATAATGTACAGTTCCAATTAACATCAGCACTGAAGTCACCAGAACTGTCAGTTTCTCTATATGGCAGCCACTACTGACAATTTGTCTTGGTTTCCTGGATGTCATCCAGTACATTGGCCAAGGAGGCCAAAGCAGACATCCTCAGTATATTTCACTCTCCTTCTCTTCCTGCCTCTTCTCCCCACTTCTTCTTTAATTTGGATCTAAGCTTTTGCTAGTGAGTGTAGAGGGACAGCACTGGAAAGTTCCTTTATAATTTACTCATTCATTACTCCAACAAATATTACAGAGTTCCTACTATGTACCAAGGACCCTACACAGTAGTTAACAGACCCTGAAATGGGTCTTGTCCTTAAGGAGTTTAGAGACAAATGTTTTGTTCATGGTAGAATCAGCTAAAAAGTCATGTTCCCACTTAGAGCTTAAAGCTTTTCTCTCTCCACTTCTTCTAAGCCTTGCTTAGAAATTTCTCATTCTTACAGTCCGAATCTTTCCTAGTAAAGGATCTTTCTCTCTGCCCTCCAACATGTTCATCTTTCCCATATATTATATGATAATCCTCTTATCTCCATTTAACTTCTTGATTGTCAGCAGACTTTACAAGGGAGTTAGCTTGGATCCCTTACCACTCACTTCTTAACCACTTGAAATCCTGCTTCCATTCCTACAACTCTGGATAAACTTGTGACATTTGTGTGTGTGTGAATGCATGTGTGTAGGTATACATGTGTGTTGGTGTGCATATGTGGACGCCAGAGGTCAATGTCATGTATCTTCCTCAATTGTTTTCCTTATTTTTTATTTTTATTTAATGTGTATAAGTGTACTGCCTGTATATGTGTGTAAGTGCACCCATATCATGCAATGCCCGCAGAGGTCAGAAGAGGGCACTTGTTAGCTGCCATGTGGGTTCTAGGAATCAAACCTGGGTCCTCTACAAGAGCAGCCAGTGCTCTTAACTGCAGAGTCATTTCTCTAGCTTTTCCACCTTATTTTTTGAGCCACAGCTTCTCATTCAACCAGGAGCTCATTAATTTGGCTAGGCTGGCTAGCCAGCAAGTTCTAGGAATATGTCTGTCTCCACTTTCCCATTCCTGGAGTTACAGGTTTGCACCACCACACCTAGCTTTTTACATGCTGGGCATCAAAACTCAGGTCCTCATGCTTACACAGCACTTTATCAACTGAGCCATCTCCCCAGCACCTGGTCTGGTGATTTTATTGCACTCTGAATTATCTTTATTTGGTTAACTGAAGATCTTGACTTTTTATTTTAGCAGGGAGCAGTAGACAAGCAAGACCTTTTAGAAAGTCCATGAAATGTCCTTAAAAGCTTTTCTCTAGACTTATCTTAGTAAAAATAATGGCTCCTGTAGGAAGCAACTAGCTAACTAGCCATTTGACATTGGATAAATTACTTAAGTCCTTTGGGCCTCAATACAAGTAAGTTTTACCATGGATTTTTCATGCCTTAGGAGTTTTTGTGAATACAGGAAATGCAATACAATGATATAAAGACAGACTAAGGGAGAAAGTTTCCCAGTGTCTCGTGACCCCAGGGATAGTAGAAAAGCAAGGAGACGATAAACTCTGTTGGCTCATGAAAAAGATAATCAGAGGAGAAAAGGAGAACGAGAATATGGGAGTGTAAAAAAGCAAACGGTAAAATGAACTCTTCCCAGGAACATAGTTATATATCCTTATTGACCAAGAAGCTAGTGTGAACCCAGGATTCACTGAGCTTGAAGCAGATCTTTGACAGGTGCTAGCTCTGTGAATAGAAATACAGATATCTCCCTTCCTTGTATGAAGACACACATTAGTTGTTGATTAGTTGGACACATCCAACTTCTCTGTTTAAAGGAGATTGTCTTAAGGACAAATAGGCTCTCTTTTTAGTCTTTAGAACTTTATTACCATCATAGGATTCGGGTACTTAGTTTGTAAAATTGAATTGAATAACACTCTGATTTTATTTGACTTAGTACTGATGGAAAGTTCTGAGGGTAATTCAGAGTGATTAGCACATTGTGTTGCTTTAGAACTAATATTTGTACTTTATATAGCCTACTTATATGAAACCTTTCCTCATTTATTTAGTTACTTATTTATTTTTCTGTTTCTTCTGTAATATAAACCATTGAGGACAAAGATCCCCCCCACCCCACCCCACTGAATCCAAACACTTAGAATCATGTTTGGAACATAATGAGAACTTAATAAATATTGGTTGAATGATTGCATGAATGAATCTCTGGGTGAAATATCTACTTTGTTTTTATGTTTGAAAAGTTGATGCCTGCCAGCTTGTCTTTGGGACTCAGGAAGTAAAACTAGGATAGTTGAGCTCCTCTGGTTTCTCATGTCTTTCCTTTGCCTAAGTGGCACAGGTTAGGAAGCCCTGGTAGATGAGAAGAAAGAAGCATGTTCTTCCTTTTCACGGCCAAGCTGGGAGAAGGGCTTTTGTCAGCATGGTTCCCACACCCAGGGGAACCCACTGCCTGCCTGAATCTATCTGAAGCTCAGGGAAGGCATGGGCATGTGACCAGTTTTGCCAGGAAGTGGCCAGCCCCATATAAGTGGTCTAAGGGCTCTAATAGGAATTTCCCTTCAGGAGGCCCTGTCTGGGAATTCTTTAGAGGGCTCTGATGGGCACCACTGTGAGTTCCCACTCATGTATCAACTGCCTTAGCAGATCCTATTTCTGACACTCCCAGCTGCAAGACAGGTTCATCTTTGTGGAAAATTCTGTCATCATTGATAAGTAGACATACAAAAGAAAGAATTGGTTTACTAGTAGTACTTAGTGGCATCACTGCACAGAGTGTACAAGTGTGGGTTCTTCTACAGAAAGACAAACCTAATTGAAACATGGTAGTTGGTTTTATGTTGGCTATAGAGGTCCTCACCCTCTAAGAGTTTGCAGGTGGTGGAATTCACCACTTAAAGATGGTGAAAGCACATCACTTCCAGCCACCATTCCTGTCTTTCTCAGGAAGACTGGCTGAGCTACAGCAAGGGTCAACTTCTTCTCTGGTGGCCTCTTCACTTGTTTTGTGACATGTCCCTGCTGTGACCTGTCTCTTTGAGTATCCTAATCTCCCCAAATTGGGAAGAAAACCATCTGCTTGATTACATCCATGAGAAACTTAAAACAGATAATTTGCTCCACCTTCTGTGTCTGAATGCTCAAAGACTGTTCAAATGAATTACCATTATGCCCATTGATAACTTCTTTAGAGAATAAAGACAAAGCAAAGCATTCAAAAGCAAGAGGACAGGAGATAACATCTCAAATACCATATAACCCTTAGAAACTAAGAAGTTTGAGGCATAAAGTATGTGTTTGAAAGAGATAATATTGAAAAGGGAAGATAGATCATAAAATAGCTAATGCATAGACCATGTGTTTGATCACTGACTTGTAAAATATATGCATATATCTCAAAGAGTTCTATAGTAGCAATCTGTGCTTAGCTCAAGAAACACTACTTGCATGTAATAGATATTTAGTAATGTTTATTGAATGAATGAAGGGATTTTAAGTAAATTTAGAGAAATACTTGAAATTTATAGTTACCAGATTTCTTTTTCTATAAATCTATTGAAATGTATAACAGGGGCTAGAGTTCAGCGGTTAACAGCACTGGCTGCTCTTGCAGAGGACCTGGGTTTAGTTCCCAGCACCCACATAGCAGTTAACTACTGTAACTCCAGTTCCAGGGGATCTGATGCCCTCTTCTGATCTGTGCAGGCATTGCAGGACATAGGTGCACTTACATGCATGCAGGCAATACACTCATAGACATAAAACATACAAATAAAATTTAAAATGCACAACAAAGAACTTCTGTAAAAAAAAGATTAACTTTTCAATTTCATGTACAGAAAAGGAAAAACCTAAAAATTAATAGTAGTGGTGTCTGAGTCATAAGCTACAGGTGATTTCTATTTTTACTTATCAAGTTAATGGATTTAGTTGTTCTCAATTTTCTGTAATATCCATAACCAAGGAGGAATGATTTGTTTCAAAGATCATCCCAAGATAGCAGTTACAAACCTAAGGAAATGAATCTCAGTTGTTGAAACTGTAGGCACTATGGTAAGCTTGAGGGTAGGGATACGACTGGCATTTCCCAAAGCCCACAACACAGGCTGCTGCCAATTCAGTCCTCCTACATGTACAACTGGCTTTGGCATCCAGACTTCAAAACTGAGTTTCAGCCACCACAGCAAGTCTGATTGAAGGCTGCATATGTTAAGGAGGCATGCTTCTGTTTCACATCATTAATACTCAAAAACACAGATTATTTTGCAATCTCTGTAGAGTATAAGAAAAGTATTCTTTGCAGTGTGCTTTTAATATTTTAAAAAATAAACAAAATGTCTATCCTAGAGAATATAATAGTCACAAATCACATGTAAAATACAAAAGAATTTGGTGTTGTATTGCTTGTCTGTAACAACAGAGGCAAGAGAATTGCTAGATCAAAGCTACCTGAGCTACAGAGGGAGAGACTCTCTGTCTTACAATATCAGCCAGGCATAGTGGTACATGCCTAAAATTCCAGTACTCCAATACTCCAGGTAGAGGTAGGAATATTGCTGCTGCTGCTTCAAGTCTGCAGCCTGGGCTACACAGTGAGTTCTGGCCAGCCTGAGCTACATAGTGATACCCTGTCTCAAAAAAAAAAAATTAAAAAGAAAAGAAAAAAGCCTCAAAGAAGCAAAACAAACAAACAAACAACAAAAAAAAAAACAAAAATCAAGAGCTGGGAATTTGGCTCAGTAGTAGAGCATTTGCTTAGCATGCAAAGCCCTGGGTTTGATCTCAAGCACCACAAAAGAAGCAGTAGCAGCAGCAGCAGCAGCAGCAGCAGAACCACCACCACTCCCACCCCCACCCCCACCAGTAAACACAAAGGAATTTTATGGTATTGATATCTTCTAAAATAAGATTGTGTGAATAATGACCATCTTAGAAGAAACGAGGCGGTTTTTGAGATTAGAGATGTGAAGAGGTCATTCAGCAAAGGAAGACTGTCGTCATCTAGACAGATTCACGCCTACAAAGCCACCACATTCAAGATACACGAAAGCTGTATACACTGGAGGAAAATTCACCACACAAAGCAAGATAATATTGCTAATCACATAATCACATAGTCCTGGAAAATGAGTGACTTACCACAGAACCCAAGAACATTAAAAAAAAAAAAAAAACCCAAACCCCAAATACCCAAACTGCTGGAAAATATATAGGAAGTTGTAATAACTAATCATCATGATTTGGTGAAGAGATCAGAGATCCTAGTTTTTGATAATGGTACACTGACATAGCAAGTTACTTATTCAACTTTTTAAAAAATCAACTTCATGAGTAGATAATTTTATTGGCCAAATAATAATTAAGTATATACTAGAACTGACAAAAACTCTAGGAAATTAGATTCAAAGTTAGTTTTATGTGAGAAAAAGAAATTCAATTTATTGACTAATAATTAACAAGTAATATTTTCAGATTGTTAAACATTTGTGAAACTCCAAGTAAAACTCTATACATATGTAATACTTAAATCTACTTGACTATGTTAGAAATATAACCCTTGGTGGAGTTTAGTGGCAGTCTAAAGAAAGCCTAATTTTGATAGACTGGAAGTCAAGCATAACAGTTATAAAAGGGTCAACATTCCATTTTGATTGCAAAGGAGATTCAGGGTCCTGTTATTTAGAAATAATAAAGTTAAGATAGATGTGTCTAGAAATCCTGTATCTAAAGTGTTGCACCTGGATTGAATATTGAGGCTGTATCATTGTCAAAAAAGATTTAGAATCTCCAGGCAGGAAAGGGACTCTTCATTCTTACTGCCATAATTACAAATACTCAAGTTTTTGATATCTATGATTTCAGAGAACAAAGTTTTCAGTGAATAGGAAAGCGGCAGTCATTCGGAGGAGTGATTATGACACATACAGCTGCAGTATGTCCTTAGAAGACTCTGCATCCTGTTAACTTTGCAGCTGGCTTTATCTGTGCCTATTATTCTAGCCTGATGAGTTGCTGGGCAGATTTTTACCTTCTCAGTTTGAGCTAAATTTTACTTTCCCATGGGCAATCCTAGCCTAACACTGTATGAAGTATCTGGCAGACACTTTATTTAATCTTTGCAACAATCCTTTGAACTAAGGACTAGCCTCCTATTTTAAAGATGAGGATAATGAGGCTTGGATATGTTGAAATGGTTGGTCCAAAGTTGCAAAACTAGTAATTGGCACAGCCATTTCAAATCTGGGCCTGTTAAACTCTAAACCTCCTTTTTCTGCTTCTCTTCTTTATCCTTTTTTGTTATTGTTGTTTTGCTCTTTGTAGTCCCAGCTGGCCTGGAACTTGCTATGTGGACCAATCTGACCTCAATCTCAGAGAGATCTGCCTGCCTCTACCTCCAGAGTTCTGGGATTAAAGGTGTATTTTTGGCTTCTTTGAGACAGAGTCTCAAACTTTAGCCTAGGTTGGCCTGCAATTTGTTATGTACCCCTGGCTGGCTACAAACTTGGAATAATCTGCCTGCCTCAGTCTCTCAAGTGTTGGATTATAGGTGTTAGTTACCATACTTGACTCTAAACCTGGTCTTCTAAACATCTATTATGTCAAGCTAAGAAATTATTGACTATTTGATGTAGAATAGATAAAATCAAATGTGCCAGGTGTGGTGGCACATGCCTTTAGTCCCAGCGCTTGGGAAGCAGAAGCAGACAGATCTCTGTGAGATGGAGGCCAGTCTGGCTTACACAGTGAGTTCCAGGCCAGTTGGGGTTGTAGGGAAACCCTGTCTCAAAAAGACAGAAAAAAATCCTAACTCAATCAAAAAATAAAATGTACCCTTTAACTTAGAAATTAGCCTTCTATGAATTAAAAAAAATTCCCAACTGCATAAGGGCACATAATTATAGTATCACTAAAAAATAAACAACAAAACCATTAAATATTGTAAACAAACTTTTGTATTGTACTGGTTGAATGACTAGAGATATACTGTAAAAGCATTCAGCTATTAATGATGAAGATATATTGTACAGCAAAAGATACCAGAGTGCCAATAAACATTTATAGTGTGCTTTTATTTTTGTACATAAAATTGAATACATAAAATCTGGGGATCTAGTTGGTATCCTTGCATGCTAACCCTGGGTTCCATCCTAACACTGGAGGGGAAAAACAGTCACCACAACAAACCCAAACCTGAATACAGTATCTATATGTGCAAACATACACATGTACGTTTGCAGTGTGTGGAAAGATATTCACTATAATTTTATCTGGTTCATTAATTTTTTATCCTTTTTTATTTATTCCATTTTATTTGTCTATATATGGTATGTGCTGTGTGTGTGTGGTACCTCTATATGCACATGTTGTGGAGACCAGAGCAAGAACGAGTTGTCTTCCTCTATCACTCTCTGCCTTACTGTCTTGAGACAGGGTAGCTCATTGAACCAAAAGCTCACTATTTTGGCTACACTGGTTGGCCAGGAAGCTCTGGGGATCCATCTGCCTGCCTCTGCCCACCAATGCTTAAGTTACAGGCACATGTGCAACCATGCCCAGCTTTTCTTTCTTTCTTTCTTTCTTTCTTTCTTTCTTTCTTTCTTTCTTTCTTTCTTTCTTTCCTTGCTTCCTTCCTTCCTTCCTTCCTTCCTTCCTTTCTTTCTTTCTTTCTTTCTTTTTCTTTCTTTCTTTCTAATCAGGGGTTCTGGGGTCTGCTGATTTGGCAATCAGCAGTTACTGGAGCCCAATGGAGACAGCAGTGCTATATTTAAGCATTCATAGCTATAGCAATATAATTGATACTTAAGATACATTCAGTAACATCTCAGTACTTGTAGGGCATGGTGGAACATACCTTTATTCATAGCACGAGAGGTTGCGGCAGGAAAACCCAGACTTTAAGATCAGCCTATGCCATGTAGTAAAGTACTGTCTAAATAAGTGAATAAATAAATAGATAAGCCACACAAAATCTCAGTACTGAGTATCCTTAAGGATGTTTTTAAGCTCAGTGTAGTGGCTCATGCCTTTAGTCCCAGTATTCAGGAGGCAGAGGCAGGCGATCTTTGTGAGTTTGAGCCCAGCCTGGTCTACAAAGTGAGTTCCAGCGGGGGCTATAGGAAGATCCTGTGTCAAAATGACCAAAACAAAAAACGTTTTTAAAAAGTTAAGACATTGGACTGCCAAATGAGGTGACTGTGGAATAAAGAGATTCCACAGCTATTAACAGTTGAGGCTGTGGACATAAACAGAATCAGCTTATATGAAAGAATGGGAAGGATAAAAAATTTTAAAATTGGAAGACACCAATGTTTACAACATTTTATGACATTATTTTTAAGAAAAAGGAGCAGCTAGAGGCTGGGGAGATGGCTCAGTTGGTAATGTGCCTACTGTATAAGTATGAGGACCTAAGTTAGAATCTCAAACATCCAGATAAAAGTTGTTGTAAATCTATAACTCCAAAAATCTGTAACTCCAGTACTGGCAGGACTGGGGAGTGGGATCACAAATAGGTGAATCCCTTGAGCTCATTGGCTAACCAGCCTATCCATTTGTTGAACTTCAGGTTTAGTAAAAGACCTTGTCTCAAAAAATAAGGTGGAACCCAAGAGATGGCTCAGTGAGTAAAGGTGCTTGCTGCCAAGTCTGACAAACCATAGTTCAATTCCTGAGACTGACATGGTGAAAGGAGAGAACTGAGTTCTGCCAATTGTCCTCTGACTTCCACCCAAGTAGAAATGTGTGCATACACCACAAATGAATAAATGTAATTTTAAAAATTAAAAAAACTGAGTGGAGAGCTATGAGGAAAGACACCAAAGTTGATCTCTGGGTTTCACAAACATGTCCACACCACACACACACACACACACACACACACACACACACACACACTAGCAGGCAAGAAAAGTGCCAGTGAAAGGAAGTTCAGAAAATAGGTAGAAAGAAGAACGATGTACAACACAAGGGAGGAGAGTTTCAAAAAGGAGTGGTTAGAAGCATCCAGTGCAGTTGAAAGGCCAGGACAGGACTGAGTATCTACTGCATTTGGCAATCAGCAGTTACTGGAGACCAATGGAGACAGGAGTGCTATATTTAAGTGGCTCATTTGTAAACACCAGAGGCCAGAACAGGGCACTTTGCACAGTCTGGATTGGACTAGTCCTGGAAACAGGTCCCACAGAAGAAGACTAAACTGATGAATGCCCAAGATAGACACCCCTGGACATTTCCAGGTATCACAGAAGATTTGGATTGTGCAGGTGGTAAGAGGTAATATTAAGAAGGTGAGGGTAAGAGCTAATGAAATGCATGAGGGCACGAGTAGAAGGTCTTGGAGAAGAATCAACTGAATGGACATCTAGATGAATGAATACATGAAGATGGGGTGTGGTTAGAGGCTCTTTTATAAGAATGACCAGGACAGTAAGAAGACAGCATATGGTACTGAATTGTACCAGAATGGCATACCGCCCCTTGTGTAAGAAGTCACCTGCCCTCTAAGAGAGGGGCCAGGGAGGTGTGGTCAATGTCAGGTTTCAGCAGGAGAGGGATGTAAAGAGCCTAAGGATTTACAGAGGTTGCTTTTGGGTATTAAATGCAGAAAGACAAATAGCAAAGACAGCAGCAGGGCAGGACTGAGTAAGTAAAAACAGTTAAATGAGGACAAGAATTCCGGAAAGGGAAGGATAGTCGCACCGGTAACACAGCACTTCCCCTGCCAGGGAGAGAGTGCAGTTTATATCGCGTCTTGGGCTGAGGGCTGCTTTCCAGATAAAGTGATCATGGCTCCTAGGGCTGTTCCTCTGCTGCTTGATTCCTCTAACACTACTTTTGAAAGTAACACTTCTACTAGAGAATAAATAAAGGAGGTAGAAAAGAAAAAAGGTGTGGGCCCCCTCCAGGGGAAAGATCTGTGAATGATAGACATTTTAGACAATTCCTGAAACTGCAGAGCCTGTCAGATCTTTCAATCTGCAAAAGGAAGGGGGCAGATGATCTTTCTTCTCCCATTGTCTAACAGCCTGAGAAACCATCTAAGCAACCATCTCCCAATTTTACAGAACAAAAAAAGAGGCCCGCGGGATGTGTCTCACTCAAAGTAATACAGTCGGTGAATGGAAAGACAGGCCCAGGACCGACTCCTCCTCGGTTCTCGGTTCTCGGGGCCGCCAGCCGCTCCCCAACCTTCCCTGAAAGATAAAGCGCTGCGGGAGGCTGCTGCCCCGCTGCCCGACTGGGGGCACTCTGGGGTTCGAGGCCGCTTTCCTCACAGCGGGCAGAGATCCGCCCCGAGGGGAGGGTCCGGGTCGGGAAGAGTTCGGGCCTCCTTTCATACACTTCCTTAGGACACCGGCTCCCGCGGGCCTGCGGCCGGCAGAGGGCGCGGGGCGGCTCCTCACTGAGCGGGGTCGACGGGGGGTGGCGCACTGCCCGGTCCGCGCCGTCGGAGCTCGAGGGCAGCGGGGGCACAGGGTTTGGCGGGCCGCGCAGGCAGGGGCGAGGGGCGGGGCCGGTAGTGGGCGGGGCGGCTGCGGGCAGGCGGGGCGCGGCGGGCGGGGCGCGGGGGGCGGGGCCGCGAGCGGGGGGCGGTGGCGGCGGCGGCGGCGGCGGCCGAGGAGGAGGAGAACATGGCGGCCGCGGAGAGCGGCTGAAATGCCTGTTCTTCAGGCCCGGCGAGCGGGAGACTGACGCGGTTCACCTAGTCCGGTCGTCCGACGGTTGGAGCGCGGCCTCGAGCGCCTCGGCTGCGTGTTCGCTGCTGCTCCCCCAGGCAGAGCTACGCCGGGGTCGTGCTGCATCCCCCTGAGTCGCAGGGGGGGGAAACTCCTGCTCCGAAGGAGGGGGCTGGAGAGCCGCAGAGGCGGCGGCGACGGGCCGCCTGGGCCCCGGGGACGGGCGTCGGGCCCGAGGAGCGGCGGAGTCCACGGCGGCACCGCCACGGTCGCGAGCGAGCGCAGCGCCCGGGAGCGCGGCCCGGAGGCCGCGGAGGCAGGTGAGTGGCGGCGGCGGCGGGCGGGAGCCTCGCGGTGGGTGCAGCTGTCACGAGCCGCGCGGCCGCGGCGGCCCTAGGGGGCGGGGAGCAGCTGGCGCCCTCCGCCCCGGCTCTCCTTTCTCTGGACTGCATCTCCCCCGCCACTTTCCCCGAGTTCCCGTCCTGGCGTGGCGCGGTTTGCAGGGGGCGGAGGTCGCAGCTGTCACGGGCACCAGCTGGGGGCTGCATCCCGGCGGGCGACACGGCTGCCGTCCCTGCGGCGCACTCGGGTTGCCCTAGTTAGCGGAGTGCGAGCATCCGCGGAGGGCGCGCGGCCGCGGGCTCGGTGGGGAGCGGGCGCCCCGAGCCGCTGCCGAAAGGGGGAGCCGGAAGTAGGCGCGGGCGCCCCTCGGCCCCGACGAGTCTGCACGGTGACCTTGGCCAGCCCGGTCTGCCGGGACAGCGAAATGGGGGCGACCGCGGTAAACCAGTCTGTCGGTGCGGCTTTCGACGGTCCCTCTGCCTAGCCCCGCCGCGCTCTCGGTTCCCCTCTCGGGACCAGGGCTCTGGAGGTAGAATAGGGTGGATAAAGATTTTTCTCGTCGAGGCAGGGATTGGTACCCTTCCTGGGGTTCTGCTGGAAGGACCTAGAAAAGAAAGCAACACACGCTGACCAGACGGCTGGAGGTAGGGGGAGTTAGTGGTCAGTGATGGAACTTGAGCTCCCTGTGGTGCTTAGAAGAAAGAGACACGGAGAAACTGGACACCGGGGTCCCCAGTCCTTACCACCCATTTGTGGTGGCCGGTTTTTATTGTGTGCGTGTGTGCGTTAGCAGTCACTCCCACCGGCCAGACACTGCTTAGTCTGAAGATATTAGGGGAAACCGAGGGATTGACAATACACCCTCTGTGTGTGTGTGTGTGTGTGTGTGTGTGTGTGCGCGTGTGCGCGCGCGCGCGCGTGTGTGTAACAAGAACAGGCCGAGGTGCTGTGGCCGCAGAGTTTGGTAGGGAAGAAAACTTTAGGCCGAAGATCTGTTAGCCTCTCTTGCTTTCTTCGTTCACTATAGAGGCACTGAAGAGGCAGGTGTCCTTGTGGAGAAGGTGACATTTTTATTTTCTTTTGAGACTGAGTAATGTAAAGTATGATGTTATCGAGTGAGGATTTCTTGTATGAATCGCAGTCCCAGTACCCTGTGTGGTGTGGATGACAAGAGGAATCTCTGGTGATGATTTGTGAGGCATGATGCTTTCACTTCAGTCCTTGAAGAAATCTTTAAGTGTCTGTGCAAGACAGTACTGCAGTGAAGCTTTGACTGAATTGTAGAGTTGTAGGGGTGGATTTCAAGGGTTAACTTTCTGAGGTTTGTCTCCTCTTCTGGAATTGGTTGGAGGTTAGTCTCAGAAAAAAAAAAAGTTGGCCAAAGGGGCCTCTCAGCTAGTTTCACAGAAGCTGTGATGTAGTAGGAAGGGGCTCGGATTTCTTCACATCGGGAATAAGGTGAAAAGAAGTATTTGCGTATTTGCTTGGGTCTTTTGGCTCTTGAGCTAGAAACAGTTTTAGGTTAAAGGTAGCCATGGGATTTGATTCCATTTCATAAAGAGGCATTCCTGGAGCAATTTGTCATAAAGTAGGTAAAATGGAAGTGTTTTTCTTAATCTCTTGTATTTTGTGGAAAGGTCTAAGTTGGTTCTGTGACCTGAAGTCTACAGTGTTTTCTCTCCTTTTCTTATTCAGATTACATACTTAAGGAGCTTGAAAAGAAAATAGAGGACTGTTGCTTACAGGAGTGGTTTTTTGTTTTTTGTTTTTTTTTTTTCAGACATTTTACATTAATTTATTACACATATTTAATCCATACTGAACTTTGGTTTTCAAGGTACAAAGCTTGAGTCTTACATAGTTTATAGTTAATGTATTCCTTATTTCTGAGAAATTTTGTATGACTGTGTCTGTAAAATTGCTTTTTTGAGTGTGGTTTAAGCCAAGGGAATGTTTTCAGATCTGCATTTTTGAGTAAGTGGTTTTATTGAAAAAAAGGCTCAATGGAACTAATGGTGATTGTTCACTTAAAATGGGATTATATAAACAATGCATTTTCTCCTCCTTTCTGCCAACATTTGTTTTTCTTTATCCCTCAATTCCGGGATTTCATTTCTAGAAATCTGGGCTGGAAACAGAAGCAGCAGTTTGTATAATCCCAAGAACTTGCTTATGCCAGGAAGCTGTAAGGGTAACTGAAGTGGGTGTGATGTAAAGATACTGCTACTACTTAAGACATTTAACTGTTAAAGGAGTCTAGGGTCACATTTTATATTTTTACTGAGTTTCCTGTTTTCTGTGTATGTGTTAATCTTTTGGTGGGCAGAGGATTGGGTTGCTATGGTGCTGACTGGTGTATACTGTGAAAATGTTGGCCAAATGTCATGCCTCTATAGTGAAGGGTGGTAAACAAGCCTAAATAACTTAAAGATGTTGTTCCCAGGGTGGAATGTTCTCTGCTTGTCCTCTTGATCCTGCTAATCCAGTGAGTGATCTTCACCAGAACTAAATGTTGAGTAAGTGATGAGGGTGGTATAAAGGTGCTGAAAGGCGGAGTGGGAGAGAGGATATTGGACATCCCTGGAAAATCTTTGTTTCTACAAAACTATGTCCCACATTGTGACTTCTAATTGTTTTTCAAGGACATTTAGCTCTCGTTGCTCAGTTGCCGTCCTTTCCACATACCTCCTCTTAGTGTAACCCTACATTTATTTCTTGCTTTAGTTTGCTTGCTTTTTTTTTTTTTTTCTGCCAAGGATGCCACATGTTTTGAATGTTGTGTTGTATATTTTACAGAGTTGGTTGACTTTAAACTGTGGCCTAACATAGATTCCATTTTAGGGTAGGTATGGAAGGTCAACATAAATACACTAGACTCAGTAGAATCTCTAAAGTTGTGGATATAAGAGATCCCTAGGATGCTCATTATCATCTTGGTATTGATTTTGCCTTCTAAACATGATAATCACAGTATTCTCATAGGGCCATCTATTTCTTACCTGGTAGGAGTCCAAAATCATTGTGGTGGGTGCTTTTCTACATTACCTGCAGATATTAGATGCTGAGATGAATATAGGATTGGATAAAATACTTGAGTTTCAGGAGTTTGATAACAGGGCCCCATATCCAGTTTGGGATGCAGAACCTTATAAAATTCTCTCCACCTTTTATAACTTTCTTCCCCATTGGATGCACTAGATTGTAGGTAAGGACTTCTTCATTGCTTCTCCCACTTTAATCAGTAGTTATCTGTTTGTCACTGGCCACTGAAACTAGGTCTCATTGTTCTGATCTTTTTCTTACCATTGGAGATGATGCCTAGGCATTTTATACTTTCCCTTCTCCTGTTTTAATATTTTAGTTAGACTGTGTGTCTTTCCCTGTATAGTGTCAGGTCATAAAATGGCCTAGTGGCAGCTGGGTACTATTCTTAGTTGCTTAGTTTAAGGATATGCAGTTTTTTTCTTTAGCTTAGTCTAGTTTTGGAAATGATTTGTGAGTGTACAGTATTTGAGTTACTACAGAGAATAGAAATGATTATTTCATATTTTTGCTGGATACTGACACCAATATGTAAGTTTAGTTCCATTAGTGCAAGTAAAGACGTTGTTTATCCATGTTCCCTCTCTCCCTAATAACCTATCTACAGCACTGTTTTTTTTTTCTTTGTTATATTATACAGAGGGTTAAACTCAGGACCTTGTGCATGCTAGGCAAGCCATCTACCACTTTGTCCCCAATCCCTTTTCATTTTATTTTGAGACAGTTGTGCTAAGTTGCCCAGGTTGGTCTAAAACTTTCATTCCTCTTGCCTCAGCATCCTGCTAGTTGGGATTATAAGATGTGCCACTGTGCCCAAGTCACTAAACAGTATTTTTGAGGCTCTTTGAAGTGGAAGGCTTTTAGAAAAGCTTAGTATAGTCATAATGTTTGATGATAGAAACTTATACCAAAATAGAAGCTATAGTTAACGTGAGGAGTTATGGAAGACATCGAACTAATCAGTCTAGTCATTCTCACTCTAAATATATTTTGTTCTAATTACCCCCACTCCCATATTTCAGTGAGGAAGGGAATGTTTTGATTTTATTGAGTGGTCCTGAACCCTATCATTAGAAATAGTGACCAAACTGATAAAACAGGTACTATAATAGAGCTATAACCCCATCAGCAGAGTCACAATTCTAGTAACAGCAAACTATCCTATTTTTAAAAAGCGTTTGTGTGTGTGTGTGTGTGTGTGTGTGTGTGTTGTGGTGTGTGTGTGACCTGCACATAATAAAACATTAACACTAGCTAATAAATGTTTCACTTGCTAATCCATCACCAAATTCTCAGATTCTATTCTTGATAATTTTTGCATATTATTTTGTCTGGTTGTATATTTGGGTACTCTGGTCATTTTGAGTGGGGAATAATGGGAGTCATATCAACTCTGAAGACCCGAGTTTCACTGTTAGCAAGTGAGCTCTTGGTCTGATTTCACACTTCTTTTTGTGCTAAAATCCTGTGACTTGTATGTTTAGAGCTGTTTGCCTGCATGCCTTTGCTTCTCTAATTCATTCTACACATCTGCTGAAAAAAGTTCTTTTCTAAAATGTCATTTGATTTTGTTTTTAGTGAAGACTCTAAAAATTTATCAAATCTTAAGACATTTAAATAGAATCTTTTCTTTCCCATTCCAGAAAATTCACTGTAGATAATATGTAGAAATGCTTTATAAGCCATAAAGTGCTAATAAGTGAAGAAAGTATTATTTCCCAGAGTCCAGTCTGGGGCATATGTTGAGACCCTGTCTTTAAAAAAGTCACTCATCAGCATATTGCTTCTTAGCTTACATGCTTCATTTTTTGACTTTAATTGTGTTTCCTTTTATGTTCTCTTGATCTTCAAAAACAGAGTCAAAGTTGGTAAAATCTACAGCTTGATTTTTTTACTTCCTTAGCATCAGTAGCTGTTGATTCTGTATAATCCATCCATCCCTCCTTCTTTCTCTTTCCTCATATCCTCCCTCCTTGCTTCCCTCCCTCCTTCTCTAAGTAGACTGGAAAAATTCTTGAGACTACATGAACCACAACATTCAGAGTAAAGTGCCTTAAGGGTTGTTTAGGATAACCTCCTTGATATTATAGATAAGACTAAGTCCAGGCCAATGTATTTGGCTACAGAGATTTTTAATTTTAGAAATTCTAGTAAACTTTGAAGTAATCTATATAAATCTATGTAAACTATGAAGTAAACTAAGGAGGGAAAGAATATAGTCAGCTCACTATTATCCTTGGATCAACCATTTATTGAAAATAATCAGAAAGGGTTGGTGATACAGCTTAGTGGTAGAGTGCTTCTAGTTTGCAGGAGGCCTTAGGTTTAATCCTTATTGGGGGAAGGGAGAAAATGTTTCTTTATTGAACAGGTACAAACTTTTTCTTATCATTATCGATTACATGATACAGTACGATAAATATTTAACAGTATTTTTGTTGTATTAGATACAACAAGTAATCTAGAAATGTTTTAAAGTATATAGGAGCATTATGGAGATTATATGTAAATACTGTGCCGTTCTATAGAAGGCACTGAATATCCATAGATTGGAGTATCTCTAGAGGTTTCTGGATCCAGTCCTTTGCAGATGCTGAGAGAGACAACTATATTTTTGTGTTTTGACCAAAAATTGGCTCTTCTATAGTGTATAAAACATTAATCAGGAAATAATTAGAACCAATTTTTTTTAAATTACAAAAAATATTTGGAGAGAAATACCTGATTTTCTTGTATGATTCTCATTCAGAATCAGAAAATATTTATTGGGTGTTGTCTCTGAGCCAAATATTATGCTAGCTCTACAAACTATATAAATGAGAAAATACAGCTCAGGGAAGCTAAGTGGCTGGTGTAAGATTGCACAGCTTGTTGGTATTGGGAATGACATTTGAGCTTAGGTCTTCTGACTGGAAATCACATTCATACCTTTAAATTGGCTTCTCTCCAGAAATATTTGCCACACTTGGCTATGTTATAACCTTCCTTTCTTTTGTGAACATTCTTTGGGTTCCACACATGTATTGTGGAAACTCCTGCAGTCTTGCCCCTTTCTGGTGACCTAGGAGCCATGTATATACCAATTGCTCAATGAAAGTGTCACTCTAAGCTTCTTGTGCTCTTTCTGGTCTCACCTTTGTACCTTAGTAATGTTGATTCTTGGTGCTTCTGTCCATGTAAGCTTATCTTTGAATGACTGGTTTTGGAGTCTTAGCAGTAAAATTCTGACTCAAGTTTTGTTAGTATTAGGAAAAGCTTAGGGAGTTTTCTTTCATTTGGAACAAATTTTTGGGTCATTCTCTGTGTTTGCAGTGTGTTTTGAATGCTTGATCTTACTCTGACCATGTTAATATATTGCCTATATTTATATGCTTTTATTGTCAATCATATATATGTGATTATATATATATATATATATATATATATATATAATCAATGTATTTGACCAGATAGTTGAAGGATGATATGTTTGTGATTTTTGTAATGTATAAAATTGGCTTTACTTTGTCAAGTTTCTTTGGAGGAAATTAGGGAAAAGTTATTTGTTCTACAAATTCCCAATTATACCTCCCTCTCTGTTTTAGATGATACAGGAAGTCTGTAATTGAATTTCTCAGTAGCTACTCAGTCATTCAGTGAAGTCACTGTTATATGAGTACATACTTTGTTCAAGGTGCTGTGCTGTTAAAAGATACGGAAGTGAAGTGATAAGATATAGACTCTATTCTTAAGGAGATTATGACCTAAGAAAAGTGATAAGACAAATGTACAGATGCCTGTATTACTAATTACATGTGATGAGTGCTGTGAGAAGCATATTGAAACAGTAGTGTCCTTGAGCATTCAGAAGAGAGAGCAGCCATTTTCATTAGTGAGAGATCAAGCCAGGCTTCATGGTGAGCCTGGTGGTGGACAACAGCAGTGAAGCCTGGGCATGATTTCCATAAGGGTGAGATGAGGAGAGTAATGTATTCACAAATGTGAAATTGGAAAAAAGGGACAAGAGAGCTTGTGGTTACTGAGGGGAGAATGGAGGGGACTATGCAGAGGAGAGCGTCTGCTGAAGTGGGAGAGGGAAGCTGGTATTCAAGCTGCAGTTATAAACCACTGAGGAGATAGTGGGAACAGTATGTAGTAAGTATGTAGATCTGGATGAAAATGAGAAATGTCAAATTTCCAAATTTATGTGGATTTTTTTTCTTGGCAGGTTTTATATCTCAAATTTTATATTTTCATAATTTTTCAAATGATTCCATATGTAAGGCTTACCACCCTGGGAACTTATTCACTCATTTGTATGTATATTTAAAAACATCATGTATTTTTTTTTTTTTTAATAGAAGTCAGTATAAAATCTTTTTCATTGCCTTATATTCTTTTAAAGCATCTGCTATTCTTTTAAACAGTGTATTATCATTTGACATTTTTATTTATTATTTTTATTTTATGTGTATGAGTGTATTGCCTGCATATATATGTGTACCCATATTGCGCAATGCCTTTGGATGTTAGAAGAGGGCATCGGATCCCCTGGAGTTGGTGTAATAAAAGGTTAGCCATCATGTATGTGCTGAGAACCAAATCCTGGTGCTCTGTAAGAGCAGCCAGTGCTCTTAACTGCTGAGCCATCTCTCCAGCCTATTGTTTGACATTTTAAAACTGATGCGGGAGAGTTAATTTTTCAATGAAAAAAAAAGTGTCATCTCCTTGTGTAAATGTACCTGACTGTATATATGGGATTGGCCTTACAAGTTGGAAACCCTTGGATCTCAATATACTTCATGATTTATTTATGCCCTACCATATTCCAAAAAGGACTTAAGCAGGATGTCGCTAAGAGGCTACAACCTTGTTCCAGCTCTGTGTGTTTGATGCCCTTCGCCAGCAATATACAAAAAGAACAATGTTAAAGACTAACTGGAGTTCCAGAATGTACTGTGGTATGTGTCTTTTGCCAAACTGGTAGTAATTCAGGGATGATTAAAAGAACCTTTAAAGATAAGTTGTTTCAACTTTGATTGCATGCAAGGGAAATTGGTTGGAAGGCACTAATAGAGAGCCTTGACCTTGGGAGTCCAGGCACTAATTTAGTTTCTGAAGTTGAATTTATACTTTGCTATTTAGAAAATGGAAGAAATATTAGAGGTTTATGAGAAAGTTCTTTTGTTTTCAGTATTTGTGAAATTTTACAGTTTACAGGGTTTTAGGTAAATAGAATCTTAGAATCTTAGATTTTTTTTACATGGTAGATTTGTATGTATGTGTGTGTGTGTGTGTGTGTGTGAGAGAGAGAGAGAGAGAGAGAGAGAGAGAGAGAGAGAGAGAGAGAGAGAGATAGGGTCTTCCTGTAGCCCCATCTGGCCTGGAACTTGGTGTGTAGACTAGGCTGACCTGCATTTCACAGAGATCTGCCTGTCTCTGTCTCCTCTGTGCTGGGATAAAGGATGTGCACCTCTATTCCTCGCCTTGATAGACTCTTAACGCTGCTTTTGTATTGCTCTAGAGAGTCACCAGGCAGCTTTTTTGAACAGTATTTCATAGAGGTTAACTGGTTATCTTAGGGCAAGAGATTTAAGAATTGTCTAACTTTAGTGATGACCTTGTCCATGAAAAGACAAATATCAAATTTGCTGATGTTTTCTGTGATATATGGTTGTGTGTGTTATGCAGTCTAGCAAATAAGCACACTTAATCTGCTCCTTTGAGATAACAGTATTTTCTTAACAGTGCCTCAAAAGGTAATTACCTTTGGGAGAAAACAGAGTTTAGTATTGTGGAGAGAGGATATTGGAAATGGTATTTGGAAGCATCATTCTTGATTTAATTGCTGATAACAATGACTGTGAACTTGAAGAACTTTTTTACCTGAACATTTGAATTTGTGAACAAAGTTTTCTAACCTGTATGAAAACCTTGTACGAGAGACGTTTTAGTGGTTTTTTAGCCCGTCTGCTGAAAATATAAAAGGGTAATTTTATCTGATTAGCTTGTAAGAACAACTGATTGCCATCAGGAAATATGGAAATGCAGTAGCTGAATTTTAGCAAAAACCTTTGCAGACACGGTGAATGGAATTGCAATCGAGTATCATGTTTTATTCAGCACAAACAGTAATGGAGTTCTTCTTTTGGTTTTATGCATCATTGTAAAGTGTGTTTTTCAGTTATGTTAACCATTAAAACTAAGTAAAATAGTTACTTATAAAAATGAACTCAACTGAATTTAGAGCTAGATCCTCAACTTGTGGTATTAAGAAGTATGAAGGCAAGATTAGAATATAACAAATCATGTGTGGTCAAAGCATGCCACCAAAGTAGTGGAATTGATTATAGTATTTGTTAGAAAAAATACATAGTTTTTATGTCATCAGTAAGTAAGATGAGTGTTTAAATTTTTGTTTAGTTTGTTATAATTGATGTTTCTTAAATTTGTACTTTTGTGTATTTTTTTTTACAAGGCACATTATTGGTTTGGTGTGCAATGTTTATAAATCATAAATAAACAGACACATATATGACTTACTGCTAAAAAATCTTTTAAACCATGGGGTATATGATAAAATGTAGTTACTATTATCCTATAGCAAAGTTATTAACTTGGAGCTCATGGGCAAAGAACCTCTAGATTGGTTTTAATCTGTAAACACTTCCTATGTAACATTTTGTGAATTTATTTTTCTCTGGGAGAGGGTCTTCAGATCTCACCAAAATCCAGAAAGGGTCTGTCTTATTTCTTCAAAGTTAAAAATGTTTGCTGTTGAGGACAGGGACCTCAATAACACCATTCATCCAATCTTGCCCTCTTGCCAAGTTTGATGGGTATATCTGATGTCATTACTGAAGCCCGCAGCATGACTGGTTTTGCAGTCTGTTTTTCCATTTTGCAATAGATGTGATTGCAGTGCCTTTGGCCTTTACAGGTGGTGGTTGCACAACTATCTGTCCCTTCATTATTTGGTTGCTTTTATATATCATTTCCCCTCAAACCCTCCACTCCCAATGTAAAGAAAGTATGAAAGAGGATATAGGAATGTGTATATATGTGTGTGCATATACACACACACACACACACACGCACACACATTCCTGGGAAGTTCTGCTGAGTTGGGTGGGTTTCAGAATTGCTGAACTTTAACACCCCATTATTCATGAATTTCAACCATGTTCTTGGGGTCTGATTTGACATACTAAAAATTTTCCAAGTTCTTTGGGTTCCTTAGCTCTGGTCTCTCTTTTCCCACTATTCATTCTAATTGAGGCTTAATTATTGAAATAGTACCTAAAGTGGTCCCATGGTCCCTAGTAAGCTCTTCTTGTTATTTATTTATTTACTTATTTTAATTTTAATTAAAACAATTTAAAATCTATTTTTATTTTATGTGTGTGAATGTTTTGCCTGCATGTATATCAGTGCAATGCCCACAGAAGTCAGAAAAGGGTGTCGGATCTCCTAAAACTGGAGTTATAGACAGTTGTCAGCCACCTTATGGGTGCTGGGAACAGAACCTTCGTCCTCTGTAAGAGCAGACAGTGTTCTTAAGTGCTGAGACATCTCTTCAGCCCCAATCATATGAGTTAGTTTTTACTTTTGTTGTATTACTTTGCTAAAAGACTTTCCATGATTCTTCATTACTGTCAAGGTAAAGTTGTTCCTTAGCATTTGAAACTTTCCAGTGTCTGATACCAACCTGTTTTTCTGTCCTCATTTTCAATTAGTCTTCCCCAATAGACTTTGAAATAAAATTGTTGGCATGTTGTCCTCTAAATATCCTTTGGGCTTATCTACCATGTTACTTATTCCCTCTTCTGGCCTCTATGGGCATTGCATGGCATGGGTGCATTTACATACATGCAGGCAAAACTCATACATAAAATAAAAATAAGTAATAAAATTCCTTTCTTTGGAATATTCCCTCTTATTATAATGTGTATCCTTGAATTCTGTCTATTCTTAAAAACTTCAGTCAGATTTGACTATTTATTTAAATTTAAAATGTAAAAGTAATATGTTCCTTCTGTGAATTCTTTTATTCAATATTTTATATATATCAACTTGTACTATATGGAATTTTTTGTTATTATGTACTGTCATCCATATTAAGATTTAGAGATAAGCAAAAAGGGTTCATGTTTTGTTTTTAATTTTTGTCCTCTGTGATGTCTTAGATTCATTAAAATATTTAGCAAGTCTTATTTTGTAACTCATAATGCTACTTGTGAATGTACTTAAAGAAATTGTGTGTGTGTGTGTGTGTGTGTGTGTTTAAAGTACAGATTATATTCTAGAGATTCTCTTCATTGGCTTCAGGATATTAGGGAATTGAAAATCAAATATTGCTTAGAGAACATGTTTTGCAACTAAGACATTGGCTATAAAGGGCTACACTCGAATGTCTGGGATAGCCATGTCTCAGCCTCCTGTTTAGAAGGTGGAGACAGGAGGATTTTAAGTTTGAGGCTAGCCAGAGCAACTTAGTAAAACCTGTCTCAAAATAAAATAAGAAAAAGGAGGAGGGATGGCTAGCTCATTCTAGAGTAGTTGCCTCAGCATGCATGAAGCCTTGGGTACAACCACTAGTACTGCAACTCAGAACCTTAACATCAGACAGAAAGAAGTCTGAGGTATCCTGGTGAGTCATTGTCTTCCAGTGTAGAGCTCTCCCTGTCATGAGTCAAAGAAACAAGCAAACTTATGTTCTTTTCTGCCTTCCACTGTAGAGGTGTTAGAGTAACAGATCCTAATATCTTGATCATTACTTCTTTTCTGTTTTTATTTTTTAAATACTTCTTTGCTTGGGGGGGATTTAAAATTTTTTATTTATTTGTATTTTATGCATGTGAATGTTTCGCTTGCATGTTTGTAAGTGTACTATGTGCAAGCAGTGCCCACTGAGGACAGAAGAGGGCTTTGGATCCACTGGAACTAGAGTTATGGACACTTGTTAGCTGCTATGTGGGTTCTGGGAATAGAGCTCAGTCTTTTGCAAGAGCAGCAAGTGCTTTTAACTGAAGAGCCATTCTCCAATCAGAAGATTTTTCTTATTGAATACCTGTTGTTTGAATGACAATATGAAACACCGTGAAGTTATTCTTAGAGTTCCTACCCTTCAAGATTATAATCCATATAAAGGAGTCTCTTTTGTTTTAAATCTTATACAAGTTAAAAATAATATAAATATTTTAACATATTTATATTACTATATTAAATTAAATATATTTAATATAAATAGAAATACAATATAAAAATATCACATGGATGTATATGACTTCAGTATTTATTTTTAGCACTTGTTTGAAAATTGTCATTATGTTGACTTGTTTCGAATTTTACCTATGTCCTGTTCTTCCAATCAAATTGTAAATTACAGAGGATAGAAGTGATTTTTACACTAGTTTGTACGATTGGGCTCTCACAAGTCTCTACTCAGAGTGTATGTATATATATTTGTTATTGATGGTGCTAGGATCCTAGTATGGTCTGTGTAAACTGACTAGAGGTAGTGGATTTGAATTAGAATTTATAGGATTGGGGAAGGTGGTTATAGCCACTGCCACATGGTGCATGAAAAAAGGATTCTAAACTTAAAATGATGAAGTTTGGTGTATCTTCTGGAACATGAAGTAGTGTGTTTGGTCACTGTGACTTTGATCAAAGTGACATACATCTCTTCCTCTTGTAGCTCATTGGCCCAAAGTAGTCATAGAGTGCAACTTAAGGGAATAGAGAATATGAACAAAGAACATAAACGAATAGCTCATGAATTTGCCTCTCCAGAGAACTAATTTAGAGAATGGCATACCAAAGCGGACAGGCTCTATTTGGGAGTTACTGAAGCTCTTTTATGTCATGCAAAATAGAATTTATATTATTGAATTTTTTTGTGGAAAGAGCTTGTAAGTGCTGAATGATAGATAACCTTGGGTCAACTTAAGGATTTTACCAATGTCTCTACTTTAGAGATAGATACGACTTGCTACTGTAGAGTCAATATTTGAAACCCTCAGTAAGTGAATATTCAATACAGCCGCTTCAGAACTTTACTACTTATGTGACTTGACTAGTGAGATTGTAGGACAAGAAAAGAGGAGCAAAGGCTTTAGAGACTAGTGGACGACTTCTTGTTCCCTGGAAATTTCTCTGTTGTGTTTCTGGAAGTCTTCATTTACCTCTTTATCAATGTCAGTAATTAAAATCTGTTCCTTTTTGTTTACCTTTCTAATGCTTGCTTTGGTAAGGATGATTGAAGAGTTACTAAGTGATGCTCAAGTGTGCAACAGCTAGGGTACCTAGACCTTAATTTATAGGTGAGGCTTATTTTCTGTCAGTTTTGTTTCTAAAGTTATCAATCCTGAACTTTTTAGAACTTGAGCTTTAATTTTTACTGTATTATACTATTTTCTTTCTCCTTTTGAATTAAAGAGTAATAATGTATACATGATACTTGACTACATCCTAATAATAAATTCAAATGGAAATATGAAGTATATAGAGTTAAAAGGTGAAATCTAGAAAAATGTTATGTGCTAATTTATAATAATAGTACCCTCTCCCTGCTTTTCAGTTCAGAGTGCAGCATGGTCTTTCATAATCCCCCATTTCCTTAGATTTATTGATTTTTGCACCATGATTGACCTTGTGATCAAAGCAAATTCAGAGAACTTACCTGATGTTTAAAAACATGTGAGATGAGGAACAACAATTCCCATTGGAATTACTAAGCTGAGTGAAGATAGAAGAGTGCCATGAAGGTAGCATATCTGCCCTGGAGAAGAATGAGGCTGTTAGTCAGATTTCTATTCCTTTGACAGAATGCCTGAGAATATCACCTCGAAGGAGCAAAGATATATTTTGACGCACTATTTCAGAGGTTTCAGTCCAAGATCTCTTGGCTCTGTTCTTTTTGGGTTCCTGTGAGGCAGAAGATCATGTCAGAGGTTGTATGATAGGACAAAGATAGTCTTTGAATGGCAGCCAGAAAGCAGAGAAAGAGGAAGGGTCCTGGGACAAGATATATCCTTCAAAGGCATGCCCCTGATGATCTATCTCTTCCAACTAGACTCCACCTCCTAAAGTTTCTGCCTTATCCTCACAGTACCACTAACGGGACCAAGCTTTTAGCACATGAAACTGGGGAAACATTCCAGATCCATATACCAGTTGAGGCCAGGTCACAGACTAAGCCAGATAGATTCCCTCATGCATACTCTCTTACTCTTGGGTATATGAGCACAGAGAGTCTTTGAAGCCTCTGGATTCTGTTGAACCTTAAATTAAGACCTGTCCTGTATTTCCCACCTAAGTGGGCTAATCAGTTGCTTAGCTTGCTTGTGCTATTTCAAATTGGGTTTCTGGTTTTTGAAACTTGAAAGACTCTTGACTGATCTAGATTCCTGTTGGCACAACTCTTGTTCACATACACATATAAATAAACACATGCACATTCACTCGGGTACAAAAGGGAAATGCCTTATGAGTTATTATTGACCCTTTTTCTTATAGTTGTGAAATCTTTCTGTGTTGGAATATGGAAGACCCATTTATCTTTTCAGTGGCTACCTAACATTATAATTGAATATAATAATTTAGTTTAGTATTTTAGTTATTTAGCCAGCTTTCTTTTTTAATACACATTTTTATTGAATTTTTGCACATTTCATATATCTCAATCATATTTAGACTGCCCCTCCCTGTCTGCTCCACCTTGTAGCCCCCGCAACAATATTTCACACATTCTGTCATATGTATTAGGCCTGTTGAGTCAAGTTTGTGTCCCCAGTTGTCCCTCAGTGTGAGTTCATCCATTGGAGCCTGGTCACTTCCATAAAGAAGGCCTATTCTTCCTCACCCAGCAGTGATCAATTGCCAATAGTCCCTTGGCTAAGGTTGGAGCTTCTTACCCATTTCCCTAGGACTCCTATATTAAACCTCACCCACACAGGGGTCAGAGACCATTGCAGAAGAGTGGAAAGAGTATAAGAACCAGGTGTGGTGCATGACCACAAGGAAACAGGGTTTTCCAGGCTTCTGGGAACCTGCTCATTTGAACTTACAGCAGTGATGACAGGATGCACAAGACCCATGCAAACTTAAAATATCTAGCTTTCTTTTGATGAACATTAAGTTATACATTTTTAGATACCTAATTAAAAATTATTATTTATTTAATTTGTATGTGTGTCCCCATGCATGTATGTGTGTGTGGGAACACATGTGTCAGCAAATGTGTGGAAGTCAGAGGACAGCTTGTAGGAGTTGGTTCACTCCTTACATCATGTGGGTCCAAAGTTTGAACTTAGGTCCTTAGGCTTGGCAGCAGGTAACTGGCTGAGCCATCTTCCCAGTTCAGTATGTATATTTTTTTCTTACAAAATATGTTGCAGTAAGTATCTTAGTTGGTATTTGTCACATATATATGAGAGCATACCTATGGGATTGTTGGTATGCACATACAAAAACCGATGTCCTATCAAATAAGGCTATATCAATTTATATTTCTACCCACAATGTATAATAGCTGCTGCTTTCATCCACCTTTGTTACCTGTATATTATCAATCATTTCTAGTTGGACCTATTTACTAGGTAAAAACGCTAAATATTGGTAAAGTTATTTACTATATGTTGGATTTGTCCCACTAAAGTTCTATTTTTATTTGTTCACTTTTCTATTGGGGTGCTTTCCCCTTTTAAAAATTGACTCTTTCATGACCGTAATATGCTTAGGTTTTAGTTGTGTTTACATGGGCTGGGAATGGCTTTGGTAGACTCTGCTACTTAGTTTCTTCAGAAGGATATATGCTGGGCATGGTGGTACATGCCTTCAATCCCAGCACTCAGGAAGCAGAGGCAGTTGGATCTCACAGAGATTGAGACTGGCCTGGACTACATAACAAGTTCCAGACCAGCTGGGCCTTTAGGGAAACCCTGTCTCAAAAAGAGAAAAGAAAAAAGAAAGAAAAAGAAAAAAAGGATATATAACCTATTTCAAAGCTCATACATATTTTTATGTCTGTCTATGACATGTGTAATAACTCTAGATAGCTGCTGAAGTCCCTTATGTAGTTTTAAAGTGTCTGATTGAGTTGATTTTATGACGCAGCTGAAGTTTTAGGAGCTCTGAAAATTTCTGTGTTAAGATGTTATGACCATGACAGCCAGGAATGGTGGTACATATCTGTAATCTCAGTACTTGGTAGGCTAAGGCAGGAGGATTGTGAGTTG
This sequence comes from Eospalax fontanierii, assembly GCA_035773235.1. Taxonomy (NCBI): domain Eukaryota; kingdom Metazoa; phylum Chordata; class Mammalia; order Rodentia; family Spalacidae; genus Eospalax; species Eospalax fontanierii. The sequence goes on along the minus strand of CM069529.1, from coordinate 38,737,122 downwards.
GAGGCTAGCCTGGGCTACATAGTAATCCAAGGCCAGCCTATCTATATAATGAGACTCCATCTAAGAAAAAAGCGGTGGAGGAGAGATGGTTCAGTGGTTAAAAGCCCTGACTCTCTTGCAGAAGACCTGGGTTCTGTTCTCCGCACCCACATGGCAGCTGACAATGGTCCATAACTCCAGTTCCAGGAGATCTGACACCCTCTTTGGGCCTCTGTGTGCACGGGTGCACTTGCATGTGTGTAGGCAAATCACTAATGGCACATAAAAATTTTTTTTAAATAGGGTTAAGAATAGAACTTAGTGGTTGAATACTTGCATGTGCAAGCTCCTGGGTTCAGTTGTAGCGCTGAAAAAAAAGCTAAGACCACATTGCTTTGCTGAATGTTAGAAGTGAATTGACTGCTTGTTAATTGGTAACTACTCAGAACTATTTTCAGAGGAAAATTTTGGCCCTTTACTTTCTTGGAGAGCCTCCATGAAAAGGTGGGTTGGTTGCCTACTTTGATGTGTTTATTGGTTAGGTTCCTGAATTTTCATAAGAAAATACTAATCTGTATTTAGTTGACTGAAATATGTATATGTGTGTGTGTATGTATGTAGTATGGTTTAGCCTAGCTCAAACAAGTGTGTATCTACTTTTGTTGCTGCTGCCTAATTTTAATCAAACACATAGTAGTTTGAAGTATTAGTCTTTGAAAATTGCTTAAAATATTCTCAATACATGCTGTAAAACTAATCAGTTTTTACTTGGATTAGACTAGAATATCTGAGAGCTATGATGGCATTGTTTTAGAATAGGGTAGTGTTGTTTTTATAAAATTGTACTATGGTATATTTCAGTCAACATTTATTGAGGGCCATTAAAATAAACAGCATTATGGAATTTGCTACTTTCTTACTATAGAGTTCTTGTTGAGGGCATTATCTCTTTTATCCCAGTGCCTTTGTTAATGTTGGTTACTACTAATAATGGAACTATTGACAGTTGATTGGGAGGACTGTTACTGAACACAAAAGAAGCCAATACTTAGATAGACAAATTCTATTTATAGCTGAAAGTGAATGCTTAAGTCCAAAGGGAGCCTCCATTTATTGATGAGGAATGAATGATGTAATGGTTAGCAGTGAGGGCTCTGAGGCTGGGTTTCCTCAGTTTGATTTTGCTGCTTCTTAGTTGTGTATCACTTAGCTTCTTGCTGTTTCAGCTTTCTCATCTATAAAATGGTAATGATAATTGTACTTACTTCCTCAAAGCTGTGAGAATTTTTCTGAATTTATACCTTTAAAATGCTTAGAACTTGCCTGACTGGAGGAGGGAACCTGCAGTGAAGATGAGCTTTTTTTTTTTTTTTGTTAGTATTAGCATTAGAGCCCATGTAATAATTTTCTGTAAGATTTCTATACCAAGAAAAGCTGCCTTTCCTTTGTTCAACTTGTTTATATTACATAGTTATATGACTCTTGAAACTGATGGTATTTCTGTCTTTGGAAGAGAGCTCAGAGTCTGGTGAATAGCCTTTACCTTACAGCAGTATACAGCTTTGTGATACATGGTTTACATGGGAAATTTAATCGTTTTTTTTTTTTTCTTCTTTCATTTTTTTCTTTGTCTACCTTCTTTGCTTCTTTCTTTTCAGTTGTTTATTAGTTCCCTTTGTATACTTGTGACCAAATAGCTGATAGAAGCAGTTGAAGGGAAAAAAGATTTATTTTGGCTTATGATTTCATAGGGTTCAATCAATGGTTCCTTGACTCTTAACGTGCTTGGGCAGAACATCATAGCATGGTAGGTATGACAGAGAAGAACTATTTATATCCTGGCAGGCAGACAACAGAGAGAGAGGAAGGGGACTGGGAATCTAGTATAATTTTCAAAGTCACATCCTGCTGATCTACTTCCTCTCTCTAGGCCCACCTCCCAAAGTTTCCACAACCTTCCAGAATAGTGCCACCAGCTAAAAAGACCAAACATTCGAAATATGAAGCTGTGGCAGACATTTTGTATTGAAACCATGACAGGTAGTAATGTACCCCGTGAGCTGTCCAAATCCTTTTTGGAATAGTGTGGAAATAAACAAGTAATTTTTATTATAGCATATACCTATGTTTAAATGTCACATTAATTTTTATTTAAATTACCTTAAACTGATTAGTTCTTGACAAGAGGGCATTAAAAGTTTTATGAAGATATCTCCCATTGTATTGTAGATGGATTACTTATGGAACAATTCTTGTTCTAGCTAATCCTGTTGAAGGTGTGTCACTGCTCTTAAGCTTCATTACATATATGTTTTCTTGTTTTTGTTGTTTTATCCTTTGGCTTGTGGTTTGATCATCTCTTACAGTGGGGGCTCATTTTAAAAACTTGTAATCTGTCGTCTTTGAAAATGTGTTCCAGAATATTAGGTTGCAGCACAGGCAGTATAAATGTTATGTGTTGTCACTGTATTTCCTTTAAAAACCAGAATGTCAGTTTATTGATTTACAATGGAAAAAAAAAGAGAAACGTTCCAAAGCCTAAATACTTCTAAATCTTCTGGTCATGTCACTAGCATATTTGTCCCCTCAGGAAATGTACGTGGGGCTGGCATACTGTGTTTTTCTGTGGCAGAATTAAAACAAAAATTTTAAGTTAATTTAGACTAAAATATTTTTAACTTTTTTCATCTATAGATTTTTCTCTCCTTTTCCCCATATAGTTTATCTTTTGTAGAACCTTGGTTGTTTGTCCCATAGAATTTTCTACAGTCTGAATTTTAATTTAGTTTACCATGCTGCTGTGTACTCTGAACATCTGGTAAGTTGATACTTTGACATAAAAAGTTGGTTAAGGTTTGATTTGGGGAATGCATTAGTTACATTTCCGTTGCTATCATAACACCATGACCAAAGGCAATTTATGGAAGACTTCATTTTGGTGTATGGTTCCTGAAGGCTAAGAGTCTTTCGTGGTGGAAATTCAAGAATTTCATCCAGTGTATTTTGATCATATTCAGACCCTCTTTTCTCTCCATCCCTATCTTACTATCCCTTCCCATCAACTTCATATCCTCTATTATGTGTCTTTTTTTTGTTTTAAGCCTATCAATGGGCTGGAGAGATGGCTCAGTGATTAAAGAGCACTGGTTGCTCGTGCAGAGGATCTGGGATCCAGTCCCAGAACCCATATGATGGCTAACAACCATTCATATCTCCAGTTCCAGGGGATCAGACCCTCTCTTCTGAATATGGGCATTGCATGACATGGGTGCACTTACACACATCCAGGCAATACACGTATATAAATAAAAAATAAGAAATAAAATATTAAAAAAAATATCAGGTCTAATCTGTGTTTTCTAAATGTTCTTGGGTGTGGGTCTATCCCTTGGAATCTGGTCAACCTACCAGGTGTCACACCTTTAAGGAAAACTGACTGAGACCTCATATCCTGAACTCCAAACACAAACCAGAGAAAACTGGAAATGGAGTGAGGCTATGAACACTCAAAGCCCTCCCCCAGTGACATACTTCCTCTGGCAAGGCCACACCTCCTAAAGATTCCATGACCATCCAGACAGAGCCACCAACTGGAGACCAAGTGTTTAAAAACCACCACAAGGGGAGGATGAATACAAAACATTATATATATATATATATATATATATATATATATATATATATATACACACACACACACACACACACACACACACACACATATATATGTGTGTGTGTGTGTATATATAATGTCTAGCTATCCTTTTATGATGTTAGCTGTTCTTGAAATTGCTACTGGCTTTTCATTCTTAAAATGCTAAAATGATCACCATGGTGATGAAAAGGGAGGCATTATGTAGTAATGGTAGAGTATACTCTGTGTAGCTCTGACTCTTGGGTACTGTTTGAGAAAAAAGCAATGTTTTTAGGAATCAAAGAATACCTAGATTTTGGTCTTGTTCCCCTGAATAGGAGCCATTTGAGCTTGCATAATTAACAACATGGACAGCAGTAGCTAACACTCCCTTTGTGTTTATTTCACAACATGCTCTGTGTAAAGTGATTTATATATGTCGTGTAATCTAATATTTGCAACTACTTTGGAAGCCAGACAGTATCATCTTGATTTTGTACTTTAGAAAAGTTAGGTGAAGTGTCCAAGGCCATTTTGCTAAGAAGCAGGATAACAAGGTTTCAACCCTGCCTCACACCAATCTTTTGCTCTTAATTACTTTGTTTTCTTTCATGTCTATGAAAATGGGTAACTGTTGCTGCCTCATCTACCTTGAAGGATTAATGATATGTTGTTTGTAAAATTCTTTGAAAAATAGGGTAGTTAGTGACATGAGAAGTAACTGGGCTGACAGTACATGAGGGAAGGTAAATGAAGAAGCCTTTGTCTAAGAGTGAAAATTTTGGATGGAAGGAAACCTCTAGTCTTTTTCTAACTTTTTTTCCCCATTACTGTTGATTTTGAAGTGTGGGTGAGTTTCTCTTGCTAAAATTGAGAGTGACAGGGATTTTTATAGGTAGTAAATCTTATGTCAAAGGTTTCTTAAACGCCCCTCGTAAACAGTGATTTTACTCTATGGGCCAGTTATATAGGCCTAGTAAAGATGTGTTTAAGAGAATAAGAGTATAGTAAAAATTCAGCTATTTTTCTAAAAGGACAAATATTTATTACAAATAAATTTGTAACCAAATTCATAATATTTTAACCTCCTTAGCTAAGTAAGAAGATATATTTTTTGTTAAATTATTTTTAACATTTTTTGTATGTTTGATAAATAATAAAACTGTTGAAGTCTAGACAACTAATATTTGCATATATAATAGATTAAGACAAAGAAATAGCTATATGTTATCACTTCCAGTAGATCTGTGAACATGTTAAGGCTCAGTGGCAGAAGGTGTAGTGATTAATTATACATGCAGACATATTCCATTACATGGTACAAACATATAGAGCGTAGGGATATATGCTTTGACTTTTACTGAACTTTGGTTATATATTTATTTCGGTGTTCCAAGGTTTAACGTGGATTCTTTTTTAAAAAAATTTTTTGATTTATTTTTGTTTGTGTGTATGAGTGTTATGCTTGTGTGTATAAGTGCACCTGTGTTTTGCCGTGCCCGCAGAGGATAGAAGAGGGCATCAGATCCCATAGAACTGGAGCTACAGATGGTTGTTAGCCACGATGTAGGTGCTAGGATTTGAACCCAGGTCTTTGCAAGAACAGCCAATGTTCTTAACTGCTGATCTGTCTCTCCAGCCCCCACCCCAAGTACGTTGCTTCTTAAGATTCTTCAGTTGCTGTGAGAATCATATTGCCATATTCTGTTTACTGTAGTGAAATAACTGTAATTTCATTCTAATATTCCTGAGATTTCCTCTTTATTTTTGTTGAGATATGTTACCTTTTAAAGTCTATTAAAGTAGCTTTTAGTATTTTCTCAGAGTTATGCAACCATCACCGCTACCTAATAATAATAATGTTAGATTATATAATTATCTCAAAGAAATCCTACACCCAACAGCACTGCTTGTTTAATATCTCTGTGGGTTTCCCTATTTGGGATATTTCTTATAAGTGACATCATATAATATATGATCATTGCTATCACCTTCTTCCATTTAGCATTGTTTTTAAGGTTCATCCATATTATGGCATGTATCTGTTCTTTGTTCTCTGGCCAAATAATATTTTATTATCATTCCATTTTGACTGTTATTGTAACTAGAGTTTCTAGGGTTCTCATAGCCCAACAAGCCAGATTTGGCTACTTGTCCTCAATATGCTAATTAAGGAGACAAGTAATCGTGAAAGTAGAGAAAGATTTATTCAATGTGGCCCTGTTGGGAAGAGGAATAAAGGCGTCTAATGACCAGTAGTCTAGTTTTGGGGTACTGATATTAGTTTTAGGCTTAAATAAGTGAGGAATTGGGGCAAGGGACAAGAGATAGTCATAACTAAGCAGTCCTGGTTAAAGTGTGGTCAGGGTGATGATTGTCTCAGTTCTGTTTCTGCATGATGGTCCAAAGAAGTTCTTAACGTTTGTGGGCATCTATCTGGTTCTGATCTATGGTCCAGTTTTGCCTTCATGAATAATTCATATCCTTCCTCCCTTCCGCCATATAGATGTAGGGAGATGATCTATTCTGTGAGGTTTATGCAGTTCCTGGAATCCTAGGTGACTCAAGAAGAAAGGTTAAGAACACAAACTTATCCCTGTGCCTTTGATCAAAGAGTAAAAGAAACTGACAAACACAAAATAAAAGCTGATGTCAAGCCAGTGTTTCTTAGCAAAAGCAGCTACTAAGTGCCTGCTTTATTATGAATACTGTTGCTGTGAACATTCATGTACAAGTTTTTAGATGGGTATATGTTTTTCTTTTTCTTTTTAAAAAATATTTTATATTTTTTTAATGTGTATGAGTGTAATGCCTGCATGTAGGCAGGTTGCACCCATGTTGTACAATGCTCCTGGAGGTCAGAAGAGGGCATCACATCCCCTGGTCTAGAGTTATGGATGGTTGGTAGCCACCACTCGGGTGTTGGGAATGGAATCCAGGTCCTCTGCCAGAGAACCCAGTGCTATTAACTGCTGAGCCATCTCTCTAGCCCTATTTTTATTTTTTTGAGTGTATATCTAGGACTGGATTGCAAGTCATATGATAACACTATGTTTAACATTTTAGAGACTTGTGAAAGTGTTTTTCAAAGTGGTTATACCATTTTACAACCATTAGTTTAATGAAGGTTCTGATTCTCCACATCCTCAAAAGTTCATATTTGATTTTGAAAATTTTGTTTACATTTATTTACTTATTTATGTATGTGTCTGTGTGTTTTGGTGCACACATGTGACTGCATGTGTGAGGAGATCAGAGGGTAACTTGTGGAAGTTGATTCTCTTTCCACCATGTGGCTCTTGAGATGGAACTCCTGTTGTCAGGCTTGGTAGCAGATGCCTTTACCCACAGAGTCATCTCACGGGCCCAGTATTTGGCTTTTTGATTGCATCAGTTTTAGTATAATTTAGATTTGCATTTCCAAATGACTATGTTGAACAGTTTTCTGGATATCTATTGACTACATGTATATCTTTCATGAGGAAATATCAATTTGTCTGTTTTTTTAATTGGATTAATTTGTTAATGAATTATAAAAATGCTTCCTGCATTCTGGATGAAAGATCCTTATCAGATACATGATTTACAAATCTCTTGTCAGTTTTTTTTTTAAACTTTCTTGTGTCCTTTGGGGTATAAAAGTTTTAATGAAATCCAGTTAATTGATTTTCTCCCCCCTTTCTTTTGCTTTTGGTGTCATATCTAAGAAATCGTTACCCAATCCAACTTCAGTGGCACATGCCTTTGATTCCATTGCTTGGGAGGCAGAGGCAGGTAGATCTATCTCTGTTTGAGGCCTACTGGGTCTACATAACAAATTTCTGGCCACCCAGGGCTGCATAATTTGTTTATTTTTTAAGTAGATCTTTGTGCTTATTTCTTTTCCTATGTAGTATATATAGGATTGGTCTCAGTTCTTTTAGCAGTAAGAGAAAGCTTATTTTCTTCCAAAAGCACATATCAGCAGCATTTTGTGATTCACCTTGCTTGGTAACATGCTAATTACTTTATGATTTTGCCACTTCAATGGTTTCTTCTCTGACTTCCTGCTAATGAATATTTTGTTGGTCTTCAGTGAAATGTCTTTACCAAGACCATATTAGCCTTTGCACTTAGCATAGAATCTGAGAGTTATGAAGAAGTTATTGATGCTACAATGTAATCTGTTATCAAAGTAGAGCCCCTTCATGACTGTAATGGACAGTTTTTAAACTTCTTGGACACTGACAGAGACAGCTTATTCATGAAAATATGTGGTGGTATATAATACAGTAGTAGTGCTAAGAGATCTATTAAAATGTTATTTTATGCCTGGCGAGGTTGTGGGCACCTTTAATCCCAGCATTTGGGAGGCAGAGGCAGGCAGATCTCTGAGTTTAAGGCCAGCCTGGTCTGCATAGTGAGTTCCAGGCCAGCTGGGGCTAGAGGGAGACCCTGACTCAAAATGATCAAAACGTTGCTTTATAAACAAAAAGTGTTTTAGAGCACAGGGTTAGGAACACATGTGTCCTTAACTCTGATAAGTTATTTTTTCCTCTAGCAACTTAAATTAAAAGAAGTTGGTGATTACATCAAAATTCACAATATTTTAAAAGTAAACAAGCACATTATATCCATCAGTATAGTAGGAGAAATGAAATTCTTAAAGCAGTTAAATTTAAAGTTTTAAAATAATAATGCTTAGAGAGCTTATTCCTTTATTCAACTAAAATTTCACTTTGGTAAACAAATATTCATTTTATCAAATTTCCAGTTCCAAAACTAAACTCTATACTTCATTTAGGTTCAGAGTAGATCATGTTTGTTTTCTTTTTTTATGTAACTCAAAATTAAGCCTTTAGGGGGAGTTGTCATCTTTGGTGGCTCATCTAGAGTTTGTAATTAGTTAAACCCCTTTTAAATAAGAATTTTTATGTCTTATTCCTTTGAAATACCAGAGTTGTTAGGGAAGTTACTTTGTACCTATGTTTTCTGGACTCTTCTCTGTTACTAATTAGTTATGTGACCTTAGCCAAAATACCCACTTTTTTAAAAAGCCAAGCCCCCCACCCCTGTGGAACGGGGCCAATATCTCCATTTTTGCGTGTTTTGGGGTGATGAAGTGAGATGATTTGTGTTTGTGTATATGGCTTAGCACAAACAAATGGAAGCAAGACTGAAACAGCTGTTTGCTATAGGTATTTTTTTGTGGGCTTTACTTATTCTTAGTCAGGCTTTAACTATTTGTTAAATAACAAATTCACCCACTTCATATATTTCAAACATGTAGCAAAGACCAAAAAATAATATTAAAAAAGCACCCTGTGTATCTTCCATCTAATTTAAACTTTTTATATAATTTTTAGGAGGGTACCAGCCCCATTTCCTAGAGCAAACAATATTTTGAATATATCTGTTTCCAGGAATAACATAATTGTTTTGTATGTTTTAAACTTTAGATATATACTGAACTGTATTATGCTCTTGCAGTAAGCTTTTTTCCTCGTCATTTCCCCCTGTGATTTCCATATCATAGCTATATTATAATTTTTTTCTCTAATCTCCTTTGGGCAGTTAGTAAGTAGTTTCCAATGTTTTATTATTAGAGCTGCAGTGAACCTTTTGAGACATTTTTTATTTAAATATACGTTTCTTTCTCTAGAGAGCAAGAGAGAAGGTGGGGAGAGAATTCAAGAATTTGTGTGTGTTTGTAAAGGATAGGAATCACTGACGGAAGAAAAAATATATGCTTCAATTATGGAGCGTAATCTGACATTATTTTCATAAATTATACCAGTTTACACTGTCAGAGTATGAGCTTTACTACCCTCACATTTCCACCACCATCTTGTTTTTATATTCTCTAAAATGAGACTCACAAGGCTCTAGATGGTGGGAAGTTTTTGGTTCATCAGTTTTTCTGGCCCGTTCTGGAAAAACTGGGTTATAGTAAGGAAACATTTATATTATCAAATAAATAGGCTTCTGGAACTGTGTGGCTCAGTACTTGTGCCTGATACATTCTGGTATAAGACTAACCATATTCATTTGACGGGTTTAGTTGAAAATGGCAAATTTCTTGCCAACAGTACTTTTTTTTTTTTTTTTTTTTAAAAGACAAGGTTTCACTAAGTAGCCCTGGCTAGCCTGAAGTAGTCCTGGCTAGCCTGAAACTTACTATGTAGACTTGGCTGGCCTTGAACTCACAGAGATCCATGCACCTTTGCCTCTGCCTTCCAAGTGCTAGGATCACAGGTGTATGCCACCATGCCTGGCTGCAACAGTATAGTCTTACATATATTCATAATAGTTACCATTGCTTGCATTTTTATAACTCTATATGGAATTAATAAGGGAACAAGTTCCTGGCAATTATGACAAAATCAGCACTATTCATATTGCTAAGTATGATACTTAGTAATAAAATGTAAACATGTAAACAAAACCTTAAGTTTATATGACTTAAAATTTTGACATTGAAAGATACCTAATGTGATTTAATATCAAATAAATATGATTAAATGAAGTATTATGGGTGTCCAGAGAGCCTGCAGAATTAGTTCAGTGATTGTAACCATCTGTAGCTTAAAGATAGAGATGCACATTGGTTTCTTATTAAGAAGCAAGTTTGTGAGCCAGAAGTAAGGGTGCTTAGCATATCTTGACCTTTAAACTCCTGTCATAAGAAAAAGTTATCATAGCTTTTTACTTTAGCATTAAGAAACAGCTTATCTTTAACCTTCAAAAATTTATTATTAAACAGGTAGAGAGGTGGTTCCGTGGTTAAGAGCTCTTACTGCTCTTCCAGAGAATTGGAGTTTAGTTCCCAGTGCCCATGTAGAGTAGCTTACAACCGCCTATAACTCCAGCTCTAGTTGATCCTGTGGATCTGACCTCCACATGTACCTGAACTCATGTGCACATAACCGCCCCCACCACCACATGCATGAACACATAATTAAAAATAAAATAAATTCTTTAAAAATTTATCATTAAAAAAAGCATGTTTCTTATGAAGTTCCTCAACTAGTAAGGTATATTTAGGAATAACTTTCCTTAGGGCATTTATTTTAGCACCTTGTTTGAGAGATTAAGGGTGATACATTCTGTATTGCTTGTAGAAAGGCTCTCAGGTTTTTGCCCAAGCTATGAAAAACATATGGAAACTTTATGGAAAATAGGGGGAAATATTTTTTTAAAAAATAGGAAGAAGATTAAAAGCTCAAAAACCAAGTAAAGCAGTTGAGTAACTACCTATTCATAGTATTGTCCTTAGATAGAAGTTATTAATTTGATGGCTTCCTGAAAGCTACAGTGTATCTCATTATATTCCAGACTAGCCTGGACTTACTATGTAGTTGAGGATAACCTTGAGCTTCTGATCCTCCTTCCTCTATTTTCCCAGTGCTAGAATTACAGACATGTACCACCACACACAGTTTATGTGGTACTGGGATCAAACCCAGGGCCTTGTGTATGTTAAACACTCTACCAACTGAGCGCTATCCCCAGCCTTTTTTTGTCTTTTATTTTTCCAAAGGAAATAGCTCTTTAATAATACATTAGACCAGTTGTTAAAAACAAACAAACAAAAAAACAGAAACTCTCAGTGAAGCTTTTACAAGAAAGTAAGTGCTAAAAATTGATCTTTTGCATCTGCCTCTACTTTTGTCCAAAGGGAGTCATAGCTGCTCAGACAGTAGCTCACCACTGTGCTTTTTAGTGTGACTACTTATCTTGGCTCCCTGGTAGGTGGAGTAGGCTGTGCCTTCCTTTGCATGCTGTAGAGATTCAGATGCCATGGTCCCTGATCCAGAACACTGGAACATGATTTTTTTTCTCCTTATAATTAGTTATTCATTTTTTTAAGTCAAAAAAGGAACAAAGACAAGAGCTCATTAAACTGTCATTGCTGTTAACTAATCCAAACTAATATCCACCCTTATGAACTATCAGTAAATACTTACATTAATAGATATGCATATTTTAAAACCTTGCCCTAACTCACTTAAGTTCTCACTGAGATACTTGGCCCTTTTTTTCCTTCATCTGTTAAGTACCGTTCCCCCCTGCTTTTTTTTTTTTTTTTGCTTTTACCTCTTATTTATTCGTTGTAAAATTGCTTCTCTAACCCTTATTTCAGTGTACTTCTTTCTATCCAGATTCTTTTTTTCATTTATGTGCATATATGTGTACACATATACTATTGTTGTTGTGTTTTTTTTTGGTCCTATATGCCTCTTTCAACCATATATATGGAATTTTGTTGGGCTACACAGTGCTTCAGTATCTGTTAAATTTGAATGCTTTAAGGCTAGTGTATACTCTGTTCAGTTGATACAGGCCCATGTTTTCCCTTTCACTGAAACTTGTGTCATTTGCATATTTTTAATTTTTTTATACTGGCTTCTATAAGAATTTTAGTGTGTGTTTCCTGTACTGTACTTTGTGAACACCTTCATTTTTTTCTTTAGGGTCCCTCTTCTGATATCCTGTGAGATCCCTTCTGCTTGTTACTGCTACTGTCTTTGCTCACTAGCTTCCTTCTTCCAGATTCAGTGTGTACCAGCATATGCATTCATTTTGTATCCAAGGCTACACATTGTATCTTTTCACAGCCAGGCTCTTAGATTTATTTCATCTGGAGCTTAGGCTTTCTCAGACGGTTCATATCTGTGAGAGCTTTCTCCATGCTGAGAAGGTGGTTTGCTACTCAGAAGTTAAAGATGATCCAAGTAGATATATAAAGACACTGATTGTGTTTATACATCATAATACTACCTACCAGAAAGATGTCTGAAAACTGTTCTACATATGCAGATATATGCAGGGCAATCCCAGTCAGATCCAAGCAGGATTGTTTTTGTGTAAGTGACGGACTGATTATAAAATCCATATAGAATTACAAAGGACCTAGATTAGTCAAAACAACTCTGAAAAATAAGAAAAAGTTGTAGGACTCATGCTACCTGTTATCATCAACCCTCATGAATCTACCATAATTGCAATAGGGTGGTATAGTTCTGAAGACAGACTAGTAGATTGGTGGAATGGAATATACATCCCAATACTAGGTCCACATGCATGAAGTTAAACTGGTTTTCAACAAAGATGCCAAAGCAGTTCAGTGACAAAAAGGATAGCCTTTCCATCATCTGGCACTAAACAATTGGATATCTACGTGCAAAAACCTGAACTTTGATCCCTCTTTATACCATATTAAAAAATAAACTCCAAGCTGGATATAGTGGCACATGCCTTTAATCCCAGCACTCTCAAGGCAACTCATTCTGTGAGACTGAGGTCAGCTTGGTTTACGTACATAGTGAGTTCTAGGCCAGCTGGGATACAGGGAGACCCTGTCTCTAAACAAACAAAAGTAACAATAGTCACAGAAAGCAAACACCCCCCTCAGTGAATCATAGAACTAAATGTATTGACTAAAACATTTTTAGAAAATTTGTAGCATAGAACATTAGTTTTTTATTTGGGGGTTAGATAAAAACTTCTTAGATTCAGCACAAAAGTCCTATCTATCAAGGAAGAAATTGATAAATTAGACCTTTTCAAAGTTAAGAACGTCCTTATTTTTAAAAGATACTATTAGGTTATCCAGATGTAGAAGAATAAAACTAGATCCCAATCTTTCACCTCATACAAAAATTGTCTGTACATGTATTGCAAATACCTTAATGTAAGACCTGAGACTCTGAAACTCTTAGAGAAAAAAGTAGGGCACATACTTTGAATTATAGGCATAGGTGAGGACTTTCTGAATAGGACTCTAGTCGCCTAGGAAATAATTTCAACAATTGGCCTCATGAAATTAAAAAGCTATGTACAGCAAAGAGACAGCTTTGAATGGGAAAAAAAGCTTAGTGATTTGTCTGACAGAGGATTCATGTCTACAATGTGCAAAAAACTAACAAAACTAAATAACAAGAATTCAAACAACCCAATCAGTAAGTGGGCTAATAAAATGAATAGACAATTCTTAAAAGATGAAATATAAATGTCCAATAATCATATGAAAAAAATGCTCTACTTTACTAGTCATAAGAGGAATACAAATTAAAACTAAATTGAGATTCCAGTCAGAGTGGCAGCCATTAAGAAGACATTTGCTCATGGAACATAGAGGAAAAAGGCCTAGGTAAGGAGAATGTTAATGCATCCCTTAACTCTCATCAGCGAAGCTTCCTCATGCAACAGAGTGTGATGCACAAAGAAGACCACAACTGGCCAAGTTTAGATAATAAGAGACTTAAGAGTATATGTCCCTGGATAGGACTCCTATATCAAACCTCACCTACTCAAGGCTCAGGGACCATTGCTGAAGAGGGGGTAGAAAGATGTAAGAGCCAGGGTTGGTGTCATGAACATAAGGAAACAGAGTCTTTTAGGCCACCAGGAACTTGTTCATATGAACTTGCAGCAATGGTAACAGCTTGCATAAGACCCATGCAGGCTCAGTCAGTCAGAAACCCAGCATAGAACTGCGGAAATAGGCAGCAGGCCCCAACTTTAGCCAAGGAACTATTGGCAACTGCTGATGAGGGAGAGTAGATATTTTTTAAGGGAGTAACTCTAGATAGGCTGACTAGACTCCAGTGGATGAATTTGCATCAAGGGATATCTGGGTACAAAAGCTTGACTTGAAAGGCCTTAACATTTATGACAGAATGCATGAAATCCTGTGGATGGGCTTTGGGGGGGGTTCAGATAGGGGAAGGGATCTAAGTATGATTAAGATTTATTGTATGAAATGCAAAAAAAGTCAATAAAAATATACACTAAAAATATCAAATGCGGGGCTGGAAAAATGGCTCAGTGGTTAAGACCACTGGTTGTTTTTGCAGAGGACCCTGGTTTGATTCCCAGAACCCATAATGGCTAACAACCATCTGAAACTCCAGTTCCAGAGAATCCAGCACCCCTTCTGACCTCCATGGACATTGCGTGACACAGATGCACTTGCGTACATTCAGGCAATACACTCGTACACATCAAATAAAAATAACAAACAAGATCTTTAAAAAATAAAAACAAATCAAATGCTGGTGGGGATGTACACTATTCCAGCTACTATGAGAATTAGTATGGAAGTTTCTCAAAAAACTAAAAGTAGATTTATCATATGACACAGCTATATCAGATGTTTAACCAAAGGACTCTATGTCAGCATTTGCATATCAATGTTTATTGCAGTACTCTTTGTAATAGTTGTTATAGAACCAATTTAAATGTTCTTAACAGCAGAGGTTAAAGAAAATGTGGAATATAGAGAGAACTTACTTCAGCAAAGTTAGGTTGTTTGGAGGAAGATAGATGCAGCTGGAGGTAATCATATTAAATAAATGAAGCTGGTCTCAGGAAGACAGATACCATGGTTTTTTCTCATACATGGTTCATAACTTTTACATGGATACATATAATAATGTATGTATGACATGAAAGTTGAAGTGAAATTGTCTAAGGGAGCTAATAAGATAGGGAGGAGTGAGAAAGGGAAGAGCAAGGGAGATATGAGGGGAATATGCTCAACATGCAATATAAACTTGTATGAAATTGTCCTTTTGTGTCACAGTACCATATACAATGAATATACAGTGAAAAAAATTAAAAGTATTAAATTAATAAAAGTGAGTTTGAAAAGCAAGACTTAACTATTCACTTAAAGAAAGAAACTAAGTAGAGGAACCAAAGTAAATTAAAGGATATAGAAATACACACACACACGCACACACACACACACACACACATTAAAGATATTAGTTAAAGAAAGCAGGAGTTTGATTTCTGAGCAAGGAATATTACCAGATTTAAAGAAAGTTAAAAACAGACAGACAGACAGACAAAACCAGAGAGGATAAGGCTGGAGAAGTAGCTCAGTAGTAGATTGCATGCTTAGTAATGCACAAGGCTTTGTAAAAACAAACAACTGAGAGACATGCAGAGTCTGAAGTAGTCCACAGTAAAATGTTCTGAAATTTGCTAAAATATGTTAGAGCATTTTGGATTTCATATTTTTAGATAAGGGCTATCTACCTAGTAAAGTCTTTGCAGATATTAAAAAAAAAAATCTAAAATGGGAAAATTCTGTCCTGCACATTTGATCAGGGGTACTCAGTCTCTAGTAGAGTTACTCATAATAATTAAAACATGGAAACAACCAAATGTTTACAACTTATGAATGGATAATCAGAACATGGTTAGAGATGTATAATGAAACATCATTCATCTCCAAAAGAATTGAAGTTCTGATGCACACTACAACATAGACATACCTTTAAAACATTATACTAATTGAAAGAAAATGGTCACAAAAGCCCCTTAAGATTAATCTCTATAGTGAGAGAAAGAAGATTAGAGTTTCCTATGGGCTGGAGGAACTCGGAAATGAAGCTGAAGGTACAAGGTTACTGTTCTTGTTTGTTTTTTCAATTTTTGAGACTTAGTCTTACTGTGTAGACCAGGTTGACATAGAGTTCACTAGTACAGGCTGGCTTCAAACTCGAGATCCCTGTGCCTCAGCCTCCAGAGTGCTGGGATTATAGGCACATAGTACCACGCCTACTCTGATGTACACTTTTAATTTTTCATTATTTTAATTTTAAGTGTATGCATGTATTGCCTGAATGTATGTAAATGCACTTATGAAATGTGATGCCAGAAGAGGGTGTCAGATTCCCCTGAAACTAGAGTTATGGACCGTAGTTAGCTGCCATGTGGGTGCTGGGAATTGAACCTGGGTCTCTGCAAGAGCATCCAGTGCTCTTAACCACTGAACCATCTCTCCAGCCCCTTAAATTCATTTTAATTTTATGTGTATGAATGTTTTGCCTGCTTGTATGTAAGTGCACCATGTGCATTCATCCCATGGAAGCTAGAAAAGGGTTTTGGATCTCCTGGTACTGGAGTTACAGGTAGTTGTTAACTACCATATGGAAACTAAACCCAGGGTCTCTGCAAGAGCAGGAAGTACTCTAAGCCATTCTCCAGCCTCCCTGATTGATATTCTTTAAAAAAAATTTTTTTCTATTGAAATTTTTTGTGATTTTTTTCATACACTATAGTTTGATGGTGTTTAGATCCCCTACCCTGTGTGTACCTTCCCCCACTGCCCCTTGTCCAATTTGATGAACTTTCTCTATATATAATATGGTCTATAGAGTCTGATTTGTGTCTCCAAATATTCTTCATTGTGGGTCCATCCACTGGGCCCATCAAGAGTTCCCATCCCTAAGACACTGTCTGTCCTCCTCTCAGTAGCCATCAGTTGCCAAAAGTTCCTTAGGCTGGGTTGGGATTTCTTGTCTACTTCCCCATGTCTGTGCTGTGATTTTGTCTGTTTTGAGCTTGTATAGGACTTGTGCATGGTGTCACCATTGTAATGAGTTTATATGAGTAACTGAAAGCTGTCTGGAAGACTCTGTTTCCTTGTGATCTTCTACCTCCTCTGGCTCTTACAACCTTTCTACCTCTTCTTTCACAATGATTCCTGAGCTTAGGGAGGCAGAGATTTGAAATAGGTGTCCTATTCAGGGATAGGCACTCTGTAGCCTGTTGTTCTTTGCTGTATAAGGAAATTTCTCAGTGAAAATTGAGAAATGTATTCATCCTATGTGTAGAGGTTGTACTGAAGATATGTCATGAAATTTGCAGGCAAATGAATGAACTAGAAACTGTTAAATTAAGTGAAGTAACACAGAGTCAGAAAAACAAGTGACTTTTGTTCTCTCTCATTTGTGAATCTTAGCTCCAAAACCCTAGATGTGAATATATGTTCTGATGTAATTGCAAGAGCCAGGAAAATGGAAAGGAATTATGCAGATAAAGGAGAAGAGGGAGCTCAAGAGAGGGAGATAATTAGAAGACAGGTGTTATTAAGAGAGATAAGGGGAAAAGGTATAGTACTTAACTGGGGAGGGAGTAGGGAGCGTTATACAGGGAGTGAGAGGAGAGGTAAATAATGCTTATAAGGTATAATCAAAGGGAAATTTATTAGTTCAAAGTCCTACTAAAAAATACACATACAATAAATATACAAGTGCATGTGTATAGCTGAAGGATATATAAGAAAAAACACAGTGCCCGGCAGGAGGAACCTCCCATTGAATTGTTGGTTGGGCTAGTCCATGAGACTCCAAAAATAACACAGGCTATTGCCACAAGAACTTGAATGTAAGACAGGGCATACTTTGGACACAGGACTTGGGGAGCAGTTGAGCTGGAACTGACCTGGAAGCCTCCTCCCTGTAGACTAGCTCTTATAGTATCAGATGAGACTATATAAGCTGTCAAGAGAGAAAACCCATCAATAGTCCTACCCAGTTGTACAGTCTAATAAACAACAGTGAGTGGCCCAGAAAACTATTGCTATTGGTACCGTAGTGACACTTTGATCTTGAGGGAAATCAACAGCTGTCTGATTGGACTTAAGGTCCACTCAATGGGAAGAAACTCATGTATGGTACTGTAAACATAGCAAAATACACATGGCTGGAGAGGTCAGAGATCCTAGAGAAAAACCTACTTTTACCACATCCCTAGATCAGTATAATTTCTTACTTTATTCTAAATATGCATCCTCATATTTAAAAGTGTATCTTTCACCCCTCATCAAAGAAGCTTCTTTTTGTAACAGATGGAAACTATTACAGATTTCCAGAACTGGTCACATGCAGAGAATAAGTGTCTATGAGATGCTTAACTCAACTGACTCACATTCTTAATCACTAAGCTATTCAGACTCTTTTAAATTTTTTCCTCACATTCTGAGTTTTCATAATGAGTTAGTTTATGTAATTTGTTTTTGTTGTTTTGAGATAGAGTCTCCTTATGTAGCCCATACTGGCATTGAACTTACTCTGAAATTCAGGCTGGCTTCCAACTTGGAGTCCTTTGCCACAGCCTCCCAAGTGCTGGGATTATATGTGTGTGCTACCACACCTTTGCTAATGGTTTAGTTTTTAATAATGATTCAGTGATACTTAGCTATTTCATCTAGTTGAACTATATTAAACAATTTCTTATTTTCTGATTTACTCATGAAACATTTAGAAAAGTTTTCAATTTCAAGCTTTGTGTGCTAACTTTATAAAAATGAAGAAAATGTGGATCTTGTCCTTAAAAACTCTCATACTGTATTGGAAGTAGATATCCCAGTAATTCTTATAAGGACACATACTCGAAGGCTATTTTAAGGTACAAAAAAAGTATAGCAGATGAAGTGGCCAGTTCTTAGAGCTAAAAGTTGGATTCTGATTTGACAGTGGTATGGAAATTGGAGGAGAGAGAACAACTGAATAGAGAATGCAGTAATCAAAATATACATTGAAGGAGAGTTTTAGATATTAAAAACATATTGGAAGGAGGCTAAAGATTGTCAAGTACAGAGAAGATGAAGTAAAACTTCAATTATTATATGTTAATGTTCTTCAACTTGCAGTCTAATGACGTTAGAGGACAATTCTTGTTCTAAAGATCTGAAAGAGGTAATACTGTTGAATTGCTTCCTAAAATAGGTAATACTCATATAAATAGAAGGCAGAAATATTGAGTACTTAAGATTGTCTTAAACTAAACACAATAGAAATAATAAACAAATGGTTATAGAATGTAAACATTCCCCAAACTTTAAAATGTATTGTTGCTGTTAACATTACGGAGATGGGGATTTTGTGTTTTCCAGGCTGGAGTGGAACTGGGAAAGCCATGATCTTCCATCCCTTCTTAAAAACTCATAATCACCTCATAGTACAAAATGAAGTCACTCCATGTCTAGAATTTATCATGAGTCCACCACATGAGACCATCTAGAGTCACCACACAGTCTATCATGGCAGGAAAGGCATAGTAGCAGGAACTTGAGCTGATTGGTCACACAGAGTCTGCAGTTAGGAAGCAGAGAACAACGAATGGTATTCCTGTTTTTGTGTTTCTACCATATTTGTTGACATTTGATAGATAATAATGATAGTGGGTACTTTTGAGAAAAGTAGAAAAATTCATTTTCATCAGCCATAAGATTTTCTTAACTTTTTGCTCTTTAACATTTGATTTCTCTAGTTATTTTATTAAATATGGTATAATCACCTATATAAGAACCATTGGAAGCTATTTCTAGCAGTTGTGTTATACTTATTACTGGAGACTCTCTACCCCATAACCCCAGGATGCAGGTGTTAGAAACCAGAATTTTCAAAGGATTCAAAATCTCAGAATTAGAGAGGAAGAAGAATTTATAAAACAATTCATCTGTGAGAGTTGACTTCAGGCAGCTTAAGCATAAGATGGACTTCCACAAAAATATCTTCACCCACACTGGTGATTTTTAAAACTTTATATTGTGTTGCCTGAACTTTGGTTCATTAAGAATTAGAATTTGTTTATTTGTAAAGAAACATATAAGAAAACTTTTATGCTGGTTTATATAGTCAAGAAAGGTAAAAGACATAGTGTATTATTTCTTTTTCAAATAAAAGCTAGACTATGCTAACTGTTGAACAATGTTATATAATTCCTGATGCCCACCATCATTTTAGATGAGATCAGGTGCATTCAGAGTGATATGACTGGATTTGTGGAGCTGGAAAGATGGCTCAGCAGTTAAGAGCATTAGCTGCTCTTGCAAAGGACCCTGGGTTATATTCCCAGTCTGAACATGGCAGCTAACAACCATCTGTAACTCCAGTTCCAGGGGAATCTGAATCTCTCTTCTGACCCCCCCCCCCCAGGCATTGTACAGCATGGGTACACTTATCTACATGCAGGCAATATCCTGCATATGTGCACTCATGTGTACACACTCAAAATGTATAAATAAATAAATTACTTTGGCTAGTTAAATTCCTGCTTTATAGGTGCCTTTGAGGGGCTGGGGACATAGGTGAGTATAATGCTTGCCTAGCTGGCATAAAGTCCAGAATGTATTCTGTTTTCAGTAATACATACACACAAAGTAAAAATATGTGCCTCTGGTTAAGCTAACAGTTTATAATTGTTTTTTATAAATTGTTCAGATGGTTGCTGTGATTAGAAGTGAGAAATGTAATTTTGGAAATTTACCACAAAATATGGTGCAAATTGGCAGCCAGTGTAGGGTTAGAAGTTTTTAACATGATGTGGTAGAGAATCTAAGAGTAGTGGACTTGGGAGAATAAGGAATGCTGTACACAAAGGTAGCATATGCAAAAAAAAACCCAAATTATTTCATTTAAAAATGGCTATGCATGCTACTTTAGGGAGCAACCATTTTTAGGGGAAGAAAAAACCTTTTTCATTAGGTCATCTTTGTTTGATGATTCCTGGTCATTTATTTGTTCAGACTTTGGGTTTCTTTAGTAGGGTCTGTTTTTCTACTTTCAGAGACTAGTTGTAAGAATGAAGATTAAGATAAATTTGAAAAAGATAAAAACAAATAAAAAGTGACTCAGCTGTAGCTCATGTTGTAGTAAAGCTTTGTAAAATAAGCTTTGGTAGACTTGTTTGCCAGTTGAACCATAATTTGTGACATTTTTTATGAGAAGATGCTCATAAAATGCTAATAAATGACTAACACGCAGTTCAAATATGGCTGTAATTTGTTTCAGAGGACAGTGATTTCAAAATAAGGGTAAGGATTAAGGAAACAGAAACTGAGATTTGTAAAAAACTTTGGTTATTAGTTTATCTCTCACTTCTGTGTGATTATTGTTAGTTTTATGGAAGTAACTGCCTCAAGTTACAGTCTTCCTAGTACTGGGAACTTCTATTAACAATCCTGATGTCATCTCATTTTCTCATTTTTTCTACTTACAGGTCTTAGAGCTACTTTCTGAGGTTATATAAAACAAATCTGTGTACATTTTGTTATATCAACCTTAGATACTTGATGATGACTTTGATGTCTTCATTGGAAAATGGCTATCATCCCTTACGCTTCCCTTTTTGCAGGCTAAATTTCACTATGCTAATTGCTTTTCTTTTATCATTTTCAAACTTGTGGATATCCTCTGAATATTCTCTAATTTTAATTCCTAAAATTGTATCATTTACAGTCTCACATATTAGTTTAGATTGAATTTGATAGTTCATATTAGAATGAAGTTTTAATCAGTGTGATTAAGAAAGCCTAAGTTTGTAATTCATGTTTTTCCCCCTAATGGCTCTATCCTATGTTTTGTTTTCATTAACCAATCTTTGATCATACTTATTTGTAGGTAAATCAATCAGTTAGTCTAGCAATTAGTCAATTAGCCTGTCTACCTACCTGCGTCCTTGAGAGCTTGTTTGGTGGTTCTAGCAGGGGAGCCTAGCTACTTGTATACCTGAGACTGAAGATCGATCCTCCTCTTATCAGGGAAGGTCATCCTCTCCCACCAAACGCTTTAAGGAGGGGATGCATGTTAAGCATTGAGGGGGATACCCGCCTAGGCAGCCAGATCAACGGAATCATCCCTGGTGATCAGTGGGGTGACATGTCACAGTCAGATCACCCTCACATCCCTACTTGCTTTCATAATTGACTCCTAAGCTAGACAGTTTATCCTGTCTTCTTTTTTGAAATTTTTGAGACAGACTCTTTCTTGTAGTCCCAGTTGGCCTTGAACTCTATAGACCAGGCTGGCCTTGAACTAACAGATCTGCCTCCCAGTACTGCACTGTGCCACCATGCCCAGCTCTGTCTTCATTTTAAATCTAGAACAGTGAAGAGAATGGGTGTAGTCAATGAGTCTTGGGCTTCAGGGGCAGAAAGATTTGAGCTCCATCATTTATTAATAAAGTATCCTTAGACTATTGACCATTTTTTAAAAAATAAAGATATTAATCCCTCATTACTGAGATTGTTGTTAGAAAAGACTTCAGAGTATATGTTATTCATAGTAATACCTTACTGCCCTTTAATTAATCCTTTGGCCTCTGACTGCTGTTCTATAACCACATTTTATTCTCTGTCTCTGTATATTTGGCTTTCTAAAATTATACATGTAAATGAGGCTACACAATGTTTTTTTCTGTGTATGGTTCATTTTACTTAGTATAATGCCCTCCAGGTTCATGCATGTGTGATAAATGGTAAACTCTCTCTTTAAAAAAATTTTTTGGATTTTATCTTATGAGTGTTTTGCCTACATGTGTATAAGTGTACCACATGTGTGTGTGCAATGCTCATGGAGGTCAGAAGAGGGTATCCCTTTGGAACTGGAGTTATAGATGGTTGTTAGCTGCCATGTGGGTATTGGGTACTAAACCCAGGTCCTCTGCAAGAGCAGCCAGTGCTCTTCACCAATGAGCCATTTCTCTAGGCCTAAGATCTCTTTTTTGAAGACTGAATAATGTTTCATTGTGTAGATAGATCATAGTTTCTTTATCCATTTGTATGCTGATGACTATTTAGGCTTGATTTCCCTATCTTGTCTACTGTGAAGGATGCTGCAATGAATGTGAGAGGTATCTTTCTGAGGAGGGGATTTCATTTCCTTTGGGCATATACCTAGAGGAAGAGGGATTGCTAAATCATGTGGTACAGTAGTGCCACTTGTCTTCTGGGAACATGTTCTATGAGCCCCTCATATATCATATGAGCCCTACATGTACTGTTTTTTTCTGTACTTGAACAATTAATGATAAAAATAATTTATATTATATATAATAAGATATTAAGAACTGAAATTAATAATAAACTAGAGTACTTATAAATTCACATATAGTCTGTCTTTTTTGAAAGAGTCAAAACAATTATTAGTGGTTTGGGTTGTAGTTTCTGTATGTAACTGAAACTACAGTGAGTAAAATGAACAGGGGACTACTAGAATTCCTTCCTAAACTTTCTTCTTTGGGAACCTCTGCATTGTTTCCATTA
The DNA here is from genome assembly GCA_035773235.1 of Eospalax fontanierii. Taxonomy (NCBI): domain Eukaryota; kingdom Metazoa; phylum Chordata; class Mammalia; order Rodentia; family Spalacidae; genus Eospalax; species Eospalax fontanierii. Next base: position 38,713,684 of record CM069529.1, on the reverse strand, counting down.
ATGATTACACCAGTCCTACCCAGTAGAGCACAAGGGTTCCCTTTCCTTCAGTTGCCTCTTAGGTTTCAATAATTCTTACTTCTTGTTTTTTGATGCTCTTTTAAGGGGTATATATATATATTGTTGATATCACTGGTTTTCATTTGCAATTTCTGATGAATAGTGATGTTCAGCATCTTTTCATATACTTTGTTCGCCATTTTTATTGTTTTAGAGAATATCTATTTAGGTTCGTTGACCATTAAAAATGTATGTTTTCCAGGTTTTGAGTTATATGAGTTTTTAAGTATTGTTTTTTATTCTTTTAACATTTCATACATTTACACAGTATATACTGATCATGTCTATCCACTGCTATATCCCTCCAACTCCTCCTGGTGTCCCCAGCCCTGTCTCCCTCCCAACTTCTTATCCTCTTTTTGTTACAAATAATCCCCTGAGTCCAGTTAGTGCTGCCCATACGCACATGAGTATGTGGCCATCAACTGGGGCATGAACAACCTACCGACAGCTACTCACAGCATCTGTGGTTACCTCTACAAGCCCTGCATGAATTATATGAGTTTAGAAAAAAATTTAGTATCAGCCCCATATCTGATACATGGCTTGCAATTTTTTTTTCTAGTGCCTAGGTTATCTTTTCATTTTGTTAACTGCTGCTTTGCTGCTACTTTTTGTTTGATATAATCTTGTTTTTTGCTTTTGTAGGCTGAGCTTTGGTATGGTTTTCAAAAAGTCATTTCCAAAGTCAATGCCAAGGAGTGTTCTTTCCATGTTTTAATTTAGGAGTTTTATGGTTTAGGTTTTGATTAGACTGGCATCACCCTCACAGAGATTCATTTGCCTCTGCCATCTAAGAGCTGGAATTAAAGATATGTATCACCACACCTGCCCTGTTTGAGTTGATGTCTATGTATAGTGTAACATATGAGTTCAATTCCACTATTTTACATGTGAAAATCTAAAATCAATTTTTGGTCGGGTTTTTGTTGTTTTATTTTTTGAGATAGAATCTTACTATGTAGAGAACACTGGCCTCCAACTCTCAATCCTCCTATCTCTACCTTCCAAGTGCTGGGATTATAGGCACCACCAGGCTCAGCCAAAAAAAATGTTACAAATAAACATTGACTAGATGCTGTATGCAACCTCTCATGTACTTATTCTTAACCTATATCTAGTCTTTTTTAAAACTCAGTGTCTTTCCCTTAGACCATTTACCATTAAAATTTTTCCTTTGTTATATTATCTGACCAACTCAGCTTTGTGTACTTTAAGATACAGTGACTAAGCTTCTGAATTATTGGAACAAGTCATTGAAAAACATCTAACAGTGTAGCCTGGGATGGAGCACCGAGGCAGACCACATAGTCCTATTCACTGGTTGATAGTGAGCCATCATTCAGAACTTCATAGGGTAGAAGTTTTCTAGTCATCTTCATCTGTGCCTGGAAGTATCTTTAAATCACTTAATTTTCTATCTTTTTTTCCTCTATAAAGGCTTTTGAAAGTCGAATATCCAATTCTCTTTGGTATTTTTGTAATGATTATTCTCTGAAAATGTGTATACCTTAATGTTGTGAAAATAATTGCCATATTTAGCATAATGAACCTGAACTCAGAATTTTTTAAGTGGCAAAATAGAGATTCTTTTTAGTTTCACATATTAAAATTTAAAAATTCTCTTAAATTCCTCATATAAGCCTGGTTTGGTGGCTCATGTCTTTAATCCCATTATTCTGGAGGCAGAAGCAGGCAGATTCCTGTGAGACTGAGGCTGGCCTGGTCTACATAGGGAGTTTACAGTCAGCTGGGGCTACAGGGAAAAACCCGTCTCAACAAACAAACAAACAAATTCATCAAATACATTATTTTTAGTTCTTGATATAATATACCCATGAATTATTAAGTTTCTGTTTCTTAGAAATTCATCTTATTAAATGAGATTTTGAGATTTAAGATTATGACATGTATTAGGTGCAATTCCTATGTTTCCTGTTCTGGAGTTAATAGCATTTTTCCCCCTGGCACCTCATTTGTATTTCTTTTTGCTGTCAGCAAGCAGAGTGTTGGACGATTGATTTAACTAAAAAAGGACGATTGATTTAAGTAAAAAAATTTATCAGTTTGTTTACCTTTAAAAGCTAGAGACGAATCACTGGTTAATAATTACAATCTTAATTATTTTGAGGTCTTTCAGTGGGAGATCTTTACTGTGACCAATACCATGAACTTTTTAGTTAATTCACGGGTATTTCTTTTGGGAAATAAAGACATATCTCATGAGGAGAAAAACCTGTTTCGTATATTTCACCTTTTCACAATAATGTGGGCTAGGGTATGTATTTCAAGATTTTTGGCTTTTGCCCACCTTGTCTTGTAGGTAGTTTATAGGTTTTTTTTCTCCTGCAGGGCCCCATTGTTTCTTTCTTTCTTTGTTTATTTATTTATTTGTTTTATCCCTGTGCTACTGGAGATTGAACCTGGGGCCTCTAGTTTGCTAGGCAAGGGCTTCACTTAGTTATATTCATAGTCCTTAAGTTTTTGTTTTCTTACATCTGTCTTACCCTCTCTTCACCTACATGCAAATTAAACATAATAAACAAAATGTAGTAACATTCTAATCACTGTCTCAAGCTCATTTGGCTTTAGTTTCTTTTTATTTTTTTCAGTACTTCCTTAAAGATGGCAAAGTCCAGAGTCTACATATATTTGGACTTAGGTGTTATAGAACATTTGAAAATCTCTTCAGAACTGGTAGGAAAGGGAGGGACTGAGTGAGATATATGTCTTGAAGGAGAAGAGTGAAGAGAATAAGGTGTTTATAATTATTTAAAATAAATTTGGAAGGTTTTGAGTTCTGGGTTCAAGGGGGATACTGAGGCAGATTGTGTTTGGGGTAAGAGATTTATCAAAAGATGTAAATATCACAGAGAGACAGCATGGTGGGGGCTCTGAAGAGAGCTCAGGGTTGTAAGGACATTTTCACTTTATTCTTCCATTCTATGAAGATGAGATATTACTGCTGTGCTTGTGTGTGTATGTGTGTTCAATTTCTTTCATTTAGATTTTTCTTTGTAGAGATCATTTACTTGCTTGTTTAAGTTTATTCCTAGGTATTTTTTTTCCTTTATGTTTTTTTGACTGTTATAATGAGGATTGCAATGTTTATTTTTAAATTTATTATTATTTTATTGTCTTTTTCTGAGACAGGGTCTACCTGTAGCCCCAGCAGTCCTCGTCACTATGTAGACGAAGCTGGCCTTGAACTCACAAAGATCCACCACCTACCTCTGCTGGGATCAAAGGTGTGCGCCACCATGCTGGGCTGCATTCTTTATTTTTTATTTTGTGTATGTGGTGGATGCCTGTGTGCTGTGAGCCATGTTGATGCTGAGAATCAAACCCAGGACTCTGCAAGAGCAGCTAGTGTTCTTAACCACTGAGCCATCTCTTCAGCCTCCTCTATGGTTTCTTTATTGATGCAATGGATGGCAAAGAGTATTTTTCCTTTTTTTTTTTTTAAAACACATCTCCAGAGTTGTTCTTGTTAATTTCTAGTTCTATTCCATTGTGGGCTGAGACTATATGTTATATCTGATTTTTTTTTTTTTAGTCTATTGTGATTTGTTTTGTTTTGTGACTTAACATACGCTCTATCCTAGAGAATGTGCTGATGTTGAATTTTTGTTGAAATTATTATTTTAAATTCCTTTTCAGATAGTTTGTCTAGTCTTTCTTTCCTTCCTTCTTTTTTTTTTTTTTTGAGACAGAGTCTCCCTATAGTCCCAGCTAGCTTGGAACTTGCTATATAGATCAGACTGGCTTCACAAAGATCCACCTGCTTCTGTCTCCTGAGTGCTGGAACCACGCCCTGCTCTACATTCTTTTTTAGGCTATGTTGTTCCTGTGGAGGCATTCTTACTTTCCTTTTTCATGCTTGTTGTGCCCTCTTATTTGCATATTAGGTGGATCTGTTACCTCATCTTACCCAGTTTTACAGAGTGACTTTTGTAGTAATGGCATTTCTACTGGTGATGAGTGTACATATCAGTTGGGAAGGCTGTGTTGTTGTTTTGTTGTTGTTATTGTTCCTGGTGAATGCAGTGATGTATCCTCCATGTAGTTCTTCACTATAATCAAATTGAAGATACATATCGGTTGTGCCGATGTGTGGGTCAGTGGCCTAGACTGCAGGATGTGTGAGATTGTTCTGTCACCTCTGATGCAGCTCTTTTAGGTGAGGCATGGTCTGTGTATGGTCTAGCCTATAGTGTTGGGGGAGTTCCTTTTCCATTTCTGAGAGGTTCACAGGGGCCAAGACAATCTGACAGACCTACATTGGTATGGTGATTCACAGAATGGGTGTGGGGCAGTTGATAAAGTTTGGGAGCTACAGTGGGGGGGGGGGGCACTGTAGTCTTTGATGGGATACCTCCTAGTGTCTGAAGACTGCCCAACTGCCTTTGTAGAACTTTAGCTAGTGAAATCTCTCAGAATGGGTTACATAACTGCTTCCTGGGCCACAAATGTTTGAGTTAGACCTCTTGGCTACTTTGGTAGACTTTAAGAGTGAGATTTCTATATCACTTCCTAATAAAAATGATCTCAGAGTACCAGACTACTTAGAGTAGCTGAAATGTACTTCTCAGTTGAAAACTACCATGGTACAATTTCTATTTTAATTGAAATTCTTTATCTTTGCTTTTTTGTTTCCAAGAGGGGAAACAAATTAACCAAAATTTATTTTCCTTTCATGCTAACAGTATGTAAGTGTTGGAACTTTATGTTGCTTTTAACCTTAGGAGATACCTTTTTATATTTGTTTTTTAAGATACCTAGTAAAATTAGAGAATTTATCCATAAAAATAGCAAGTCATATCTTTGTATCTTATTTGGTCTCTTGGTGAAATCAGTAGCCCCTGAAGGGTGGCTGGAGAAGGTACAGATTCATTTTGGCAAATTTTGGCAAAAAAAGACAGATGGATCACTTATTATCTCTTTTGGTCTTACCAAACCTATAGAAATAACAATAATAAAAAACCCACATGTAGCTATGTAGATACAGGAAGGGGAACTTTGATAAATTAGAAACTATGAAGAATTTCTGAAAATCAAAGGTTTTGTGGTAATGCTCATATCCAGAGAGATGGGATATGAGTAGGGGTAGAAAAGGTTCTAGAGTAATCAGTAGGGTGACTTGTTAACATTGCTACATGAGCAGCCAGGCAGCTCTGGCCTGTGTACATTCTAACACCAGTTAGATCTATGGGGATGGCCTATTCTCATGGGCAAGCTGCATGCAGCAGCCTGGGTTTACCCTTCTAGGAAACATTTAGAGTAACTAGCTATACTTATGCCTAGAAGGCCAGACACTAGTAACTATGCCTAGTGGCATGACTCCTACTGTAACCAGTGTGAGATGAGTGTTACTTCCAGAGTAAGCTGTGTTAAACCTAGCGGGGTGTAACAAAATCTTGAGAACAAAAATAAGAATCTCCAAATGATTCACTAATGCCAATACCATAAAAGAAAACCAGCAAACAGAATCTAGCATCAGATAAAAAGTAATTAAACAGGGATTAGAGAAATGGATCAGTGGTTAAAAGCACTTGCTGCTCTTGCAGAGGACCTGGGTTTGATTCCCAGCACTTACTCACACAGCAGCTGACAACCATCTATAACTCCAGTTCCAGGGGATCTGACATCCTCTTCTGGCCCCTGCTGGCACTGCATGAATAGGTATACTCACATACATGCAGGCAAAACACTCAAATACATAAAATAAAATAACAATTTAAAAAATTACTAGAACAGAGTTCTAAGATGTAGCTAATAATTTTATCCAGACAGGGAGTTTACTAGATCTTTAAAATAAAAGTAGTTTCTGGGCTATAAAGATGGCTCAGTGATTAAGAGCACTGACTGCTCTTGCAGAGGACCTGGGTTTGATTCCCAGCCCCCACATGGTGGCTAACAACCATCTGTAACTCCAGTTTCAGGGGATCTGTTACAATGCACTTATACACTTGCAGTCAATACACTCATACACACAAAATGATAAAATTCTTTAAAAAGTAGTTTCAAAACGAGTGGATATTTATTTAAAGGAGACAGTTAGCTAGTGATCTGGGGAATGAAAAGCGTAGTTGTTGAAATGGACCCATTTATTGGTGGCAGGGCTCTTTTTGACCCAGTGATATGCTGAGATCCTGAATTGAGGCAGTAGCAGTAGAGCTAGAGATAGAGGAACCAAATGGTGTAGATGTCAGAAATGCGAAGTGGACTGATTGAATGTGGAAATGAGAAGAGAGACGGGAAGTCCTAGAATATTCCTCCATTTCTTGATTGGTTTAGTGGAGGGATGATGTTTCTTGAGACCATGGTACAGTAAATTCAAGAGTATAAGTAGTGTTTGAGTAAGAATGCAGGATACTGTTATGATATTTGGGCTTATAGAGATTCTGGTGCTAGTAAGACAACCATGCAGAAAAGTTCAGTCTGCAGGATTTGTGCGTAAATGGATTTGGAATGCACATGTTTGGGCTTCAGTAAGATTGGAAAGTCACATAAATGATAGTGGTAGTTTGATCTCCTGTTCATGGATGATATGGCTTAGGACTGTGAAACAAAATGATTGCTATCATGTGAGAGTTTTGTGGAAGAACAGGTACAAGCACAGGCCAGGGAGGGAAGAAAAGTTGGAAGACTGAGAAGTAAATGAAGTATAATGTCATATAACTAGAGAAGCAAGGGAGTGGTCAACAATGCCAGGTAACCAAAGAGTAAATAAAGACTGACTGGTGTATTTGGCAATTAAGAGGTGATTAAACAGGAATAGTTTCAGTGGAGTGATGATAGTAGAGGTGCCTCTAAAACCTTTTAATAAGGTTGGGCATGGTGGAAGACAGAGGCAGGTAGAGCTCTGTGAGTTTAAGGCCGACCTGTTCTACTTAGTAAGTTCCAGGTCATCCAAGGCTATCTTAAAAAGCCAAGGTGGGTTGGAAAGATGGCTCAACAGTTAAGAGCACTGGATGCTCTTGCAGAGGATATGGGTTCAGTTCCCAGCACCCATTTGGTGGCTGACAGCTGTCCTTAACTCCACTTCCAGGGGATCTGACACGCTCTTTTGGCCTCTGCAGTTATTGTACAACACAGGTGCATTAGCATACATGCAGGCAATGTGCTCACGATTACAGTGCACTGAGGAGTAGCCAGAAGGTAAAAGTGGTGGAGACTGTAAGATGATGCTGCAGGCACTGAAATGAGGTCGGTGAGAGTTGGGATATGGCAGTAGTGGGATCTAGAATGAACTAATATTTTTTAGTCCCATTTTTTTCTCTTGCCTCTGACTTTCTATGCTTGTTTCTTACTTTTTGTCTACAAGCATTGTTAAGTGTTATCTTTTTACTTAACTTTGCTTCCTTCTATTTCACATTTAGTCAAATGTAGCCTTGAATGAAAACTACAAGCACGTGCATGTGTGCACATGTGCACGTGCATGTGTATTTGTGTGTGTCTCAATCTGGAAAGTTTCATATATTTTCCTGTCTTGTTCATCTATTATTTTTATATATTCTCATTCTTCTTAAGTATTTTTATATACCAAGTCTTTCAAGGTGTAGGACAATGCCCGTTTCTGTCTTCATTTGATCACAAAGTCAAAAAAAATGTTTAATTAAGAGTCCTTGAGGCCAAGAATAGTGTCACACACCTGTAATTCTAGCACTCAAACACTCAAGAAGTTTAAGGCAGGAAGACTGAATTTGAGGCTATCCTAAGCTCTGTACCAAAACCCTGTCTCAAAAAAAAAAAAAAGTCCTTGAAAAATCAGTATCTAAAATATAGTATGAAGGCACTCTGTTTTATTATGGTACTTGAAAAAGTGATATGTTTTAGAAATTAAGAAGCTTGATCTGACTTATGGGAAAACTTAGGCAACATTAAAATGCATTAAATTCTTTGTCCTGACTGCAGAAAACATTAACTGCCCAAGGGAGAACATTTGTAATATCTCTTTGAAGTTAATTCTGAATATTACAATTAAGAGGAACACTGACAAACTAGAACCTCATTTAGGAGAAAAAAGTGATGAAGTAGAGACTGCTGGTTACCTACCCAGTTTCTGTCTGCCTTTTCTTTCTGAATAATATAACTGGCATATTATATAAGCATATCAATGAGTCCAACTATGAAATCACATTTCCTAGTAGCTGTAAACAGAAGTCTTTGAACCAGGGCTTCTGGGATGGTTTTTTTTATTTTGTTTTTTTTTGTGGGTTTTTTAAAATTTTTTTTTTTTTTTAAAGGGAATGGACTTGTCTGGAAAACCTCAGGACCTCCTGTCCTTTTTTCTTGTGCTAGAATATGGGTATAATTTTTGTACTTGCAGTGATAGGCTTTTTGCGGGGGGGCGGGCGGGGGAGTGAAGAGAGGTGACTTCGAGTATTGGACACCATAAGGCAAAGCTGAGAGAGAGAAAAGATAGAGTAAGCAGATCTGTGTGGCTTTTGAGCTGCCAGTCTCTCTGGAATGCCATTTTTCAGACCTCTTAAGAGAGAAAAATAAACTTCTCTATTCTAACCACAGGTATTTTTTCCTGTATAACCTACTCTAATCCTACCTGGTGCAGGGAGTGAGTCCAGCATGTGGAATAGAGCTGCTTACTAAGGCTAGCCTTAGCAGCCTCTTCTTCACAAGTGGTCTGAGAGGCTAGTTTTGCAACCTTTTCATAGATGGAGAAAAGGTTGTAGAACCACCTGGTTTGGGATTTCCAAGTTTGACATAAAAGGTCTATTTTTAAAAAAAAAATTTTTAATATGGGTTCTAATAATCCTTCAGAGAGCCTTTCACAGCTCCCAGTTTTGAAGAAGTGAAAGCTATCCCTTTAATAGATGTGAGCAGACAAGAAACTAATAGGAAATAAAAAAAGACTCAGTAACTCAAAAGAAGGAATAATTTGAGTTTTCACAGTAGATGCCCATGTGTTAAGTAATTATGGCACTGTAACAGATGTAAAAAAAAATCCCAGTTGTTAGACTTAAAGAGAATGTGTTATGAACTAGGAGTATTCTGAAAACAGGTAAAAGTTTTTAGAAAATGAAATCATTAATTTTAAACTAACATAAGTAACAATAGTGAAAAGTAGATAGAATACTCCAGAAAAATCATATTAGTGAATTAGGAGACTAGTTCAGATAATTTTGCAGAACTCTAGGAAGAGGTAGACATTCTGATTTTTTTTTTTTAAAAAAGATAGTATATACAGTAGCTAGATTCTAGGGATCTGGCATATATAAACTGAGGTTTCTAGAAGGAAATAGTAGAAGTAATGTACTCAGTGTACCGAAAACGTTGCTAAACTGGAGTTTCACCTTAAAAAGAACTCACCAAATAAATAAGATCAGTGAATATACTAGTCAGATTGCTGTTGTTGAGGGATAAGAGAGAAAAATCTACAATTATTGCTGTGGGGTAGAGAGAGGGGGAATGATTTTCAAAAGAAAATGAGTTTGGTTGGAGTCCAATCTTTTTTTAAAACAGTTTTATTTTTTAAATATTTGTATTATTTTTATTTTACATCTGTGAGTGTATTGCCCACTTGTATATAAGTGCACTGTGCTGGTGCAATGTCCACAGTGGTCAGAAAAGGGTGTCAGATTCCCCTGGACCTGGAGGTACAGATAGTTGTTAGCCATCATGTAGGTGCTGGAACTCGAACCTGGATTCTCATACACAAAAAATGGTATTTTATAAAGTACCATTTAGGCTCTAGTGTGCACAGATTAGAACAAGGTGAAATTGAGAGTAGGGAAATTAATTAGGGAACTGTCTTGCTTATTCTTTTGTTCTACTAATGAATACTTTTAGATCAGAGGTGATACTAGACTGATTGGGGTAGGATCATAAGGATGGAAACCATAAGTAGACCTAGGCTTTGGTGATTGGATATTATGTTGATGCAGAAGCTTTTGCAGGTAAGTAGATGGTGATGTTGCTATTTAGTCATTCAGCAGATGAACCTTGGAGGCAGACAATAGGATAAGTTGAGTTTGAATTGTTTGTGGGACACATAAATTGAGATCTAGTTGATAAGTGTGTTTGAAGTTCAGGAAAGAGGCATGGGGCAGGAACAATTTGGAAAGTGTCTAAAGTTATGGATATGAAAAATCACTTTGAGAGGGTATATAGAAAAAACAATCTAGGTTAAAGATTGTTGGACAATACATCTAAAATGAGGATTCTGTGAGTAAGATTTTGGTAGAAAAAATTCAGCAGGGTATGGCCATTAGTAACATAAAGAAATGGCAAATGATGAGAGCCAGGTTTCTCATTTCGGGGGAGTAAGGTTTCAGGGATGACCAGAAAGAACCATGTGGTACTAGATTAAAAACACTAGTATGAACTCTTATCTAATTAATAGAGTTATAAATGCAGAAATGATTGTAGATATGCATGAATTGGTAGCCTAATGTACATACATTTATTTCCTAGGTCTACCTGTCAAGAGGGTCTTGAAGCAGTAATACCAAGTAGCATAAGCACACCCACCACTCAGACTTTCAGTATTAACAGTATTCTCTAACAAAAAAAACAAAACAAAACTTAAAAACGAAGCCTTTTTTGGAAAAAAGGTTGATTTTAGGGCCAGGCCAGAGCATACTCAGAATCCAAAAGGGTAGGGGCTTAGCAAAAGCATATAGAAGCCAGTCTGAAGTCTAATGTCTAAGGCTGGAACAATTTGAGCAACAACAAAACCTATAATATTCGATTATAACACAAACAGAAAGCAAATATTATTTAGTCCATATTGATTGAAATTAATGATTAAATAAATGATCCCACTTACTAATCTTGGAACTGAAGAATTCCAAATAATTTGTGCATTTTCCGCTGAAGGGATAGAATTTAAATTGGTGCTACACTTAGTGACTGAGAAGAAATAACTGAATAGATGCTATTTAACTTCAACTAAGTCAAGGCGAAGGTGCTTTCATGGGATAAAATATTTAAGAATATCAGATATCCATAACGGAAGCATTCTAGGGAGATCTAAAGGAGATTTGGGCCCTAAATGTATATGACTTTAACTTTGACCAACTTTATAGAATATTTACAAGTAAATATATTTAGTTAGAAGCTGAGAGCTATTTAGTGTCTATCAAAAGCCCACTTAAAGCATCAGCTATGTGGAAGACAGTCTAATGAATCTCTTAATTATGCATTCATCTAGTTTCTTGTATTAAGTCTTTAGAGAACAAAAACATCAAAATCGTGTCATCTTGGTCTCCTCTGACATGAAAATGCCTGTGTGCTGAATTCTGACTTAATGATATGTCATCTGTCTGTATAGAATCTGTCTGCAAGGAACATCATCTAAATAAAATGCATTTTCTAAAATTACATCTGAAACTATAGTCCACTAGGTTCATTGTTCTTTGTACAACTTCAAATGATTCACATATAAAATTTACATGTTTACTGCTTGTCAGTAAATGAAAGCTTATAGCCTGGAATAGATAGACTCAAATTTGATATGTAGTAATGGTAATTTGCTGATACTATCTGCTTGATAATTTCTGTTTCAGTTGCCCAGTGCAACATAACAAAAATTGAGAACTTAATGTTTTAAATCATGATTTATTAACTTTACAATTCTGTGGATTGAGTATGGGCAGCATTTAGCTGGGGGGTTCTGCTCTATTCATGTGCCTTGGCTGGGATCACTTACTCAACTGGTAGCTCATCTGGACTAGCTGGTCTTTAGCTTTACTCACATGACTGACATCCTAGATGCCTGCCCATGGCTTCTCCACAACACTGTAATGTAAGATATTTAGATTTCTTACATGTCTTCTGGGTTCTAAGAGACAGAAAGGGGAAGCTGCTTGTCCTGCTCATCTCTGAAGTTTAAAACATCATTTCCATCATCCTGCTGATGGAAGCAAATCATAAGGCCATCCAAGAGTCAGTCAAGGGTCTGGGAAGTAAAGTCTGATCTCTGGATAGGTAGTGTGATACATGTACATATAAAATGAAAGAATCAATCTTTGGATGATACTATATGGCCATATACTCTTTTAACTTTATTTAAATTATTTTGATTAATTTTCTTTGCCTTCTCTTTTCAAGGTCTTTAAAAAATTTAGATGTTATGCTGGAAGTGGTAGCACACATCTTTAATTCAAATACTTGAGAGTCAGAGGCAAGTGGATCTCTTGAGATTGAGGCTAGCCTGGTCTGCATAGCGAGTTCCAGGTCTACAGGGAGACCAAGTCTCAAAATATAAACAAAACTTAGATATTATAAATGTTAAATACAAATTACCTTAATTTAAAAGATTTTAGAAAAAAGAGAGGCCCTGCTAAAGCCCCTTTATTCTTATCTCTCTTTCTCTTTCTTTTTAATTTAATCTAGGCTTGTGACTCATACCTGTAATTCCAGTATTTGAAGGCTAACAGAAGGATTACAAGCTTGAGACCAGCCTGGGTTACATAGTCAGTTTTAGGCAAGACTAGGCTATAGAGTGAGACCTGTCTCAAAATACCAAATGCAAAATAACAAAACTTTTTTTTTGGTCATGCTCTATAAATTTGCTTTGGTTTAAGATCTTCCAAAACACTTTACCTAGTCACTGGAGCTATACTATGAGGATCTGTTGCCAGTAGGGAAAGTTAGAGACACATTGCCTGTTTAAAGCACAAGTAAACTGTGCAAAACACAGCTTATCAAAAACTGTCATTATTAGGGGCTGGATTGATGACTTCGTGGTTAAGAGCATTGGCTGCTCTTGTAGAAGACCCAGGTTCCGTTTCCAGGACCCACATTGTGGCTAACAGTCATCTGTAACTCCAGTTCCAGGGGATCCAATGCCTTCTTTGACCTCCATGGGTCCTGCATGACACCAGGGCGCTTACATACATGCAGGCATGTAAAAAAATTTAACAACCATTATAATTAAAATGTGGATATTCCTTACCCAGTAATTCTTTTTCCTGAGTTTAAAAACATAGCATTGGCACTAGTGGGAAAATATTAGAAGCAATACCAATGACTTATTAAGTTATATATGTTCATATAATTTAATATTCTGAAATTGTTTAAAAGATGAGGATATTCCACATAAGATGTTATGAAGTGAGCACTAATATACATGAAGGGGTTGAGAATGTGGCTCATGATAAAGAGCTTTCCTAGTGTTCTTGAAGCTTTGGTTTGCTCCCCATATGAGATTGGGATGTAGGAGGTCTGGGGGAAGATCACATACATTAAGTAAAAACATAAATGAAATTCTCGATATAGTATATCACCACCTTCATTTAAAAGTACAAAGAATATGCTTTTATTTGTATAGGATATACAGTAAACAAGAAAAAGGATCTGGATAATTGGAAATTTTCTATTCATCATTAACTCTTTTGTGCAGATTTTTGAATCATAAGTATTAGCTACTTTAAAAATGAGTTGAAGGGGTCTAGAAAACAGTTAAACGTGTTTGCTGCTCTTGCAGAAGATTTGAGTTTGGTTCTCAGCACCCATATCAGGCAGCTTACAACTGCCTGGAACTTCAGCTTCAGGAGCCCACTTCTGGCCTTAGTGGGTACATACACACACGTGTGTGTGTAAGTAAAAATTTATTTATTTTTTTTTATGTGTATGAATGTTATGCCTGCATGTGTGTTAAGTGCACCTGTGCTGTACAGTGCTCACGGAGGACAGAAGAGGGCTTCAGATCCCCTGGAACAGAAGTTACAGATGGTTGCTAGCTGCCATGTGGGTGCTGGGATTCCAACCTGGGTCTTCTGCAATAACAACCAGGGCTCTTTACCTCTGAGCCATCTCTCCAACCCAGTAAAATTTTAAAGTTAACTTAAAAAAGAAATTTTATAGTAGTCTCCCCTTATCCAGAGGAGGCATTCCAAGACTCCCCAATAGGGTCTGAAACTGCAGATAGTACCAATCCATATATATATAAACACATACATGTGTATACATTTTTGATATATACATACCTATGATAAAGTTTAATTTATAATTTAGAAATTGTAAACAACAGAAATAGCTAATAGAACAATTACAACTGCTGCTGAAAGTTTATTTTAATTGGGATTTACATTAACTCAATGTGAGGAAAACTGATATCGTAGTACTATATTCCATTTATTGAGGTTGTTTATTTTTTACTGAGTGATAAGTATTATTTTTTATTGACTATTCCTTGACAGTTTTGTTTCATGCATGTATATATATAAACACACACACACACACACACACACACATATATATATATATATATATATATATATATATATATATATATATATAAATAATATTTTCTGGTCACCCGCATCCCTCACCTTCTCTAATCTTCCTCCCACCCCTACCAATCCCAGCCTTCCTCGCACCAAGTCTCCATCCTACTTTCGTGTCTTTTTGTTTTGTTTTGCTTTTGCTTTGTGACCCATTGGGTTTAACCAGGGTCACTTGCATGTTCATGAGTGTGAAATTATCCATTAGAGCATGAGTAACTCACCAGTGGGCACCTCACTGAAGATGATGACTTCCTCTCAACAGCTCTGACTGCCGTTAGCTTTCCTGGACAAGATGGGGCCCCATGAGGCCCTCCCCTATCTATGACTGAATGTTTGTTGGTTCATTCTTATATGGGCCCTATGTCAGACAACCTAAATGTTGTGAGTTCTTGAGTGTCATGGCCATAAGACAGTGTTTCTCTCCCTCTTTCCCATCATTGGGCTCTTATACTCTTTCCACTTCCTCCTCCACAATGTTCTTTGGATGTTCCTTGAGCCTTGTAGGGGGTGATAGAAGCTTTTCATTTAATGCTGAGCACTCAGCAGTCACTTGACCAAGCATAATGGTCTGCTTTAACCATGGTTTTCTACAAAGAGAAGCTTCTTTGATCAAGGTTGAGGACAGCACTAGTCTGTGAGTATAAACATAAATATTTAAGAGGCAGTTTGAAAAAATGTCTAATTAGCAAGTGTCCTAGTTTTCTTTCTGGTTGCTGTGATAAAAATATCCAGAAGAAAGGAACCTAGGAGAGAAAGAGTTTATTTTAGCTCACAATTCCAAGGTAAAGTTCCTCATTGTGGGGAAGTTAAGGTGACAGGAACCTTAAACAGTCATATCCATAATTAAGAGTAGAAAGAGACAGAATGAATGTATGCATGCCTACTGCTCAGCTCACTCTTCTCCATTCCATACAATTCAGAATGCAAACCAAGGAATGATGCCACCTACTTTTAGGCTGGGTCTTCCCATAGCAAGTGATGTAATCAAGACAGTTTCCCACAGACATGCCCAGAGGTCAACTTGATCTAGGCACTCCTTCACTGAGATTCTCTTCCTATGTATTTCTAGATGATGTCAAGTTGGCAATTAAAACTAACCATCACGATAAGAGACGAAAGTAGTAGGTTTTCCCCTTGTGCCTATGACCTTCCCAGCCATGGGTCAGGTTCAAAGGCAGTACAGGGTATAAGTGTCCTACTACAGAACAGATCTTAGATCCAATCAGAAATCACTTGGTTATCTCCGTTGTAGTGGTGCTATTGTACTAGAAAGAACCAATTGCATGGATCCTGTAGCATACAGGATCCAAATACGGGAAAGACCATTGCTGACTTTTTTCCTCTAGCTCCTGCCTAGCAGTTTCTGGCTAGCCAACAGAGAGGAAGCTTCCAGCTCAGTTCCAGCATGATGTCTCTCTATTCTGCAGCTAAGATATGTGGTGTCTTTAGAATAGGGTCTTATCCTATTCTGGTGAGCATCCAAGGAAAGTGCCCACACTTGTATAGTTTTGGATACCTCTGGAGACTGTTTGGTCAGTAATTCCTAGGGGGGTGCCCATACCTGACACTGGAATTTCTTTCTTTCTTTTTTTTCATTATTCTGGCAACACAGTGTTGAAAGGAGTGATAAGAACACATATCCTTCCTTGTTGCCCATCTTAGGAGAAAGCATTTAGTCTTTGATGATTGTGTGATGTATAGATTTCTTGTAGATTCAGGTCTAAGTTGAGGTTGTTACCCTCTGTTTATATTTTTCAGAGAGTTTCAAAGTACAAATTACTGAATTGAAGTGCTTTTTTTCTACCTTAGTTAAGGTCATCATTTGTTTTGTAGGCTGTTAATATGAGGCATTGCACTACTGAGATAATGCTATTTGGCCCTGACATATTCTTCTTAATATATATTTGATATAAAATATATTTATATATTTCTAGGTTTATTAAGGTATTTAAGACTTAGGTTCATAAAAGGACAATGATGGTCTGTCATTTCCTTTTCTTACAGGTTTTTCTTTATTTGTCTAATTTTTGTTTACAAGATAATGGTAGCTTCATAAAATGTGAGTTGGGAATTATTTTTGCCTTATTTATTTTTGCCATATTTATTTTGGGGAGAGTCTGTGTGATATTGGTATGATTTTTCCCCCCCTAGACAGTGGAAGTCTTGGAACTTTATTTGTAGGGATATTAAAAAATTATTAACTTAATTTCCTACCTGTATCAGGAACTGTTCTTGTTAGGTATTTTCTTCCTGAGAAATTTAATAGTCCAAAATATCAAGGAATTGGTATTGTCTGGGTTGTGGAATTTATTGCCAGGGTGGTACTCCTGAATAGTCTCTTCTTAGCCTTTGATACATAGTTACTTTGCACCCTGTTGCCCCTTTGCAGTTTTGCTTTCTATTGATTTTGCCTTCTGCAGTTATTTGTGGTCAGCCATGGATTGCAAGTATTAAATGGAAAATACCTAAAATGAACAATTCATAAAATTTAAATTATACACTGTTCTGAGTAGCATGATAAAATTTCACACCATCCTGTTCTGTCCTGCTTAGGACACAGATCCTCCTTTTGTCTAATTTAGATGGTATATCCTACCTTCTTGTTAGACACTTAGTAGCTACAGTGATTTGTTACAATGTTTTAATACTAGTGTCTATATAACCTTTATTTTATTCAATAGTGGTCCCAAAGTGCAAAAGTAGTGATTCTGACAATTCTGATAGGTCATAGAAGCCTCAATGTTTTTCCTTTAAGTGAGTTGAAGGTTATTAAATCAGTAAAGCTTAAAAATTGTATGCTGAAGTTGCTAAGATCTATAGTAAGAACAAATACTCTTTTGATGAAATTATGACAAAGTGTATTAGTTACTTGTCTTGTTTCTGCAGCAAAATACTGACAAAAGTAGTTTAAGAAAGGAAAAGTTTGTCTTGGCTTATATTCTAAAGGATACAATTTGTCATGGCAGGGAAGACTGATGACCTTGAGTTCACACTGAAGAATCAGAGAGAGATAAATGCTGTGCTCAACTTCATTTCTCTTTTTACTTAGTCTGGGACCCAGCCCACATTTAGGGTGAGCCTTCCTACCTCATTTAATGTAATCTAGATAAATCTCTAAGAGTCAGGACCCAGAGATGTGTTGACCATCAAGATCAACCATCACACACAGAAGAAGAAACTTGTGCTGGCCTTGCTCTCATACATTGTCATAGTTAGTTTTCCATAGCTGTGAACAAACTACCTGACAGAACCACTTAACAGGGAGGATTTATTGCAGTTTATGGTTTCAGAGGTTCCAGACTATCATGATGAGAGAATACATAGTGAATAGCTTACTTCATGACAAATAGGAACCAGAGCAGATTAATAAGAAGGGCCCAGAGCAACATACAACAACATACAGCCTGCCAGAACATGACCCCAGTGACTACTTCCTCCGAGGCCCAACCTAGTTCATAGTTCTACCATTTCTAACATAATATTCAGATTGTTAATCCATCAGTGGATTAAGCTATTCATCAGGTCAGAGTCTTCATAATCAGATCACCTCTTAGAAATGCCATCAATGACACACTTCCAAGAATGCTTTCTAAATCTCTTCATGTGTGTGTGTGTGTGTGTGTGTGTATGTGTGTGTGTATACCACACAATGATTGTTCTGTGTCATGATTTATCAGTGTTAGAACTGTTGATATTTTGGGCCAGACCATTCTTTGTTGTTGGCAAAGTGACTATCCTGTGTCCATTATAGGTTTAAAAATTTTTTTAACCTTAAAAAATATTTATTTAATTATTTTATGTGCGTGAGTGCTAATGCCTGCATGTATGTAAGTGCACTCGTGTCATGCAGTGCCTGTAGAGGACAGAAGAGGATGAGCCCTTGGAACTGGAGTTATGAATGGTTGTTATCTGCCATGTGGGTGCTGGGATTCAAACCTGGGTCCTCTGGAAAAACAATCAGTGATTTTAACCACTGAGCCATCTCTCCAGCCTTTATTTTACTTTTACTACTTTATTTTATATGTTTTAGTGTTTTGCCTATATGTATGTAAGTGTACCACATGTATACAGTACAGTTGGAGACCAGAAGTGGGTATCAGATCCCCTGAAACTGGAATTAGAAGGTTGTTAGCGGCCATGTGTGTGCTGGGAATGGAACCTGGGTTCTCTGGAAGAGTAGCCAGTGCTCTTAACCACTAAGTTGTTTCTCCAGCCCTACTACAGGATTTTTGGCCACATTTTACCTACTTACTGAATAACTGCTACCTCCATTCCTGACTGTGGTCACCCAAAATTTCTCTAGACTTTGCTAAAAATTCTTTGTGTGTATGTATAGGGGGTTGCACCTGATTGAGAACTACTATTCCAAGTTTTTAAAATATTTATTATTTTCATTTTATGTATATATGAGTATTTCCTGCATGTGTGTAAGTACACCCATGTTGTGCAGTAACTGTGGAGGTCAGAAGAAGGCCTCGGGTCCTCTGGAACTGGAGTTACAGATAGTTGTTAGCTGCCATGTGAGTGCTGGGAATCAAACTCAGGTCCTCTGCAAGAGTAGTCAGTGCTCTTAACTGCTGAGCTATCTCTCTACCTCCTACTATTCCAAATTTAAAAATGTGTGTATCTTTAACATGTTACATTCTTGCTTGAAATAATGATACTTCAGATGGTCTATGATATTCTATGACAGTGTATTCCAAATTTTACCTCCCATTTTATGCCACATTGTTACATTTTGTTTCTGTGTTTTTAATTCTACAATACATTGTTATTATTCTTTGCTTAGTAAATAACCCAAAGTGAACAAAAATAAGAGGAAAGCTTGGGAGATGGCTTAGTGGTTAGACATTTGCTACCTAAGATTGAGGACCAGAATTCAGATCCCTAGAACCCATGTAAATCCTGGGTAGACATGGTAGCTCACCTGTAATTCCAGCCTTGGAAGCAAAGTCAGAGAATACCCAGAGCAAGCTTGCCTGTAGGACTAACCATATCAGTGAATTCTTTTATATGCACATGTTCTAGTGCTTGTACGTTACTTGGCTGAGCTATCTTTCTAGCCTTTACTATCCTATTTCTAATCTTCCTTAAGAGCACCTATTTGAGATATATGGATCATCTTTCACTTGAGTCCTTGTGTCTAGAGTCCACAGCTGTTCCAAACTGACATACTAGTTTATACTAGATTTTGAAGAATTTGTTAAAGTTTTAGCTTGTTCCTTTTTATACTGTTGTGTATTGGCCATTTCTTTTTCTGTCATCTGCCAAACAGTTTGTGTAATACAGTCTTTCCTTGAAGAAGCTTATCTCTCCAAGAAAATAACATTTACTTGGAATTTTATTAGAATTACTTGGTAAGTAATAAATTTACTTGTTTGCTCCATTCTTCATTAGACTAAGAGAAGTTTTGACTTTATAGCTGATTCCCCCACCCCCAGGAATGAGATTCTTTTGTGGCTTTCTGCCATCTATGTGAAAATAGAACTGTTTGGAGTTTACTTTTCTGTCGCCTTGCTAAAATGCCCTGACAAAAGCAACTTAGGGAAGAAAGGGTTTCTTTCAGCTTATCCATCGTGGCTGAGAAGACATGGCTTGGGGGCAAGCACAGGAAGCTAGCTTGTCACATTTTCATCTAAAACAAAGCAAACAGAGTGTGAGAACAGGGAGTGGGGTGAGGCTATAAACCATCAAAGCCCACCCCCTGTGACACACTTCCTCCAGCAAGGCTCCACCTCCTAAAGGTTCTATAACCTTCCCAAACATTATCACCCTCTGCAGACCAAGTGTTCAAACTCATAAGCCAATGGGGGACATTTCTCACCCAAAACACTGTAGAGGTCCTGATAAGGTATGCTGCTTCAGATTTCTGTTCTTGCTGATCTCTCTCTGTTTTCCATTTTCCTTCATTTGCCTCTTTACCACTTCATTGAAATTCAACCTGAGGGACTACTTTATGAAGTCTTCCCTGATTGTTCCAAGTAGAGCAGAACACTCCTTGGCCTTTACCTCTTGTACAGTGTATTTCATTTTCCTCAGGCCCATTGAAGCCAACCTTTAGTGAGGCTGGGCAGCTTTCAGATTTTGAAGCCTGGCACTTTGAAAACTGTCCCTCTATTTTCAAAACTTATAAAAGTTGATAGTTTTCAGACAGGCTTATAAAGTAATCTTGAAAGAAAAGATAAAATGGTAAAAGAAGGGAGTTCATTTATTAATAGAATAAAAATTTTATTTAAAATTATTTTGTGTTGTGTATGTGTGTAGGTGCACATGTGTGCATACTCACACATATGTGAGTGTGTGGAGGCCAGAGGTTGGGTGTTTCCTTCTTTTCACTGAACCTGAAGTCATCAGTTTAGCTAGGACTGGCTGGCCAGTGAGCCCTGGGAATCCATCTGTCTTTGCCTACTGTCATTGGGATTATAGATGTTCACCACTGCACCCAGCTATTTCGTGGGTTCTGAACTCAGGTCCTATTTTGAGCTGCTTTCCCAGCCCCAATTTAGTATTCTCTACATTGTTTTAAATTTAGACATATAGTATACAATTATACATATTAATGGGGTAGAGTTTTTAAATGATTTTAAACTGATGTATGAAAACATAACAAGTGTACATATTATGCAATACCTTATAATTTTTAAATTTTGTGTGTGTATGTTCATGTGTTCATGGGTCACATATTTGTAGAGACCAGAAGGCCATTTCAGCTGTATTTTCCTTAGTTGCCTTCCACCTTGTTTTTTTTTTTAATATTTTAATTTTATGTATATGAGTGTATTACGTGCTTGTACATAAGTGCACCCATGTCATGCAGTGCCTTCAGAGGTCAGACAAGGGTGTTAGATTCCCTTTGAACTAGAGTTACAGACAGTTGTTAGCTGTCATGTGGGTGCTGGGAATTGAACTTGGTTCTTCTGCCAGAACAGGTGCTCTTAACTGCTGAGCCGTCTCTCCAGGCCCTCCCTCTCCCCTTGTTTTTTGAGATAGGATCTCTCATTGACCTGCAGCTTACCAGATAGGCTAGGCTGGCTAGCCATCAAACTCCGGGAATTTTCCTGCCTTCACCTCTCCAGCATATGATGTTTTGATACATGTATACTTTTGTTATATAATGTTTCTATCAGGTTAAACATAGCTGTCTCCGCAAATATTTATCATTTTTTCGTGGTAAAAACATTTAAATTTCTTTGTTCTAACATTTTGAAATAGATGCTACCTTTTGTATCTAGTCATACCACTTGCAACAAAATACAAGAATTTCTTAATCCTATTAAACTTACACCTATTGCTCAATCTTTCCCCATCATTTCCTTCCCCTGTCCTCCTCAGTCTCTGGTAACTACATTTACCCTCAACTTCCATGAGATCAACTTTTTATATTCCACATATGAGTGAGATTATTCAGTACTCATCTTTCAGTTCCTAGCTTATTTCAATTAACATAATTATCTTTAGTTCCATCCGTATTGTCACAAATGACAGGATTTCAATCTGTTTTATGGCTGAATATATTCCATTGTGTATGTATACCACATTATCTTTATCCATTCATCAGTTGATGGGCTCTTCAGTTGTTTTCATTTCTTAGCTATTGTGAATAGTGCTGCAGTGAACATGGGAGTGCAGATGTCTCTTTGATATACTGATTTCATTTCCTTTGGATATATACCCAGAAATGGAATTTCTGGATCATATGGTACTTCTATTTTTAAGTTTTTGCGGAATCTCCATACTGTTTTCCATAATAGAGGTAGTAATTTGCATTCCCAACAACAGTGTACAAGGTTCCTTTTTTCTACCTCCAGCACTTTCTCTCTTTTGTCTTTTTGATAGCAGCCATTCTTATTGAAGTGAGATGATGCCTCATTGTGGCTTTGATTTGCATTTCCTGGTTTATTAGTGATGCTGAATTGTTTTTTTCTTATGTTTTGGCCATTTGTGTGGATTACAGGGCAGCAGTGGTAGAATAAATGGGTGGGTGAAAAAGCAGAGAGCACTGTTGGAATGAAGGTAGAACAGGTAGTAGCATTTTGAATCAAGTTGATGGATGTCAGTTGTGGGAGCTGTGGATAGAATTAAGTAGCCCAAGTTCCTAAATGGGTCTGATAGAATGATTGTCTCTGGAGCCTGATGCTTTGTCTTTGTAATCTGAGGGAATTGTTAGTAAAAAGCTTATCTCTAAAGACTGAGAATGTAGTTCACTTAGTTGTTAGAGTGTTGGCCTTGCAAGAAAACCACCAAATGTGAGCCATTAGAAGTCACATTTCTTAAGAAGGCTCCATTTGTAAAGTCCCAGCAGTTTGGTGCTGATTTTGAGGTGGAGTAGAAGCCTACAGCATACCATTATTTAGTAAATACAGTTTGTAATATACCATACTTGTGGCCCAGCTACAAATACTAGTCATGGTTCTAGTTTCTTTTCTGTTCCAGAATTATTTTATTTTGAAACTCCTGCTTCCTCTTACTGTTTAATTTTACCCAAAACTCAGCCACCCTGCAGGGATGGCTTCAGCAGCTCCAAATGAGCTGATAGTTTTCAGCCCTGTGGCCCTGTGTCTCTTTGGGGCACCAATGTAAGCTCAATTTGTTGCATATCCCCTTTGAAGATCGACCTTTTTTCCAAAAGCCAATTTACCTCTCATCAACTTTATATATTTCTCCATTATACCTTTAATCTTTAATTCATTTTCTTTTCCAGTCGCAACAGTGATAAGAATGTGAACTGGTATTTCTTACCTACTAGAACATCTAAGAATCTTTGTGTGCTTGTAGGGAAATAGTGATGTGTCATGGTATCTAAAAATCTGTAATGATTTCAGTGGTCTAAACGTGTCTTCTTTTTTCTACTTTAGGTCTGTCCATACTAATGGAAATGTAACTGGAACTGACACTGATAAAAGCAAGGACCATCAGACAAGATCACACAGTAGAAGACTTTGCTTCCAAATGAAGGCATCAGCATTTAGAATTTCTGCTTATTCTAAGGTATTTGAGGCACAGTTTTACTTTAACTTGACTCCTTGCTAGTGATAATGTTGATTATTATTTGTTGGTTGATTTCTCTATATTTTACAGAAATCTGTGTTAGTATTTTGCTGGATAATAAAGATAAAGAGCTGAGAAGAATGTATCATTTTCACGTAGGATTCTTAAATTTCATATTTTTCTGTTTTGGTAGGAAAATATGTAAAGCAGTATATTAGAAACTAAAATTTATGGGGATGGACAGGTAGCTCAGTGGTTAAGAGCACAGGCTGTTCTTGCAGAAGGCCCCAGTTTAAATCCCAACACTCACATGATAGGTCACAACCACCTATAACTCCAGTTCTAGGTGATCTAAAGCCCTCTTCTGACCTCCACAGACATTCCACTACATAGGTGCACTTACATACATGTAGGCAATATACTCATATGCTTTAAATAGATGAATGAATTTTTTAAAAAATAAGAATTTATGATGGAGCTTAAAGAGATGACTCAGTGGTTAAGAGCACTGGCTATGCTTACAGAAGACCCAGGTTCAATTCCCAGCTCCCACATGGTGACTAACAATCTTCTGTAATTCTAGTGCCAGGGGTATCTGATGCCCTCTTCTGACCTCCTTGGATATTCCACAACACAGGTATATTTACATACATGCAGACAGTACATGCATATGCATAAAAATGAAGTATTTTGAAAAGAATTTATGATGTAAAAATCCTAAGATTGTCTCAGTTAAAATAAAGGAATTACTTCCTAGAAGAGGATAGTGTGTATTTTATCAATTTTTGCTAAAGAAAAATTAACTCATATCAAGTAGCAGATGTATTGCTTTGTTTAATATCTTATTATTTTTATTATATGTATGCATGTATTGCCTGCACATGGGTAGGTTCATCTATGTTGTGCAACTCCTGTGGAGGTCAGAAGAGGGTGTTGGATCCCCTGGAACTGGAGTTATGCATGGTTGTTAGCTGCCGTGTGGGTGCTGGTAATTGAACCCGGCCCCTCTGCAAGAACAGGCAGTACTCTTAACAGCTGAGCCATCTCTCCGGTCCTACAGATGAGTTGCTTTAATAGCAAGTTTTAAAATTTCTCTGGACACTTGTACATTTTCTAAGTTTCTTTTATGTCATTTTGAATCAAAAGTGATTATGAAATATATGATTTGTCTTATTAGTAGACTCACTTTTTTTTCAGATATACCATTTCTTCTTAATTATATTTAGGAATATCATTTGAATGTCCAAACTTTGCAAAAAATGATTTGTTGAAAGATGTAAATTACTCTAGAACTTTATTATGAATGATATTGAAGACATAGTTTACTCAGAATGTTTACTTGGGCTAGAGAGACTAAATCTGAAACCACTTATGTACAATCATCAGATCATAATTTAGATTCCCTTTCTAAGTAATACAGTTAAATTACATATTCAGTTGTTAATAAAAGTAAAGATTTAGGTATAGAAAATTGTGATCAATTGAATTTGCTAACTAGTTGGTTATGGCTGTTAATTATAATTCTACTTGTAAACATTCCCTGTAGCATCAAATAGGTTATTTAAATTCTTGTTTGGAATTTTTAATTCATTCATTTCACATATCTCCCCACTCTTGCAAAGTGCCACAGAGTGATATCCCTATTCATATTTATTTTCTCTTTTGAAAACAAAGAGAAGTGGAAATTTCATAATATATTTGAACAGTAATTTCTGGCAATTTAAAAACAAAGAATTTTAGAGTTTGAGATTATGGGATTGTGTTGTTTGGGGTAGGTTCAAGTAAAACAAAATCAGCAGTTAAGAGAATGAGTTAAAGCCCTAGAAATTTTATAGGGTTCTATGTCCTGCATTACAGTTTACATTGTTGCAATGTTAGCTTTTAAAAATACTTTGTCTAAGTAAATCATTGGAAACAAATTTCAGCAAAGTATACTGAGGGAATGTGTAGTCATGTCTCCAGTTTTTCCTGTGGTATGGTGAAAAGGGCACAAACCTTGGCTCTTTTTCATGCTACTTTAGGAGATTAAATTGATGTTTTGTAGTTTCCTCTTTAGCAATTAATGTTTAGACTTGTGATGAAAATGAAATATGTTTATAAAACAATATAAAAATAATAGGTTGGAAGTGAAATTAATGAGTTCTTGCTAAAAACAGAATGTCTTAATTCTGAAGTATGTAGAAGTTTCCTTCTCATAGCAAAAATCATTTCAACTCACTGTGATTGAGAAGCTTGTAAAACCAGTTTCAAAGATAATGACAAATACTGTGCTTGGAGAGAAAGTAAAATGAGCTTTGGGCAAAAATCTCTTATCAAAGGCATACCATCTGGAAAAGCAATTACTGTCACATGTAGGCTAGCGGATATTTTGTTTTTCAATAGAAAGAAAGCACTGATCTATAGAGAACATAGCAGCATTTTGTATTGGTATGTTCCCAATTATCATTGAAGGACCACTAAGCAGAAGTTATTTTGTTTGTGTCTTGTTTTGTTGTTGGTTTGTTGATGGATTTTTTTTTTTTAAATAAAGCCATTTGTAACCTGGAGAAGTTGCATTTGTTCCTTCAAATCAAAGCACAAAACAGCTTGAGCTACAAGAAGGAGTAACCTGGCTTTTTGAGTAAAAGAGATTGCATCATGATATTAATTCATAGCCTGCCTTTTTTTCAGAGGAAAGATTTAGTATTCAGTAATATTATTTCTGATCATGATTCAGTGTTGAAAGAGTAAAAATTGTGTTTGTAAGCAATGTTTGTTCACTAAAACAATTATCTTTTCAGAGGTTTCAAAGAAGTGGTCCACAACTATATGTAGCATTATGATTTACCATGGTATTGTATGCTGTCTGCACAGTGGCTATATGCTTATGAATTTTTTTGGTAAATTAGATAAATATTTCTTTAAAGTGATCATTTCATTTCTATTATTTCAAAGGGCCTGATCTGTTTCAAATAATCTCATCTTAATAACTGCAGTTTACAATAATATCATCAGTAGTGATGTTAAGGATGACAAACAAGTACTCTGTAAGTCTAATTTATACCAAAAATAACTTATTCTCTTAAGAGTTTTAATATTTCACCCACATGAGAGTTTTATTAATTTATCAGAGTAAGTAAGGAAGTTAAAAAATTCCTTTGAATGATATGAAAATAGAAAACTCAACCTATCTGAACCTTTGGGATATAGCTAAGGCATTTTTAAAAGGGGAGTTTATAGCTCAGGAGGTGGATACAGGAAGATTCTTGTGGCTTGCTGGCCAGTCAGTTTAGTCAAATTGGTTTGCTCCTGGTTCACTGAGATACCTTGTCTTGGCAGATCCCCAGAGCTTGCTGGCCAGCCAGCCTCACTGAAACTCTAGCTTCTGGTTCAATGAGAAACCTTGTCTCAAGGCAATAGGTCAGAGAGCAATAGAGGAAAGCACCAAATGTCTTTCTGTGGCCTCCACATGCGTACTCATAGACAGGTAAGCTGACATATTCATGTGCATACATACAACACACACACACACAGAGTCATACAAGAGAGAGCCTGTCTGAAAAAATATGGCAGAGTGTGGTGGTACATGCCTTTAATCCCAGCACTCAGGAATCAGAGGCAGGTGGATCTTTGTGAAATGCCAGCCTGGTCTACCTTAATGACTTCCAGGATATCCAGAGCTACAGAGAAACTCTGACTCAACAAAACAGCACAACACACAAGACACAGTGGAGAATGATTGAGGAAGAAACCCACCCTCTAGTCTATGCACACACCCCCAAACACAAAAACATAAATACTTAAAAAGAATAAAAACTGGGCTAAAGGGATGGCTCATCAGTTAAGAGCACCTATATAATGGCTAAAAATGGTTTGTAACTCCAGTTACAGAGGGATCTGATGTTATCTTTTGGCCTCTACAGGCACTGTATACATGCGGTACATTCTTACAGCTCAAATATTCATACATGTAAAATTACAAAAAGGAAATCAGAGAGTATTCAAAAAGCTTAATGATTACATTGTACAACCCTAGAAAAATAAGAATAAACCACATCCCAAGTTAGTAGACAGAAAGAAATAAGGAAAATCTGGGTGAAAATTAATGAAATGGAAACTAAAAGAACAATATAAAGAATCAATGAAAAGGCTAAAGAGGTGGCTCAACAATCAAGAGCAGTGACTGGCTACTCTTTCAGAAGACCCAGATTTGATTCCCAGCACATGTCAGCTTAGAACCATCTATAACTCCAGTTCCAGGGAATCCAATGCCCTCTTCTGACCTTTCCAGGCTTTGCACAACACTGGTGCACTTCCATATAAGGAGGCAATACATTCATACACATTAAAAAAAAAAACCCAAAGAATTGATTCTTTAAAAAGATAAATGTGATTGAAAAACCATTAGATGAATTAACCAAAGACCAAAATTTAGTAAAATTAGAGATGAAAAGGGTGCCAGGTGTGATGTTGCAGGCCTTTATTGCAAGCACTTGGGAGGCAGAGGCAGGCAGATCTCTGTGAGATCGAGGTCAGCCTATTCTATATAGCAAGTTCTAGGCCAGGTGGGACTATAGGGAGACCCTGTCTCAAAAAGACACACACACACACACACACACACAGATAATTGGGGTATTAGAACAGATTTGAGCGAAATCCAGAGGTTAGAGAATACCTTAAAGAGTTAAAGAGTTATAGTCCCCCTATCCTCACAAAAACCCCTGGAAAATCCAGTAGTAATTAATAAATTCTTAGACACATCTTTCTTACCAAAATTAAATCAAGATGATATATACAACTTATAAACAGATCTGTAGCAACTAACAAACTGAAACAGCAATAATCTCTTAACAAAGAAAAGCCAATGATCGTATATATTCATTGCTGAGTTCCACCAAACCTTTAAAGAAGAGTTAACACCAGTGGTCCTTAAATGGTTCCATAAAATAGAAAGGGAAGAAACATTACTAAACTTATTCTGTGAAGCCATCATTGTCCTGATACCAAACTGGATACGGAATGAACAAAAAAAGAGAAAACTATAGACTAGTTTTGCTAATGAATGTAAGCCCCAAAATTCTCAAAAAAAAAAAAATTTTTCGTGCAAACTGAATTTAAGGACCCCTTAAGAAGACCATACACCATGACCGAGTTGGTTTTACTGCAGGGTTGAAAGAATGATTCAGTACATACATATTAATAAGTTCAATACAGTGTATATACAAATAGACTGAAGGACGAAGTCACACGATACTCTCAATAAATGGAAAAAAGGCCTTTGACAAAATTTAACATTCCTTCATGATAAAAGTCCTGAAGAAACTAGGAATAGAAGGAATATACTTTAACATAATAAAGGCTGTATATGCCAAACCTTATAAGCCAACATTATAGTAAATGTGGAAAACTAGAAATATTTTCTCTAATGTTGGAAATGAGACAAGGGTGCCCACTCACTCTATTCTCATTCAATATAATGTACTCTGAGCCTTAGCTAGAGCAGTAAGTCAAGAAAAGCAAGAGACACAAATAGAAAAGGAAGAAGTTAAACTATGCCTATATCAGCATTGACAACAAACAAACCCAATAGCTTTCCTTTATATCAAAGACAGGGAAATAGTCCCATTCAGTAGCCTGGAGGGATAGATGTTGGGGAGTGATAGAGGTGAAGAGGAAGAAGAGAAAGGAGAAGGTATGAGAGTACTGGAGTGGAGGGCAGAGATTGAAGATATCAGAAGGTAAAAAGACTTCCTAAATTCTTGGATTAGCAGAATTAATATTGTATAAATGACTGTATTGTAAAAACTTATCTTAGGATTCAATGCAATCTCCATCAAAATTCCAATAGCATTCTTTCCATAGGAAAAGCTGTTCTAAAATTCATATGGAAGCACAAAAGCCCAAGAGCCAAAGCCAACCTTTGCAGTTTTGGAGGTATCACAATACCTAATTTCAAATTATATGACAGAGCCATTGTAACAAAAACAGCATGATAATGGCACAAAAACAGACATGTAAACTAATGAAATAGAATAAAAACCCATGAAATAAGCCTACACAGCTGCAGCTATCTTATTTTTGACAAAGGTGTCAAAATATACATTGGAGAAAAGATAGTCTCTCCAACAAATGGTTCTGGAAAAACTGGACATCACATGTAGAATAAAGCTGCATTCCTGTCTTTGACCCTGTATAAAAATTAACTCAAGAGCCAGGCTTGGTGGTGCACAACTTTAATCCCAGCCCCAGGGAGGCAGAGGCAGTTGGATCTTTGTGAGTTCAAGGCCAGCCTGGTCTACTTATTGAGTTCTGGCCAGCTGGGGATGCAGGAAGACCCTGTCTCAAAAAAGGCCTCCCACCCCCAAAGGTCAGCTAAAAAGGAAACTGTTAGGGAAAACAATTGAAGATTCAGGCAAAGACTTTTTAAAATAATCATAGTAGTTCAGGCTATAATAGCAGGAATAGACAAATAAGATTGCATCAGAAAACAACAACCCTGTTGCATAGCAAGGGAGACAGTCTAGTGAGGACAGAGCCTACAGATGGGAAGAAGAAATTTCCAGTTATACAACTGAACTGAGAGTAGTATCTAGAATGTATAAAGAACTAAAAAACTAAATAGAAATGGAAATAACCCAATCAATAAATGTATAAATGAACTGAACAGAAAGTTCTCAAAAGAAGTACACATGGCCAAAAAATATATGAAAAAAATGTTCATCTTGAACCATCAAAAGACTGCTAATTTTATTGAGATTCCATCTCACCCCAGGCAGAATGGCTATCATCAAGAAAATAAACAATCACTGATACTGGCCAATATGTGGGGAAGAGGAGATGTGAAAGGAAACAGTGTTGATGGGAATGTAAATTAGTGTAGCCACAATGGAAATCAGTATGAAAGTTCTTCAAAAACTGAAAATAGAACTACTGTATGATCCAGCTATACCACTCTTGGGTGTATACCAGAAAGAATCTCAATCAGCATACAGCAAAGATGCCTGCACATCCATGTTTGTTTGTGGCACTAGTCACAGTAGCCTAGTTATGGAATCAACCTGAGTGGCATTATGTCATTTGCAGGGAACTGAATGGAAGTGGAAATAATCACATTAAGTTAAATAAACCAAGCTCAAAATGAGAAATATGTTTCTTTCTCATATTCAAAATCTCTAAAATATGTTTATGTATGACATGGAAATAGAAGGGAGACTATTTGGGAAGAGGAAGGAGACCAAAGTGGGGTGCATGAGAGGGTACTGAGCAAAAAACACAATATACATATATGAAAATATCATAATGAAACCCATCATTTTGTACAGCAGATATACGCACAGTAAAGGAAAGAAGTAAAATGTTATACATTACAAAAACACATACCTTAATCCTGGCCCTTGGGAGTCGGAGGCAGGCAGATCTGTGTGAGATGGAGGCCAGCCTGGTTTACAGAGTGAGTTCCAGGTAGGCTGGGACTAGGAGACCCTGTCAAAAACAAAACAAAACAAAAAGCCCCAACAACAATAGATCAAAATACTACCTGTCTTTGAAGGAACCTTACCCCAAAATAAGTTTAAATGTGAATCTGATCAAGCCTCTACTTCTAACTACCAGCTTATGGGAAATACTGAAAACAGGGAACATGTGAAATGAATCCACTGGTTATTGTCAGCAGAGTATAAGCAATGAGGGAACTCCTTGAGGCATAAGACTTTTTTTATTTTTTTCCAACAAGTGCATTGTAGAGAGTAAAAAGAGGGACAGAAAAGGAAAGTTTAGGTTGTTAATAATGTTTAGGCTTTTAGTTGGTCCAGATTTTGTCCATAAACATCTGTGACACAATCAAGGATATTTGAAACGGATTGGATTTTGATATTCAAGAATTATTATCCTTACTTTTAGATATGATAGTATGTAGTTTTGTTTTCATAGGCCTGATATATGCTTCCTTATTGTTTGGAGTACAAAGGAATCTGTGGTGGGGATTGAGCAAAATTGGCTGTGAGATACTTGATCACTGTTTAAGCTAGGGACTTGTGCTTTGGGATAGTGTACTGGTGGAAGAGGGAAAGGAGATAGTTTATTATTTTCCTGAAAAATCCTATAAGAAAAAGATGCAAAAGGTTCTCTTTGTTCAATTATGTTCATTTAGCAATGTGCTGAGTTCTTATTTCAAATCATTTCTTTAGTTTATTCAGTATTCTATCTAGAAGAAGATATTTCCCATAAAGGACAGATTGACTATGTAGTATTTATTATTTAAGGCTCCATTCTAAGCACTTTATGCATATTAACTCACTAGATACTCGAAAAACTGCCGATGAAGAGGTGTTAACTTGCCAAAAGTTAATTAGTTGGTTTGTGGTGAAGCTGGGGTTTTCTTCCAGCCATTCCAACCTAGAAGTCTGTGCTTCTCTAGCCTTTGCATCTCTCTTTGTAACTTTTTATTTTTAATGCCTTATTTTTAATTATTATATTTAATTATTTTTATAATTGTTATTTCTCCTTTTTTTGTTTCAGTATGCTGGCTAGTGAGTTTAGTTTTAAAAGACCAGTTTTATTTGTAATTTTGATTTTGGCACTTGTCTTAATACTTAGGGAATACAGAGTCCAGTTGAGATCACTCCTTTGCAATATAAGGTATTCATTAAGAGACTAAGAATTAGCTTACTAGGTAGCAGGAAACTGAAGAATGAAGTATATTATGAAAGCATGTAGTTTTTTAAAAAAATCTGTTTCCTTTTGACTGCTAAGGAATGTATGCATGGCTCATTTTACTCCAATTACTTGTTGATTTTATTGGTGCTACTTGGTGAATTTCTTTGTGACTCTTAGATAACTCCCCTGTGACTCCCACATCTGTTACATAATTACATCCTACTTGACTTTTTATAAGCTACTTGAGATAAAATAAAGCTTAGTATACTTAGTACATTGCTTAGCATATACAATATGTATCTAGTAAATACACTTTTTGTTTTATTGTGTTTTAAATTATTATTTAATTAATTTTTAAAATTGTGAAAAGAAAATATAGCTTAATAAATTTAGGAATTTGTAGGCATGGCCAAGTAGGAAAAACTGTTAATAAATGAGTTCTGTCTGTGTTCTTTGCCAGGAAGTTTTTTTTTTAATAATAGTCTTTGAGTTTGAAAAAGATAACTAAGAATACTAATAGTGTTAGTTGTCAAATACTTCCTTATTTGGAGGTAGGGTGGCAACACTTCAGGAGAAAATATAAGTTTTCCCAACTCCATAAGATTTTTGGTTTCTGGTTAATCTGCTGTAAAGGGCAACATGGTGTATTGATGATAGCTAAGCTTTATGGCTGGAGGTACATAGGCTGTAGTGAAAAAGAAGAATTTTTATTTTACCGCCCCCCCCCTCGAGAAGGAGGTGGGGTGCAGTTGCATACATTTTTTTCTTGAAGTTTATGGATGGTGGTTGTTTAAAGACCTGGCATAAGATAATGAAAAGCTGTTTATCTGTGCTTTACCTCCTTCCTCCCTCAATCTGGCAGCACCTGTTTTTTGTGTAGTAATAAAGCGAATAGACCTTTTCATGTATCTTTAATGGTAGTTTTTGAAAAATAACATGAAGTATTTGAAAACTGCAGCTTGAAGAGGCACAATAGTTTTCTTCAAATTCCAAAGTACATTTATAATTATTAAGTGGTATCGTGATTATTGAAATTGCATAACCAGTTACTTGACTGTATAAAGAGGAAGATTTACTTTTAAGGGGCCATAGGTTATTGGTAAGATAAAACATTTTTTGAAGGCCAAAATTAATGTGTATGACAGAGCTCATTCTCTTTTCTGCTCACAAAAACTTTGAGAGGAAAGATGAAATGCTCTCCAAACAAAGTGTGGGTTCCATTGAAGCCAAAACCTAATATGTAAGAATAAACATAATTAAGAGGATCTTAGTTTACTTTTGTTAGCAGTTAGCTGGTGGAGGTACTACAATAATTACTGTTTTGAGAATAATCTTAAGTGAGGAAATGTATTTGTTTGATATAGAGTGTGAGCTTGAGTAAATTTAAGAAAGAAAGCCATTATGAGGAACAGAAGTATAATAGCTAATATTAAATTTTTGTATATGTCAGGCATTATGGTAAGATACTTTGTTTTTGAAGTGGAATCTCCATATGTTACTCAGACTGTCCCAGAACTTTTAGGCTCAAGTGATCCTCTTGTCTCTGCCTCCTGAATAGTTAGGAATATAGGCATGCTCCATGTCACCATCCTTGACTGACACTCCATGTTTTAAGATACTGTTCCAGTTACCTTAGGAAGTATTGTCTCTGTTTTGTGTAAGAGGAAACAGCCGCAGGAAGCTTACTTAGAAGTTAAATAACTCACAGTAAAACCAGGATTCATCTATCTCCTTATCTTCGGATGAAGCAGAGTTTGAGATAAGGTCCAAACCTTTAATCATGATTTTAAAAATAATTATTCTTTTAGTGTAAAAAAACTGAAAAAAGCTTAAATTTTGGAAAAAAGAGGACTTAGTTCACCTTAAACTTAGTTCAGTTTAAGTTTATGATACAGTGGAACTCCTAGAAAGTTATTAAAATCAGAAATATATTAGTTTTATAGTATCTTATATAAGGAAGGTCATATTTTTCGCATGCCACTCACTAGTCAAACAACTTTTTTTTTAGCTGTTTAAGAAGAAAATAATGAGTTTCATTGTGCCATTTTCATACATGTATATAGTGTACTTTTGTTTGTTTTGAGACAGGGTCTCCCTGTACCCTGGAACTTGCCATGTAGGCTAGGCTGGCTTTGATCTCAAAGAGATCTACCTGCCTCTCCCTCCTAAGTGCTGGGATTAAAGGCCTCTACCACCTTGCCCAGCAAGATGATGTACTTTCACTGCTGTCATCCCCCTGTTAAGGGAAGGGTACTTTATTGATTCTGACAATAGTGCTTTTTGCTTCTTATGTTATTTTTCTGTGTATTTGGTGCTGGGGATCAAACCTAGAGCCTCTTATATGTAAATAAGTTTTGTACCACTGAACCACACCCCTAATCCAGTGGAATTTGATATGGAATGACCTTTTAAATATTTTATCACTTTAATTTCCTCAATTAAAAATGAACATAGGACTTGGGTGTATATGCAAGGCCCTTTTGTTCAACCAAAAATAAATAAATAAAATAGATTACCATGGTGAGATATAACATGGGAATAAATCGTTTGCTGTTTGAGTCTTTAAACAGTTTGCTTGTTAGTTTGAGAGGCAAGATGGCTTAGTGGGTAAAGGTACTTGTTGCCAAGTCTGACAACTTGAATTAAATCCCTAGTACTCACATGGTAGAGAGAACTGACTCCTGTAAATTTTTCTTTGACTTTCACATGAATGCTCTGGCACAAGTGCCTTTCTTTCACATATAAATGAATAAATTAATAAAACTTTAAAAAATAGGCCTATGAGAGTCATTTGCTATGTAGCCTAGGTGACCTTGAACTTGGCAGATAGCCCAGGCTGCCCTCAAATTCGATATCCTACTGCCTCAGCCTCCCAAGTACCAAGGATTACAGGCATATGGCACCATGCTTAGCACTGGGTATAAATGTTGTGTATATATGTTAGTGTGAGTATGTTCACATGTGTGTGAGAATGTGTAAGGTGTAGAGGCTGAAGGTTGATGTCAAGTGTCTTTCTTAATTGTTCTCCATCTTATTTTTATCATGTTATTTTCTTTTATTGAGACAAAGCCTCTCACTAAACCTGGAAGTCATCAATTTGGTTTAGACTGGCTAGTCAGCAAGCCCTGGGGGGTCCACATTCCCCATTCCCCACCTCTCCAAGTGCTGGGGTTATAGAATCTCATTGTCAAACCTGGCTTTTACATGGATGCTGGGGATCCAAATTCAGGTCTTCATAGTTGTGTTGCAAGCGTTTTACCAACTGAGTCATCTCCCAGCCTTCACCTTTTGTTGAACTTAGAAATTTCTTACATTATTAAGAAACACTTTTGCCTAACACAAGTCAAATGAAATAGACATAAAATTAAGATAAATGCAAGATTGAGACTCTCTGTTCTTACTCTTCATACTAAATAGATGGATTTTTTTTAAGATTAAAAAAATGTATGTATATTATGTGTGTGCCTGTGAAAGTTTATGTGCACCACATACATGCAGGTGCCCACAGATGTCAGACGAGGCCATTGTATCCCCAGGAACTAGAGTTGTAGGTGGTTGTAAGCCACTGGATGTGGACACTGGGAACTGAACCTGGATCCTCTGCAAGGGCAGTAAATGATTTTAACTACTTAGCCATCTCCCCAGATCCTGGTAGATGGACTAATTAGATGGACTAATGCTAGGAAAAGTTGCAAGCTTTAAGAAGTATAGCTGATAATGGAGCTTTAGTTATTTAGGAAGCTTTCATTTTAATTTGAGAATAAAGATGATTTTCCACTTGACCATGGAACAGAAAAAAAAAAAAAAACAAAGAACAACAACAAAAAAAACTCAGTAAATTCTAGAAAACAAAACAAGACTGAAACTACATACCCTTTCTCTGATTACAGCAGAAGTTTAAAAATGCATAACTCTAACCACTTGGAAAAAAAATCAAATATTTCTTAAATAAATATTTAATAATAGATTAAAGTGTAATAGCTGGTTATTTAGCAAGCTGAAATGGGACTCAAGCTATGACTAATAATTGTCCTTAAAATAAAATTCATACTCTTTATTAAATTCACTATTGATTAAACAATTTACTAAACATTCTGCTTCAGAATTTAGTAAAACAAATGAACAGGATCCAACAAAATAAACAATGCAAAGTAGAAAAAGAGGCTGTTAGACAAAAGCAAGAACAAATAAATGACAAGACAGAAGCCATAGAAAAGAATAAGAGCTAGTTCTTAGGGTTAAAAAACAAAATAGACAAATATATGTCAGATGTTATCAAGGAAAATGCCAAAAGCTAAAAAGGATTAAGGGGCTTATAAAGCAGAAAGAAATTATTTTTAAAGAAGTTTTGAACTTCTTTAGAACTTATTAACTCTATCAACTTATGTAGAGTCTCTTTAAATTTTTTTTAAAATGTGTTTGAGTGTATTGCCAGTGCTCTTAAATGTTGAGCTATCTCTCCAGCCCCAGTGTGAAATCTCTTTAAGTGTGTTAGGGAATACTCAGATTGACTTTAAAAAATAAAATCTGGGTAAATTAAAAACCATGGAAGGAAGTTCAAAGGAATTTTCTTCATAAATTGGTTCTAGGGCTAGATTGTTTTGCTATTGAATTCTTTTACACTCAATACAATGAGAAATACCCTACTGATTAAAAAGAATGGAAATACATCCAATTAATGTTATAAAATTATATGATCTCTTAATAGTAGTTCAGGGAAGTGATGTTCTCTTTTTATTTTTTTTAGACAGTGTTTCATGTAACCCAGGCTGACCTCTTAACTCATTATCAAGGCTAACAATGAGCTCCTCCTAATCTTCCTGCCTCCACCTTCCAAGCACGGAGATTATAGGTGTGAGCCAGTATACATGGCTCAAGAGGTAGATTTCTTTTTCTGGGGAGTTACTTTTTTCTTGTTAGTTCATTCATCAAGTGTTCACTAAAAATCAGCTCTGGTGTATGTATAGATGGTATATACAAAGTGTGACAATGACAAGGAAGCTTTTTGTAGAACTTATATTGTAAGAAATAAACAAGCAAACAAACAAGAGTATAGATTCTGGTAAGTGCTCTGAAGACAGTGAAGATAGGATGACAGAGTTAAAAGATTAGGGAAGGACTCTCCGATGCCATGATATTTGAAATGAAATATGTAAACTCACTGTGTTGAATGAAGAAGAATAAAGAAAGTGGAGCCATTCTGTAATACAAAGGTTCTAAAGGTAAATGAAACGTTGGACAGTGAAGGAAGACAAGGTGTGCCCACATGTGGTGTGCATATATTCACAATTGCATGTGAAGGCCAGAGGTTGACATCAGGTATCTTAGCCAGTTGCTCTCCAGCTTATTTTTTGAGACGGTCTCTCAGTGAACCTGAAGTTCACTAGTCTTGTTAAGAGTTGCTGGCCAACAAGGGATCCTCCTATCTCTGCCTCTCCAGCACTGAGATTATAGATGTGCACTGCTACACCTGGCTTTTTACATGGGTGCTAGGGTTCTCAACTCATTTCTTCATGTTTGTCTGAGAAATACTTTACTGAGGAGGCCACCTCTCCAGTCTCCTACATGAGTTTTAGTAAGTAAGAATGATTTACCAATGTTGCTCATTGTTTTACTCGGTTTTCTAACCTGAGAAGATAAATTGGTTCACTGTTAACTCCACTAAAGCATTGTGAGGAAATTCTTGATCATCTTTTCCTTTCTGTTTTCCTGTGGGTTAAGATGTGGGTCTAACCAAGGATCAGAAAATAAGCAATAGATGTGGGCCAAGCCCTAAACAAAACATTTAACACCACTCTCTAAGACTCAGGGAACATGGTGGAAGAAGGGGGTAAGAAGTATATAAGAGCCAGAAGACAGGATGGAGGGTTATGAAATGCCATTCCTAGACTCAGCACAATTACTGTAATCATTAACTCTCATCAACTGAAGTTACTGCACTGGGCTGCACTACACAAGCCCTATCAACAGCCAGTCAAGTAAGGGGGAAGAGATCACAGGTTCCCTACCCTTTACTTCTGAACTATTGGCTATCAGTAGATTCTGGGGTAGGGGGAATCACTGTCTTAGTTGTATTCCCTCTTTTTAGCCCACCAGGCTCCAGTGAATAGCTCTAAACCCAGGATCACACAAATAGCCCTGGTTAATCTTAGTGAGTCATAAAACAATAAATAACAGGAATGTGCAAGAGAGATTTGTGGGACTGAGGAGAGTGGACAGGGTGCTAAGGAGGTAGGAGGTGGGAATGGTAGTATGCAAGGCATTAGGTGTGCAATTATAAAAATAATAATGAAAATTTAAAGAAGATGTGAGCCTAAGAAAGAGAAGTCAGGAAAGCTTTCTCCATGTTGGCAGGTTCTCAGTATTTCAGATATTTGATTTACTGAGGCAGAGAAATCCCTAACTTCCTGTACCCCAAACTCTTGGATAATAATAAGTGATCCATGGCTGGAAGTGGGGTTATAGCTCAGTGATAGAGCTCATGATTAACTTGTATAAGGCTCTAGTTCAGTCCCCAGCACTCTCTCTCTCTCTCTTTCTCACACACACATACACACACATACAAATATGATATTTTGAACCTTGGTTAAGTGTTACTGCATGGTCTTTGTAAGTTCTTAGTTAAAAAACTTTCTTGTAAATTAAAATCCATATTATTTTTTTTTTCAGCTCCATTATTTACCTTCAATATTATGAGGTTTTCTTGACTCTGTTATTTACTACTTAGTTACCTAACTGGAAGTCAGTAATTTTTTAGCTGGGTTGAATTTTCTTCAGTTTTTATGTATTTTTTCCCTGAGAAGCCATTGTGTGAAGCTGTGAAGGTGAAGCCTAAGTTGCAGGGGAGACTCCAGAATAGAGGAGCAGCCTAAGGAATCTGTATGCTGTTCAGAACTGGAGGAGTAGGGCTACCCAAGCCCTTTGGAACCCTGCCAATTTCATCACAAACCCCAGATACTAGTCGTACATCTGTGGGATTTTGGACTTTTCTTTGATCTGATCGTTCTTTGTTAGGCCCTGATCACCTTTGGTATAAGAATGTTTACCAGTTGCTTCAAATCTCTGCTGCCTTTACTTCCCTGCTTGTGAGCTAAAATAAACTCATTTGCCCTGTAGTTGCTTTTGTCACAGTGTTTCACCATAGCAACAGAAAATGAAACTAAGATATATTTTCAGAAAAAAATGAAACATGCGAGGCTTACTTTTTTAAAACTTGAAATTAAGAGTGGGGTGTGGTGGTGTACACTTTTAATCCCAGCACTTGAGAGACAAAAGCAGAAAGATCTCTGTGAAATCGAGTCCAACCTAGTCTACATAGTGAGTTCCAGACCAACTGAGGCTTACAGGGAGACCCTGTCTCAAAAAAACACAATCAAAAGAAACAAAAAAACAATTTAAAAATGTTTATTCACATAAGCATACATGTATCCACATGACCATCTTCTTTGGAACTATTAAGATTGAGTTTAGTCTCTTTTCACATTCTCACAAGCTGCTTTTTTTCACCTGTATGTACTTTCTTAGTCTCTTTACATGTTGTGATTATCAATATAAATTTTAATTAAATGGGAAATGCTTGGATTTTAACTGCTTTTCTCTTTTGTTCAAACTCACAGTTTGGCTTTTTTATAGAGAAACCGTGAATTAATTGGCTTCTCTTTTCAGTCAGCTGAAAACTTCTGACAGATTGATAGCCTGCACTTGGGTGATAGTACTCTGTAAAATGCAAATTAGTGACACCAGTATCTTCCAGCTCTGATAATTCTGTGATCTATTTTGAGAGACCACACAATTTCTAGTGCCTTTAATTGCTCTTGCTTGGCTTATTGCAGGCAACTTTTGCATGACAATAGCTTTTTATTTCAGTGCTTTATCATCATTTGTTCTTTCTGAAAACTTTTAAAGTACATTGGGCCTTCAAATTAAGTTAAAAATTCAACTACATGTGAGTTTACCTATGTAGTTAACTTAGCAGTGGTCATAGATAAACAGTTAAGAGAAGATATTTACCATAGGTTTACATACAGGCAAGCAGTGATAATATATTACAGCGTACTCTGTTGCTTGTATACTGGTAAATATTTTGAATCTCTGAGATTCACAACCTAAAAATATTATTTTAAGAAAAATAATTCACTTTAGAATTGAGAAAACAGTTCAGAAATTTAATGTACAATAAGCATAAAATCTGTCAATGGTAGGATTAGGTTTTAGGATCATCAAATAGCAGGTCGAAAATCTACTGTTGAACCTATCTGCATACAAATATTTTGGTTAAATTTTTTTAAATTGAAAAACTAGGGGAGCTATGCAAAGAATAGTAATCTTTGAAAGTAAGAAAACTGTAAAAAAAATGTTTGTAAAAACAAGCACATTACAAAGAAAGCCAATACAATTAAAAAATTTAAAAACAAGATTTCCAAATGTGATATTAATTGATTATATATTATAAAAGCATTTATAAAATAGAGATTCTAGTAAGTGCATTGATAAAGGACATTCCTATTAGGTTATAGAAAGCATAGAATAAACAGGCATAAGGAAAAGAGTTGAATCTCACTGGTACTTAGAACAATAGTAAATAAACTTTTCTTATTGAGAAACCATAAGAAGATTATAGGGAATCAAATATTCATGCATTGCTTTCTGAATTGGAATAGCTCATTTGGAAGCTATATGGTAGAATATGTCATAAAAGGTGCAAATGTATTGAAGACCATTATTTAATATTACTCTTGGGAGTTGACTCTAAGTAAATAATCCAAAGAATGACAAAACTATATTAGAACTATATTCACAATAGTATTACTGTAATAGGAAGAACTAAAGTTGGCCTTATTAATTTGGTTAGCACTGAGAAGTAGTTCATATCCATTACACATAAATGTAGCACTGTTTCAATAGAGACTATGTCATTTTTGTTCTCTACTCTAAAATCAGTGCCAAGATAGCTTGGAATATAGTGGTACTCAATAATTATTGATATTGGTTTTCAAGATGAACAAATCAGTGGGATAGTAAATTTTAAAATATTACAACATATGCTACAGAACCTCTTTTGCAATCCTATGAAAGCTCTGCCTGTAAAAACTGACTGGAAGGCAAGGTAGGAAATCAAAGATAAGGGTGGGATCCTTTTAATTCAGTCTAATTGGTAGAACTTCATTCTTCCTCATAGGAAGTCATTGATGATTTTTCATCAGAGTGAACATTGAAAGAGCTATATAATTCCCAGGGTTAATCTGCCTTTGATGTGTATGGCAGACTCAAGAAGATAAGTATCACTTAGTGGAAATAGCCTGGGGCTTCATGTGAGAAGTTGTCTCAGTAGTTGTTGTAAAGTTATGTTCTTTTTAAACTATGTAGAATAGTGATTGTCTATGACTTTGAGAAAATGTTATCTCTGTTAATTCTGAGAGGCAAATTTTGTGTGAAAGGATAGTGATATTATTAGAGTAAATAAAAACAATATAGAAGATTTTATTGACATCTTATTTATGGTTTAAACTATTTCAGGGTCTGTTGACTTTACACAATATGTGATTTGTTCTTTTGCTTCCTAAAATCTCTTCTCTCTCCACTGAGGACAAAAGAAAATTGTCAGCTATCATTGTTTTGTCAAATATATTCCTCAAATATGATCTTAAACTTATAATCCCCAAGTGACCAGAAAGCTGACTTAAAAATTTTTTCAAATTATGAATTGTAGGCCACGTTTTTCCCTTAAGGACTTTATGGAAAAACTTACCTGTTTGTTTGAGGGTTTCCCCCTCCAGCTTTAAACATGTTAGTAGCATCTGGATAGTGAAAATTGACATTTATGAAGCACCTTGTTGTGCTGAATTAGGATCCTGAAATTTACTTGAAGTAAACTAAGAAGAGATTTTAAGGAAAAACCAAATTGTTGCCAGTTATTGTGCAAAACTAATTCTGCATTGTTTATGAAATAGAAAACCATCATAAATTATTTTTAGATAAATATACAGATTTTAAAAATATCAGGCATTCTGTCAAGTTGTTAAGCAATGTTTCTGAGCATTAATGTTAAAATTCAGAATTTAAAAAATTTAATTAAAACTTTGGACCACCAAGTGATGAATTTTTAAAATATTTTATTTATTAGTTTTATTTTCCATGTACAAGTATATTGCCTGCATGTAGGTACGTGCACTCGAGTTGTGCAATGCCTGCAGAGGTCAGAAGAGGGCGTTCGATCCCCTAGAACTGAGTTTCTGATGTTGTTAGCTGTCACGTGCATGCTGGGAACCAAACCTGGGTCCTCTGTAAGAATAACCAGTGCTCTTAACTGAGCCATCTCTCCAGCCTCCAAATGATGGTGTTTTAATTAAATTGACAGTTGAATTGTTTGAATAGCATAGTAATTCAGGAAAATATTCCCAAGTGCCTAGCTAAGTATTTTATTTCAGAGTTAGACTGAGTTGGGTTTTGTAGAATAGGCAATGTCATACCTGAGTCATGAGATTTAATAATTACTCATCTAGCATGATTATTTGCACAGCATGACACATGCTCGGTTTGTACACATGCATAAAACATGGTTCTTTCCTCAGTGATCTAACAATTGTTTATAAACTGTGTAATAGATTTTGAGATAAAGGTAATGGTAATATGGCATGGGAACATAGAGATTAATTTGGAGAAGGAACAAGAGAAGAGGGAAAGTTAAAGCTCTGCAGAGAAGATGGCATGAGCTGGACCTTGAGTGATGAATAACACATTCCCTGGACTACGGAAATGAC
This sequence comes from Eospalax fontanierii, assembly GCA_035773235.1. Classification (NCBI taxonomy): domain Eukaryota; kingdom Metazoa; phylum Chordata; class Mammalia; order Rodentia; family Spalacidae; genus Eospalax; species Eospalax fontanierii. The sequence continues at coordinate 38,670,990 of CM069529.1, read as the reverse complement.
TCTGTTAGTTATGCCTAACACATAAATATGGGGTCCTGAATTCAGACCCCCCCCCCCCGCAAAAAAAGTGCACAGTGGCGTACATCTGTAACCTCAGCACTGGTGGGGAGAATAGGGTGAAGGAGATAGCATAGTGGTTGACATCTGATATTGACTTCTGACCTCTATGCATACACACACACACACACACACACACACACACACACACACACACACACACACGCTCCCTAAAGAAGAGGAGGAAAAGATGTTGACATCTAAACCTTAATTGTTATTTCTTCAGTTGGTGCATATAGAATGAAACTTCTGTTATTTACCAAACCATCTCTTGTAGAATTCATTTAAGATACCTTTATAGATTAAAGCTAAAATTGTCTGGGTTTTAAAACATTATAGGATGTGTCATAGTGACCACTCAGATGCTTTTGTCAAAGCTTATTCTGTGCATTTAAATTGGGCACCTTTGATTACATATTAACTTTATCTTAATAATATTAAAATTATGTGTGAAATCACACTTCTTTTAAATTAGTATTTTAAAAACTGAGTTCTGAGAAGTTTCAGTTATCAGTTCTCAAACATAAGAATAAACATACAAATTATATATCACAGAGCAGATATATAAGTTTCAGGCTTCACAGAACTGACTTTTTAGTTAGAAGAGACAGATGCTAAAGAAGATAATTAGTGTTATCTAAGATAACACTTAGACAGTTGTTATAAAAACTGAAACATATTATTGTGATACCCAGCCATTGGTGAAGGGAAGAATTAAGAATTACCATTTTAGTTAAGGAAACCAAGTAAAGGTTTAATGAATCAACCATCGCTCCAACCTATTGATTTCTTCCTTTAACCTGATGGACACTGAATTCACTAGTATAGAATAGTATAGAAGATTGAATAACTGTGGAGATTGCAATTATGATGATAATATAGAATGTAAATGCTGTAACTTGAAGAAAAAACAAGGTGGAATGTAGGAGATATGAATGTAGTTAATTTTTGCTGAAGAGAGTCAGTCATTAAATAAATCTATTCTCTTTCTACTCTTCTTTTGGAACTTTGATGTCAGAAATGTTACATTGTCACTAATTGTTCCTCACTTCCCAGAGGCTCCATGTTTTACTTTTCTTTTGGTCAGATTTGACCATCTCTATTGATGTATCTTCAAGTTCACTGATTCATTTTTCTCTTTCCTTCAATCTATAAAGTCTACCCTGTAATTTAATTTTGACTATTGTAATTTTATTTCCAAATTATCCATTTATTTCCTTATATATTCTAATTCTTTGCTGAAACTTTGTGTTTTCCCATCTGATTCAACAGTTTTCATAATTGTTTGTTGGAACATTTTACTGATAGCTGCTCTAAAATCCTTACCAGATACTTCAGATATCTGGGTTTTCTTAGTATTGGCATTTGCTAATTTTGTTACTTAAGTGGAGATTTTCAAGATATTGTCTCATTTTTTTCGTAATGAGACTATTTATTATAAAGACAAATTAGAAAAATTGGTGTCTTTCTCTATAAAGCAAAAATAAAAGTCTTTTTTAAAGACTTTCACATAGGAACATATATGTAAACTATCCAGCCCTGTTCCTAGAACATTAAAAATGTTCAGAAAAATATTAGTTTACTTTGCTTTTCTTTTTTCTGATCATAGCATTTTGAAATCATTATTGAGACAACATAGTATTTTAAGAGACGAGGCCCTTTAATGAAAATCTTAAATTTTTTCCTCCTCCAATTTTCTAAATTGTGATTTCTAATACAAGGATCAGCCTGTTCCTTAATACTGGCTTAGCTTTTTTAGGGGGATAAAATTTTTAAATCTAGCACACACTCCTTATCACAGATCTAGGAAATTTGTCCACTGTATTCTATCCTTTGGAGACGACCCTCTATTTGTAATGCTTATCTGTAGGAAAGTGGAATGAGAAATTACTAGCCCCAGTATGACAAGTAGTTCCTTTTTGTGCTTTTTACAGCTGAACATTATGGGAAAGGTAGAAGGACGAGGAAGTGAAGCATTAGGGGAGATGAAAAATGAACACAGGAAAGTATCAAACCTTAGGAAATCCTTAAAGCTTCTAAAATCTGCTGGTAGCCAATAACTCTTCCTGAGTTGGTAATTAGAAGCCTTTTGACCAGCACCCACACAACAGCTAATAACCATCCATAACTCCAGTTCCAGAGAATCCATTGTCCTCTTCTGGTCTCCATGGGCATTGTACAACTTGGGTATATTTAACATACATGCAGGCAAAACACTCATGCACATAAAATAAAAATAAAATTTTTAAAAATTTAAAAGAATATACAAAGAACTCTTAAACCTCAGCAATAAATGTCATAAATCATATAAATGTACTCAAAGACAAAAATCACATGATCATCTCAATAGATGGAGAAAAGACCTTTGATAAAATTCAACATGCATTTATGTTAAAAATCCTAGAGGGAACTGGAGAGAACATACCTCAGGATAATTAAAGCTATATACAAGAAACCCACAACCAACATCATTCTAAATGGAGAAAAACTGGAAGCATTCCCCTTAAAATCAGGTATCCAACAAGGCTGCCCACTATCTTCACTCCTTTTTAATATAGTGCTTGAAACTCTTGCTAGAGCAATAAGACAGGAGAAGAACATTAAAAGAGTAATAATTGGAAAAAAAGAAGTCAAATAATACCTTTTTGCCTATGATAGGCTATTATAACTAAGAGACGCCAAAAATTCCACCAGAAAATTCCTAGAAATGATTAACAGTTTTAGCAAAGTGGCAGCTTACAAAATTAATCTACAAAAATCAGTAGCCTTTCTCTCTTTCTATACACACACACACACACACACACACACACACACACACACACACACACACACACACCAAGCAATTGGAGAAAGAGTATATGAAACCCTCCCATTCACAATGGTCTCAAAAAAAATTTCAGAATAAACCTGACCAAAGACGTTAAAGATCTCTGCAATAAAATGTTTAAATTGTTAAAGAAAGAGATTGGGGAAGACACCAGAAGATGAAAGGACTTCCCCTGCTCGTGAATTGGAAGAATTAATATTGTGAAAATGACCATCCCACCAAAAGCAACATATAGATTCAATGCAATCCCAGTCAAAATCCCTGTGACATTCTTCACAGAATTAGGAAAAAAAAAAAAATCTAAAATTCATATGGAAACACAAAAGAACCTGGATAGCCAGCGCAATCATGAGCACAAAGAGCAATGACCGGAAGATTACTATGCCATGTTTCAAACTATATTACAGAACTTTAGCCATAAAAACAGCATTGTATTGGCACAAAAATAGATCTATAGATCAATGGAACATAACTGAAGACCCAAACATAAGTACATGCCGTTTCAGCCAACTAATATTTGACAAAGGGGTCAAGAACACTCACTGGAGTAAAGATAGCATCTTCAGCAAATGGTGCAGGCAAAACTGGATCTACACCTGTAGAAGAATGAAACTAGACCCTTATCTTTCACCTTGCACAAAAGTCAACTTCAAATGGATCAAAGACCTCAGTGTGAAACCTGAAACTCTGAAACTGTTAGAGAAAACATCAGCAGTAAGGTACAAGATATAAGTGTAAGAAAGGACTTTCTAAATTGGACATCAGTTGCTCAGGAGTTGAAGTCAACAATCAACAAGTAGGCTGTCATTAAACTAAAAGGCTTCTATACAGAAAAAGAAACAACCAAGGAAGTGAAGAGAAAGCCTACGGAATGGGAGAAAATCACCAGTGACACATCTGACAGAGGTTTAATATCCAGAATATTTAAAGAACTCAAAAAATAGTCAAGAAAACAAGTGACCCAATAAAAAGATGGGCTAATGATTTGACCAGAGAGTTCTCAAAAGAAGAAGTAAAAATGGCTAAGAAACATCTTTAAAAGTGTTCAATATCATTATAATTAGGGAAATGCAGATTAAAACTACTTCATGATTTCGTATTACTCCAATCAGACTGGCTAAGATCAAGAGAACAAATGATACCAAATGCTGGGGAGGATGTGGGGAAAGAGGAACACTCATTCATTGCTGGTGGGATTGTAAACTCGTGCAATCCCTATGAAAAGCAGTGTGGAGAACTCTTAAAAACTAAAAATGAACCTACGATCTGTCTTGACTGTACTACTCCTTGGCATATATCTAAAAAGGACTCATCCTATTGCAGAGATACTTGTACATCCGTGTTTGTGGCTGCTCTTTTCACAGTAACTAAGAGATGGAAGCAACCTAAGTGTCCCTTAACTAATGAGTAGATAATGAAAATATAACTACATTTACACAATGGAGTTCTACTCAGAAGTAAAGAAAGACGAAATCATGAAATTTGCACTTAAATGGATGGACCTAGAAACTGTTATGCTAAGTGAAGTAACACAGACTCAGAAAAACAAATGACATATGTTCTCCCTCATATGTGGATGCTAGCACCAAATTCATTTATGTGAATATGTACCCTGATGTAACTGCAGGAACCAGGAAAATGGAAAGGAACCAGAGAGTTAAAGGCAAAGAAGGAACCTGAGAGAGACAAATAGTAGGAGACAAGTGTTGCTAAGGGAGAAATAGATAAAATGGGGGTATTTAAATGGGATGGGAGGAGGGAGGGAGGGATATACAAGGAACTGTGGTGATATAGGGAAAGAAGGAGCTCAAGAGAGGTAAAGCTGTATGAGACTGGTATTATCAAGGGAGAAATGGGGACACTTTAAATGGGGAAGGCATGGAGGGAAGGGGAGAGGGAGAGGAGAGAGAGAGAGAGAGAGAGAGAGAGAGAGAGAGAGAAGAGATAAGTAATGCCTAGCTAGTGTAAAACACCAGGGGGAATCATATTAGTCTAACAATCTAATGACAAATTCCACATACAGTATCTCTACAGGAGTAGGCCGACTGGGATACTTGACTATAAATATAAGGATATATATTTTGTACTTAGTAAGAAGTTACATTAGTCTAGGGAAGCTGAAGGCTACATAAGAAGAAACAGTGCCTGATGGGAAAAACTGTCTTTTGAGTTGTTGGCCAGGGTAGTCCAAGAGACTCCCCAAATTCCACAGACTATCTGGAGAGCATTACATAAACTGCTAAGGGAGAACATCAACTGATAGTCTAACACCAGCTTCATAACCAAATAACCACATCATTGACTGGCACAGTGTACAACACTGATTTAGTAGTATCACTTTTATCTTGGGAGCAATCAATGGCTACCTAATTGGACTTAAAGCCCACTCAATGGGAGGAAACCTGTGTGCAGTACTGTAAACTTTGCCAAATACACATGGCTCAAGAGGTCATAGATTTTAGAGAAATCTCCAGGGCTGTTATATCCCTAGACTAATGTAACTTCTTACTAAGTACAAAATATATATCCTTATATTTATAGTCAAGTATCCCAGTCACCACTCATCAAAGAAGCTTCTTTTGTACCAGATGGAAATTAATACAGAGTACCACAACTGGTCATACATAGACATTGTGAATTGCCCATGCCTAAGTGGCACGTCTACAGTGCAACTTATACACCTAAGAAGCTTTATGCGACATAGAACAAGGGATAAAGAGGACACTATGAATCTCTCAACTCTCATTATTGAAGCTCCCTCATGCAGCAGTGAACCAGGAACACAAAACTTCACAAATGGCCAAAGAGTAGAGATTAGGAGTCTACAGAGTGTGGGTCCCTGGACAACACTATAATATTAAGCCTCACTCATCCAGGGCTCAGGGACCATTGTGGAAGAAGGGGCATAAAGATCCTAAGAGCCAGGGAAGAGGTGCATGTCCACATGGAAATAGAATATCACAAACTCCTGGGACCCTGCTCATATGAGCTTGTAGCATGCTGATGTTGGCATGCTCCAGACCCATGTAAACTCACAAAAGCCCACCAAGGAATTGGGAAATGGGCAGCAGACCCTACTCTTTACTGAAGAAATATTGGCAACTGACTCTGGATAGGTTGACTAGATTTCAGTGGAATATCCAGGGACACTAACTTGACACAGTAGGCTTTAACACAAATGACAAAATATATTAATTTCAGCGGGGGTACTAAAGGAGAGTGCCAGTGTGGAAGGGGGTATAAAGGTGATTAAGATTGATTGAGATATTCTGTATTAAATACACACAAAAAAATTTAAACTCAGCAATAAAGAAACACCTAATTTAAAAATAAACAAAACAGGGACCCAGGAAAAGGCCAAGTCAGTAAAGTGTTCTCTGAATTTGAGTCCATGTAAAAGTCTGATGTTAAGTGGTTAAGAGCACTGGCTGCTTATGCAGAGGACCTGGGTCCAAGTCCCAGCACCCACATGGTGGCTGACCACTGTCTCCTAACTCCAATTCTACAGGATCCAGCACCCTCTTCTGACCTCTATGGGCATCATACAACATGTGTGCACTTACATATATGCAGGCAATATACTCATACACATCAAATAAAAATAACATATTTAAAAGTTTAAAAAAAAATCTGGATGTGACAGCACAATCTACTCCCAGTGCTGGGAAGGTGGAGACAGAAGAACCTCTGAGCTTATTGACCAGCCAGTGTATCCAAACTATATTATAGCTCCAGATTCACTGAAAGACCGTGTCTCAAAGAATGAGGAAGAGAGCAATTGAAAAAGATACCCCTTGACCTCCACAAACATTCACTCAAATACACACAAAATATGAATAAAATACATAAGTATTTCATCAGAAATTGGTGAATAACTTCAATTAAAAGGTTTTAAAGTCAGCAGCTCTTAGGGAAAATCAGATTCAGTCTACAGTGAAAAATTACTGAACAACTTATGTGCGTAACTCAGGAGATCATGATAATTCCACAGGTACCAGCCAAGAAACAGAAAACTATAACTCCCATACATCACTGGGGATATATGTTACTATATCTTGTTTAAGTTTTTTGGAATACATTTATATTTGTAGAGATATTGTAAAAATAGAACAAAATTTCCACTTTCCCAAAATGCTAACATCTTACTAAATTGAAAATATTGGTACATTTCAAAAATTGTTTTTATTTTATGTGTATGAGTGTTTTGCCTGCAAGTATGTGAGTGTGCCTATGTTTGCAGTGTCTGCAAAGGCCAGATGAGGCCTTGAAACTAGAGTTAAGGATGGGTGTTAACCACCATGTGAGTGCTGGGAACTGAACCTGGGTCCTCTGCAAGAGCATCCAGTTTGCTTAACTGCTGAGCCATCTCTCCAGCCTGGTGCATTTATTTTATTTTATTTTAGTATGTATGAGTGTATTGCTTGCATGTATGTAAGTGCTCCTATGTCCTGCAAAGTCCTCAGAGATCAGAAAAGGGCCTCAGATCCTCTGGAATTGGAATTATGGACATTTTTTTAGCCACCATATTGGTGCTGGTAACCAAACCGGGGTCCTTTGCAAGAGCAGCCAGTGCACTTAACCACTGAGCCATCTCTCTAGCAGTACATTACTTCTAATTAAAGAGAACACCAATGTTTATAGCAGCTCCGTTCAGAATTACCACATGCTGAAACAACCCAAATATTTTTGTAAAGGATTAAAAATTTAATTTAGTGTATCTATATAAGTATCTATAAATTCCTTAGCAATTAAAAGGAACAAATTATTGATACATGCAGTGACATAGATGATTCTCAAAGACATTAAGCTGAGTAAAATGAAAAAGTTTCTAATTATTACATACCAAATGGTTTCAGTATGTGACATTCTAGTATATGACAGAAAGAGCATTCTGATAAAGAACAGTTAGGGTTGGGTATATTAGGAAGGTATGACTTACAAATCATGGGGAAATTTTTGGTTTTGGGAGAGGCTAGTTGAATATGAAATTTGTATTTTAGAGATGGTGGTAGTTAGAAAATTTTTGAACATGGTATGATGGAACATCTCAGCATTCTGGAGGCAGAGGCAAGTGGGTCTCTTTGAGATTGAGGCCAGCCTGGTCTTCATATGGAGTTCCAGGCCAGCTGGGCTACAAGGAGACCCTCTCTCAAAAAGAAAAATTAGTATGCACACATTTATATTCAGAGAACTTACACACAAAAAGTTGTTTTACTGCATGATCAGTTATAAAATACTGTTTCTTTAAAAGTAAAGCTAAAGCAAGAAAAGACTGCATAACTGAAGTAGGGAACAATAGTAAAAATGATATCTTATAAAAGTAAATAGAGAGGAACTCTATCTTGTATAATGTATGGATTTCTAAACGTTCTGAGGAGTTACTAAATGATTTGAAAAAGAGAAATGACCTGTTTTAGATTGAGTACTTTAAAAATTAAAATCTTTAGTCTTCAGTATAGAAAAAGAATTAATGTTGTATGGGGCAAGAGACCAAAGATATGATAGACTAGATCTTAAATTTTCAGTTTAGAAAAAGGATTAGTGGTATGGGAGGGATTAACCAAAGATACAGTAGAAAGAACACAGATAAGGAGTTGCTTGCATCTTTTACACAAAATTTTTGTAAATCCCTAGTCCTGAGAGCTTTTTATTATAATGTTCATTGTGATTATAAAAATTATTATTTAGATAATTCTGGTTTTTTGCATGTGTGTACTCATGTGTACACATGCATGTGGAAGCCAGAACTCAACCTCAAGTATTGTTCCTTAGTAGCCATTCATCTTGTTTTATATAAAAAATATGTGTGTGTGTGTATGCTTGTGCACGTCCATGTGATATGGGTGGGGGGCATTTGTGCCACAGTGCAGAAGTCAAAGGACAACTTTGTGGAGTTGGTCTTCTACTTCCACCTTTGCATGTGTTCCAGGAATCATTCAGATCACTAAGCTTATACAATTGCCTTTACCAGATGAGAGATCTTACCAGACCCCTACCTTTTTTTTTGTGATACAGGTGTGGATGTCAGAGGACAACTTGTAAGAGTCAGTTCTCTGCTTCTGTTATGTAGGTCTCAGGGATTGAACTCCAGTCTTCAGTGCTGACAACAAGTCCCTTTACTCAGTGATTCATCTTGCTGGTCCTTGCTTTAACTTTAAAGAATACAACCTATTTTTTTGTTTGTTTATTTCCTTGTTACTTATTATATTTTAAGATAAGAGTTTCACTATTTTTCAGGTTATCCTTGAACTCAGAATAGTCCTGCCTCAGCCTCCTAAGAACTAGGATTATAGTTGTGTGTTACTGTACATGCCTTTTTTTGTGTTGTATTCACCAGCTTATTATATTTTTAATAAATAAATGGGAATTGATAACTAATATTCCATCTGGAATGTCTAGTGTATATTTTGATTTCAAAAATATTGCATTTTATTTTGGAAGGGGCTACTTTTGGAGACAGGGTCTTATTGTATATCCCTGACTAGCCTAGAATGCTGTATATATATCACAGGCTAGCCACCTACCTGCAGTAAATCCTTCTGTGTTTGCCTCCCTAGTGCTGGGATTGCAGATGTGAGCTACTCTACTTAGCTTGTCATCTTTTTTATGAAACACGGTTTCATGTAATTCAAGCTGGTCTCAAACTACCTCGTTAGCTAAGGATGACCTTGAACTTCTGGTCTTCTTGCCTCCACTTCCAAGTTCTGGGATTGTAGGCATATGCCACCATGTCTAGTTTTACGTGGTACTGGTGCTCAAATACAACTTTCTTGCATGTTAGGCAAACACTCTTACCAGTTGAGCTATATCCTTAGCCCTGGCTTCCCATCTTTAAAAAATATATACTTAATCCTTAGAATATTATATTAGATCTGATTTTTACAACAAAATGAGTTGCAAATTAAAGAAATATGGTTGCTACTGCCAATTAAAAAGCTTATGAATGGAATATTTGTTAAGGTTATGTTTAAATTGCACATTTTTTCAATCAGCTAATTATTAAAGAATATTAACTGTTCAGTAAGTGAAGGAGAAAGAGAATTTGAAAAAAGTATAGAAATAATAGAATTAAATAGTTGACAGCTATCAGGTAAAAATTAGGGATGTACTATGTATGCATTTTTATATTGCTATCAAAAAATATCTTAGATCAAACTATGAAATTTCTGCTTTTTTTCCCTGAAGGCAAAGATAAAAAAATATTGACAGTTTCATGGTTCAACCTAATTTTTTCCCTGGTTGATTACACTCTTGACTATGTTATTGTTTGTTTGTTTGTTTTTCAGAATTTCATATATAAGTACAGTACATTCTGATCATCTGCCCCCTCTTTTCCCCAACTCCTGTGGTGTCTCCCCCACATCACCTTCTCAAATTCATGTTCTGTTATATGAACTTGAGTGAGAGTTTCTTTAGGGTAAAGAAAATAATTGGCGACTGGAGAGATGGCTTAGTGCCCAAGAGCACTGGCTGCTCTTGCAGAGGATCTGGGTTCTAATCCCAGCACTCACATGGCAGCTAACATTCGCTCATAACTCTAGTTCCAGGGGATCTGATACAGGCATTGTACAACATGGGTGCACTTACACACATGCAGGCAATACACTCATACACATAATTTTTTTAAAGAAGTAGAATTGCTGAATCATATGGCATATGTATTTTAAATATATTTTATTGTGGAAATTTTCTAACATGCCAGATAGAACAGTGAACTCCTATTTAGCTTCAACAATTATATATCCTTAACCAATTCTGTTTTTATCCATACTGTAGCTATTTTCTGTACTCTCATATTTTGAAACAGTTGAACACCATGTCATTTCAGTCTGCAAATATTTCACTATAGCTCTGGAAATGAGGAAGTCTAATCTTTTGAGCTCATGGTAATTGTGACAGCATCTACAAGTCCCAAGTAAGCTCAAGCAAGACAAAAATCTCAGCATGGACATGGAGAAGTGGGTAAGAAACCCCCAATCCTAACTGAGGAACTGTTAGCAACTGATGTCTACTGGGAGGAGAAGAGTCAGTCTTGTTTCACTGTTGAAGACCAGGCTCCAGTGGGTGAACACAAACCAAAGGGTAACTGGGGAAACAAACCTGACTTTAGAGGTCTTAACACACCACACACACACACACACACACACACACACACACACACGAGTACTAGAAATTGGGTAGATGGTACTAAAGCAGGAACAGATGGGGGAAAGGAGATTTAAATATGGTCAAAATATATTGTATAAAATTCACAAAATTCAATTTAAAAATGAGTTAAAAGAAATAGCATTAACCACAATACAATTATCATGCTTAAAACCAATAATAATTATTTACCATTACTATTCAAATGTTCAATTGTTTTAATGTCTAAATAAATATTTTTTAAGGCTAAGATCTGGCTTTGTAGCCCAGATTGGCCTGGAACTCACTATTATAGCCCAGGCTGGCCTCTACTCAAAATCTTCCTGCCTCAGTTTCCTGAATGCTGAGATTACAGGCATGTGCCCCATATCTGATTCAAAATTATTTTTATTGTTTTTTGCTGTTTCATTTGAATTGGAATCCAAATGAAGTCTGTCTTGTTGAAATGGTACCCTTTTCCCATGTTTTTCTTTCTGTCTTTGTCTTTCTGTGTTTTAAATTCTTTAGGTATAATATTGAAAAGACAGGCCTATTTCTCCTGAAGATGTTTTCACACTGTGGTCCTTGATAACTGTACCTTCAAGGCATTCTTTAACATGTTTCCACTCCCTAGATCCTCCAGAGCTTGACAAGATTCAGATTTAATTCTGTTTTTTCCTTCTTGACAGCACTGTCTTACAGAAGGTGTTATGGTCATCTGTGAAGAGTCACATGTGATAAGTAAAGTTTTATATTTGGAAGATACTGCCACATTGTCTTCCAGAACTGTTATTTCCAGCTTTGTCATTTATATTTCAGAATGTCAGTTCACATGTGAACTATTATCATCAATTTATCTTTACTACTAATTTCTCTACCTACTGGTAAGGTGCTCCTTCCCCCAGCAGTGAGGGCCACTTGTGTTTTCTCTTTTGGGAACAGTCTATTCATAAGTACCCTGTATCTTTTTTCTTGTTGGATATCAAACTTTTTTTTTTTAGATCTTTTGATTATTCATCCTCTTTTCCTGTTATATAACATTAGATATTTTTGGAGCTAGTTAGTCTTTTATTTTCATTATGTTATTTTATGATATGTAGGAATTATAAAATATAGTCAGATTTATCAGTCTTTTCCTTTGTATCTTGTATGTACATTTTAGTTTGAGAAAAGCTGCTTTGCTCAGATGCATAAAGATATTTAGTTACTTGTTTAAAAAACTTGTTAGAAAACATATAACATGCCAGGCGTTGTGGTGCAAGCCTTTAATCCGAGCACTTGGAAGGCAGAGGCAGGTGAATCTCTGTGAGATCTAGGCCAGCCTGATCCATATAGTGAATTCCAGGCCAGTTGGAGCTACAGGGAGACTCTGTCTCTAAAAAAAAAAAAAAAAAAAAAAAAGCATAGGCTGGAGAGATGGCTCAGAGGTTAAGCACACTGACTGCTTTAGCAGAGGACCTGGGTTTAGTTCCCAGCACCCACATGGCAACTAACAATCACCTGTTACTGCAGTTCCAGGGAATCCAGTGCCCATTTCTGGCCTCTGTGGGCTTTGCATGACATGGATGCATGTATATACATTCAAGCAAAGCATTTGTACAGATTGAAAAAAATAATAAGTAAATAAATAAATAAAACAAGGGAAAAGAAAACACATAAATTAGTCATCTCACTCATTTATAAATGCTAAGTAAATTCATAGTATTCTACAAAAAATTCTCTAGAACTTTTTAATATTAAAGTGTAACTTTATACTCACTCATCAAGCAACTTTGCCTACAATTTCTGGTTGTACTTTGTTTCTAATAACTTTTGAGATTTATTTTTTTGCATTGAGATATTTAATCCATTTGACATTTTTGCTTTCCTTTTTCTTTTTGGTAGTATTGGATAGAAATCACTTTACTTTTTATTCAAATAGTTAGCCATTTGTCCAGCATCACATATTTCTTGGGTCGTCTTATTGGATAGTCTAATGGTACTAGAGGGAAAGGAGTCTTGGTAAATACCATAGGCTTTCTGTGAAAATCTCGGAACAACTAAATCTTAGGTGTAAAGATGAACTAGAAGCGGACCAGATCTTAGGAAGACTAAAAATAGACTTCAATTTAGTTTACTCTGTGAATTTTTTTCACACTGTCAGCCAGAAAGTACCACTCTTCTGTTGCCAGGTACCATTCACATCTACTGTTTGTATGGCACAGTGTCGGACATTAAGCTTCCAGATTTCATATATGCCAAGAGGAAAAACAGAAACATACACTTCTGTTCAGTACTTGACTGCAGTTAAAAATTATGTGGCAATTTGTGCATCTCTCCCTTTGTTTCTGATGAGAAATCTACTGTTCTGTGATTTCCTCACCCTTCTCCTATAGTGAAGCATGGTTTCTCTTCCTTCTTTTGTGTGTCTTTAGTTTTCTGAGGTGTAACTATGGTCAGGCTTGGTAGGAATACTTTTGGCACTTTACTCACCTTCTTGAAACAGTAGAAGCTTATACTTTGCCCAGCTTGAGGTCATTTGTCTTTATTTTTTTGAGTACTAAAAACAATTTGTGGAACGGGGCCATGAGCATGTGGAGGTTAGAGAACTTTTGAGAATGAATTCTTTCCTACCCTGTTGAGACAAGATCTCACTTGTTTGTTGCATATTCCAGGCTAACTGGCCTGCAAGCTGCCTCCTGCCTTGCCACAGGAGTGCTAAGATTACAGATGCATGCTTCCATCCAGTTCCTGCTTTTTTTACACGGATTATGGGGGATTGAACTCAGATCATCAGTCTTTCCCTTCATGTTTTTATTGCTGAGCCATCTTACCACCCTCAGAGAACTTACTTTTTAAACTCTGGCATAGTCATAACCTTTTGAGAGTTGATGACATAGACACAAATCTTTCTTATATGGTTACACAGATTCTGAAACTCTATTTACTCTCTGTCTACTTTCTCCCTTTTGTTCAAATTGGAGAGTTTTATTTTTGTCTTTCAGTTTTGTGATTCTTTTCTCTGTTCTGTGCATTCTGTTACTGCATCTATGCTTAAGTTGTTTGTTTCAGATACTATATTCTTTTGGATTTGAAATAGCTATTTAGTTCTTTATCCTCTTTCTTGCTTTGTTCTCTTCTATACATCTTTTTTTTGGAAATTCTCTTTTTTTATTGTTTCAAGTATATGAGAAAACTGGAGGTAGAGAAAAGGCAGACATAACTCGTTTTTCATTATTACCATTAAAAAATCCTTTTCAGATAATTTTAGCTTCTCCAGCATCTTGATTTTGGCATCTGTAGATTGCCTTTTTTTTCCACTCAGTTAAAAATGTTCACAGTTCTTGAAATGATGAGTGATTTTCATTGACTACTTGAGCATTTTGGACATTATTCTCTTGGATTCTGCTCCATCATAGAAAGGAAGGTCTCCTGCCTTATTACCCTATGGATAGAAATTCAGGTTCCTCACTTTGCCACTCCTAAAACTCAAGCTGGGAGTTGATTCCTCCTTACTCCCTGGCTAAGAGTGGCAAGGGTGCCCTATTGCCTCTTTAATATTCCCATATGGCTTCTACTGGGAATGTTTTCTTTACTATGTAGTGGTGAAAGGCCCAGCACTAGGCCTCTGCTGGCATAGCCTGTGGCAGAGAGGGTAAGAAATGATGTCAGGTCCATGTACTCCCTATGGTCTTCATTAACACCATGGAGAAACAGTTCTTGTTATCAGCTGTCAGGTACTGACTTAACACTGGTCTTCTCTGATACTACTCTGGTGGTATCTGAGTGTCTGTTGTAGTCTAAGGAGTATAACTTAAGCTAGGCTTCCATTTGACCTGATGTCAGGGGTGGCCCATAAGGCTTTTATTTATTTGTTTTATGTTTTTGTTTAGCTAAGTAAAGTAGTTTTTGTCTGCATTGTCTTTTTCCTGATTGTCAGCAAATATTTTTCTTTATTTTCCCATTCATGTGTGTGTGTGTGTGTGTGTGTGTGTGTGTGTGTGTGTGTGTGTGCATGTTTGCTTGTGTGTGTACTTGTGATGTTGGGGAGCAAACCCAGGTCATGGTATAGTCTAACTAGGCTTTCTGTCACTGAAATACCTTGCCAACCCAAGTACTTTAAAATTTTCAATAGCTTAGTTTTATTCTAATTATAATTAAAATTCCCATTTTCTCTGTGTATGTATGCTTGATGAGGTAGAATATTTGTCACTGTGGCTTATTTTGAGGGCTTTAATTTTTTGAAAGGAAAATATGATCCATTATCTAGAAATGTGTCTCAGAATTAATCTTTTAGTCTTAAGGATTTTATGTAAGACTGATAATTTTCCATATTCCATTTTATTAAAATTTATACATAAGCTTTCCAGTTTTGTTTGCTTCAAGAGAATGCCTCAGTCTACTTAGTACATTGTTCGCATTTTTTGTGTGGAACTGGGTATCCAACTAGTTACACATGTCTTAATTAAGTAATTAATTATATCTAATATTAAGCTTGTTGACTACTTCTTTCCTTTTCTAAATCGGATTGCATTAATTTCATGTGATTGATCCAAGTGGCTCCAATTGACTGTCATTATTTTCCCATTTTTAGATTCCTTTTTCAGCTATGAATTAATCTCTTAAGAGATTGCTGGTATACTCTTCTAACAGATTTGGAAATAAGAGTAAGTTTATTGTCATCTTAAATACTACGTGAATTTGGGCCTGTATTGTGCTATGCATCAAGGTGGGTACTAGGAAGAACACCTTCACTGTTATGTAGCTGGGTGCCTTCAGTGGTTTTCAATTTTCTTTTGGATCAGGAACCTTTTTGACAGTGTTTTTAAACCTTAGATCTTTTCATAAGTACTCATACATGTCCAATCACAGTTTTGGACCTTCTAAATTACCAGAGTTCATAGACCTTGGGTTAACCCTTTATGCTTTGTTACTTTTAAAAGTATTACAGATCTCTGTGCCAGGTATGGTGGTTCATGCCTTTAATCCAAGCATTTGGGAGGCAGAGGCAGGCAGATTGCTGTGAGATCAAGTACAGTCTAGTCTACTTAAAGAGTTCCAAGCCAACTGTGGCTATAGGAGGACCCTGTCTCAACAAAATCAAAACAAAATTATCAGAGATCTTTGAATTTTTGGCTGGGAATCATGTTTTACAATGAAGAAACTGCTGCTCAAACTAGTAGGAAACAAGGGACTGGAGAGATGCCTCACTGGTTAAGAGCTCTTGCTGTTCTTCCAGAGGGCCTGTGTTCAGTTCCCAGCACTTAACATCAGGCAGCTCACAAGTGCTTTTAACTCCAGCCCATGGGAGCTGACACCCTCTTCTGGTCTCTGAAGGCACTGCATACACACACACACACACACACACACACACACACACACACACACACACACAAAATGAAACAATCTTTTAAGAAAGAATATTCAACTTGTTTGGTGATACTTATCAAATGTGATGCTAGAATGAAAGATTTTCCTAATTGTAATTATTCCCTTAGAGACATCTGAATGCATTATGAATGCATTGCCTGCATGTGTGTAAGTACACTCATGTCATGCAGTGCCCTTGGAGGTCAGAAGAAGACATCGGATCCCCTGGAACTGGAGTTATGGATGATTGTTAGCCATCATGTGGATGCTGGGAATCGAACCTGGGTCCTCTGCCAGAGGAACCAATATTCTTAACTACTGAGCCATGTCTTCTGCCTGGCATCAACATTTTTTGAGGATCTCAACATTTAATATAAAATTGTTCCCTACCATGTTGGTTTCCAGCTTTTTCTCACTGTCAGCATTTACTGTGCCTGCTTTGTCATGTGCTCACATTGAATGTACCTCCACCACAGTATTTGCCACATTGCTGTATGCACATTGGTACATTCATTTGCTTTGTTGTTGTTGTTATATTCAGAGTCCTCTATCTACTTACCCATTAAGTGTCTTACTGATTTTATGTCATTTTAAGAAGTTTTAATAGTTAAGAAAATTAACTTTGCAAATGTATTTGTCCTTCATGTTTGCCTTTTCTATTTATGAGTGTGTATGTATAGATGTGTGGAAATGCTTCAGTATTTAGATCTACTTTTTTGTCTCATTTTTCCTTTATTTCTAGTGTAAAAATATCCAAACATTTGACACACTCCAATGAAGGGGAGATAGACACAGATTTTGTTAGTATAGTAGAATCTAAAAAATTAAATGAAGTTTCATTTCAGTTGTAGTCATTTGTTGCTTTTGTCACATGCTGATTTGTTGTGTTTGATATTTTTTGAATATTTAAGAATAGATTAAGCTTTAATAATCATTGTAATGGAATTATCTAGAAATCTTTTTTGTCTTGTTTTGTTTGTGTTTGAGACAGGGTCTCCCTATCCCAGGTGGCCTGGAATCGGCTAGATAAACCAGACTGGCCTTTATCTCACAGAGTTCCACTTGCCTCTACCACCTGAGTACTGGAATTAAAGACATGCTTATTTTTTGTCTTAAAATAAGCAATTTGTTCTAAATAACATTTCTTAAATATTTCTTTTTTGAGTAACTCATCCTAAAGTTTAGCTTTACATATATAGTATTCTCATGTAGATGTGTGTTATCTGTCTGTGCTACTGTCCCTTTGACCTAATTCACTATCACAGCATAACTATTATCATATTATTTTAATGTAGCTTAGAAGTTTTCTTTTGATAATTTTTCAAAAATGTTTATCTTGCTTATTTCAATTCTTAGACATTAGCTTTAGAATATATTCATCATGTTGAAAATTAAATACATGAGAAGATTCTAATGAGAATTGCATTGATTTAAAAATTGGTTTGGAGGAAGAAAAGACATCCCTAAACAGATACGTCTTCCTGGGTGTTTTGTTATTCTTTTCCTTTAGTCTTTGGTGCTTCTTTCTTCAGTTCTCGTGAATCTTGAAACTGGAGAGCTACAGTTCTTTAAATTGAACTTCTTTTCCCTGTCATGCTTTGATTTCCTATCACATACCTATCCTTCAGGTCTCTTTTGGTTTCCTTTATTCCTTAACTTATTTTGAGTTCTAAATATACAAAAGACAGTATGTGGAGTCTTTATGGACCCATTACCCAGAATCAATGGCTATCAGCAGATTTCTTTAAATATCAGAGAAGCTTTTCTTGATATCCTGGTAAATACCTTTTATATTTTTCTTCATAGCATATTAACGTAATTTGTAATTGTGTATTTAATGTCTTTCTTCTTTAGATTGTCACTTCCATAAAGACATGATTTTTGTCTATTTTCTTTATTGTGATGAAACCAGTATATATAGGACCAGAAACGTGGTACACACTCAAATATCAAGTGAAAGAAATAATTAATAACTCAAAAAGATTGCTAATGTTTGAAAAGAGGAACATTTGATAGAAATCTTTTGAAAAACCATTATTGAGAATAACATAGGCAGCTTCCTTTTAATACCATAGGCGCCACCTGAGACTGCCATTTACACATCACTCACTAAGCAACCGTGTGCTCTTAATTTGATTATTTATTTATTTATTTATTTATTTATTTATTTTACCAAGTAAGCTTCTCTTTTGGAAAGCGAATACAGCAGTCTCCTAACAAGAGATATTATCCACTGAAAAAGATTACATTACTATTTGAGGATCACACCTGGCTGAGGCAAAGGTGCTAAGAGATCAAGAACTCTGTAGGCTCTGTAGAGAAACCACAGTCTTGAAGCCCTGTCCCAGGCATCATTCTGGGTCTTGTTACTATTAGTTCCACTTTATGAAATTCAATAAATCTCTTCTCAAATTTCTATTCTCTCCTTTTAAATTTTGAATTGTTTTGAAGTAGTAACCATGTTTTATTAGTAGAGGCTCCTTGGGAACTTCAAAAAAGTTTCACAGCTGGGAACAGAATGATCTAGATAAAAGCATAAGAATAAAGCTTTCTGAACCATCCCGTAACTGAGTTCTATCAGTAGTGAACACATCACATTAAGTAAAATATTGTTTGTTCCAGCTAAAGTAGACAACACTGTCATTAAAATTAATAGTAAGTCTGTTCCTGACTTCTTTAAGAGTCTGGAAAAAGGAGGTAATGCTACCCATTTTCTACCTCAGTCTGCCCTGTCTCTAGCCTTTTCTTAATACTTTTCTTCTATGTCTCTCTATTCCTTGCCAGCTTTTCCTAAGCAAGTGACTGTGTTGCTGACATTCAAGGCCCAAATTATGGCTTTGGATTAGTGGAAAAGGAAGAAATGAAGTAGTACTAAAATCATGGTACAGGGTACCAAGAGTCTGTTTGCCAAGATCAAGAAGAGTTGCTAATTCTACCTCTGATCAGAGAGTCAGAATAAGTGGTTTGTAATCTTGGCAGTAAACATTGCCTTGATGGATGGCACTGTAGACAAAGAAAAGGTAACCTATATTTTATTAGTCATATATTTTGAAATTCTATATAAAAATTTTCAGGTATATCATATTTCCTCTTAGATTAGGCTAATTTTTCTCATCATTCTGAGAAATTTAAGATGATTGGTCATTTAAAAAATAGTTTTATATTTTGAAACTGTACCTTCTTAGCTGTTTTTTGCCACCTTGTTTCATTTTATATGATCTAGACCGGTAGTTGGCATAGTAGTTTATGAGATAAGATTGTCTTGCTGCCTGTATCTCATAAATAAAGTTTTATTGGCATAGAGCCACAGTGCCCATTATTTATATATAGTCTATAGCTGCATTCACATTCTCTTAACAGAGCTAAGTAATTGTATTCTACAACCTATAAACCTTAAATTTTTAAATTTATTTTTATTTTATGTGTTTAAGTGTTTTTCCTGCATATGTGTGTGTGTGCACCTGTGTGTGCAGTGCCTATGGAGGCCAGAAAATGGTGTCAGAGTCCCTAGAATTGGAGTTACAGAGGCTTATGAACCACCTGTGGGTGCTGGGAATTGAACACCGTTCTCTGCAACAGCAGCAGGTGCTTGTAATTGCTGAGCCATCTTTCCAGCCCCCTATAAACTTTAAAAAAATTTTTATTTATTTAATGTATATAAGTATTTTGTCTGTATGTATATAAGTGCACCATTTACATATCTGGTGCCTAAGGAGGCCAAAAGAGGGCATTAGATCCCCAGTAATTGGAGTTATAGATGGTTGTAAGTTGCCATGTGGGTGCTGGGAATCAAACCCAAGTCCTCTGCAAGAACAAGTGCTCTTAACCACTGAGCCATTTTTCCAACCCTTAGAAATACAAACAGTGGTGTGATTTACTAATCTCATAGGTATCTCTCAACCCAATCATACTGGCCATCAAAATTAACCATCACACTTAGATTGCACTCTGTAGACGTTAGAGTAGAGTGGTAAAAAAATAAAGGAGGGCACTAGGAAACTGAGGACTTGGGTTTGATTCCCAACACCCATATGACAGTTTCTGGGCCCTTTTCCTATCTAAACCCTGGCTGTGAATGGAAACTCTTAATAATAACATTACATTTTAAAAACTCGTTGCTTTGCCATTTTCTATTTTACATGTTTGTACATCTGTATTTTCACATGGACTTACTCTTAAGTTTGTTACTCATTCATCTACTACCATAAAAGTTGACTCACACAAGCATTTTAATTGAAAGAGACCTTGGTGTTCCTTGTGCTCCAATACCCTGATTTCATAGATGGCAAAAATTTAGGCCCTTCAAAGTTGCCCAATTCCTAATGTCCCAGAAGTAAGTCCTAGGAGTAAAATGTGGAGCTTTATTTTTAAGTTGGTTGATTGTTTTGCTTTTTTAAAAAAAATTCTGTATTTCATACAGGCACGCAGAGATTTGCATATGAAGTCTTGCCCCATTTCTTTAGTTCTAGGTCATACTCGGGAAAAATAAAGAAACAGCTAAAGAGGAGAGAAGCATTAAATCTACATTCTAATTTAACTCTGCTACTAATATTTTTGCAGTTGTTAGGAAGTGTGTCATTCTTTGATGAACAGGAATAGTCATGTAGACCTTACACTAAGATTAAGATTAAGATTACACTAAATACAAATCTAAAATTCTTGTTTCATTCTGCAGGCCCCTTTACATGGTATAGTAATTCATGTGAAAGAAAGGGGCATGATTGTTCAAATGAACAAAGCACTGTATTCCCAATTTCAAAATAATTTTGTGTGTGCAACATTGAAGAATCCAGAATTCATGTTACTATTAGTTGGTTATATAACTGCTTAAATGTGTATGTGTGTGTGTGTGTGTGTGTGAATGGAACAGACCATAATTTCTGTTTTATAATAAAACTTGATTTCTGATTTCATAACTTAATTTTTAAAACCTCACTAAGAAAATTAGATGTAGTTTAACTTAAAAAGACAAAAGAAATATAACAAAAAAAAATGCTGCAAATTTCCTTTTATATTCTTGGCAGGGTTATTGCCATCACAATTGGGGCAGAGTCGTTATTTTCCCCAAATTCAGTATTAGAAGACCTCTCCCTTTATTGCATCAGAAAATAATAACAGAATTTCTTCTTGCCGCTTTTTTGGGGACCCATTTTAGACAAGAGAAATCCTAAGAGAAGCTTGTGCAAGAGATGTACATTGAAACTACACTACAAGAGCAGATACTGGCACCTTTTGGGTTTATTCTGCAGATAATTTAGAAAACCTTAACCCCAGTTTTTTTTCTTTTTTGGTCTGTTTTTAATTAGCCTCCAAAGAATTGTGTAATTGTTTCTCCTTTTCCTCTGCAGTATTTCAGATCCCTCAATTTTCTTTCCTGGTATGTAACCAATCTTAATTATAAATTAGTATGTAATGAGACTATATTCCACTTTTAAATTACATGATTTGTACCTAATCTTTCAGAAATTTATACCATTGACATAAATTTAATTATTCTTATGTAGTTTTGTATTTTTAATTCAAGTTCTGTCTCTGTGTTGACTCAGAGAATCAAATTAATATAATGTCTGTTTAAAATTGGAATTTTGAATAAATATTTTCACTATCGTTGACTCATTAGAATAAAAGTGATATTATATAATGGTGTGGTTAGCACCTTTCTGCCCTTTACTAGTAGAGTCTAATTAAATTGCAGGTTGAGTATCTCTATTCTGAAATACTTGAGACCAGAAGTGTTTAGAATTTTAGATTTGTCATATACGGAGTATTTAATTATTTTAATGAGATATTAATCTATATACATTGAGTTGAATCACAAAACTCATTTTATATATTACCTTATATACTAAAGCTTAAAGATAATTTTTTGTAGTAGTCTTAGTGCATGTTACTGTGACTCTTCATATGGATAATCAAGTGTGGAATTTTTCATTTGTGGTATTATGTTAGAGCTCCAAAAATTGATGATTTTGGAGCATTTCAGATTTACATATTTGAAATGCTAAGCTTGTAACAGTTTGAAAACTGTTCTTGAAAGTCAAGGTGCTTTTCCATAGTCATAAAAAATCATATTTTTCCAGTTGTGTATGTTGGCATATGCCTGCAATACCAACTAGTCTGAAGGCAGAAGCAGGAGGATTATTCCAAGTTTGAGTCCAGCCCGGGCAACTTAGGGAGACCATGTGACAAAATAAAAATTTTAAAGACAGGGGGCATACCTTCGTGGTGGAGTGCTTTGTATCACATGCATGAAACAGTGGATTCAATCTCTAGTACTGCTTTGTACATGTCCATGAACCACTTCAGAGGATCATTAAACTCCCCTGGAAATTTTTACGAAAATTTGTCCATGTGAGAATTCTTTTCAGATAAAATGTCTCTAGCCTTTATTGGAGTTTCAGAGCCTAGTCATCACCAAATAAAGTTTAAAACCATTTTTTGGCTGTTGAAACAAGGTCTCTCTGTAGCCCCAGTGGGCCTGGAACTTACTGTGTAAACCAAGCTGGCCTCAATCTCACAGAGGTCTGTCTGCTTCTGCCTTCCAAGTGCTGGGATTAAAGGCATGCATGCCAGCTCCATTTTTATTTGTTTGTTTTTGAGCTAGGGGATGTAGTTCAGTGGTAGAGGGCATGCATGGCATGTGCAAGGTCTAGAGTTTAATTTCCAGGAACAAGCAGTGCAAACAAATAAAAATATTCTTTTGGCCCAGAATTAAGAAAGCCTCTTTAATATATACAAGACCAGTAAATTTTGGTCTTATCGCTATATGATCCTATCTGATTGAGATTTAACTATTAGCCTAATTTAGTAATTTTTTAATGTTTCAATTCAGAGATTATATTTCATATTTTTAATCTTACATCCTGAATTTTTATGTTTAATATTTGAGAATATAGTATTAAGTAAATTAACTCAAAGTATTCTTAAATAAATTTGAATTTTCATTATTTTTCATACTTAAAAATATTTCAAGATAAGAATTTTATTATTTAGTTTGCCATAGTATTTCAGAGAACTAAAGACTCTTGTTATTTTACAATATTCATTTTTACATAGTATGCTAGAAACTTACGAGCCTAAAGAGAGTGTGTGTATTTTGTGTGAGTGTCCAATCCCAGTTAATCTGTTGGCTTTTCTGGTTTGAACAAGATACTTCAACATTCTAAGTCCTGTCTCAAGATTCCTTAGGCAGTTTAGTTCACGAAAATAAATAACCTCAAAGGAATATTAACAATATTTGTACTTTGTTCTGACATACTATGCTTTTATTCATATTTTTAATTTACACATTCAGAGTATGCCATTTCTTTCTAAAGGTTAGCATAGAATGGGCAGTGTTTTAACTATAAGAAATTGATATTCTGCTGTTGTAGGACGCTCAGTTGTATGTCCCTTCTCTGTGTTCCATGAATAGAATCCTACACTTACACTTTAATGATATTTATCACATAATTTTAGTTATCTGTTATCTCAACCCTTTTCAAAGTCCTTAAGAATAGAAGCATTACCAGTATCAGTTCTGAATCCTTAATTTTTAAAAAAATGAACAAGTCATTTGAGGGACACGAGGACCAATCTTTGAATACCTTGTAGTCACTCTAAAAGACTTTAAACTGTAGGCTATTATAGAGAATCATAATCAGTTCTCTCTCTCTCCCTCTCTGTCTCTCTGTTGTAGGGAGAGGGGCTTTAAGGAATTGGCCTATGATTGAGCAGGCTGTCAGTATGAAATCTGTAGAGCAGATAATCATTAGGCTGGTAACTAAGGGGAGAGTTGACATTGCAGGACAAGCCTGATGGAGATGTGAGGCAGAATTCTCCCTTCCTTAGGGCACCTCAACTCTCTCTCTTACACATTATGGAGCATAATTCATTTCATTGATTTAAATGTGATTCTCATGTAAAAAAATGCCTTCCCAGTGAATTTTAGATTGGTGTTGGTTGGTATAGATTGGTCTGAGATCAACAGCATATAATTAAGTTGACACACAAAGTTAACCATGACTGGTTTCTTAGAATTCTCATTAATAAAATAAACTGAAAAATTGAAATTAGTATAAGGAATATTAATAAATTAAGATAAAAAGAAGTATACATGGTTACAAGTATCTTGGTATATTAGAACCTTGTATTTTAAGTGAAGAATGGAAAAAATATAATCATATGAACAAACATTATATAAGTTCTCAAAGAACAGTGGTCAAAAAGGAGTGAATTTTAAAAAGTATCTTTTTAAATTTAAAGTCTGTTACAGTGTGTGTCGGGGGGGGTGCATATGCCACAGTGCATGTGTGGTGGTCAGAGGACAACTTAGTCAGTTTTCTACTTCTACCATGTGGGTCCTAAGGATAGAATTCAGGTGGTCAGACTTTGTAGTAAGTGCTTTAACCTGTTGAGCCATCTTACCAGTCTAGCAATTTATTAATTTTGATTAAAATTTGAGAAAAGACGCATGCTATACAAGTATACACAGAATTGGTAAATAATCCTGATAAGGAAAATACTAAAGACCTTATCAAGAGGGAGGGAAAGGCAGGGTAAAAAAATTAAAGGGCCTTGAATATATATTGTAAATGTATTTAGTTCAGTGAGTATTTGAAAAGAAAAAGGACCTGAGAATCATTCAGAAAGGAATTACCAGGTGATTAAAAGCACATGTTTTTAATCCCATCACACCAAAAGACTAGCCTGATGTGCTTAGTGAGCTCCAGGCCAGCTAGGGCTATACAGTAAGACCTTGCTTATAAATAAAGAAATAAATAATAAATAGCAAAACTCAGAAAGGAATCTCCTCCTTTCTACTTATTTTGAAAAACTTTTTGCGTATTGATGCACTAGAGTGGTTGGTAACTCAAGCATAGGAGATAAAAACTTGAGACAAAGATTTTAAAAATAGAGACTCCAAATCTCCCAGAGATTGCTGAAGGGATTGAACTTCATGATTTTATGTTGGAAACAAATATGAGAAAGAATAACTTGATAATTTAAGAATAAGGATGTTAAGTTTGGCAGTGATATGAAATTTTCAGTATATGTTAGTGGAATGTGATAAGTGATGCTACAGTCTCACTAGATATTCCAAAGGGTAGAAGGTATACTATGGTACCCTAATGTGTGACTAAACAGCCAAAAACTGCAGAAGTTCAAAGTGGGAGGGCATTTAAGATTTCTGGGAAGGATTTAGGATGTCATATGTAAGTTTTTGTGGATAAAATTTGGAAAGCCTTTTTTTGGGGGGGGGTAGGGTTCTCCCTGTAGCCGCAGCTGGCCTGGAACTCACTATGTAGACCAGGCTGGCCTTGAACTCACAGAGATTCACCTGCCTCTGCCACTCCAGAGCTGGGATTAAAGGTGTGTGCTACCACACCTGGCTTTGAAAAGTTCACACACATGCACACACACACACACACACACACACACACACACACACACACACACAGTGGGCCTAACGGGGCAAGCAGAGAGCCTCAAAAGTTGGTAGTTTAGCTGAGTTTTAAATCTACTGCATTTTTTAAAACTTTATCAAGTTGGGACTGAGAGATGGTGCAGCATTGAATAGCACTTGCTGCTCTTGCAGAAGACTGGAATGTGGCTGTGAACACCCCTGTTAGGCAGTTTATAACCACCTGTAACTCCAGTTCCGTGGAATCCAATGGCCTCCACGACCACCCACACACATATGATATACACCTAAGTAGAAATAGATCTTTTAAAAAAAGTTCTACATCCCCTGCCTGTCACTGTTAGCCTTTAATCCCAGCACTGGGGAGGGAGAGGCGGGCAGGTCTGTGAGATCAAGGCTAGCCTGGTCTGCATAGGGAGTTCCAAGCCAACTAGGGTTACAGGGAGACCCTGCCTCAAAAAACAGACAAACAAACAAAAATCCTGATAAAATTTTTTAGAAAAAATTTTAAAGAACCTCCTTATTCCACAGAATATTCACAAAAGTATTATTGATAATTGTGAAATAGTTGAAGCAGTCACTTAAAATTAGAAACAAAGATAGCCGTTAACCATTAACCATGTGCATGAGAGAAAGAGAGAGAGAGAGAGAGAGAGACTCTAAAAAGGCCTCAGACTTAGTCCTGCTATTTAAATTAGAACCTGAGTGATCTAAATGGTACCTTACTCAGTTTTGTAATCAACCTTTTTCTCTTACTCCCCATGCTATTCTCTCATTTATTTATGGACCACATAGCTTTCAACTCAAAGGGAACAAGTGATAGTTTATTAAGAGCCAAATATGACTGATTGTGGCTTGGTTGCCCTAAATAATATGTTCTATTGTGAAAGCAGTACATGTTTTTTTGTTAGTCACATTACAAAAAGAAGTCATAAATCAATGCATTTACCAAATGGCTTTAGTGGAAGCATCAGTTAGCCAGGTTACAGCAACCAGGGAAAACTTTGCTGCAGTTTTGAAATACTGTCTGATGATATTCTTAGCTTTTGGGTTGGTGAAAGCTGTAGGTCTTCTAAGAATATATTCCAAAAGCTTTTACCTGATAGTCACAAGGATGTCAGGTTAGATACAGAGGTGGGCAGTGAATGGCTTTAAGTGGGCTAAAGATAGTCAAAGATGATTTGGCTACGAGTCTGCAACATTCCAACTTTCTACAATAAGGAAGTTCCTAAATGTGACTTTTCACTTTTCTAGAAAGTATAATTTGCATGTTTATGATCTTGGAAGTCCATAAAAGTATTAGGTACTTCTGGAGGGTTGATTCATGAACATGCGGAAACAGGCTTTCAGGCCACGGGAAGCCTGCTCATGTGAACTTGCAGCAATGGTGGTGTCAAGCTTTTGGTTTTTGAGACAGGATTTTGCTATGTAGCTCAAACTGGCTTCAAAGTCACAGTCCTCCTGCCCAACTTCCCAAAGATATTAGAGGCATACATTACCAAACTCCATTGAGCCTACATTTTTAAGAGTGCTAGGAGAGCAGGATTTTGAAGATCCTGAGCATCCTAATCCTACTTCTTTCCCTGACAGTTACTAATTGGGATTCTGCTGGAGATAAATCTGTAGATAACTCCTTGTCTTCTTTTAGCCCAAAAGATTCCTTCTTTATCATGTACCTTACTTATTCTTGGTTAGAATTATTATACTCTTTCACCACCTATATTTTCCATGTCATATTAGTTCATAATAGTGAGGGATGCCATGCTAAATGCATATTTCACAGCTTCCCAAACTCTCCCATGCCATGGTGTCATTCCGTCAAAGAAATACATAACAATTGCATTTATTAGGTAGTTAAGTTCTAACAGATTAATATTTATGTCCTAATAACTTACTAGTTATATGGAAAAAAAGTAATTGAACAATGAATACACTGTTTTCTCCATAATAACCATGATTTTTTGATAGCATATACCTGAGAATAATGTATAATTTCTAAAACATTGACATCAGACTGTCACCTTCATCTTCTGTTCCCTGTTAATTTTCACTTGATACTTTATCTTTATTATGGCAATTTTCATAAATTCAGATTCACAAAGGTACGATGTTATTAAAATAAATGCTATTAGATTTAGCACTGAAACTATAAAACAGTACATTTGGTGTCTGACAGGTGTTTCCCCAAAATTAAAAGCATCCTGTGACACCCTTGTTTATTCACTATGACTGTGTGGTACACCTTTGAGCTTTAGTTTGGGAACCAGTTGGTTCCTGTGTTTGGGAGAACAAATAGAATGTGGACCGTGAGGAATAAATATTCCTTGTTGTTTATTGTTATTGTTATTGTTGGTTATTGTTTGTTTTCAATTTTTTAGTTCAGAATAGTTGAGAGCCACTGACATTTTAACAAAGCACTTTAAAATTTGTTTGATTTATTTGATTTTTATTTTATGTGTATGAGGGTTTGTCTGCATGTTTACAGGTGCACTTGTGTCATGAATGCCGACAGAGTTTAGAAGAGGGCATTGTATCCCCAGGAACTGGTGTTACAAACAGCTATTAGCCACCATCTGGGTGCTGGGAATCAAAGCAGGTCCTTAAACCCTAAGCCATTTATCTCTCCAGCCCCCTTACTCTTTTATCTAAATTGTCAAATGACAATACCTAATGTTTCCTGAAAATAAAATGGCCTACTATAAAACATAGTAAGCATGCAGTAGTCCCAGTTATTAGTATTACTGTTATTATGTACTGCAGTTGATTCTTCATTCTTCACAAATATCATAATTTATTCCTCCTAACAACTGCTACCGCCCCCTTTTTATAGGTTAGCAAATTGAAATTGAAGCACAGAGGAAATAAATTATTCTAAATTGCATAGTTACTAGGTAGCAGAATTGATATATGAAACCATTCATCAGATTCCAGAGCAAGTAATCTTAACTCACTATCTTTATGTGTTCCAGATAGTTCACAGATTTATTTTGATTCCCAAAGGATATCTACCATTGTACAATGTGGCAGGAAAAATAAATTTGACTTGTTACATACATATTCATGTTGATTCAAATGTAGATATTGGTAAAACAGAATAACAAAGGAGAGGTGGCTTCAATTCATAGGTTTAGGTATAAATCTGTGTTTTCTGAACTCTGATTCCCTCATTAGTAAAGGAAGATAATTATTTTTGTTTATAGAGTTTCAAAAAATTAAACTGAACCTGTAATATATGGCTGGGCATATAGTAGATGGTTGGTGTTAAGGTTTAAACTCTCCCCTAAAGAAATTGTTTTAGCTTCCATTTTTCCAGAGGGAGGTTGAGAATAGGAGGTTATTGGAGTAGTGAACCCAGAGATGAGGCAGCGTAAAAGCCGAGACATACTTGTTGTTACTAAAAGATGTTCCATTTATCTAACATGAAAATATCAGGGGCACTGGAAAAGTACAATTTTATTGGGTCAGTGTTGGAGTCTACTCTTAGTTTTTGACTTTACTTAAGAGTTTTCTAAAGTAAAATAAAAATGGCTCTATTTACATCAACATTGCATTTTTCTGTTAAATAACATTTTTTAAAATCTACATGCTTTCTGTTGAGACCTGTTACATATCTGGGGAAAAGAGTGAGAGGGAAAAGAACAGTGACCATTTATTCATTGGGTGAATAACTTTTTTGTGGTTTTTGTTTTAGTTTTAGTTTTAGCTTCTATTTTTAAGACAAAGTCTTCCCATAGCCACAGCTGGCCTGAATCTCACAGAGATCCACCTGCCTCTGCCTGCAGAGTACTGAGATTAAAGGCATGTGTCCCCAAACCCATATGAGCAAATAACTTTTACTTTTGCTTGCATGGTGCCCTTTCTATTTGCACCCTTCACTTGCCATGAAAAAATGTTTGTTGAATGGCTCAGAGCCCATAGTTTTAATTTGGTATCTTTTGTTGCTGTTGTATGAATTCATATGTGTAAGAGGTAAGATTTCCCCAATAAACTAACATCTTTAAAAACTTACAAAAGGAAGGAGGCTTCTTTTGCCTAAACCACGATGAGAAAATAGAAACAGGAGAGAGGAATGTGGGCATAGGGGAAAGAACAGGGTGTTAAAATAAATGGTTATAATAAATAAAATATCATAATCTAGGAATGATGTATAAGGTTTGTGTTTAGAAGTACCTCCAAGGTGAACAGTAGCTGTGAACATTCCTGTGTCATTTGATGCAAAAGAATACTTTTGAACTCCTACAACCAACTCAGATATCCATATGATACCCATCTATAAGTAATCTGTGTTTTTCTGCATAAGTAGTCCCTAACTAGAACTACAGAAAGTGGAGCAATTGTTGTAGATATTTGGAAAATTTAGGAAGCAGTTGCTGGGGAGACTAAAGTTCTTAGATAGATAGATAGATAAATAGATAGATAGACGAAATAGAATTTATTTTTTTAAATCCGAACGTCGAAATTGCAAATAAAGCCTTTTTTTTACCATGGTGACAAATCTTATGGTTTATGCTTATTAGCCATAGCATTGAAAAGAAACACTTTTAGATATCTCCTCATGAGACTTTCTAGTACTATCCCACAAACAAATCATAAGATAGTTGATTGCTTGGATCTTTATGGCATGAAGTTGGGGAGGATGGATGAGCCTAGCAGCATATTATAGTGGCATTGGGGTGTGTTGACTTTCAGGTGCCTCCAAGGGTAAACAGTCATACCTAATTGGGGTTTAACTTAGCTAAATCTCTTGACTTACCTAGAAAATGGTTGTGATTGTTTGGGGAGGTCCAAAAGTATTTTCTAAATATTTTATTTATTTTGATTTTATATGTATGAGTATATTGCCTGCATGTGTATAAGTGCACCCATATCATCAAGTGCTGGAAGAGGTCAGAAGATGGCATTGGATCCCCTGGAACTGGAGTTATTGTTGTTAGCCACAATGTGGGTACTGAGATTTGAACCCAGATCCTCTACATGGGCAGCCAGTGGTCTTAACCTCTGAGCCATCTCTCCAGCCTCTCCCCGCCCCCCAAAAATAATTTTTTAAACTGGACATTGCCATCTTTCCATTCTGAATTTCTACTGGTTTTCTTTTTACATTTTAGCCATATCTTGTCTTTTTTATTTGTTTTTCCATCTTCCACTGCCTTTCTAGCAATGTTACTGGAGTAGGGAAATGCATTCTCCTTTTTATTCATTGTTCCTCAGTCACTTCATACATTACACTACAACTTCAATGTAAGTGATTCCAAAAGCCTTACATCTCACTTCCTTCAAAGTCAGCTGCACTGTCTTTGAAGATGTCCTGCTGCCACCTTGTAATTAATGTGTACATAATTGAATTCATTAGCCTTCCCTCAGACATCTGTTATCTCCCATATGCCCAGGCTTAGCTAAGTGACATTAATGAGTCTTCCATGCCAAGAACCTTGGTTTTCCAGAAGTGTAAACAAAATTTTAGCCAGAAGATGCCTCATCACAATGTTGTCTTTCATAGAAACAAAAAAAGGGAACAGATCTAAAATTCTATACATAATTTCATTAATATATGAATTATGGTTTATAATAATTAAAGCTAAAGTACATATGTATTTGTAGAAGAATGCATATGCAGATACCTTAACTCTAGGTAGTACAGTCATAGATTATTTCAATTTTTAATTTTATTCTTTTTATTTACTGTAATATTCTCTAAAGTTCTGCAGTGAAGATAAATAATTTTTGTAATTTGCACATACAGACAATTTGGCTTGTCTTTGTCACTCCCAGTTCTTGTTGTCCATATCTTGTTCACTCCAACTATTGCTACTTAGTCCCATTACTCATAATATCTGGGTAATTCTGTCATAACAACTCTCTTGCCTCCATTGCTCAGCTGCCAAAATTATGCTTAAAAATCCTAGCTGCTCTTCTTCCTTTGCTTAACCTTTCCAATTAAATAACTACACATTCAGTCACCAAAACTATCAAGAGGAAATATGAATGTTTTTTCTTGTTATTCAGACTTTCAGCCAACTGGAATTTAGCCAATTTGAATTAATAGATTCTAATAAGTCAATTTTTCCCTCCTGTGGTACTAGAGATTGAACTCAAGGCCTTTACACAAGCTAGGCAAGGGTGATGATTGAACTGCATCCCCAGTTCTTAGATCAGTTTTTACCAGCGCACAGATAGTTATGCCATATTTGGAGTGGATGGGGGACAGTAAGGGAAGGCAGGAAGAGAGAGGGAGAAATACACCTTTACACAGGCCTCTGCAAATCTTGGTTCATTTCTTCTGTACTGTATTACAGTGTCATTTCTACATCCTTGCTGGATGTTTGTTGTGTTTTCCTTTTTTTTCTTTTTCTTCCTCTATTCCATGGACAATTTCTTGAGTATTTAGTAAGAACAAACACCCAAATAATGAAGATGCATCCATTTCATGTCAGTTATTATTTTGAGAGATCTTATTAGTATTTATTGAAGCATGTCATGCTAGTAGTCCCAGAGTGTAATTATACTTGCAAATTTTTTTGCTTTCAGGGAGTTTGTAGTATATTCCAGATGGTTAAATAGGAAAGAGTACATTTTTGTTCTATGTTCACATTTATGATTAAGAATTTGATGTTACTACTTATGCTATCTTCAGTAATGCTTTAGTAAATTTAAACTTGAGAAAAATTTAAACATAATATGTAATTTTTAAATCTCTTTTACTATGATCAGCACTTAAGAATATTCCATAGATTCTTTGCCCCCATTAATTGTTTAATTGCTTCAATTTAAGCATCTTTCCCATGAGCTAATTGGGTCTTAAGTGGCAAGTCTTTTATGAATGGAGCCCTTAATTTATTCTTGTCAAGCATTCACTTGTGCTTGTTTTAGATTTAAAGTTAGGCGGTAAGCCTTTTTGAAAAATGTATGTGAAATTGAAGAAGAATTTTTCGAATTGTTGAAGGTTCTTTGACCTTTTCCACATTCTAATATGACCTTAAAATCAATGAAGCAAATGTGTTTTCAGTTTTAACAATAATAGAAGTGGTAGGTTTTCATTGATCCATTCATATTGCCTACTACCCTATCTGACCTTCCAGCTCCTCTAATTTGAAGTTAGCTTACTGAAGATTCTCCTTCTAGCCTGCGAACTCAGCACAGAACAAACATTGTAGGGGCTAAGATCCAGAGCTCATGACTTCCTAACTGATTGTGTTAGGGGTTTTTTTTTTTTTTTTAGCTTTGTTTTTATTCTTTCTAAGCATAGTTATGTGTATGCATGTTCATGTGTGTGGACATATGTACAGGTTCCCACAGAGGCTACAGGTGTTGGATCCCACTGGAGCTGAAGTTAACACCTAACATGGTTGCTTGGTACAGAACTCAGGTTCTCTCGAGCAGTATATGCTCCTAACCACTGAGCCATCTCTTAGTTCCATTCCTATCCCTACGCTCTTACGTTGTTTTTCAGTGATTCAGCTTAACCAATGTGTGTGTGTGTGTGTGTGTTTGTGTGTGTGTGTCTGTAGCAAATTTTATATAATTCAGTTTGTTTAACATACAAAAAAATGTCATGTTCAAGATTTTACCATTAATTAAATATTAGGATTATGTTTGGGAGCATTGAAAATACTATGAGAAAATTTAATTCTTTTTTTGTGTGTTTTTAAAGAATTTTGTGGGACTGGGGAGTAGGTAAGAGCACTAGCACTAGCTACTCTTGCAGAGGACTCAAGTTTAATTCCCAGCACCGACATGGTGGCTAGCAACAGTCCGTAACTCAGTTCTAGAGTATCCAGCGTCTTCTTCTGTCTTCCATGGGTCCTGCACAGCACAGGTGTGCACAGCATAGGTGCACTTATACAAATGCAGGCAATACACTCATACACATAAAAATAAAAATAATAAATAAAATAAAAATTAAAAAGGATTTTGTATATTTGCTTGTTTTGCATATGTAAAATTTTGATTTTATTCAAAGAGAAGCCAAGATGGGATTAATTTTTGAAAGATGCATTCATTTATTCTAGGATCCTGATGAAATAAATATTTTTGTATTACATCTAAAGTATGCCATTTGGAAAAAAAGAATGAGATTTTATGTGTATATAATTTCAGTTATTGATGCATATGACCATTCTAAGCTAATCTATTAAGAGGTAAGTATATGTGATAGAATTTAGAGGGAGAATATTTCTCTGGGTTGGTAGGAAGATATGATTGTCTGATACTTGAAAAGAAGTGCTAGTTTTAATGAGTGATACCATCTTTCTTCTGGTTAGCTAAATTAGATTTTTTTTTTGCTTTGGATAACCCTAGTTTTTATCTCTTCTACCCACTCCATGTAAATTATGAAGTGGAATCTGGGAGTGATGGTGCATGTTTTTAATCCCAACACTCTCAAGTCCAAGGCAAGTGGATCTCTGTGAGATTGAGGTTAGTCTGGTCTACACAGTGAGTTCTAACCCTCCCTTTTTTCTTCCCTCCTCCTCCCCCCTCCCTGCTTTCTATTTTTTTTTTTCAGTGATGGGAATCAAACCCATGGCAAACACTCAAACATTGAGCTACATCCCCAATCAGTTTGACCTTTTAATGTATATTGATTCTCATTTGCTCATTTCATAGACAGTCGGTATACAGAATTTGACCTTAAAAGAATTCCCTTCTGTGACAAACAATGTCAAAAATAATGTTAAAAGCCACTGATCCTCCTATATAATAGTCCGGTTTCAGTACTTCTGATGTTTTGGATGATAATTATTTTTTGTGGTAGCTGTCCTGTGCACTGTACATCGCTCAGCAACATCTCTGGCTTCAACCCACCAGGCATTAGTAGTACTTTCCATGTTGAGGTATTATACATATGTCTCCAGACATTATCAAGTGCTTTCTATACAGCCCCTAGTTAAGAATTAATATTTATATATATTTATGCTTTTGGTTCAATGATAAAGACAGAGTCTTAGCAAGTGAAATTGTACATTTTAATTATTTTAATAGTTCTAGAAACACTATGTTAATTTGCATTCCAAACTATGGTACTAGGACACTTTTAAATTTCTCTAGTCATTTACACATGATGGGTTTTGTGAGTCTCTATTTTTTTGCCAGTCTGATAGATGATAGAAATTACCTTATTATATAGTCAGATGTATATTGCTGTGACAAAATATATGAAGAAAACAACTTAAGAAAGGAAAGAGCTATTTTGGTTCACTGTTTTGGAGGTAAGGAGGTCATGAAGTGAAGAGGAGCTCACCTTATGGAGCCCAGGAAGCAGAATGCCTTTCTTAGTAGGCCTGCTCCTTCTTTACCTTTTATTCCATTTAGTCCCCAGCTTATTGGGTAGTGCCACTCATATTCAGAGTGGCTTCTTTTCCCTTTAATTAACTATCTCTTGAAATACCCTCCCGGACACATACAGAAAAGTGCTTCACTAATCTCCTTGGGGCTTCTTAGTTCAGTCAAGTTGACAATCTAGAGTAATCATCACATTTCCTTTTATCTTAATTTAATTCAAAGTTATTAGGTTGGATATAGTTTTTCTATTTGCATATAATCTTGTATATTGCCTGTTTTGTTCCTTTTCTATGATGAGGGAATGGATATTAATTTGTTTTCTATCAGATGATGAGTGTTTCTCACTGGAAATTTTTATTTTTATATGATCATAATTACACTTTATGGTTTCTAGGGTGTCTTTTGTCCTTTATTTATTTAGCTTTTTGTTGTTGGCGGTTTTTTGTTTTATTTTTTATTTGGTTTTGGTTTGGGGTTCTTCTTTTCAATATTTTATTTTATTTTTATTTTCTATGTGTATGAATGTATTGTCTGCATGTATGTAACTGTACCCCTGTCATACAGTGCCCGTGGATGTCAGAAGAAGGCATCTCCTAGAACTGGAGTTATGAATGGTTGTTGACCACCATGTGGGTACCGGGAATCGAATCTAGGTCCTCTGTAAGAGCATTCTGTGCTTTTAACTGCTGAATCATCTCTCCAGGCCCCTGATTTGGGGTTTTTTGAGACAGGGTTTCCCTGAAGTCCCAACTGATCTGGAACTCATTATGGAGACTAGGCCAGCCTCTTATCTCACAGAGAACCATCTGCCTCTGCCTCTTGAGTGCTGGGATTAAGGATTAAACCTTTTGCACTTAACTTTCCTAGTAGATTGAATTTATTGAAATGTCATGTAAAATAATAGATTTTTCAGTTCAATTGGGTGTAGAACATTGGTGTATCTCCAAGGAAAAGAAGATTGTGAGTTCATGTTCTTCTGTGTGATCATGTGAGCACATGTACACATATTCATGTGTGTTCAGTGGGCACAGAAGAGTATAGGTCTAAACATTGAACTGTTTGTCCACCTTTACCAGGTATGCCCACTTTTTTTTTAAAACCAGGTGTTAGGGTGGTGAGAAGCCAAAGACAGCTAGCAGAGAATAGTTTTTTAGAGTGATTTGAAAGCTCAAAGAAGTAATTGACTTTACATTGGTAGAATGTGATCCATGATATCAAAATTAATTTTATTAAAATACTAAGATGATATTTACCTTTTCTGGTGTGTATATGTTATATTGATGGTGCAGAAGTAATGGATCATGAAAATGGTGCTTTATCACAGATCCAAAACAGTAGGACCTACCTGTATTCTTTATTGCCTTCTTTACTGTATATTTGGAATAACAAAAAAGAGGAATTTAAAACATTAATAATTCTATTTTTTTCAGTTTCAACTTACAATATAATAGGTATTGGTAACCCTATAAATTAAACTTTGGGAGTTTCTCAACAATTTTTAAAAATGTAAAAGATTCTTAACACAGAAAATGAGAACCACTGAACTATGGGAAAGAAAGGGCTGGCTTTTTCTATTCTTTAAAATATTTCATTTCATTTTATGTGCACATATGTGTATGGGTATGGGTATGTGTGTGCCAAAGCATTCATGTGGAACTCAGATGACAATGGCAGGAATCATTCTCTCCTTCCACCACTAGGTCTCAGGAATCAAACTCAATTTCTCAGGCTTGGTGGCAGGTGCCTTTACCTACTGAGCCATCTAGCTGGTCCTTTTTTTCTGTTCTTGATTGGTAAATCAAGTAGTTTTTTTATAATTAGAGAAAATAAGCCTTTGTTTTTAGAAAAAAAAGACAAGTTACATTTATGCATTTCTCTTTAGTAAAAAAAATAAGATTAAAAAATGTTATCTATCTCTAGTTCATATTTGATCTCAGTTCTCACCCATTTACTTGATCAGATGCTTGTGGGTATGTTGTTGGATAATGTTAGGTTCTTTTTTTTAAGAGAAGTTACTGATAAACAAGGAACACAGAGAGAGAGAGACAGAGAAAGAGAGAGAGAGAGAGAATTTAATACTCTGCATATCAATATAGGAGATATTGTTTAATTTATTTTCCAGGAAGTAAAAGTGTCTTGACACCTCTAACATTTTGAGCTGTTGGAGTGGATGCATAAATTGACAGTAAGGAAAAGAGGAGGAAAAGCATGTATAGAGTAGGGTGGGGGTCAGTGAATGTTTGTTATAAATGACAAGATGATAAAGATTTAGACATTGCCGACCAGTATCTATCAGCCCAGCTGGTGTCAAGCAAAAGTAGCCATAGACAGTCAAAAGTAAAAAAAAAGGACATGAGTATATATCAATAAACTTGGTTTATGGACATTAAAACTGAGCTTCATGTAATTTTTGTCATGATTTGATATAGGATTTTATATATGGCTCAGTGGTAGAGCACTTGCCCAATGTGTATGAGTCTCTGGTGGGTCCCTACCACAGAAGGGGAACTAATAGATTGTTTTTTTTTCAGCACTTGGTAGAGTGCTCAAATACTGAGTTCTTAGATATCTGAGGATTAAGACTGTGTTACAGTGACTAGAGAGAAGGCTGAGAGGTTAAGAACACTGGCTGCTCTTCCAGGGTACCTGGGTTTGGTTCCCAGCACCCACATGACACTAACAACCATCTGTAACTCTAGTTCCAGGGGATCCAACACCCCACTATGACCTCCAGGTTTGCATACACGTGCACTTACATACACACAGGCAAAACACTAATACACTAGATAGGGACTGGAGAGATGGCTCAGCAGTTAAGATCACTGACTG
Organism: Eospalax fontanierii; assembly: GCA_035773235.1. Taxonomy (NCBI): domain Eukaryota; kingdom Metazoa; phylum Chordata; class Mammalia; order Rodentia; family Spalacidae; genus Eospalax; species Eospalax fontanierii. Next base: position 38,633,125 of record CM069529.1, on the reverse strand, counting down.
CTCTCACAAAGGATCTGGGTTCAGGTCCCAGCATCCACATGACAGCTAACAACTGTCCTTAACTCCAGTTCAGAGGATCTGAGCCCCTTTTCTGGTTCCATGGGCATTGCATACACAAATGCACTTACATGTAGACAAAACACATAATAAATTTTTTAATATATAAACATATTTTAAAGTCTGTTAAAATGAAGTATGCTAAGTAAAATATTTTATAATTTGTTTAAAAAATACCTCACTAATGTTTACCACCTATTATTTTGAAGTCACAAAACAGGTCTCTGTTTATCATTATTCCTCCCACTCCCAAGGGACTGTCAACGTCACTATGTAGAACATGATAGTTAAGTGTGACCATATGTTAGCATACCTTGTGGCACAACTGGAACTTCTCATTTTAAAAAATGGAGCTCATTATTAAAGCCTCTAAGCACATATGGCAATCACTCTTCTATGTGAAAGGTAATTTATAATCTAGATATATAATAAAATGAAGCAGAAATACCTAGAGATAAATAATTTTATGATTAACTTTAGTGAGTTGACTTGGATATTCTTAAGAGGCACAGTGAGATCCTTCTTTGTAAGTAAAACTGGCTTTGTCAATTAAAAATGTAGTAGAGTAGGTCAATCCTGCATAAAGAAAAAAATTAGTAATATAAGCACTCATCTGATAAAAGTATATGCTGATTTAACTGTTAGCTGAAGTAATTTAATCTTGGCTTTGTTTTAGCATTTAGTAAAATTATTTCTAACAAATATAAAACCTGTACTGAGAATTGAGATACTTGTACATCCTGTGATAATGTTTTGGAAAATTAGAATTGCTTGATTTGGGTAGTTCTCAGCAGCTGCTTTTTCATTTAGTAGAGCTGTTCTTTAGGAAAAAGCTAAACCCTTGTAATTTAGTTTTTAGGTTTACTTTGCAACTATTTGAATGTGGACTCTTAATTAACTTTTCAATGTTTTTAGGCAAAATAGCTGTTATATTTTTTCAAATAAGTTCAGATGAGATACTGGCCAAATTAAACATTGACTATTCTAAAGGACAAATTTGTATAGTACTTAATACAAATTATCTTAATTTGGAAAATGAAATAAAAATTATTCCCCCAAATAACTGCTATTGTGACACCACTTATCATAGATTATTATGATGGCCTGCTTTAAAGTTCATGTAAGTGGAATCATGCAGTACTAGGTTTTTGTATCTGGGCACTTGTACTCATCTATATTTAAATATATTTTATTGAATTTTTGTGGATTTCATACAATACATCTCAGTCATATTTGGTCCTCCCTAATCTGCACACTCATAGGACTTCTTGCATTTAATCAAATATGTTTTCTCTTAATGCTATAAGAAGAGGAGAGTGGGGAAAGAGGAGGGAAAGAATGGGAAGGAAAGGAAAGATGATGTTGTAGAATGATGCTTCAGAAATGGTCTTTCTCTAATTTATAGAGACTCATTTAGCAGTTTTACTAACCTACTTAGTTTTCCTTCCTTAACTATCTACATGGGTGTTTATAGTTTAGTAAGGAAGACTGCATTTACAGCCAGTAAAATACAGTCATAAAACAAATACATAAATTTAAAATGTGGTAAATATTAAGTGGTAGCCACAGCAAAGAATGGAGGCCCTGTATGAGGAAGAAAGACCAGGGTGGACCAGTGTGGCTAAATGTAAAAATGCTTTGAGGAAGTCAATTTGGACTGAGTTTGGGGATTTTATAGTAAGACAAAAACCACATAGAAGAGAACTAAGTAGTAATAGGATAGCAGGTGGTATGTGTGTACATTTGTGATTTATTTTTTTACATGGATTTGTTTGAATCTGTGAGGTGTGAAAGTGGAAAAGATTTCAAGGGAAATACCTGCCTACATTTTGGGTAACATCAACTACATGGGTATGATGGTCCTTTTTCGGGGGTAGTGGAGAGAGAAAGTTTGTGGGAAAAGAAGACTGCAAGAACTTAATACAAACTAAGTTTGGAACTTTTAATAAAAAAGCAAGGGAGTGGCAAGACAGCACCATGAGTAAAGGCACTTGGCTCCCAACGTGACAACTTGAGTCTCTCCAAGGGACCCACATAGTGGAAGGAAAGAACCAACTCTCATAAGTTGTTCTGATCTCCACATTGTGGACTATGGTATGTGTGCACACACACACACACAATACACATAAAATGAATAAATGTTTTAAAAACTTTTATAGGCAGAAGAAGTGTAGATATGGAGCTCAAAATAGAATGTAAAAATAGTAGGAACAGTCTTTTGAGAATAATTAATCTCCAGGATAAATTTGTTTATACCATATCCAGAATTAATACTGAAATTTACTACTTAGTAGTTGATATGCAGACTGTTAAATTTATAATTTTGACAGTAAGTTTATAATCTGTCTCTTTTTTTAAGATGTGAGAAATAAAATTTAAGATACAAAAAATTCCCTGGATTACTTTCTCAGTGTAATATAAAGATAAAATTTATCTTTAGATTTTATAATTTGAACCAGTCATGGTGGTATATGCCTTTAATCTCAGCATCTGGGAGGCAGAGACAGGTGAATTTCTGTCAGATGGAGGCCAGCCTGTGCTATATAGTGAGTTCTGGGCCAGCTGAGGGTACTGGGAGACCCTGTCTCAGAAAAATAAATAATAAATAAAATTTAAAATATGAACATCAGTATCTCCCTCAAAGCAGAATAAGAAATAAAAATAAAATATGAATGTGTGAATATGTCTCCTGAAAGATGAAGATATTATGAATAATTGAAGTTACAAAAAGAAATCATATAAAAAATAGAGGAGAGGCTGTAAGAGAAGGTTGAGTATATAAGAGTGCTTAAGATTGAGGATCTGAGTTCAACTTCCCAGCACCAATGGAAAGGAAAAAAAAACCAGGCATGGCTGCCAGTACCTGTAACCTAGCACTTGGGGACAGAGACAGGCAAATCCTGAGAGCTCACTGGCTAGCCTAGAGCTAACTAAAGCAAAAGCTAGCTAGCAAAAGTTGAACTGATTCAATAAGATACTCTGTTGCTCAAGGCAGTAAGGAAGAGAGTGATAGAGGAAGACACCTGATGTCCTGCTCACCACCCCCATGTGTTCACACCTGCACATGCATGTGCAAATGAGCACACACACACACACACCCCTAAGGGAATACGTGGTGACTTCCCTCATTTATTAGAAAGGTGGATGCCAAATAGAAAGGTTAAACTAAGTCTTTATTGATCAAATACTTTCACAGAGTTCACCATGTGCCACACATTGTTTTAAGTCATTTAAAAATATTAAGCGTTTCCTCTCCTAAAAATTCTTGCTAAGTACAAGAATTGTCCAAGGTTAAGGTCAGAAAGTGTGTGGTGGGTTGGACTCTAAAATCCATACTTTAAAACATATTCCTATACTCTCTCAGTTTTAAGAAGGAAATTTGGGTGCTTGTGAGCAGATGTCAGTAGCTGAGATTCTGTCTCATAATCAGTGAGATTATGTCACTGTTGTGAAGTTTTTTTGAAACAGTATGCCAGAATTTACTAATGAGTTCTATTGTTGATGGATATTGTTCCCATTTTTGCTATTATAAACATCTTCATGTATCTTATTGAATATATGCCAGAGACTTTAGGAGAAGAGCTCTTTATTTATTACTGGCTCATTGGTAGAAGTCATACCATTTGCTGAGCATTCCTAGACCTATTTTTCAGCCAAATTCCCCTTGGAGCTTTTTCTTTGGTCTTAGAAAAACAGTTTATATATGTTCGAACATAATACAATTGTATTTTTCTAAAAACATCCCTGAATTTACAGACACTTGAAAAATTGTATGAAGTTAATACTTTTTTGGACATAGATGGAAGATTTTCATAACTGTATTTTGTAATTGTAAGAATTAAATCTGCCTTTAAAAGAAATAAAAGATTAACCAGGAAAAATAAGTAATTGTTACTATTATTTTATAAAAATTGAAAAGTGTTCTCTAGGGGGGGGAAGTCTTATATGCATGTATTTCAGTGTGGTTCTATGCTTTAAACAATCAGATCTCCTACAATTTGAGTCTGCTTAATCACTTTCCAATGTCTTCAGTTATTTTTACTTTTTGATCCTAGTTTGTAACAGTTGTCTGTAGGCAAATTAGTTCAGTACAAGAAAATCCATCATTACTGGAACCAGAGCTCAACTAACTTTAAGTATAAAAGTATGTAAGCTTTTTCAATAAAAAGTTGAAAGTAAATGTTCATAATAACTTTAATGCATAGGAGGAATATTGCATAAATTAAAGAATGAAATAATTGAAAATATAAAAAATCAATTTATAGGTAATGAGAAGGATAAATACATAAGTGCAGCAAAAACAACATTTTTAAAGACATTTAATGGGTTTTTCAGATGTTTAACAGAATGTAGTTATGCATTACTTTAGCAGCAAGCTGTCTCAAATAACATCACCTGAAAGGTCTTTGCCTGTGAATTCAAATCTTTATCCATTGTATTTTGGAATTTTTTTCATTTGACTTTAAAATTTGCATTTCTTTTATTTCTAATCTTTTATTATTTCTTGAAGAACAAAATGACACTGTAACCTCCAATTTGCTTTTTTTTTCTCACTTGTTTTAGTTGTTTGTGTAATTGATCTTAAATGAGGTGAGCCTGAAGAGACTAAAGCCATCTCTGGATATCGTTACTCCATTTCCCCAGAAACTGCCCTCTGGAGCACTAGATTTGACCATATCTGCTTTGAGGACTCATTATGAACAAAGAAGTCTCCCAGGTAGGAATTATATCCTTATTTTTAATGAACTTTGTCTTTATAAAACTGAGGTAAAATTATTACCTTTAGAGTATTGTTTTTTTGGAAGTATGTGTTGTGTTTGGGAAACTTCAAAGTGATTAGAAAATAAGAGCTAATATTCCCATGTGGAAGTGTTCAAAAAGTTGTAGGTAATACCTTATGATCAATTTTAATGTAATTTGAAACTACTGTAGATCTTATATTTTATAGTGATACTCTTCAGTCCTTCATTGCATCAAAAATGGCAGCAGAATACTATGCAAAACTGTCTATCCCTAGATTTGGCTCATATATTTCTAACATAGATCCAATCATATACCTAGTATACATTTGAACATTTGTATGTTATTGCTATTTTCTTAGAGTTTGTGAATTGACTAGTAATAGAACTGATACTAACCATGAACATGGTGATAGCAATAGCATTCTATAGGTAGAAGAATAACATGCAGCAAGCAAGCATCTCAGAAGAGATGGAGAACTATCAGAAACTATAAATCACTGAGGGAAAGAATCCCAAGCAGATGGCTTTAAATTAATAATTTCTAATTGAATTATAACATAATTCAGTGAAAAAAAACACTAATTTTAAGCATATAGCTTTTGAGTCATCTCACATAGATACCATCTGTGTAAATACTACCAAGCTTAAGAAGCAGAATAGCAACAATACCCAGAAATCCCCTTCAACAACTTTAAAGACAAGATGGCCATTATGTGGAGAGGGATAGCTTTCAACTTGGACGGTGGGTTTAGCAATCAAAAAGCAATTAAATTTTGTTGCTAAAAAAGCAACATGTTTAGAATAAACAAGCTTGGGGTAAAGGTAAGACTATTGATTGAATAAAGAAATATAAAGATCTAGTGTCAAGCACTGTAGTTAACTGTAGTATATTGTACTTAGAACTTGCCGCATGAGTAGATGATAAGTGCTCGGTACAGTGGGAAGAATGTTTATGTGAGATTCTTAATATTAATTTGCTTTATTATTATAACTCAGTTTTCTTTATATTTGTGCCTAATGACATCATATTGACTGACTTAAATGTGCTCAGTACAATTTATTTAAATATACACAAGAATTGTTGGTGGAAATTTAAGGTGACCACCTTAGATTTGACATTTCCTCAAAAAATTCCATATGACATAGCAATTCTATTCCCAGTTTTATATTCAAGAGAATTAAAACTTATGTACACTAAAGCTTATGTATAAGTGTATAACAAATTGAAAATACTCCTAAATTGGAAATGACCATTCACCAACTGATAAATGGACAAAGTATAGTATTGCCAAACAATGACATTTCATCCAGCCACGAAAGTGAAGCAACTAGCCTAAAGCCCTCATCCTTTGTTGCCATGTGAGAAAGATTTCAGTAATATACATAAACAGCCAAATTAAAGACTTCTTGTAGAGAACCCAGGGTGTTTGAGAAACATTTCTTTATAGAAATTACCCAGTTTAATCAGTTGTGGAACTTTACGTCTCAGTGTCTCCATCATCGTTTTATGTTTTCCTGTGCTTCTTCCCTGCTGAGCTCTTTGAAGTACATTTGTAGTTGTTTATTGAATTGATATTGATTTTTCAAATTATGCAGTTCTGTTCTCCATCGAGAGATGAAGGACATATTTCTTATGTAGAAATTCTTAACTAAATTCAAAAGTACTGCCCTACATCTTGAACCTTCACCTGTTTGGTTTGTTCCAGTATGTTTGAACAGGAATAGATGTGGTTTTGTTTCTAGTTCCTAAAATTTTCTTCAGGGGTTGCATAAGATTTGGAAATATTTAGTCACTGTTTAAATCAGTAGAATACTTTTATTTCAAAACTTTCTTAAAAGGTAATATGCAAATTTGTTAATTTACTTACATAACCAAATATAAAGCCATTTCACATAATTACAACAGCTCTCATAACTTGTCCTTTTTGAAATTTTTCATGGCACTATATGTTTATTGTGTTTGGAAACAGAAAGTAGTTAATATAAGAATTATGCCATCAACAGATTATTGATTATGGCTCTTTGAGTACTGGATCTTATTTTTGAAGGTAGTCTGTTTGTTGCTGAATTGTCTGCTGTCTTCCTCCATTTCCAAATTTCACAAAAATTCATTAGATGTTTAACACTAGCTAGGGAAGCACAATATAAGAACTTTGTTTTAGATTTAGATTTATTTACTATATGATATTATCCAGTCTGTGAAATTAGACTATTTTGATTTTAGAACTAAAACATCACTTTGTATCTCTATAGTTCTGTGAAATATTGCAGTTATTTCTTCAAAAAAAGTAGATCTTGCTCACAGGTGAGGCCCACAGCACCATAGCTCCAAGTTGACTAGAAGGAACCACAACTACACCTCATAGGAGCATACCACATCTCTGCCTCACGGGAGTGGACCACAGCTCCAGCTTACAGGAGGGGACCACAGCTCCAGCTGGCAGAAGAGGACCATAGCTCCTGCTCACAGGAAGGGACTACAGCTCCAAATTCACTGTGGTCCCCTTCCATGAACCTGACGTTCTCCTCCTGTAAACCTGGAGCTGAGGTTGCCTCCTGTGATCTAGAATTGTAGTTCCCTCTGGTAAATCTGTGGTCCCCTCCAGTGAGCTGGCATTGTGGTCCCCTCCTGTGAGGCTGGAGTTGTGGTCCCCTCTTGGGAGCTAGAGCAGTGTCCACCATGCCCCCCCCGCCAGACACACACACCATGAGCAGAAGCTGTGGTCCCACCCTGGGAGCTAGAGCAGTTGTCCTCTTTTGTGAGCTAGAGTTGTAGTCTCCTATGATGAACCTGGCCCAAGCTGTTGTTCTCTTACATAAGCCTGAAGCTTTGAACCTATACTGTGAGCCACTGTTCCACATTGCTCTGGCAGTCGGCTGATGGTAGAGCAGAGTGGAGGATGAAAGACTTTCTGATGTTGGGCAGCAGTTTCAGTCTACTCTGAGTGACTGCATTCTTCACAGCCTCCTCCCTTGAGGTCCCAGGTTGTACATGCAGAGGCTTTGTCTCTTATGGTGGAGACTGGAAAGGCTTCTGTTATTTGAAGATTCTGGTCCTGGAATGGACCACCCACTTCCCCTGAGGCCCGGCTGTGGTCCTCACTTCACATGTGGTTCTGAGTATCCAGGCTTTGATACTGAACCTCTCCCATTACCAGGCATCAAGAGGTTCCATTACTTTTCTATTACTCTTCTACAAACCCAGTATGCCTTCACCTATGCTCTTGAGGTGAACTTCTAGAGGTAAAAATCACAGTTTAGGAAGTTTAAAAAAAAGTACTGTAATAACCAAATTGATATAATCCTCAAACTAAAAATGTGTAATTAAGTCTTAAAATATAAATTCTAAGTTCTATATGTCTACTATAGTTTTTGAATATTGTTTACTGACAAAACTGTACTACCAAGCTTCATCAATAATGTGACACTTGTCTCTGTTTCTATAATGTGAGTTTTCCATTCACTCCCTTTCCAAATTCTCCAAACTATACAGAATCTTTCAGTGTAATCATGTTACTTCTTAAAGATAATAATGCTAATAAAATATTTTAATACAAAAAATTAAATTAAACTAAAAAAGAGATCTTTACCTTCTCAAAACTAGAGTAGAGATACTGTCCAATTTCCAGAACAAGAAGTTAACTTTTATTTTTTGTTTGTTTTCTGTTGAATGTAGGTAGGAAAAGGATTACAAGACAGCTCATGTTTTACAATTAGAGTGAAGAATTTTAAAGCTTTATAAAAAGTTCTTAAAATTATCTAACTGGGGCTACAAAGATGGCTCAGTGGTTACTGGCATTTGCTGTTCTTGAAAAAGACCCAGGTTTGGTTCCCTGAAACACACCGGGATGCTACCAGCTATCCATAAGTCAAGGTCCAGGGGATCTGACACCCTTTTGTGGCCTCTACAGGCATTGCATGACACAGGTACACATACATACATTCAGTTAAAACACTCATACACATCACAACATCTTTTTTAGAGCTAAGCATAAAACTTAAATATACTTTAAAAGTTTTTTTTTTTTTTTCCTTTTTGAGACAGGATCTCCCTATAGCCCTAGCTGACCTTGAACTCACAGAGATCTGCTTGCCTCTACCTCCCAAGTGCTGGGATTAAAAGTGTGCACCACTATGCCCAGCGTACTTTGAAAGTTTTTTAAAGATTTGTTAAAATAGTTTAGTATTTTTGAATCATCATCTGTTTAATATGATATTCTATCTTTTATGATACTGTTATTAGATAATGTAGTAAATTCTAATAACTGATCTTTGAATTCACAATCTAGAAGGGGAGACAAAGGAATTATAACATATAGTATATTGTCATGAGAAATATCATATAGGAATACTTTTGAGAATGAGAATTCTAGATGAATATAACAACTTCCCCATCAGTAATAAAAATAGGCAGTTAAGAAAGTAAAAAATGGCACTTGAGCTTGAAATATAAGTTAGGAAACTTCTGGATTTGTGTAAATATTAAAGTTGTATATTTCATCTTCTTTATTTCCTTTTTATTTCTACTTTTGTAGAAAGTTTAGAGTTGATACTTGGTGATTGTGAATTTATTTTATAATCCAATTTTAATAGATTGTTTACATTTGCTCATGTATGAAAGTGAAGTGGCATCTTTGCTTCTATAATGCTTAGACAACTTTATTTCTGATTCTGTGACTCTCCATAGGAGGGGTGTCTGCTTTATTACAGTAATATCTCTCTTAGCTGATAATTTTTTTTAAAAATTTTTATTGAAGGTTTGTGAATATATTTCATTTAATACATCTTAATCATCTTTAGACTCCCCGACCAGATTTCATGCATTCTGTCATATATGTTAAGGCCTATTGAGCCAAGTTTGTGTACCTTGATTTGGGTTCATTCACTGGCACCTGGTCAATCAATAAACATAGAGGGAGAAGACCAACTCTCCCTCACTCAGTAGTGATCAGTTGCCAGTAGTTCCTCAACTAAGTTTGGGACTTCTTACCCATTCCCTCACTTCTTTTCTGGGTTTTTGTCTGAGTTGAGTTTACATGGGTCTTGTTCATATTGTCACCATTAGTCTAAGTTCATCTGAGCAATTTCCCAGCTGCCTGGAAAACCCTTTCCTTGTGGTCATCCACTATCCCTGGCTCTTATAGTTTTCCCACCTCTTCTTCCACAATGGTCTCTGAGACCTGGGTGACACAGGTTTTATATAGGAATCCTATCCAGGGACATTTCACTCTACAATCTCTTGTCTCTACATTTTGGCCAGTTATTACTTTCTGTATTAATTACCCTCTGTTGCATGAAGAAGCTTTGCTAGTGACAGCTAAGAGATGCATTAATATTCTCTCTGCCCCCTTTTCTACTGTGTTCCCTGAGCCTTAGATGTATACTTTTCATGTAGATGTGTCATTTAGGACTGGACATCTCACAGATGCATTTTTTTCTGTGTTTGAACATTTCTAGAATTCTCTAATAGTCTTCATCTGTTGCAAAAAGAAGCTTTGATGGGTACTGAGAGGTACACTTGTCTGAGAATATAAGGATACATATTTAACATACAGTAAGAAATTATATGTGTTTAGGGATGTGACATAGGTTTTTCTATAGGCTCTATGACCTCGGGCCCAGCCATGTGTACTTGCCTATGTTTACAGTGCCACATGAGTTCCCTCCCACTGAGTAAGCTTTAAGTCCAATTACATAGTAGTTGGTTACCCCAAGATAAAAGTGCCACTACTGCACTAATAGTGATAGTTTGCTTTGCAGATCATTGTTATGGTTACTAGGCTTCACAGCTGGATAGGACAATTCATTGCTTTTCTTCTTGGCCACTTATATAGTATCTGCTGATACCATGAGAAGGAGCATTCAGGGAAGAGACTTCCAGGTAACTTCCAGCTTGATTGCTCCAAGTCCTGTGTCTGAATTGTGTCCTGCCTTCAGGAATACGGTCTTACCTTCAAGTTCTAGGAGACAATCAAGGTCTGTGGCAGTAGCCTTCCCCTTCCCATATTTGTTTAGAAAGGTCATAAGAAAGATTTATTTTTTTATTTGTTTTATGTGTATGTTTTGCCTGTATGTGTGTAAGTACACCTGTGTCATACAATACCATGGAGGTCAGAAGAGGGCTTTGAATCCCTTAGAACTGGAGTTATAGATGGTTGTTAGCTGCCACATGGTTGCTGAGATTCCAACCTGGGTCTTTTGCAAAAACAGCCAGTGCCTTTAACTATTGAGCTATCTCTCCAGGCCCGTAAGAGAGATTTCTTATTTTTTACCTTTTCTATTTAGGTGTGAAGTTTTTCAACATGAGTGGCCTCGGGGACAGTTCATCCGACCCTACAAACCCAGACTCACATAAGAGAAAAGGATCACCATGTGACACACTGGCATCAAGGTAAGAACACACTTCTGTGGCTTTTTTGTCATTTTCATGGCCAATTTGGAGCTTTTGTTTCATCTACCTCAAGTCAAATGACACTTTGAGTCCTGTGTGCTCACCACATTCTCTTCTTTACCTCAGGGTCTTTGTATGTGCTTCTCCCTCCATCCAGCTTGCTTCTTTATTTTTATAATTAATAGTTAAGTTTCTTTCAGATGTTATCTTAGTCATTATCTCCTTAAAGGGAGCCTTCTCTCCCTTGACTGTTAAGTCAAATCTCCCTTATTCATGTATCTGTTCCACACATTTTTCATGGCTCTGGTCCATAACTATAGGCTGTTACTAGTTTATGTGATTATTACAAGAATTCTTGACTTCTCTGTTGGGCTCTAAGCTGATATAATTGGCATGGGACTTTATCCTTCCATATATCCCATTGTTCCCCTAGTTCACAGCACAGTATGTGACTTTTATGTAATAAGGACAATAAGTACTATCAAATGAATAAATGAATCGATTAAATATCTTTAAATGTGATCTTAGGTGCTAAGAAGTACATTGCTATATTATCATGCATTTTAAAAATAATTATTTGTAAAGTTAAATAGTTGATATGTTTTAAGAAATATGACTACATTAAGCAGGCTAAAAAAAAATTATTACTAAGGAGATCCTAACAACTGTCAGATAAAGAAGGAACTTCAATCAGATTAAAAACAGTTTCTCAGCTGAGAAGAGAAGAATGGGGCTTTTATTCTATTTGGCTTCTAGGAACTAGCATATGTTTTCTCAGCCTCTACACTGCTGACATTTTGACTAGAAATCCTTTACTATCCTGTGTGTTGCAGGATATTTAGTAGGGCCACTATTTGTACACCTAACTGCCAAATGCCCATAGCATCTTAAATACAATAACAAAAAAGTCACTAAACATTGCCAAATGTTCCCCCACAGGCAGGGAAAGTAGAATCACCCTGTTAATAATCACTGATCTAGAGAGAAAAGCTGTAACAACTGTTCTATCATTAATTGCATGCTTTTTTCTTTGGGAAGGAAAAAAGAGAGTTTTAGAAAAGAATGCTAGGGCTAGAGGCCAGTAAAAGAAAAGTGACCATTTCTCTTATCTCAGAGCCTCATCAAAAAGCAGTAAAGTACTCATAATCACAGGTGTCCACATTCTTGGAAGAAGTCCCATGCCAAGATATGGTCCAGCTGTGTGTGGTCTTAAGTCAGCACCAGTTGCTTATCTCTACATATATACTCAGTCTTTGTTAAACAAAAACTTAAGAACAAATAAAATTGTCTTTTATGTTTCTTTTATATTTTTCATTTCAGGAAATTTTGAAATATATCAGAACAGAGACAAAAAAGCTATATCTAATAATTATATTTAATTGATAATATATTGCCTTATTCATATTATTTTTGCATATTACTTAAATATCATTAAACTTATGTGCCTGTAGTTCCTCTGCTCTATCCTTAATCTAAGTATCTGTAAACAGTATGAGATGTTTATTGACATTACATAAATCATGTAACACTATACATTTTTCTATAATGTATGTAAACTTATTCAGTAATAGTAACTTCTCATTAGTCTTTTGTTGCATGATATGCCACGTTGGAGAAACATTCCTAAGAGATGTCAACTTTTTAATTTTTGTTCTTACAGCCAGCACTACAGTAAACATCCTTATATATCTACCTCCTATTTATATATGAGTTTCTTTTAGAGTGTATGTGTATTTCTATGTTAACTAGGAAATTAACATATTGTTCTCCAAGTGACAAACTTTGAGAGTTTCTCTTTTTTTTTTTTTGACACTCTTAACTAACACTATTCTAGCTTTAACCTTTTGCCAATCTGATGGGTATGAGGTTATAGTTTTAAGTATAATACCCTCATAAATTTGTCTTTTAAAAACGCCATTATGCTTTCTTCTAGAGTAACCTTTTTGATCATATTCTTCCTTTTCATTTTTGTTTACAGAGGTTTTTTTTATATATTTTCATTATTTTTATTTTATGCATATGAGTGCATTGCCTGCATGGTTGTAAGTGCTCCCAAGTCATGCAATGCCCGTGGAAGTCAGAAGAGGGTGTCAGATCCCCTGGAACTGGAGTTATGGACAGTTGTTAGCCACCATGTACATACTGGGAACTGAACCCAGGTACTCTGCAATAGCAGTCAGTGCTCTTAACTGCTGAGCCATCTCTTCAATCCCCTTGCAAAGGTTAAGATTCCAAGTTATTAACCTTTTTAAAAGCATTTTATTAATTCTTTGAGAAGGTCATATTATATCCCCAACTCCTCCCATATCCACCCCCACCTCTCTATCCACCTACATGTGCCCTCCCCCCATCAAGTCTAATTTGTGTTTCCCAAGTACTTAGCTGTAGCCTGCCCTGGAGCATGATTGACCTACAGAAGGTCACATCCTTAAAAAAAACTAACACTTTCTCCTCCAGCAGCTATCACATGCCAAGAGCTCCTCAGCTAGGGCGGGAGTTCTTACCCACCTCCCTTCTTCCATGCTGAGATTTTTTTTTGCCTGGCTTGAGTTTGTGCAGGTCTTAAGCATGCTGCCACACTTGCTGTGAGTTCATATGTGCAGCCGTCCTGCTCTCTGGAAAACACTGTTTCCTTGCAGTAATCCACCATCTCTAGCTCTTAAAATTTTTTCATTCTGTCTACCTCAAAGATCCTTGAGTCTTGGGAGGAATGTGATAGAAACGTTCCATTAATGCTGAGCACTCCAGTTTCTTTTCTCTGCACATTCGACAGTTTTGAGTTTCTGTGTTGATTACCTTCTATTGCAAGGAAAACCTTTTCTGATGAGGGTTGAGAGATACATTAATCCATAGCTATAGCAATGAGTCGTTAGGAATGATTTTAACACTATGTCCATTTAGCAGAATATTTGTAGTAGGTTCACCCCTAAGACAGGAACTCAAGGCAGGAACCTGGAGGCAGGAGCTGAAGCAGAGACCATGGGAAAAAGCTGCTTACTGGCTTGTTCCTCTGCTCTGTGCTCAGACTGCTTTCTTATACAACCCAGGACCAACTGCTGAGGGGATGGCATCAACCAAAGTGGCCTGAGCTCTCCCCACATCCTTCAACAAGTAAGAAAATACGTCACATACTTGCCTAGAGACCCATCCAATAGAGAAAATTCCTCAGTTGAGGCTCCCTCTTCCCAGGTGTGTCAAGTTGACAAGTGAAGCCATCTAGCAGCACTCTTCAAAATTACTCTGAGTATTCTTGGTCCTTTATTCATCCATCCATATTTTAGAATTGATTTTTTAAGGTTATGCTGAAACAGTTTTGTTAGGATTTTAATTACATTTTATTTACTCTTAGAGATTAAATTCAGAAATTTAATATTTTTCTGATCTAGATTCTAGAGAATTCTTGTTTATGAATATAAAACTTTTTATTAATTCATGTCTTTGTTATTTAATAATATTTTATCATTTTCATCATAAATATCTAGCCCATCTTTGGTTACATATATTTCTATTTTGTTATTTCTTTGTTGTTGTTGTTTTGAGAGTGACTTTGAATTTATACCAGTCCTCTGCCTCAACCTCAGGAGAGCTGCGGTATTTACCACCACACTGATATTGTATTTTCTAATTGTTAGTTATTATGTATATGAATGCAAGGTGGGGATATGGCTTAGTGGTAGAGTACTTGCCTAACATGTGCAAGGCACTGGGTTCAATCCCCAGTACTGGGAAAAAAAAACACCTTTTAGAGGCTGGAGAGATTACAGATGACCTAGGTTCAGTTTCCAGTTCAGTGCTGGGAACTGAACCTAGGACAGCTAATAACCATCTGTAACTCCAGTTCCAGGGGATCCAGTGCCCTTTCTGGCCTCTACAGGCATCACACAACATGGTACACTTACATACATACAGGCAAAACACAAAATAAAAATGTAATAAATATGAATACTAATGTTGGCATCAGTTTCTTACCTGTCTATTGTGCCCAACAATCTTATTTGTTGTAATTGTTTATCTGGAGATTCTCTTTGTTTATATTTGTGCATATGTATATGATAAAATCATTACATGTATATATATATATAATGTATATGTATATAGTTGGGGGAAGCGGAGTTGAGATGGGATCTTCTTATAGAACCAGCTGGTCTGGAACTTGCTATATAGACCAAACTGGCCTCGATTTCACAGAGTACTGGGATTAAAGGCATGTACCACCAGGCTCCGCCAATTTTATTATTTATTTTTTTCTCCTCATTAGATGTCTTTGAGATTCTTGATGTTTGGTTTAAAGTTTTTAGAAAGCACTGACTCCTTCAGATTTATACATATAGGCTTCAGTTTCAATAAAGCAACATCTCTGATGGCAACTTAAGAAATTTATTAGTCTGAAAGTGCTTGTGTATTAATACCACCTTGTAGTGCTTCCTTTAGTTTTATTATATGCTGTCTTCCCAAACAGATTGTGAACTTATTAATCATAAAGAGCATCTGTTAGGCCTTACAAGGTACTGCCAGCCACATGGCAGAGCCATATATTACTGTTTGAGAGCCCTAGAAAGGAGAGTTTCTTATTTACAGTTTCTTGGGGTAAGATAGCTTGTATCTCTTCTCCATTTCTTATTTGCTGTAGGAACATGAGGATTAAAATGCTAGTCTTAAAATGGTGGTTAATAATGTTTTATCCTTGTTTAACATTTCCAGCTTAACTCAACAAGTGCTTATTAAATGCTAACTGTTCAGCCAGCACCATCTGTGTGCTGTTATAAGGATATAAATGAAGTGTGAGACAGGTTTTCTGTCTTCAAAGAGCTTACAGATCTGGCCATGCCACTCAATCTTCTTAAATACTTTTGGGCTCCTCATTTTCTTGAAAATAAATCATTGTAATTAAAGTCATATTAGATAGCATTTATTGAGTTAATATGACAGACATGCCAAGAATTTAGCAAAGTATTTTACATGTATTATCTTTTTTAATCCTCACAAACCCTAGGAGGTAATTAATGTCATTATGCCAGTGTTACCGATAAAGAGATTGAAGTATAGAGAGGCTAAATTGCTGTTAACTTGTCTAGGTTGGATGGCTAGTCATTGACAAGAAGTTTGAGCCTGTTCTTCTAGGCAGTGTACCACACTGCATCCTGACTTTTAAGATGTCTTGTAATCTCTTCCACACTTAACCTTGTCCTTACTGCTTCTTCTGGAGTTTAGCCATATGAGCCTGTATATAGGTTTTTTTTAACTTCATATTTTCACTCTCACTTTATACATTTGATAAAGCTTTTTTTCTTTCATAAAAATGTCTCCCTTCCTCTAATTCTGTGCCTCTTTTTCTCAGTCTAAGTAACATTTCTTTGTGTTTCTGTTGTACTGTCATTTTGTCATATAGAGTATTACAGTGGCTTGTTTCCTTTTCTTTGTTTTCCTTTTAAGTGGGTGCTATATCTAATTTAGTTCAAGGTGCTTGGGATATAGCACATAGTTATCTGTCATATGACAAATTAGGAATGTATATTGACCTTGCTACTGTATTAATAGAGAAAAGAAACAATCTCTCCATATTCATGGGTTCTACATTTAACCAACTTTGGAGCAAAACTATTCAGGAAAAAGCTGCCTCTATACCAAGCATGTATTGACTTTTTTTTTTCATGATATTCCCTAAATACAGTAGAACAGTATATAGCATTTACACTGTATTAGCTATTGTAAGTAATATAGAAATGACTTTAAGTATTTGAAAGGATTTCATAGATTATGCAACTAATGTCATTTTAAAATGGTTTTGCTGTATTTATTTTTATTTCATGGGTATGACTATTTTGCCTGCATGTGTGTACATCAATGCTTGCAGTGCCTGCAGAGGTCAAAAGACAGTGTCAGATCCCCTGGAACTGGAGTTATGGATGGTTGTTAGCCACCATGGGGTGTTGGGAAACCGAACCTGGATACTGTGCAAGAGCAGCCAGTGCTGTTAACTGCTGAGCCATCTCTCCAGCCCTAACTAGAGCCATTTTATATAAAGGGCTTGAGGGTACTCAGATTTTGGTGCCCACAGGGGTCTTGGAACTGGTACCCTGTACACTACGAGGCTAACTATACTCACATGAGACTATAGCCCAGGATACATTAACTGATGTGTCTGCCATGTAAATGGTAAGGGCTATAGTAAATGAAGAAACACGAGTCCAGATCAGTAAAGGAAGTCCTTTTTTCCATTAAAGTAGAATTTTTTCTCATCTCTGCTCCTTCAGTTTTGACTTTGAGCATGTCTGTTGTCCTTTTCTCTATCTGTTTATTGAGCTTCATTTCAAGGTGGTTTCTATTTTCCTACTTTGAAGTGCTATTTTATTGGCACTTCTCCATTCCTCATTATGTGTGGCGGCTTTTTCCATCCTCTCTGAATAGTGAAACAGTTTTCTTCTTCTTTCACACCATAATGGTTTCAAGCATTTCAGTATTACTCAAAATTTCATGGCAAAACCTATTTGGAGGCTGAGCATGGAAGCACATACCTATGATCCCAGCACTTGAGGTGGATGCAGGTTGATTACCAGTTCAATAGAAGCCTGGACTATGTAGTGAGAGCTTTTCTCAAAACAAAACCAACAAACAAAAAATATCTGGGATCCTCAACAAATAAATCTAAATTAATTACTTCTGTTGACATTTAGAACTATAGATTTAAACAAATCCTACTCTATACTGAATCTACTAAATAAGCCTGTTACTGGGTTCTCTAAGGTAAAATAGCATGTCCTCAAACACTATCAGATTACGGAGCTAAATCCTTATGCATATGAAAGTATGTTCCTCATTTTATTCATGCTTTGCCTTGAGTGCCTCAGTATGAAACTTGTCAGGACAGCTTGCTATGTCTTCTTTCTGTTTAAGTTATTAAGATAGAATTTTACCAATCAAAATATAAATAATTCCTTAGTAATGAAAGATTTAACAGATAAGGACAGATGTATGATTGTTATAGTTTACATTTTTATTTTGTTTTGATATGTGCACCATTTTGTGGTATCTTGTTTTATATAGTGAATGCAGTAAATTAGTTGCCTTGATGCTTTCAGCTCACTGTTTTGTGTGCTACTGCTTTTACAGTCTTTAAAATGATTAAGAAAGGATGTTTTAATGTTGTTCATTGTAAGCTTTTTAGCAACTCAGCTTTTTTCTCTTCT
The DNA here is from genome assembly GCA_035773235.1 of Eospalax fontanierii. NCBI lineage: Eukaryota > Metazoa > Chordata > Mammalia > Rodentia > Spalacidae > Eospalax > Eospalax fontanierii. The sequence goes on along the minus strand of CM069529.1, from coordinate 38,614,748 downwards.
CACCTCTTTTTTCTGCCATTTTTACATGCTGTCAAATGATTTTGCTTGCTACTTATAAAACAAAGAGCTTGTTGTGACCAGTCTTTTCTATTTTATTTTGATAATGGAAATTTTCAAAGTAATATTTTACTATCTTTGAATGTATTACATAAACAAGTTGCTGGTAACCTGGCTAAAAAAACCAGTAAGATTTAAAAGCAAAAATGGGATAAGATTGAAAAACAAAACTAAACAATAGCTACTTAATATATTCAGTAGAACTTTTAGAGTATATTTTATTTTTGTTTAATTATGTATATATGTGTATATGGGTTTGTGCTCATGAGTGCAGTGCTGGAGTTACAGGCTACCATGAGCTGCTTGATGTGGGTGTAGGAATCAAACCCAGGTCTCTGGAAGAGCAATACAGGATCCTAACCACTGAGCCATCTCTCCAACCCCAGTAGACTTTTTTTTAAAAAGAGTGCTATTTGTATGCAGTATTATCCTTTGTTCTTTTTGCTATGCTTTAATATACTATTTGATTTTGTTTCAATGTTGGCAAAAACTTAAAATTAGATTTTATTTTTTATTATGTTGAAAATAAAGCTCTATAGCATTGTTCTCTGTACTCGTGCTGTAATTAATTTATTTTTTAGATTTTACTTAAGAACCGTTTCTTTTTGATGAAGATAAATTCGCAGTCTAATTAGAATTAGAACTGAGTTTATCAGAATTTTCATTGTAATTCATGTGAACTACAGTAATATTCCCTGCTTAATCTGTAACAAAACTATTTGGAAGTTCAGATTCTATTCCATTGAGCTATTTTGAATGAACAATAGCCCCAAATGGAAGTCGTAGATTTACCGTTTAGCTTCTTTTACTATCTGGTAGCCATTTATTATTTGAAAATATTCACAAAGTATATACATCATCGGCAAAACTCATCTGCTACAGCATTCACTTTATGTGTTTTAGCCAGAATTATTTTCTGAACTTTGATATTTTGTAGTGTCTGATTTTTAGATGTGAATTTAAATTGATTTTTAAAACTGGTTTTATATTTTAAATAAAAGTAATTCCTCTAAATGTCTAAACATTAATATACTTGATCAGAGAAGGAAATAACATGATATAAATGCATGCTAACTGGTTTTCTTTGTGTAACAGCACTGAAAAGAGACGCAGGGAGCAAGAAAATAAATATTTAGAAGAACTAGCTGAATTACTGTCTGCAAACATCAGTGACATTGACAGCTTGAGTGTAAAACCAGATAAATGCAAGATTTTGAAGAAAACAGTCGATCAGATACAGTTAATGAAGAGAATGGAACAAGGTAAAAAAAATAATGGCCATGGTCTCATTGTTACTACATTCATGATGTGTCCTTGTGTCCTTCTGCTCTTCTATTGTAAATAACCCGTATTGACTCGTAATTTTATTAAAAGCATATTTTCTAGATGGAATTCATTGTATTGAGTCAAGGATCCTTTCTTGGTATAGCAAAGTGGCTTACTATATTAACTTGAAAACTAGTGAAATAGCTCATGAAGATTTTGGAACCCAGTGTCATAGGACTGTGAAGTAGGGTAGGACCTAAGGCCCTGGCATAGAGCTGTAGTACCACAAGTCCTTGAATTAAAATCTGTCTTGCTTGCCTCAAGAAGCTTGCCTGTACTTGAGCTCTCAATGGGGGAAATAATCTCTTTTTAAAAAATCCTATTGTATTTTCGAGGTTATGATCTATAACACCCATACTTACTGTAGACCCCCAGGCTTGCCTGCCAGAAGTAAAGGCAAAGCACTTTAAGGGAACACTTCTACAACCTGGCTTATGAAAGGCATAGAATCTGTAGGTGAGTGCGCTAACACTTTACATAATGTATGAAGAAATAACGTGTGGGGAGAAAGAAGGAGCCAAGTGATAAACAGAAGGAGCAGGCCATTAAAAACCTCCAGATTAATCTCAGGATGAAAAGATTGTAGACAAATATAATTTAATTATATTAAAGTTGTATCATTTAAAGCTTTTTGAAGTTAGAAAGCATTCTAGGGACAACTGATTTAGCAAAAAAGAGAAGCTATACTAGAAGCCTCGAAACACCAACAGCCTCACTCTTGCTACCTTAAGCCAGAGATGGTGCACTTCCTCTGAGAAAACTGAGCAGCCCAAAGGAATAGACAGATATTTAGGGGTTATCTTCTATGGAAAGCTGAGCTCCTCACTATGCTCCATCTCCTCATACAGTTGTCAGGTGGCATTTTAGTGCCTCTGCTATGAACAGAAACCCCTGTCATTTTAGGAAAGCCTGCAGTTCAAAAAAATTTTAAACAATAAAGAAAACTCAGAGGACACAGAGACAATGCGAGGAGCAGAAGAAACCTAAAATAATCAGTCCCTCAGAAGCATAGAGAAGATACTTTACCCATGAAAGTCAATAACTTTTAAAAATTAAAACAGAAGGAAAGAGCATTACCAGTTTATGTTTCTTGTCTTCCTCATCCTACTGCCAGCCCCAACCATTCCAGGTACACTGTATCAGATATTTGCATTCACTATTCCCTCCATCAGACATGCTCTTCCCCAATACCCACTATCAGGGCTCACTCCCTGGCCCCTTTCATGTTTTTGCTCTTCTTTCATGTCATTGTCTTCTCAATGAAATTGTTCTTAACTACTCTATTTCAATGTTTTTATTTGTTTGTTGATTTTTATTTTGTGTGTATGAGTATTATTCCTGCATGTATATAAGTGTACCCGTGTCATCGGTGCCTGAGAAGGCTGGAAGAAGGCATCGGATCCCATGGAACTGGAGTTACAGATGGTTCTTAGGTGCCATATAGGTACTGGGATTCAAACCCAGGTCCTCTGCAAAAGCAGCCAATGCTCCTAATTACTGAGCCATCTCTCCAGCCCCCAAATGTTTTTTAAAGAGGAAACTGTTCTGTACCTTTATTGATTTCTTTTTCTCACAATTTTTTACATATAAGTTAATGTTAAGTAATCTAAGTAATGTTATTTTACTTAGAAAGTAAAATAAACAGATATGTAATAGAAAATAAGGGCAAAGTTAAGTACTTGATAGAATTAGTTCAAGACTAGGTAGAAGAGAATAAATGATAGGAGGGATAAAAGTAAAAAATAAATTTTAAAAACTTTCCTGAAACTAGAAAGATATGATTCTAGACTAAAAACACTCCTATACCTGGATGTGGTAGAACACCCCTATAATTCCAGCCACTGGGATGGTGAGACAGGAAAATCATGAGTCTAGGACAACCTAGACTACATAAGGAGACCCTATATCAAAAAGAAAGAGAAAAAGAGGGAAGCAGGGAAAAGGAAGAGAACCAGAAGGGAGAGAAGAGGAGACACACTCAGGTAGTCCATAGCCAACATAATGCAAAATGCTCACACTGATAAACAATTTTATGATGTCTTAAAACACCAAGGTAAAAAAAAACAGAAGATAAGTCTCTACTACAATAGATTGTTTTTAGAATGGCTTCTAAATAACACTTAAAACAAGACTTTAGTCGTATAATTCTGTGTTTATCAGGTTGAAACTCAAAAATGTTATCTCCTATTGTACCCTTTTCAGAAATTGGTATCAAAGCCTTAGTAGTAACCTGATAAACAAAGGCATAGAATCTTAACCCAGAGAGACTGAAATCTGAACACAGAACAGTGAGAAGAGGATGGATGGCCCCATTGTGTACACACAGAACAAAGCCATTTGCAAGTGGAACAAGTGGAAAAAAAGACTCTAGAAGAAGTGCTTTGAGCACATACGAGTATCTGATAACTAGCCAAACTGAAAAATTTTGCATGTGTTTTTTTTTCAAAATTTTTTAAAATTGTTTTTTCAATTTTTTTTTTGTTTGTTTGTTTTTTTTTGCTTTGCTTTGTTAGTTGAGTGGGTGGTGATGGCAGCTACTGCTGCTGCTGCTACTACTGCTCTTTTGAGACAGGATCTCACTTTGTAGACCAGGCTGGCCTCTAACTCACAGAGATCCACTTGTCATTGCCTCCTGAGTGCTGGGCTTAAAGGCGTCTGCCACCATGCTTAGAAAGACAAATTTTTAAGGTAAGAGTATTTAGGGATGAATTAAACTATGCAGAAAATTTGAAACTTGAAACTACAAACAAAATACAACATATAGAAATATATAAATACAGTATACAAAATAAAATAGCACACACCTGGGTTTACTTATAAAGTATGTGTATAGACATACTAATGTAGATAGTAAATATTGATTGTTGTGAAATTGTTTAAAATACATCATATTAAGAGGAGTAGAGGATGGGAAGTATGTATGCAGCAGATTGTTATAAATAAGTTAAATTATTACCTTTCATGATATCATACCATAGATTATGTCTGTCAAGGGCAAAGTACAGCAAATAAGCATGTATTTTATTGGTTTCTTTGTTTTTATGTGTATGAGTGTTTTGCTTGCATGTATATAACGTACAAGGCCTATGGAGGCCAGAAGAAGCATCAGATCTCCTGAAACTGGAGTTACAATCAGTTGTTAGCCCACCATGTGGGTGCTGAGAACAGAACCCAAATTCTCTGCAAGAGCACCCAGTGCCCCTAACTGCTAAGCTTTCCCTCCAACTCCAAATAAAGCATGTTTTTGACAGATAACAGCTAGGCTACTGTAGCTAGATACCCACAATGCAACAATTTTAGCATAGTAGTCTAGGTATATGTCAAAGATTCAGACTTCTGTGTTATTTGCTATGCTGTTTCTAGAATATTTCTATTACAATATATAATAACCATGGATTGTCTGTCTATATCTTAGCTGGTAAGATTAGGATAGAGAAAACAGAAAGTCGTGCCTCCTTATACTTGTGATTCTGTCCACATTTCTTAGACCAGCAGCTGGCACATAACTATTCCTGTCTGAGGTTTTCTCTAAAATAGTAAATGATTTGCATTTCACATATAGTAACTTAATATTCATGAATTTAATTTTTTATTCTTTAGAACCTGCTTAAAAATAAAAATTTTCCTTATATCAGTGATAAAAATCTATGTCTTCATAATCTTCCCTTTATGAAAGTAAACTCTTTTTGGATGTATAATTTTAGTTTCATTATTCCAGAAAAATCAACAACTGATGATGATGTACAGAAGTCAGACATCTCATCAAGTAGTCAAGGAGTAATAGAAAAGGAGTCCTTAGGCCCTCTTCTTTTGGAGGTAAGTGTCCTCATTGAAATTAAAATCTTTGTTCCTTCCAGTTTAGCTTTGTCTATTTCATATTTGATGTCTTTACCTACTTAATACATTATAAAGCACAGTAGTTTTTTTTAACTTTTAAAATATTTTATTATAAAGTTGTTATTTCAGACTTAAATGTGAGTAACGCACATAAAAGTTTTCATATAGGCTTTCCAAGTTGCAAAATGAAAACTAAAGCCTATACAATGGCTTTGCCTTGTGTTTCTGGAGTGATTAGAATTATCTTGGAAAAGAAAACTGATTTAGCTAGCTAGTACAGTCTGTGTACTATAGGATTTTACTTTTGTGAAAGATGCCTCACTTTATTGGGCTTGGTATTATTCCAGAAAATTTTCTGAATAAAAAACTTTTAATTGAGTATATATGTACAAACATTTTAAAAGAGGATTAGTGCCAAACCTCTAAACTTGAGTTTCTCTGTAACTACTATATCATTTTCACCTCTGCCTTTTCTAATTTTCACTACCTGTGTTTTGAATGTAGCTACTTTGTTTCCAAGCAGATTCACCACTCTCTCTCATACATGAATGTTGAAAAGCATTGTTCCATGTATATGTCCATACTCATCCCCCACAACATAGGTTTTCTATCTCTAAGCTAAAATTTATTTTTATTTACCAAAATATATGTAAACTAATTCTTTCCTTGTCTTTTCTTGAGTCCCTTCTTTCTGTATGGTCTTCTTACTTAACAAACGTGTATAGGTTTCTTTATAATTCTCTCATATGTTTTGTTCTATTACTATAACTTCCATTATTATAACTTCCGTGTCTTCTACATTACCTGTACTTCTCTCTACCTACAACTAATACTTTAAAAAACTCAAAATTCAATTTTTGCTTTTCCAGACCCAGAAATATAATATATTCAAATTATTTCACTTCCCTCCCATGTCAGTGACTCACAGATGGGTTCTTCCTGTGCTTCCTATACTTCCTGTACTCCACTCCTGTGTTTTTAAAGGCTGCTTTCCTGTTAGCCACTGTCCCTCAAAAATCTAAATTATTTTTTCCTATCCATATTGTACAAGTATTTTGATACTGTTGGTTTTAACAATTTCTGTTGGTAAGATGGAACAAATGTAAAGTCTTGTAGCCTTGTGAAATGTAAAAGACATTGGCCACTGATACTTGTTTAGAAACTAGTCTGTAAATGAGTACCCAGGAACTGGAGTGGCAGGAGAAGACACCACATGTGAGGAAGACTGATTTCTTTCCATTATGTTCTTTTTACAGTCTATAAAGTTGATTGCATAATATGACTTCATCTGGGTAAACAGTATTGTGACAAATATAGTAAAAACGCTAATGATAGAATCTAGGTGGCAAATGTATACATGTTTGCTACAAAATTCTTTCACTTTTACTGTGCTTAAAATTTTGGGGGGAGTTTTGCAATTTTCATATAATATAGTCTGATGGTATTTAGATCCCCTCCTCTATCTGCACCTTCGTCCACTGCCCCCTGCCCAGTTTAATGTACTTTCATATATGTAATGTGGCCAATAGAGTTTGTGTCCCTAAATGTCCTTCAGTGTGGGTAGACTCCCATCCCTGTAAGACACTACCAAACATTCTTTAGGTTGGGTTGGGATTTCTTGCCCCATGTCTACTTGGATTTTGTCTGATTTGAGCTTGTATAGAACTTGTACACGCTGCAACCACTGTTGCAAATTCATATGAATAACTGACCGCCTGTCTGGAAGACTTTTTCCTTGTGGTCATCCATCACCTCTGGCTTTCTATTTCCTCTTCTGCAATGATCCTTGAGCTTTGGGAGGAAGAGGTTTGAAATAGGTGTCCTATTCAGGGATAAGCACTCTGAAGTCTCTTATTCTCTGCTCATTGGCCAATTGTGGGTTTCTATGTTAATTACTATCTGCTGCATAAGGAAATTTCTCTGGTGAGAGTTGAGAGATACATTCATCCTATGGGTAGGGGTTGCACTGAAAATGTATTGCTTAGGGTTTTGTGTCTTACAGACACTTAATTCTCTGCATTTGACCAGTTCCAGAACCTTGCTATAGTCTCTATCTGTTGCAAAAAGAAGCTTTTTTGATGAAAGTGAAAGGTACACTTGTCCATAAATATGAGGATACATATTTAGAATAAAGTAAGAAATTATGTTGGTTGAGGGATGTGGCAAAAGTAGATTTTTCTTAGGATCTATGACCTCTCCAGCCATATGTATTTGGCTATGTTTACAGTACCATGCCTGTCTCCCATTGGGCAGACATTAATTCCAACTAGATAGCTATTGATTACCCCCAAGATAAAAATGCCACTACTGCACAAATATAATTTTCTGGCTCAGACATTGTTGCTTAGTAGGTTTTACAGCTGGGCATGATCAGTGATTGGTTTTCTCTCTTGGCAGTTTGTATAGTATCCTCTGATATCATGAGAGCTTTTCTACAGGGAGGAGGCTTCCAGGTCGGCTCCAGCTCATTTGTTCCCATACAGATACAAGAACCACATAGAACATCTAAAAATTTTTAAACATAAATTTGGGGTACAAAATCAGCTTTGAAAAAAAAAAAAAACCTTAGACTGATTTCCCAGTGCTGTGTTTCTGCCCCTGTTTACCAATCTGTCACTGTATTGTTACTTGATTGTAGTTGTATCCCTCATGAGACCTGGCCCCTCCTTGCACTTCTGGATTTCCCAACGCTACAGATGCTATTAGGCTTGTCTCTTCATACCTTTTAGATTTTCTCTGGGAATTCTGCCCAACTACTAGCCTTAAGTCTTAAAACTGACACTAAAAATTTCCCCTTTTAGTTCATTAAATGATTGTTACATATGCTGTCTACACACTGTCCTATAAAACACTGAAGGAGTACTAGATGTCCAGATTCTTGATTTCTGGGATTCTTGTCGGAAAACAGTTACCATTTGGATCCTAGTCTTTCCCTACAGTATTCAGGAAAAAAGCACAAAGTACAAATCAATAAAGGGTGCAAGTGTAGCATATACAAACTGAATACAGCACAGGTGGAAACAGGTAATGCGGCTACTGTTTTAATTCATATTAACATTAGTTATTTCTGTATTAGAAGTTCAAATACTTTCTGGTGAATAGACAGTGACAAGAAAGCATCCACATAATCAGTGGCTGCTGAGGGAGGGAGAATCAGTTTTCTCTAGGGATGAGCACCCTGATAGGTTATTCAATCACAAGTGCACAGCTCTTGTACATATGAGCACCACTAAATGGATTTAGTAGGTTGTGTACATATGTAACCATAATAATTAAAGATAAGGTCTTGGGGCTGGAGAGATGGCTCAGTGGTTAAGAACACTGGCTGCTCTTGCAGAGGACCCAAGTTTAATTCCCAGCACCCACATAGCAGCTAACACCTATCCATAACCCCAGTTCCAGGGGATCCAGTGCCCTCTTCTGACCTCTGCAGGCATTGCACAACATGGGTGCACCTACCTTCATGCAGATATTATGCTCATACACATAAAAAAAAGTTTAAGTAATAATAGTAAAAAAATTTAAAAATAAGAAAAGGTTATGAAATTGAAAGAGTGAGTGGGGTCAGGGAGACATGGAAAGTGAGGTGGAAAGGAAGGATGGAAATGATGTAAATATAGTCAGTACTCATGTATGGAATTTTCAAAAAATAAAATTTAAAAATTTTCTGTAAGAAGTAGGATTTTTTTTAATTACTGCAAATATTACCCAGAAAATCACTATGAAGCAAAAGCAAATGATACTAGATTGCATATGAAGTAATTGCCATTAAATTAACATTTTTAAACATAAAAAGTCACATTAAAAGCCAGGCTGCTCTTCCTGCCAGAGACCTGCATAGTACTTTGAAAAGTATACCATTCACCACTCATCAAAGAAGCTTCTTTTTGCAACAGATGGAGGTTGTTGCAGAATTCCACAACTGGTCACACACAAAAAATAACTGAGGGATTCCTAGCCCACATGTACAATGGAACCTCTACACCTAAGGCTCATCGAACATAGAGCAACAGGGGGTAGAGAGAATATGAATGCATCTCTCAATTCTTAACAGTGAAACTTCTTCATACAACAGAATGTGATGTACACAGAAGGCCACAACTGACCAAGTGTAGTGAGTAAGAGACTGCAGAGTGCATGTCCCTGGATAGGGCTCCTATATTAAATTTCACACACCCATGGTTCAAGGACCATTGGAGAGGAGGGAAGAGAGACATTGTTAGAGCCAGGGTTGATGTATGATCATAAGGAAACAGAGTTTTCCAGGCCTCTAGGAACTTGCTCATATGAATTTACAGCAATGCTGACAGTATGCACAAGACCCAAGTAAACTCAATCAGATAAAAACCCACCATTGAATTAGGGAAATGGGCAGCAGGCCAAGGAGCTATTAGCAGCTGATTACTAATGGGTGAAGGAGAGATGGTCTTCTTTAAGGGAGTGACTCTAGATAGACTGACCAGACCCCAGTGGATGAACTTGCACCAAGGGACATCTTGGTATACAAACTTGACTACATAGACCTTATCATATATGACAGAATGCATGAAATCCAGTGGGGAAGGCAATGCTGTGGGGATGCAGATGAGGAAGGAATCTAAATATGATTATGAAGTATTGTATGAAATACACAAAAATTCAATTAAAAATATACATTGAGGAAAAAGAAAATTTAATCTAAAAAAAAAAAAAACTTCTTAGTTTCATGTGGTCCCATTTGTCAATAGTTGGACCTAATGCTTGTGGCTATAAATGGCCTGCTTAAAAAGCTCTTTCCTGTGACTACAGGTTCCAACAGATTCTCTTCTTTCTCTATCTGATTCAGAATATTAGATCTTATGTTGAGGTCCTTGATCCATTTGGAGTTGAGTTTTGTGCATGGTGAGAGGTAGGGATCTACTTTCATTCTTCTCCATGCCCTTATCCAGTTTGACCGGCACCATTTGTTGAACATGCTATTTTTTCCTCCGATATGTATTTTTGGTTTCTTTATCAAAATCAGGTGGCTGTAAATGTGTGAATTAAAATCTAGACCCTCGGTTCTATTCCAGTCATCAATTTGTCTGTTTTTATGCCAGTACGATGTTGTTTTTATTACTATAGCTCTGTAGTATAATTTGAGATCAGAACAGTAATTCCTTCAGCAGTTTTTTATGGTTCAGTATTATGTTGGTTATCCTGGGATTTTTGTATTTCCATATGAAATTTGGGGTTATTTTTTCAATTTCTGTGATGAATTGTGTTGGGATTTTAATGGGTATTACATTGAATTTGTGCATTACTTTTGATAGGATGGACATTTTCATAATATTAATTCTACCAATCCATGAGCATGGGAATCTTTCCATTTTGTGATATCTTCTTCATTTTCTTTCTTCAGTCTTAAAATTTTTATTGTACAGGTCCTTCACTTCCTTTGTTAGATTTATTCCAAGGTATTTTATGGATTTTGAGTCTATTATGAATGGGATTGTTTCCTGAATTTCTTTCTCAATATGTTTGTTGGTGGTATATAGTAAGGCTACTGATTTGGAGATGTTTATTTATATCCTGCTACTTTGCTGAATATATTTATCAGTTCTAGAAGTATACATAAAGGATCTTTTATGTATAGAATCATACTGTCTACAAATAAAGATACTTTTACTTCTTTTCCAGTTTGCAGGCGATTTATCTCCTTTGTCTAATTGCTCTAGCTAAGACTTGAAGTGCTGTATTGAACATTAAGGGAGAGATTGGACATCCTCATCATGTTCCTGAGTTTTAAGGAAAATGCTTTTTTTTTCCATTTAGTATTATGTTGATTATGGGTTTTTGGTATATTGCCTTTATTATGTTGAGATATGTCCCATGTATTGCCTAGTTCTCTATGACTTTTATTATGAATGGAAGTTGGATTTTATCAAAGGCCTTTTCTGATCACAGAGTCTGTGTATGTGTTAGGTTACATTTATTTATTTATTTATTTATTTATTTATTTATTTATTTATTTATTTATTTATGTTGAACTATCCCTGCATCTCTGAGATGAAGCCAACTTAATCATGGTGCATAATCTTTTTTTCATTTTTAATATTTTTATTGAGTTTTGTGCATTTTATATAATACACCTTGGTCAAATTTAGATTCCCTTCCTCCTCCCTGTCCCTCATACCCCCACCAGACCTCAGGTGTTCTGTCATATATGTTAAGTCCTATCTAGTCAAGCATTTCTCTTCAGATGTCCTTGGTGCAAGTTCATCCACTGAAGTCTACTCAGCACTTTAGAGTCACTCCTTTAAAAAAGATCTACTCTCTTTCACCCCACAGTAATCATTTGCCAATAGTCCCTTGGCTAGGGTTGGAGCCTGCTGCCCATTTCCCCCACTCCACACTAGATTTTTGCCTGATTGAGTCTTTATGGGTCTTGTGCATACTGTCGCCATTGCTGCAAGTTCATATGAGCAAGTTTCCAGAGACCTGAAAGTCTGTTTCTTATGTCCATGTACCAGCCCTGGCTCTTGCAATCTTTCCACTCCCCCCTTTCTGAAATGGTCCCTAAGCCAGGGTGGGTGAGGTTTAGTATAGGAGCCCCATCCAGAGACGTTCACTCTGAAGTCTCATTCTCTAAAACTTAGCCAGTTGTGGCCTTCTGTGTTCATCACATTCTGTTGTATGAGGATGCTTCACTGGTGAGAGATGAGGAATGCATTCATATTCTCTTTACCCCCTGTTCCATTATGTTTGATGAGCCTTAAGTGTAGACGTTCTACTGTAGATGAATCACTTAGGCCTGGGCATCTCTCAGACATACATTCTCTGTGCATAACCAAGTATGGAACTCTGCAACAACCTCCATCTATTGCAAAAAATGAAGCTTCTTTGACTAGTGGTATACAGTACTTTTGTCTGTAAATAAAAGGATCCATATTTTGCATACAGGAAGAAATTTCATTTGTCTAGAAATATTACAGAGTTAGGGTTTTCTCTAGGAAGTATGACCTCTGCAGCCATGTGTATTTGACTGTATGTACAATGCCACTCATGAGTTCCCTTCCATTGAGAGGACTCCAAGTCCAATTGGATAGCTGTTGATTATTGCCTAGATAACCATGCCACCACTGAACCAATAGAGGTATTTTGCTGTGCTAGTTGTGGTTATTAGGGTTTAAAGCTGAACTGGACCGTTTGTTGATTTTTATCCCTTAGAAGTTCCTGCAGAACTATGAGAGATAGTCTTGAGGGAAAAGGCCTCTAGGTCAGTTCCAGCTCCATTGTTCAAGTCCTATATCCAAATACTGCCCTATCTTCAAGAAGAGTCTCACCTTCAAGTTCTAAGAGATAACCAAGGACTATGGCAAAAGCCTGTGTTATTTTGGGAGTCTCTTGGACTACTCTTACCAACAACTCAAAGGGACGTTTCTCCTATCTGGCACTGTGTTTCTTGTTATATAGCCTTCAGATATACACATGCACTAATATTCAGATATTGTATGTGTATTTTTTGTGGGGGTGGGGGGTTGAGTTAATACATTTCCCTCTGCCTTTTTATACCACTTGAGATTAATTTATCTCTTCTCTCTCCCTATCTACCCTCTTTCCTCCCTCCCCAGTTTAGATGCTCTCATTTTCCCCTTGATAATACCTATTTCCTGTTCTACCCCGTTTTGAGTTACTTACCTTTTACCCCCAGGGTTCCTTGTATGTCCCTCCCTCCTCCCTTCCCAGTTGAATATCCCCATTTCCCACTTGGTATAACATCCATTCCCTACTATCCTCCTTTTTCAGGCTCCCTCCCTCTCCTTATCTCAGTGTTTCTTTTCCATTTTCCTGGCTCCTGCTGTTATATCAGGCTATATGCTCACACATAAAGGATTGGTGCTAAGATCCACAAATGAGGGAGTACATATGTCACTTGCTTTTCTGAGTCTGTATTATGTCACTTATAACACTTCACTTAGTATAACTAGTTCCATGCATTTACCTGCAAATTTCCTAATTTCATCTTTCCTTGCCGCTGAATAGAACACCACTGTATAAATGTACCACATTTTTATTATCCATTCATCAATTGAGGGACATTTAGGTCGTTTCCATTTCTTAGCTGTTGTAAAAAGCAGCAACAAACAGGTAGGATACAGCCTACAGTAGGATAAGTCCTTTGGATACATGCCAAGGAGTGATATAACCAGATCATATGGCAGATTCATTTTTAGTTTTTTAGAGTTCTCCACACTGCTTTCAGTAGTGGTTGTTTGAGTTTGCATTCATGGTGGATAATTTTTTTGATATGTTCTTGTGTTCGATTTGCAGGTATTTTATTGAGAATTTTTTGTATCTATGTTCATCAGAGAAATTGATCTACAATTTTCTTTTTTGGGGGGTTTTTACCTGGTTTGGGTATTAGAGTAATACTGGCTTCATTCAAGGAATTGGGGGGGTGTTTCTTTTATTTTCTGTTTTATGGAATAATTTTAAGAATATTGGTGTTAGTTCTCTTTTGGTGGTTTGGTAGAATTCTGCTCTATATCCATATTGTCCTGGGCTCTTTTTAATTGGGGGATTTTTTAAATTGTTCTGTGTCATTGGTTGGGTCTGTTTGGATTATTTATGTTGTTTTTATTTAATTTCAGTAGGCCACACATATCCAGAAAGCTATCCACTTTTATGTTTTCTAGTTTAGTGAAATATAAACTTTACAGTACATACATATAATTTTCTGAATTTCCTTTGGGTTTGTTGTAATGTTTGCCTTTTCATCTCTGAGTTTGTTTATTTGGGTCCTTTCTCCTTTCTTTGGTTAATTTCCCTAAAGGTTTGTCAATCCTTTTAGTCTTTTTAAAGGACCAACTCTTTATTTCGTTGATTCTTTGTATAGTTTTCTTTGTTTCTATTTCAGTAATTTCAGCCTTGATTTTATTTATCTCTTCCCATGTCCTCTTTTTAGGTGTTGTTTCTTTTTGGTTTTCTTAGGCTTTCAGGTGCATCATTAATTTATTTATATGAAATGTTTCTAATTTTCTGATGTTGGCACTTAATGCTATAAAATTTCCTCTTAAGACTGCCTTCATTGTGTCCCAAGGGTTTTGGTATTCTGTGTTTTTATTTTCATTCAGTTCTAACAATTTTTTAATTTCCTTCTTGATTTCTCTTGTGGTCTCAAGATAAACAAATGAAAACCTGAAACAAAACAAAAAACAATTTCACTGAATTCTATTGGAAGATTTTCAACAAGTAAAAAGATTCTAAGTTTTTTAATTGAAGAGATAAATTTTACCAGCCTTTCACAGAATTTTCATCAACAAAATCATAACCATGGGGCTAAGGATATAGTTCAGTTATAGAGTGAATGCCTAGAATGTGCTAAAACTCTTGGTTCAATCCCCAAGAATTAAAAAAAAAGTCCTAACTATAGTAACATTTCTCTTTTCATGTGCTATCTCTGTATCATAAGTATCTCCTCAAAAAGCAGTTACATTGTATTTATTGTTTAGATGTCATCTTTCCTATGAAGGAAAAAAATGCATTTACTTTTTTGGAAACCTCTACTAAGACGCATATCATTATCAACTCCTGTCATAATAAAAGACCAGCAGATTTGGGACATTTGCCCTTCCCAAAGAAAAATGAATAGCCCATCAACATTATTTGTTGACTGTTTTAAGTATTTTGCCACACATAACAAGAGACTCCTGTATGGTAAAAAGTATTTTAATTGTCATTTAAATCTTGATTTAAAATTCAGTCTCTGTTCTAGGATTTTAAAGGCTTTGTTTTTATTTCTTACATATATTCTGTAACAAGTTAACTGCAATATGTTACAAATAGCTGGGAAGATCCCAGTTAAGTAAGGTGTCTCTATCCACATAGGTATTCTAGTTCTTCCCTCAAAATTTGGAACTGCATGGATTGCATCAGGGACCATTATGTATATATATGTTTATTAATCTTGATTTCTTCCATATGTTTTAGGTTACAATATAAAAGTTCTAATTCTTCCTGTGTCAATATAGGTATTATGTCCCCCTAGGGTGCATGAATCTGCTCTTGGGGAAGCTAGCTCTATCTCTCTACATAGGAGGACTCTGGGACCTGGCTCCTGTCCACTCTGCTGACTTGTTTCTTACCCATATGCCTGTGCTGAACCTTGTACAACTCAGCTCTGTACTGATTATGATTTGTTATAATGCTTCCCTCTTCCTGCAATGATTTTCCCTCAGACCTCTTCCTTTCCTCCCTATACTCATCATAAATTGAGTAGGACTTTGTAAGATACATTTCATTGCCCCTGCCAATCCCAAATTGGGCATCCTGGTCTGAGCTCATAGAGTATTTCATGTATCTGATACCACATTGATAACTAAAACTTTGTGTATTTGTCCTCTCACTATTCCACAGATTCCTTGAAGGTAAAGACCAGGTACTAACCTACATAATATAGAGATTTTCTAGACTGAATAAGTCACTTACTTCATATTTAATACTATAAAATTTATTTCTGGAGCTGGTCAAGTGACTCAGCAGTTAAGAGTACATACTGCTCTTGCAGAGTATTCAAGTTCCATTACCAACAGCCACATTGCACTGCTCACAGCCTCCTGTAACTCCAGTTCCCGAGGGAGCTGATACCTCTAGTTTCTATAGGCACCCGCACTTGTGTGTGCACACCAACATACACACACAAATATAATAAAATAAATCTTTAAATAAAATTATTTCTGAGAAAGAAGGTTGACGTATTTATTCCTTTAGGCTAGAAACTTTAGTGTATAGTCTGTTTGTATGCCACAGAGAAGCTGTCCCCTCCCCCTTTTAACTTGACACACATTTATTTCTAATCTCTTTTTTTAAGTAGAAAAATATGTTTACTTTTATCTTTCAACCTACCAATGTCTTAACCAATTTTCCCCTCCCCTCCACCTTTGTTTTTGACTTTGCAGGCTTTGGATGGATTTTTCTTTGTTGTAAACTGTGAAGGAAGAATTGTATTTGTGTCAGAGAATGTGACCAGCTACTTGGGTTACAATCAGGAGGAATTAATGAATACCAGTGTCTACAGCATACTGCACGTGGGAGATCATGCAGAATTTGTCAAGAATCTGCTACCCAAATCTCTAGGTAGAAAGAAATTTCATTTTTCATAAGAATATTAATTCTCTCTTTCATAATACATGTTTTCTAATGCTTAGTATAGCATATACCAGTTAATAGTATAAAATAATATAGCTTAAATATTTGAATGTAGTTTCAGCTTAAGATATATCAGATAGTTGATGGGCGTCTTCATCCTCAGTATATTGCCATGCTCACGTGACAGTAGTGGAAGACAGGGCAGTTAGTTGCCTTATTAGAAGAAGCTTTTGCTTAAAATTTCCTTTGTTTTCATTTGTGATTATGTACACGAAAAAGGCAAATATATTTCCTTCTCACTACCTTGTGCATAGAAAAAAAGAAAGAAAAAGGAGAAAGGGAAGGGTCAGCAGGGGAGTATTGCTGTATTTTCTACCTATTAAATGTAACCATTTTGGATGTAAGTTCTTTCAACTCAGGAGTCCCAACTATGGTGGGATGGGTTGTCCACTGGGGAGAAGCCCAGCTGAGAGGATGAATGTGATTGATGTCTAGCAGCTCTTCTATCCACTAAGCTGTACCTTAGGGCAAGGCTGGAACATTAGAAGTCAGGGAACGTCTACTAATTTTCTAGGGGAATAACAGCCATCCTTTGGTTGCTTCTTGAATTTTGGGGTTCGTTCTAAAGTTTTTTAGGACTCAAGTTCCAATTATTCCTAGTGATTGGATTCCTATTCTATAAAGTAGATTCATTTTCAGTGGTCAGTGTACATTTATTTGGCAATTAGAAAGCTTTTCATATTTAATTTCAGAGTCCATCCATTTCAAAGTTCTTGTTTTTCCCATCATTTCTTTGTTCAACTAGCTCTAAAGTAAAACCAGTGTATCACATTGACAAATTGGTGACATCAGTTTTTCTTAGAGGTACTATGTGATAACAAAATACTGAGTTTTCTCAGAGCTATCTATATATCTTTTCTTTTCCCATCTGACAAAGAAAACAAAACCTTGTGTTTATCTTTTCATGAAAATTTAATCATTATAAGTAAATACTTAATGTTTAAAATAAGATTTAGGTTCAAAAAACACATGAGCTCTATCATAATAAGATAGGTTGGATACCTCAAAAGAAACATAATGAATATTATGCTATACAGGGAATCTAGAAATACCATCTGAAATATTTACCAGCATATATTGGAAGAGTCAATATGTTTGGGAGTAATCTTACTATTATGTATTTACTTACTTAAGAAGGTACAATAGTTAAAGTATAAATTTTTGTGACAGAATTACTTTTAATAGTTTTAGTTATCGGTTCTCAACATTTTTTAACTAATCAGAAAGTTTTTGTACAATCTTTCCATTTCCTCTTTCCTCCCAGTGCCTTGAGAGAACTGGATGTGATATAGATGTCCTATTTAGGCGTGAGCACCCCACAATCTCTTATTTTCCAAGTATTGACTAATTTTGAATCTTTGTGTTAATTGCCATTGACTGTAAAAAGAAACTTCTCTGATAATAATTGAGAGGTGCATTAATCTATGAATATAACTATAAGTCATTAGGAATAATTTTAATGTTATGACCACTTAGCAGAATAATAGTAGTAGGTTCTTCCTTAGGGCCTGTGACCTTCTAATCACAGATTCTTTACCCTGACTGAGCCAGGCTTGAGTTCCACCTTGTGGAATAATCTTTAAATCCTATCAGAAAATGTTTAGTTAGTCCTCTAACATACACGCTACTTTTGTACCAATAGGCATATCTTGCTAGGCCATTTGTTATTGTTGCACTCAGTGTTCTCATCTTGCTAAAGTTGGTGATTACTTTTCTCCCCCAGCAGTGTACATTGCACCTTCCAGCACTATGAAAGTTAACCAGTAGAGATGAAACTTCCAGGTCGGTAGCAGCTTGATTACGAGCCAGATGCAGTGAATAACTATAGCAAAACTGTACTCTGGACACAGCAGAGCAGTTGCACATATAAACTCATGGTGGGTATGACTGCTTGCACAAGACCGAGGTAGACAAAATCCCATCATGGAGAAGGAAGTGGTCCCACCCCTAGTTGAGGAGCTATTGGCAATTGATGGATGCTGGGAGAAAGGCAGTTTTCTTGGAATGTGGCCCCTGAGAGACTGCCCATGATCTAGTAAATGGCCTTATACCCTTGCACATACTGGCACATACAGTCCACTCACTAAGTGAACTGAGTGAGTTTTTAAAAGAACATATGAAATTGAGAGGGAATAGTGGTAGTAGAAGAATTGAAGGGGAAGGAATCCAGTGGACTTGATCAAAACATGCATGCTTGACTGAAATTCTCAAACAGTTTTTAGAAGCTTTTCTTATACTTTAGGTATAACAAGTTATTAAATATGAAGAAAGTGCCTTCACCCCACTGCTATCTGTTCTTCTCTTGGCTCTACATGCTCTCTTGATTCTAGCTACTCTTCTGCTAGTTTTTCTTTTCTTACCCTCTTTCTTTTTACCTGAACTAAATGTAAGTATTTAACTGAATTTCTGCTAGTATCATCTAGCAGGTAGCCTTCTTTGCAGTACATTGAGTAAGCTGAGACTGTTCTCATAGCAGAGTAGATCAAGGCAAATATCATGCAAACCAAGTGGCAAACAGAAACTTAAAGTAAAAATTATGCTTTATATCACTTAAGTTGGAGAAAAGAGCTCTAAAATAAATATGTTAATTTTTACATTAATTTTATTCTCTCTACTTCTACTTTTTAACCTATATGTGCTCCAAAAGTAGCAGAAAGGCCCTGACCAGAAATCCTATATAAATAGATTAGACATACCTATAAAATGTCATTTGTAGCTCGTTATTTCCTATGTTGTTCCCTCAATGAAATAGAAACCTTACTTCTTTGAGAAGAGTAGTATGTGTTTGTAGTAATGGGAGATCTGAAATGATTGCTTCTATAAAATCGCTACTTTGTTATTGAAATTATAGTATCAGGGGATTTGGAGTGTTTTATTAGAGAATTTAAGAGCATAACTGACTTTAGAAATAATACAGTAGAGCCCTGTATTTTTAAAAAGTGAAGCAGCTGGAAATCAAGTATAAAGTAAAACTGACAGAGCCTGCTAAGAGCAGAACTTCTAAGCCCAGTATAAGTTAGTTTCATTCTTGTAGCTATACAGTAATGGGACAGAAAAAAAAGGAAGGTGGTTCAGTAGTGAGAAGTAACTTTAAAACCCTTTTGACCATCTGGGAACCCTAAGGTCTGACTCTGGCCTTATGGCTGGGAAATGATGACTCATCACCCAGTAATTCTTACTTGAAATACACAGGTATCCTTTCTACAACTGAATTGAATTTTCTTTTACTAAAGGAGGTAACATTTGTTTACTAATCTTTTTCATATTACTTATTGATTGCTACATTCAAAGCATTGTAGCCTATAAGCTGCTGGTTAAATTAATTAATAAAATACAGAAACAGACTATAAGAAGCCAACATTTCTCCCTTACCTATCTAAGTATTAAGTCACAGCCTCCTTGAAGAAACTTTGAATCTTCTCCCCCTAAAATATACACATGCACACAGAGCCTACCATTAAGGACCCAGGATGGGTTTTGAATATGTGTGCTTAGCAATGTAACTGTGGTTTTGAATTTTTTCATTCCCAAAGTATAACTAGAAATAAACCAAAAAATATCATGAATTAAGTGCTTTGACATTCTGAGCAAAATAGCTCATACTTTTAAATTTTGTCTCTAATTGTTTATAAAAGCTGTTAGTGAATTAATATATTTGAGGGAAGAGATCATATGCATTTTTATGGAAATGTTACAACTTCTGACTAGTGGGAATATTCTGTGACTCAGGAGAAAGCTAGATCTGAGGAGGTATATCTTTCCTTTATTGTATTTGATTAGCCAAATGCCTTGAAGTATGTTTTTTTGTATTTTCAGAATTTGTACTTTACTTACTTTATTCACAAGCACACAAATCAATTTTACTTCCCCAGTAAATGGAGTTCCTTGGCCTCAAGAGGCAACACGCCGAAATAGCCATACTTTTAACTGCAGGATGCTGATTCACCCTCCAGACGAACCAGGTTCTGAGAACCAAGAAGCTTGTCAGCGGTATGAAGTAATGCAATGTTTCACAGTGTCACAGCCAAAATCAATTCAAGAAGATGGAGAAGGTAAAGGGTCATTTTTAAGTTCCTGTTTTATCCGTGACTTGGAAGAACAGGGAGAAATTACTTATATACACTAGCTTCCTCAGATAATACTTGTGGTTGCTTTATTTTCATATTAGAGCAGCAGTTCAGTTTGCTACATACTTTGTGTGGGGGTGGGGTGGGTGGTTCCTTTGTTTTGCTTTTAAAAATAGAGTTCTATTGTACATTCCAGCCTGCCCTTCAACTCACTATGTAGCCTAGGCTGGCCTGGAACTTAGAAGTAGTCCTTCTGCCTCAACCCCATGAATGCTGGAATTATAGAAGTAATTTCTCACTCCCAAAGCATAGCTGAAAATAAACCAAAAGGATCATAAAATAACTGCTTTGATCTTCGAGCAAAGTAGCTCATAATTTTGAATTTTGTCTCTGTTTATAAAGGCTGTTAGTGAATTGGTATATTTGAGGGAAGAGATCGTATACATTTTCTTGGAGAAATACCACCATGGCTGAGTCTGTATTTTCTTTCTTTCACCTCCATGACAGAATCTCTATCTCTTTCTTTCTTTCTTTCTTTTTTCTTTTCCTTTTCCTTTCTCCCTTTTTTTTTTTTTTTTAAAGACAAGGTCACCCTGTAGTCCCAGCTGGCTTGAAACTGACATTAGACCAGGCTGACCTCACACCTGCCTCTGCCTCCAGAGTACTGGGATTAAAGGTGTATGCTACCATGCCTGGCCCTTCTATATATTTCTTAACATTGAAAAAAAAAAAAAAACATTACTAATATGTAGAATCATTCCCCTTAATATACTCTATGCTGGCATTTTCACCAAAATGTCAAATAATTCAAAACAGCTTGAAGCTGCTCAGAAATAAAACAGTTAACTAACTGCCCTCGCTTAAAAATGTACTAATTCAATAGGCTGCTTAACAGCTCTGATTTTCAGAGTTTCAAGTTTAGAATGTAAAGAACATTGGAGGATAGAGTTAACATTTTCAGACTGCAAAAATCAAGGAGACAACTTGTGAATAAATGAAAACTATAGCTAAGGCTCTAATATGAACATGACATCAGTGTGAATGTCAGTATGTAGCGGTGGATGAGTCTTCTGTGTAAACTCAGACTAAGTTAAGTTTAGAAACACCCCAAATTGGGACCTGAAGTAAGGACCAGAGAAGGGAAGAGACAAGTCTGTTAGAGGCAATTCATGTGTCAGACCTTACCAGGAAATGGAGGTTGTGGTCCACTAGAAAATTTTCACAGACTACCCATACCAAGTTTTATGTCATTAGTTGTGTGGTAGTATATATTGCACTTTTTTTTTAACTGAGAAATAGGACTTCAAAAACTGTATCTACTGAAAACAAAGTTCTCTGTTACTAGTCTCTGACACTTACCTTTAATTGCTGCAATTGGGAAGGTGAAGGCAAGAGGATTGCAGTTCCAAAGCCAACTTAGTCTGTATAGCAAGTTCCTAACCAGCCTGAGCTACATTGTGAGGCCCTTCCTGAAAAACTAAAACAAAACATAGTTGAGAATTCCACAGAGTGAATCAAAATTACCTGTGTTGAGATTTAGACTGATAGATTTAAATAGATCACCCTCTTTACTGAATCTTCTAAATTAATCTTAGACTCTCTAAAGTAAAATCACATGTCCAAACCAGCCTAATATATACAGAGGAGAGACCATGAGCCCCGCTCTTCTTCCTTAAAAGTCCTTTATCAAGAACAAAATACTACTATTTTATAATTAAAGGCTGTTTGTTTTTCTTTTATTATTATTTTTTTTATTAAGCTTTTGTACATTTCACATAACAGTTTCCAATCAAACTTAGACCCCCCTCCCCAATCCATCATTATCTCTATAGTAGTATGATAATAATCTGCAGCATTAAGTACTAATGAATGTAAGATATTAGCAATAAAACTATATTTTACTTTATTTTTATTTTATGTGTATGAATGTTTTATTTAAATGTATGTAAGTGCACCTGTATTGTGCAATGCCTGCAGAAGTCAAAGAGGGCATTGGATCCCTTAGAACTGGAGTTATGGACAGTTTGTTAGCTGCCATGTGGGTGCTGGGAATCAAACCTGGGTCCTCTACAAGAACAGCCAGTGTTCTTAACCACTGAGCCATCCCTCCAACCCCAAAACTATATATTAAAAAACACTGTTGAGAACTGGTGATAGAGTGTGTGCTTAGCAGACATAAGTCTCTGTACTTAGTCTCTGTCACTGGAAACAACAAAAATAAAAACAGTGTTACTTAAGTCTAACCAAAATTATTATTTTAGGTTGTCATCCAAGTACATGAGATAACATCAGTCTCTTAGAGTTTATGTACAAGTGTCTCTTATAGTTTATGTACAAACATTCAATGGGAAGAACTTTTCTAACTTTCTACTTAGAACTGCCAGTTTGGGGCTCACAGCAATTTTATTGTCAAGAGTGATTCTAGTATTATGATAATTGCTGAAACATGCAAATTTTAAATCAAAACTGCTAAGTAATAGATGTAAATTTTCTCTGCACTTTGTTCTTCAATTTCCCCTTCTTGTTTTGGGCAGATTTCCAGTCATGTTTAATTTGTATTGCACGGCGATTACCTCGACCTCCAGCTATTACAGGTGTAGAATCCTTTATGACCAAACAAGATACTACAGGTATTTACTATAAAGTTCAAGGTGTTCTGAAGATACTAAAAATGTAACTGTGCACTTAAAACTAATATCCGTAATGTTACATCTGCCTGTAATATTCAGCCTCTGCTTCCTAGTTGTATATAGAAAGCATTTTAAATAGCCATGTGAATGTTGACATTTTTAGATGCTCTAATCATTGTCATGGGCATCATGCTGTGGAGATCCATTTTTGTAACTATCCACATGCCTATAGTTTGATCATGAACTATTTTTATGACCATGGGAGAAAATGTTAAAGTTGACAAAGATGTAAATGTGTAGATATACATTTGTAAATGGATATGAATATAGTGGGCTTACTGTTAACATTTAAATGTATTTGATGGCACAGTCTAGAGGGCTCTGTGGGTAAAAACACTTGCTATGAGCCATACAATCTGAATTTGGTTCCTGGAACCCAGATGGCAGAAAGGGAGATCCAGCTCCCATCACATGCATAAAATGAGTGCAAGTAGTAAATTGGAGCAAGTAGCTCACTTTGTGCCCACATGTTTAGGACAAACCTGGGCAGCATAGCAAGACCTTGTCTCAAAACAAACAAAAGTGAATGTTGCAATTGCATATTGTGGTATATTTTTGAAGATCTGTTTTAGACAGTGTAAAAAGTCTATCTGAGATTTGAGCTAATACTGAGACTATGGAACTTTAAGGATGAAGTAGTATTAAATGTCCTAAGTGTGAGTTTTGGAAGTAGTCAGTGTAGAAGGGTCTTGGTCCACAGTGGGTGCTGCTGATTCAAGAACCAACTACAAAGCCCTAAAATTAGTAGAACAGAGAGGTGGGAAGTAGAACTGCAAAGTAGGTGCCTCTTCATGATGCTCCTAAGCAGAATCATTTGTATTGCCCAGTCATTAGGACCATTGTTGGAAAACGTGATCACCTTCTCCCCTCAAGCCCCAACAGTTCCAGATTCTTGCTGCCTTGTGAACCATTACACACATATACATACATCTCTTTTAGTAATTGCCTATGAGAAGCACTATTATATATAAAGATTATGTAGCAGTAAAATTGCTGCTATAAGTAACATTTATGTTTGATATACTAATATTAAGATAAAGATGAAACAATTGAAAAATCCAAAATTGTCTATGCTTTCGGTTGTAGCATTCACTAAACTCTCTTCAAGCTGTTTTAAGTGACCAAATTCTCTTAATTGAAATTCAATTGATGTTCTTTCTGCTATTTTTATTCCAAGATTGAGTGATAATCTGATAGGACTGAGTACATTAAAGACCCTAACTAAGTTAAAGGAAGGCTAATGAATATTTTATTGCTAAGAAAACCAAGATTGGAGAATGAATATATGTGCGTATACATGAATACATATATAAATATATGTATATATTATATATATTCCACATACATATGTAAATAGATGTGGAATTTCAGTTAAATGAACCGGCATACACATTGTGATAGACTTGAGTTGACTGGATTGGAAAAAGGAAAATGAGTAAAAGATACAATCAGGCATTCATGAGAAGAAACATTAATGGTGAATAAACATAAAAGTACAGAAAGTACATAGCCTTGTTGATAATTAGGGAAATCCAAATTTCAATAGCAATAAGATACCATTTTTTCACTTAATTTCAAAAAATATAGAGGCCTGACAATAACAAGTGACAGAAAAGATGCTAGATTAGTAATGACTTTAGGAGCAAGACTGTTGAGGGTTGAACCCAGAGCTTCGTGCATGCTGGTACCAACTGAGTTATACTCCTAGCCTTAATAGGATTTTAATACCAGACTAGAACTGAATTTTAGAATCTTTAACATACTAATCCACAGCAATCCAAGATCAAAACAATCTTTATCATGTCTTTAATATATCTATTACTATATATAATAAAAATGAATGATCCTTTTTAATACTTTTCTCTATCAAGTATTTGGAAAGACAGAATATTCCTTGTATGTAGCTGTTACTTTTGAAATATTGTTGATTTATATTGAATCTATCATAAGTGTAAACTTTTTTTCTTTGTGTAGGTAAAATCATCTCCATTGATACTAGTTCCCTAAGAGCTGCTGGCAGAACTGGCTGGGAAGATTTAGTAAGGAAATGCATTTATGCCTTTTTCCAACCTCAGGGCAGAGAGCCATCTTATGCCCGACAGCTATTTCAAGAAGGTAAAATTTTGTCTCATTTTTTTGTTAACCTTTCTGTTTGTTAATATTGAATAGCTTGTTTAGAACTTATAGCTTGATAAGTATTTTCTCCAAATTATACTCTCTAATCAGTTTTAGGAAAGGAAGAAATGGGTAAGCAAAGTAACTCATGAGTGGATCCTGAAACCCAGGATGCACTTTCTAAAGACCAGGATATCATGTGGCAGTCACTCATTCATTCATTCATTCATTCATTCAACAGACATGTGTCAAGTTCCTTACATGCATAGAACACTATGTATATAAGGTGCTAGGGATACAGTAGTGACTAAGAAGCACCGATCCCTTTAAGGAGCTCATAATATATTAGGAGACTATAGGACAGCTCTAAAAATCAGGGTAATAATAGAGCTATAACTAAGGAAAAAAAGTAAATTCTGACTAGGAGATTTCATGGATGACTTTAGAGAGCAGTAAATTTTTTTGTCTTATATTTGAAGATTCTTTTTCCAGCAGAATAAGCATATCAGAGAGCTTCTGGACAAAGCAGAGAACTTGGTATTATTCATTTTATCTTCATGACTTTTGAAGAATCTATCTCCTGACTTAGATTTAAGGTCTAAGTTAAAAACTATGCTGTGTGACATTAACTATTAGCTAGCTGCCATGTCTAGGAGGTTCTATGAGAGTATAAAATAATTATATTCCATGCTATTAAGAAATCAAGCAATATTATACAGAAGGTAAGGGAAGTTATTTGTGAATCGAGGTCAGAAATTTTACAGGCATTCAGAATTAAAGGATTTTTATATAAAATATTTCCATGGAATTATGGTATCCTAATGCTCCTTTTCCAATGTGATGCATTCTCTAATCTTTAGTTTGATAGCCTCTTCTTATTGCCATTTCTAAGATATAGTGAAAACCTTTTTCATTATTCTACCACCCTTTTAGTTTTAACATTTTCCTTACGACATTGTTTCCTCAGTTTACTGATGATGGCCCAATCATTACATTTTAGGTCAACTGCTTCCTAAAAGAATATGGAGAAAGAATTTTTTCTGAAAGCTATCTATATAAATCTCAAAGTCCTAGTTACTTACAGGCAGCTTCCTGCAGAATAGTGGTTCTTCAGTGGACTCCTTACTAAACCATGCCACGCCTTGAGGCTATGTTATTATTACATAGAACCAAAAATTATATAATTTTCAACTTCCCCACGCATTACCAAAGTGTAACCTGGTTTGGAAGCCATCATAAATAACTGATTCTATCCAATCAGTGTGAACTTTTGACTTCCTCTATATTGAGCAACACTTGACTTTTACGTAGGTTTGTAACTCAGAGCACCACCTCCACTCATTACTTACTATATGTCTCTTTGATTAATTTGTCTTAATTTATAAGGTGAACTTCCCAGGGTATAGCTTAAAAACCATAATTTTATTTGCCTATAGTTTGTATACACCAAGGCAAGACAAGTAGAGATTATTGTCCAAATGATTAGGCTCCCCAGAGATATAACAGAACCACAGTTTATAAACCATTAGTAATCTCTACAAAATAATCTGTCAGCAAATACAGCACAACAATTTAGGAATAAGTGTAAAAAATGTGGTGTTATCCAGTACCTTTTCCTCATTAGACATTTCTTAATATATCCTTGCAACTTTTAGAAAAAGAATTATTTGGACAGAAATGACTTTGTTTTTTTCCTGAAAATGAAGAAGGCCAAACTTCTTATGACTCTAATTCTGATGTTTTAGAGATTCAAGACAATTTGCCAAATAGTCTTCATGGATGGAATCTATCTTTTTCTAGCATTTTATATTTAGTAGATCTCGCCTAGTAAGAGAGATACAGCCCCTTAAAAACATGTGCAAATAACCTGTTAAAAATATCCATTAAGGCTGGCGCCACATGCACTTAATCTCAGCACATGGGAGGCAGAGGCAGGCGGATCTCTTTGAGTTCAAGGCCAGCCTGGTCAACATAGCAACTTACAGGCTGCTGGGGCTACAGGGAGACTCTGTCTTAAAAAATACCAAAATTTTAAAAAGACCTACTAAGTTAAAATCTCAGATGAGGGCCCAGATATCTTAAACAACCTTAAAAGTGGTGCTTAAAGGGTTTTGTTGTTGTTGTTGTCTTACATTGTTTTGTTTTGTTTCATTTTAAGACAAGATTTCATTGTATATCCCTGGTTGACCTTGAATTCAGAGATCTGCCTGCCTCTGTGTCTTGAGTACTGGGATTAAAGTGGTTCACCAACACACCCAGCCCAGTAATGCTTAAATTCAAGAACCATACCTTTAATCCCAGCACTTGGGAGACAGAGGCAGGCAGATCTCTGTGAGTTCAAGTCCAGCTTGATCTACATAGTGAGCCCCTCTTCACCACCAAAACAATTTCATCTTTCAAAAATGGAGACAGTTATAATTTACATTTGCCGTGTATTTGCTGTCTCTATCACATAGAGGCAGTGTGAAACCAGAGAGACATGCTCCTGTTAAAATGGCTACTATCAAAAAGACAAAAGATGAGGACAGCAGGGATGTGGAGAAAATGGAACAATTGTATGTGGATGGAAATGTAAATTAGTGCAACCATTATAAAGAAAAGTATGGGGGTTCCTCAAGAAATTAAAAACAGAACTACCATGTGGTCTAGCAGTCTAACTTCTGGTTATATAACCAAAGGAAACAAAATCAGTATGTTGAAGAGATATCTGTACTCCTTGGTTTATTGCAGCATTATTCACAGTAGCTAAGATATTAAGTGCTTATTAACAGATGAGTAGAAATGAAGAGAATCTAATATATATACTATATATGCATATAGTATGTGTGTGTATATACACATAAATATAATGAAATACTATTAAGCCATACTATTATCTTTGACATCTTGGTAAAGATGGTTATTATTATACTTAGTGATATAAGTCAAGCACAGAAAAATACATAGAATCTAAAATAGTTGGTTTTAGAGAAACAGAGAGTAGTGGCTATGAGAGGCTGAGGTAGTTGACAGAGATGAGAGAGACTGTTGAAATGGTGATGTTCAAAGGATTACAGTTAGGTATGAGGGACAAGTCTTAACAAATTATTGTGTACATGCTGATTATAGTTAATGTCAATATGCTACATTCTTGAGGAATGCTGGAAGAATGGATGGTAAGTGTTCTCACCACAGAAGTGATAATTGTGATATAGCTTATGTTAATTAGCTAGATTTAGCCATCTATAAGGAATATTATATAGAAAAAACATATTACATAGAAAAATGCATAGAATTTTATCTGTTTACTTAATAAATTTAAATCTAGGAGAAAAAAAGAGTGAGACAAATTGTGCCATTATATCCTTGATTATGTGATTGATATTTAGACAAAAAAATTTGTCCTCCATCTGTCATCTTTTATTCTCTGCCCAATCACTTACTATTTGAAGGTGACAGCTGTTATAAAATCCTAATATGCATTAATATTTTTGTTCTTAGTTTTGTGGTTGCTTTTGGCCAAGACAACACATAACGTTGTTTCTTTCTTTCTTTCTTTTTTTTTGGGGCGGGGGGGTGTTGGGTATTGAACCCAGGGCCCCATACATACCAAGCTAGTGCTTTACCACTAGGCACTATCCCAGCCTTTGTTTTTTGAGACTGTCTCATGTACCCAAGCTGGTCTTAAATTTCATTATGTGAGTAAGAATAGTCTTGACTTTCAGACCTTCTTCCCTCTTATCACCCAAGTGCTAGGATTATAGCCCTGGACCACCACCCCTAGTTCATGTAGTGCTTTTTAAAGATGTTTACCACTTTATTTACCAGAGTCAATCTTATTTATTCATTTATTTTGGTCTTTTTGAGACGGGATTTCCCTGCAACCATAGCTGGCCTGGAACTCACGATGTAGCCCAGACTGGCCTTGATATCACAGAGACCCACCTACCTCTCCCTCCTGAGTGCTGGGATTAAAGGTGTGCACCCCCACACCCAGATATCAGAGTCAAATTTGAAGCCATATTCCAGTCAAAGAACCGATGGGAAAACTTGCATGGACTAAATTAAAGCCATGTGTCTACACTGAGACTGGGGGGAGTGGGTATTAAGGATCACTTGAGTAACTTTAAATAGGAGATGGATGCAAATGGAGATAGTTTGGAAAAGGTTATTAGGTTCTGTTCAATTCAGAATCATTACTTAAGCAAAGTTTGAGTTGTATGCTTCCCAAAGGCCTGAGTAAAAGAGATTCATGTGAGCAGTTGTTAAGCCAGATTTCTTGGCCCTACCCCGTACTACTAAATTAATCTATAGCCTAAGATGCTTTCTTACAGAGAAATTTGGCAAATATAAAGCTGAGTTTCACAAGATTTTAATAGCTATAATTGAAAAATTATGCTTAATACTTAATTTTGATAAATGCTTTATTCTTTCATTTGGGGAGATTCATAAGACATATTTAAGGTATTTTAAGTTCCCAAGAAGTTGCCTTTTTAAACTTTTTTGCTCAGAGAACTTATTTTTCCACACAGTGCTTTTGTCTCTGTCACATTTATCAGCAGTTAAAAGTAGTCATGGGAAGTGCTGGGACGTATGTATGTATGTATGTATGTATGTATGTAGAACTTACAAAGTTGTTTTGTAAGTTTTATTTATCTACTTTAGTTGTATAATAGATCATAATTTCTTAACTTTGAAATGTCCATTATATATTGTTACATGAAAAAGTAGATTAAGAAAGTACAACAGATGTCATCTCACTCTTAAATGCCTGTCCCATTCTAGATTAATAAAATATTATGTTTATCTCTGAGTGATGAATTACAGATGAGCCTATCTTTACTTATTCTTTGTTCATCTTTTTATCATTTTAACTTTATACACACAAAGTAAAGCACTATAGTGGCATGGTAACTCATGCCTGTAATCCCACACATGGAAGACTAAAGAAATTAGAGTCCAGCCTGGGCTACATAAAGAGTTTCAGGCTTGTCTAGACTATGAAGTCAGATCCTGCCTCAAAATAACTCATGTATGTTTGTGTGTATATCTGCATACATATCATAAGCATAGATGTTAGGTATTTATATTATCAAGAAGTTTGGAAGTATTGCTATAAAATATTAACTGCCCATATTAATGATTAACCAGATTCTTACTTGGGGCTTGTGTAATATAGTTAATTCCATGGTCCACATAACTGAAAAGCTCTTTATATCATTTTTCTTGAAAATATTTAAAATACTAATTTATTTGCCTCTTGTAGAAATTTTCATGCATTGAATAAAGTTATTCATTGGTAATTGAAAACTCTTAAGAATAACCAGAAGGGCTAGTAGAAGAGGAAGGGGAGGGAAGGAAGGGAGGAGAATTTACAGCCATCCAGGAGTAAATTTTTTCTTTATCTAATAGCTGTTTTTTAATGTGTTCTTATATCTAAGGAAACACTGAAAAGATCATATGCTGCACACATTTTATGTCTGCTCAGTTAGCATCAGTAAAGCAAGCTTAGTCTAGGTTATTTCAGTACAAAATTGAGAAGGATCACATTCCTAAATAGCTATACTTCTATAGCTACTATAACTAGGAAAAATTTAGTATTTTCTTGGCTTTATAGTTAGTTGGAGGCTTTTCTGGAAAGAAATAAAACAAAACAAAAAAAGTTGTTAAAGATTCTTTAAATATTTTATTTATTGTTTTTATTTTATGTGTATGCATATATTATGTGCATACATGTAAGTGCACCCATATTGTGCAGTGTCCACAGAATAGAGTATCAGATTCCCTTAGAACTGGAGTTAAGGACAGTTGTTAACCAACATGTGGGCGCTGGGAATAGAACCTGAGTCCTCTGCTGGAGCCAACTCTCTAGCCCAAAAGCCTTTAAAGATTTAAAGAAAGATTTCTAAGGTGTCAGTAGTACACCTTCAATTAGATCTCTTCCTGCTAAATGTGCTAAGAAGTTTAGAAATGGGCACAAAAGCAGTTAAACTGGATTTAATCTCAGCACTCGGGAAAGTGAAGCAGAAGGGTAGTGAGTCTAAGGTCAGCTTGAGTTAAGTAGTAAGACCCTGTCTCAAAACAAAAGAGATCAAAATACCTGCAGAATAACTGGCAAAACTTAGATCAGAAATAAGGCCAGAACCTGAGATTAAAATAAAATTCCAAACTTAACCTTGAAGCCCATTTAAGAGGAAAGTTTGGAGTACAGAGTAAATATTTGTATGATTAAGTCTGTAATAAGTTGTGGCTATCTTAGTTTCAATTTAAAGTATCAGTGATGTTAAATATAATTGAAGCTAATTAATGAATATGGTATTTAATGAGTGACTAGATATGTGTGATTCAGGCCATTTATACTTTGGAAGCTGCTTGTTTTTCTTTGGTGATTAATGCAGGAAATAGATATTTAAACCTTACTGTGTACTAAGCTTCATGCTGACTATTACTTCACAACATCACTGGATCTATTTTAGTGATAAGAAAGAAAAAAGTAAAAAAGAAAAAAATAAAAATCTGACAAAGCTAAGGTTGATTTGCATGAAATCCTAAACCTGGGTATTTATTTTGTTGTTTTGGAGGGGTGTTGTTGTTTGAGACAGGGTCTCCCTATAGCACCAGCTGGCCTGGAACTTGCTATGTAAACCAGGCCTCTCACAGAACCCCACCTGCCTCTGCCTCTGCCTCCTGGCCCCAAATTCTAAACTTGCAAATGGCAAAAGTCAGAAACAGGCCTGAATCTGACTCTTAGTTGAATTCCTTTCTTTGTTTGTGCTGTCTTCCTGTTTACTATCTTCTCATCTGAACAATCAAGCACCAGAATTTTAGTTAACTGAGAGCCATGTTATTTTAATTAATTGAAGTTTTAAGGATGAGGGCGTTTATAGCTCAGAGATAAGCTATTTGCCTAACACCTTGAGGTCCTGGATTAGATCTGCATCACCGGAAAAAAAAAAGGAGTTTTTCTGAATCAAATAATTACCTTTTTCTCATTTTAAAGAATAGGGCACTTAATGAATTATAATATACTTAATTATATTCCAAACATCATCATCCAAACTAATCTGATATCAAAACTTAAGACTATTATGCTTTCCTTATATTGAATTGTTTCCCAAATTTCAAAAATTTTACAAGTTTAATATTATACTCTTACAGGTTTATGCAGCATAATTAACCAAAAGACTATTGATTTTTCTATAATCCACATTAAATATATTAAAAGTCCTATGTTAGCCTGAGTTTCTAGTTGTTTCTCATTTATAGGACTGATCAATAAGAAATTTTCTCTTAATTAATCTCCATTACAAAATTAAATCTTGGTTCCTACAGGAGTGAAAGCATAAATTGAGATATGTGTTTGAGAACATGGCTAAGGTTGAAATTCTATCCTTTAAAGAAGAGCTATGGCAGTTGGTCACATGTCAGTATTAGCCTAATTAGGATGAGCTTCAACTAGATCAGTCAGCCAGTATTTACCTACTGGATGATTTTATTGCAAAGCATAGTATATACTTCAGTCAAGAGTAGAAAACACGAATGTGACAAAACAACAGCCTTTACACTTATATTCTGGCTATTGAAGAATAATATGTAAAAGGAACTTGGAGGGGATATTTAGGAAATAAGGAGAAATGTTGAAAATGTGAGGAGAAGTCAGATTGTTCAGGGCTATTTTATTAAATTTGATGGCCACTGTCCTCACGGCTAGTGTAACTGAAGAGAATTTTACATCATGTTTAATTTCAATTGGTCACTTGTAGGTTGATGGCTACTGTATTGAGTAGTGCAGCCCTATAAAATAGTAAGTACTTCCCAACATATGAGGAGATCCTGAAAAAAAAAAACTAGCACGTTATAGAAATGGATAAAATAGATAAGTAAAATAACATAGAATATATGTCTGACCCTTTTATCAGCTCATATTAATAACATTTTATAATGCTACTTTTCTGTTGAAGTTGTATTTTCCTAAATATAGTGTTAAAATATACAAACAGAATTGTTAACATAATTTTAGAATTGGCTATAGCAAAATTTTACTTATATCCATCCACAGAAATTATCAGTTTCCTTTAAAGATACTTTTTTCATACTTTATTACTATGTATAACATTTGGCAAGCATGACAGTGATTTAGCTGAAACTGCCGAATGAGGAAGGAATGTCATTGGTTGGGCAGAGATCTTAATCCTTTCAGTTGCTTATATCCTTGTTTTAATACTTAGGCAGATTTATTATAGTGTAGATTTATAACAGACTTTGCCTTCCTTAGTTGGTAGTAGATACCCAAGATCATAAAACAGAGCATATTGTCTCTTTATTTAAAGTAACATGAATCTTTTTTTTTTGAGACAGTATCTTCCTATAACCCCCAACTGGCCTGGAACTCCCTACGTAGACCAGGCTGGATTACAGAAATCCACCTGCTTCTGCCTCCTCTAAGTGCTGGAATTAAAGGCATGTTCCACCCTGCCTGGCTTAGTAATATGCATATTGAAAAAAAAATTAATTGATCATTTTAAGTTAAGTCTCTTTACATGTTGTTTAAATCTTTATTGCTCATAATGGTATAGGCACATAGCAATCTTAGCACTCAAGAGGCTGAGGCAAGAGGATGTTAAGTTTGAGGCCAATGTGAACTATCTGGCAATTTCTAGGCTAGCCTGGGCTATATATAGACTTTGTCTCAAAAGAAAAGTGTCTTTTTTAAAAGTAGGAGTAAACAGGCTAAATTTTAATAGTCATTTGTGATAGGAATTCTTGTGTTTCATGGATATGATTGGATTGCTAAATCTATTAAATCTCAGAATTATCAATGACATTTAAGTACTCAATAGTCTGGGATAGCCATTACATATTTAATAAGCACTTTCCTTAGTTTTTCCTACTATTGATAAAGCTTTAAGATAGAAGTAAGTGATGTTATTAAATGATTTAACTGCCTTAACTTAGGGTTTGTTCTTTAGTAATAGTAATCATTGGTTTTATCTTTGTTTACTAAAATTCAAACAACATTAAAAATAATACAAATATCTAGTAATTCATTAAATGGGAACTTAGTGTTTCACTTTCCTAAGTAAATATGGAACTCTGCAGACCACTCAAAACTGAGAGAGTGAATTTTATTTTATATTAATTATATCTCAATAGAGTTGTTACTTTAAAAATCAGACAACAAAAGAGAGTAAAATAAAACTTGTTAAACATAACACTGAAAGAAAGCAAAAGGAAGAAAAGTATTTCATGATATTTTGAATGCAGACTTAATAAATTTGAGTAGCTGTTCCATTATAGGAAAGATTTAATATTTTCCTAGTTTGGGGTTTTGTCACAGACTTAATATATGTCAGGAGGCACCCATTCAAAGTCAAACTGAGTTAAAACCTATCATCAAGTGGTATGTTTCAACTAGAATTTTCCCCCTCTCAGATCTCTGAATTATTTGTCTGACCTATTCTTTAAGTCAGAACAGGCAGCAGCTGGGAGGGCATTTTCAGTGAGGTTCTTGGTAGAAGTAAGACCTGGTAACTCTCCTTTGCCCAACATTCAAGTTTCAGAATTTTAACTAGGTTTCTCTTTTGTTTGAAACAGTGATGACTCGTGGCACTGCCTCCAGCCCATCCTATAGATTCATATTGAATGATGGGACAATGCTTAGCGCCCACACCAAGTGTAAACTTTGCTACCCTCAAAGTCCAGACATGCAACCTTTCATCATGGGAATTCATATCATCGACAGGTACTACTTATTTGGAGAGAAATTCTAAGTTAGGTGTAAGATAGTGTGATGAGTATTTCCATAATTAATATTAATTATCCATTAGTATAGCCATATATTTTTGTTAGCAAATAACTACGTTTTTTTTTATAAAGAGAGACAGGAGAGACTGAAAATATGCTCTTTTAGGGGATGAAAACAAAATAGCAACAAAAAATTTACAATATTCTATATATGAACTTAAATTTTTAGAAGAGATTTCAGAGTTAATAACGTTATTTATGTTTTTATTAGGACAAACTTTGTGGCTCTTGAGTTCAAGCTGACAGTTTATCATGGATGCCTTACTCATTAAACTGTCAACTTGAGATCTTTCAATGTTGTTGCTTCTAATTTGTTCCCCTCTCTAAGTAAGTTTTATATTGATATACATAGTAAATTCATGAAATTACTCTTTTGTGTTATGATTTAGTAAAAGCTGTACATTTATAACTATTTAAAATTTAGCATTAAAAGTGGACATTTCCCCTCACTTCATCTTTTCTTCATCTGATGTTTTGCTTATTGGAACATGGTAATGCCAGTCACAATTCATAATTATGAATTTAAGTGAAGAGTGTAGTTAAAACCTGGATTAAATTTTTTTTCTAGTTTTAGTTGAAATTTTTCTTGTGAGTGGAATTAGCACAGTTCTTTTTTTCATTTTGTGATTTCTCTTTCAAAACATCTGCTACTTCTGCATATCACCCTTTTTAATTTTCACATCAGTGACAAAGTATTTTTCTTACCCAGTCTTCCTCTTTGGAGTTGAAATACTTAAAAGCTGTAACAGGGGATTCATGAATAAAATATTTTCTAAACAAAGGTGTGGGAAATTTCTCTTTCAAACAAAACTATTACTGCAATATTAAATACTGCTATGAATTTTAGAAAAATTTAATAGTATATCTATTGCATTTTTCTCAACACCAAGAAAGATTTATTTTTCATATAATTGGGATGATTATCCAAATTTAAGAGTCCATAAGCACCATTTCCTAGGAAATGTTGCTGACATTTTATGACATTTTACAGTAATAATGGCAGTCCACTGGTTTTCCTTAATTTAGGGTGATACAGAAAGTCATACTTGATAGCTTGGAACATTAATGAAGCTAATGGTCTTCTTATAATATCTCCATGAAAAATATTATAATAGAAACAAATGAAGATGATTGAATAATGCATTTTTCTCCCCTAGGGAGCACAGTGGGCTTTCTCCGCAAGATGACACTAATTCTGGAATGTCAATTCCCCGAATAAACCCCTCGGTCAATCCTAGTATCTCTCCAGCTCATGGTGTGGCCCGTTCATCCACATTGCCACCGTCCAACAACAACATGGTCTCTGCTAGAGTAAGCCGTCAACAGAGCTCAGACCTTAACAGCAGCAGCAGTCATGGTAATTCTAACAACAACCAAGGAAGTTTTGGATGCTCACCTGGAAATCAGATTGTAGCCAATGTTGCCTTAAACCAGGGACAGGCAGGTTCTCAGAGCAGTAATCCCTCTTTAAACCTCAGCAATTCTCCTATGGAAAGTACAGGAATTTCCCTTGCACAGTTCATGTCTCCAAGGAGACAGGTTACTTCTGGCTTGGCAACAAGGGCCAGGATGCCAAACAGTTCATTTCCTCCAAATATTCCAACATTAAGCTCCCCTGTTGGCATTACAAGTGGGGCCTGTAATAATAATAATCGATCCTATTCAAATATCCCAGTAACATCTTTACAAGGTATGAATGAAGGACCCAATAACTCTGTTGGCTTCTCTGCCAATTCTCCAGTCCTCAGGCAGATGAGCTCACAGAATTCACCTAGCAGATTAAGTATGCAACCAGCAAAAACAGAGTCCAAAGATAACAAAGAGATTGCATCCATTTTAAATGAAATGATTCAGTCTGACACCAACGCTAGTGATGGTAAACCTCTGGATTCAGGACTTATACATAACAACGACAGACTCTCAGATGGAGACAGTAAATACTCTCAAACTAGTCACAAGCTAGTGCAGCTATTGACAACAACTGCAGAACAGCAGTTACGGCATGCCGATATAGACACAAGCTGTAAGGATGTACTGTCCTGCACAGGCACTTCCAGCTCTGCTTCTGCTAACTCCTCAGGAGGTACTTGCCCCTCCTCTCATAGCTCTCTGACTGAGCGGCACAAAATTCTGCACCGGCTTTTACAGGAGGGTAGCCCCTCAGATATTACCACTTTGTCTGTAGAACCTGATAAAAAGGACAGTGCATCAACTTCCACTTCTGTGTCAGTGACTGGACAAGCCCAAGGGAGCTCCAGTGTAAAACTAGAACTGGATGCTTCAAAGAAAAAAGAGTCAAAAGACCATCAGCTCCTACGTTACCTTTTAGACAAAGATGAGAAAGATTTAAGATCAACGCCAAACCTGAGCTTGGATGATGTAAAAGTAAAAGTGGAAAAAAAAGAACAGATGGATCCTTGTAACACAAACCCAACTCCAGTGACCAAATCTGCTCCTGAGGAAGTTAAACTGGAGTCTCAGAGTCAGGTAGGTGGTACCTTGCTTCACAGAATAATCTTTTTTTTTCTTTCTCTGCTCCAACCATAGACCATATTTGGATTTGTACTATATTGTCCTATCTCTTCAGCGCCAGCTAGGAGGCTTCTTTCAGTGGTTGAAAAATCATGGAAAACTCTTAGACATTCCTTTTAGAATGTTACATGCTACAGTATTAATGTGGTTTTTTTTTTAATGTGGCATTTTTTAAATGTTGACCTTTCCTTTTTTTTTCCTATAAAATTCAAGTCTTAAGTTTTTGTTTGTTTGTTTGTTTTTGTTGTTGTTGTTTGAATCAGGTCTTGTTGTGTAGCTCTGTCTGGCCCAGAACTCTCTACATAGATCAAGCTGACCTCAAATTTACAGAGATCCAGACCTGTCTCTGCACCAAGTACTGGGATTAAAGAATTGTCCCACCATCTTAGCATCTTAGGACCTTTTTAAATATACTTTCCCTACCTCCTCCTCCCAATCCCACATATTAAATTTAATTCTGGGATAGAACCCATAGCCAGTTGCATTTTAAAGAAGTTCTCCAAAATACTCTGGAATGTAGCTAAGTTTGAGAGCCTCTGATATATACAAAGTAAGAGAGAAATGTGAGAATATAGATATGGCTACCTAGGGAAAAAAGGCATTTTGTGAGGGTGCTTTCATTCTTATCTATTATTAGCCATCCTCAAGAGAAGAAAGGGACTTGAGTATTCAGGGTGTCAGGTTATTGCCCTTAATGCAGCATGCCCTGAAACAAAACTAAATTAAAAAACCTGTTTGTAAGTATTGGAAACATCTATATTTAGGATGAAGTAGAACTGGTTTGCAAATTGACAAGCAGATTCATTTGTTGAATAATTGCATATAAACTATGAAAGAATTTCAGAAAAAAAAAGGTCATTCTTCCTTTAAGAACTTTCATATTATTTAGAGATAGAATAGACCTTCACAAAGTGAATGGCATTGCATTCAAGTACAGTTTATCCACAAGACTCCCTTGTGAAACAAGAGTCACATTTATGCCCAGATCTTTAAATTTCTTGAAAGAGCTTGATTTTTTGCCCCTATGTTTTTGGAGTATCTTTCTTCCTTGAGGCATAGTGCATTTTAGACATGCAAAGTTCCTACTAAGCTTTGTCTTTCTTCCTGTTTTGATTGTTTCTTTACATGTGTACTCTTTGAAGATACCACTGTGTCTCATGTTTTTAATAAAGCAAAGCTGACACCAGGTTTTTTCAGTATCAGTTTTCTAAAGCAGAAAAACAGCTTTATTAAACTTTATAAAACTCTCATGCTTTAAAAGTTAATTTTAAAAGTATTAGCTTTGGGCTAGAGAAATGGCTCAGCAGTTAAGAGCACTGACTGCTCTTGCAGAGGACCCAGGTTTGATTCACAGCACTCACATGGTGGCTAACAACCATCTAGATGTCACTCTAGTTCCAGGGGATTCGATGCCCACTTCTGACCTCTGTGAGCACTGCATGACATGGGTACACTTACACATATCCAGGCAATACAGTCATCCACATAAAATAAAAATAATAAAGTATTAACTTTATCAAATAACACTGACATGATCATGCATCTGTCTTAGTGCACACATTTCTGCTGAGTTTATACTTAGAAGTGGAATTGTACAATCCTAAGTTATGTGTATCCTCATTTTTGGTATACTCATGTGATTTTTTTTCAGTCTTTTGAATTGAGCCATTCTTGGACATGTGTATAGTTCATAGTTTTAATTTGTATTCTCTAACAAATGCTAATCAGTCATTTGGATATTTTCTTTTGTAAACTGACTAGTCTAGTTGTGTCCCTTTTTTTAATGTGTTGTCCTTTGCTTTGTTGACATTATATATTTTAGATATGAGTCCTTTATATGTTATATGTTTGGAGATATATTTTCCATGCTGTAACTTGCACCTTTATTCATGGACTGATGCGATTTTTTGTTGTATTGTTTTATTTGAAGTAAAATTCTTTATTTTGATGTCATTGAATTTGTCCGTCTTTTCATGTATGGTTAGTACTTTTTGCCTATATTTAACAAAAGACATGCCCAGAAATCATCATGGAGCTTTACTTGTATCAGCCAAAAACTGGAATTGCCCAAAGCTCCATCACTGAAGAATGGATAATTTTATATTGTCACATGTTCATACAAAGGACTGTTATTCATCAGTGAAAATGAAGCAACTACTGCTATGTATAACAGTATGTCTGAACCCAGGCATATAACTTTGAAAGAACTCAGAATTTTTTAATTGAATAATCTAATTCATATAATTCTATTTATACAATCTAGAAGGAAACCTTTTAGTTTAATTAAATAATGAAACCTCCACAGATAGACATTTTGTGCTAATTATCCCAAAGTGATAATAGTATAGTAATACTCTAAAAGTTCAACTTCTTTTATACATAAGCTCAGACAGAGATTCTTGATTTATTCC
Source organism: Eospalax fontanierii (assembly GCA_035773235.1). Taxonomy (NCBI): domain Eukaryota; kingdom Metazoa; phylum Chordata; class Mammalia; order Rodentia; family Spalacidae; genus Eospalax; species Eospalax fontanierii. Next base: position 38,574,761 of record CM069529.1, on the reverse strand, counting down.
TGCTAAAGTCCTTTAGTGGGAAGTAGCATCTGAGATCTTTGAAGCTTTAAAAATTTTTTTTTTCACAAACTTCCTAAATTTTTTTTCTTTTAAAGATAAAACCATGGAAATTTAAAGTAAGATAATTTATAAGATTTTGAAAACTAGGACGGAAAAATAAAAACACCACGATTTTATCATAACACAGTAATCTTTTCGTCTTTCCAGTTCAGTCTTTTTCTTTTATGCATACTTTTACCAAGACATATTAAATCAATAACCAATACTATATCCTGTTCTATATTAATATTATTCATAAGCATCCCAGTTTCCTCCCGTAGGATAGACAGGCCTTGTTATTTCAGTGAAGTTCCAATCATTCTGATTATGTCTTCTTAATTCAGTCTCTCTCTTCTGATTTATAGAACTTAAACAACTTCTCTTCTGCATTTTTTAAGATGGAAACATAATATTTCCTCTAACTTTGATTTCTCTTCTTAGTTTACAGCTGACCTTGACCAGTTTGATCAGTTGTTGCCCACACTGGAGAAGGCAGCACAGTTGCCAAACTTGTGTGAGACAGAAAGAATGGATGGTGCAGTCACTGGTGTAAACATCAAATCGGAGATCCTGCCAGCTTCACTTCAGCCCACTACTGCCAGACCCACTTCCCGGCTGAACAGTACGTGCTGGGGGGAAGTCCTCGTTTTAAATGTTCAGGGGTACTGTGGCTTGGCACTTTGTCTCTTTCCATTATTTTAAAAGTCTTTTGTTTATTAAGAATGAAGCATCTTTTCATTATGCCAGTATAAACAATAGGCCATTATATTTAGATTCAGGAACTTAACTCATCATGTTTTGGGCGGGAGCAAGGGGGACTGAGTCTGATGAGTCCCAGGTTGGCCTCAAATTTACTTTGAAGCTGAGGGTGACCTTGAACTCCTGATCCTCCTGTCCTCATACCTCTTAAGTATTAGGATTATAGGAATGCACTCATCTTGGAAATTTTATATTGTAGTGTAACTTCTACTCTTTTGTAATTGATGTTTTAGTGAGCAGTTGATGGTAAAGAGAGAAATTTTGTGTTCTTACCCAAAGCGCCCCATAATAACACCCAGAAATACAGTAATGAGTATTGAGTCAGATTATGTTCTCAAATATCTTCCTTGAACATTAGTCTGAGAAGTTAAAAAAACAAAAGATTTTTGTGCTAAAACTCTAAACAAATGTGATATTTTCCATGTATTCCCATATCTGAGTTTTACTTGCCTGTTACAGTTTCTGAGAGCTCTTGATTTAATGAAACCAATTCAGATTTCTTTAACCCAGCAGTTCTCAAATTTTCCAGATTATAGAATTCCCTTTCTCAAATAATACTTATTACCTCTCACAGAATAAGTTATCCATAGAGTCTTACTTGGGAGACTGTGTTAAAATATGTCATTGTTGTTCCAACCCAGGTTAGCATTCTCCCAACTAAGACATCCTTTGATAATACAATGCTAGAAATTCATGGGATTGTCAGTCTTTTTTCACACATCAGATTTCAAAATTGAAAAATCAATGATGATAATTCTATGTGACCTTGAAACTAAATGAAACTAATCAGTCAACTTTCTGGATGAATTTGAGTTCCTGCCTTAATCTTGTCAATCTTTTAATGGGATCCTATTTGAGTCTTCACTTATTTCAGTCTTACTGGAGTTTTAGATGTCATGACCCAATTCCTAAAAATTTACCAAAATTTTCAGGCAGCTGCAAAGTAGGATCTTGAGTCATCACTGGCATTTTTGGAAGCAATATTTTAAATGTCCAGGACTCTAGAGGGGTGTCAGGAGCCTAGATTCAAACTGCACATTCTCCATTTGTTAACAAAGAAATGAATTTTTGGAGCTTTATTCTCTTTATCTGTCTTCAAAGTAAAAATTAGATGAAATGATTAAGCTGGGCACTGTAGCTCATGCCTTTAATTACAGCACTTGGAAGGTAGTAAAAATCAGGAGTTCAAGGTCATCTCACGTGAGACCCTGCCTCAAGAGGAAAAAAGAAAAGAAAAGAAGTCAAGCACGGTGTCACACACCCTTAATGCCAGCACGCACAAGGCAAAGACAGGATGATGTCTTTGAAATCAAGGCCAGCCAGATGTACTTAGCAAGTTCCAGGCCAGCTGGGGCTACCAGGAGACCCTGTATCAAAAAAAAGAGGGGGATGACAGAAAGCTTCTTCTGACTGAAATAGCCTCCAAACTCTGGCACAGCTGGGGATACAGTAATGTGCAAGGCTGAAAAGAGATAAAATAAAAGTCTTTATATTGATTGATTTGTAGTCCTGGTCGCTGTATCAAATGTGAGACCAGGGGAGTTTTCAGTAGACAGTGACTGTCCAGAAAGAAGTAAGATGTGGTTTATATGTAAAGGAAGACCCTTTTGCACTATATGCAGAAGCCATCCTGCCCATTTAATCATGCAACAATGAATGTTCCTGGAATGAGAAGCCTTACACTGAGCCTTCCTAGTGAGAGGTTATAGCACTGGGTAGATAAAGCCAAGGATCATCAGGACTTTAATGAAAGTCTGCAGCTTGAAATAAAGCAAAAGAAGCAAATGGGATATGAGATAAAAATATACAATGAATGCATCAGTGTATGGACTTAAATTTTTTGGAAAGATAAAAATAGTATTGTCATGGTAAGAAAAAGAGAACAAGAAGGATGTCTTAGAAATTAAATTTCTAAGTAAAAAATTAGAAGGTACCACAAGTTCAAAGCCATTCTGATCTACATAGTAAATTCCAGGCCAGTAGGACTATATAGTGAGACCCTCTCTAAAAAAATGGTAGGCGGATAGATAGATTATAATTGGATAAATACATAGATGATAGATACATACATACAAAGATGTAGATAGATAATTGATAGTTGAATGGATAAATAGGTAGATAGATACATAGATTCATAGATGATAGATAGATAGATGATTGATAGCAGAATTGATGGATAAATAGGTAGGTATATAGATGATTGATAGTTGAATAGGTAAATGGATAGATACTTAGATGATTTATAGTTGAATGTATGGATAGATACATAATAGATGATTGATGGATGGATGGATGGATGGATAGATAGACATGTGAGAACATAAAACTGAGAAAAGCTCCCCAAACAAAGGCCAAAAAACAAATGAAAGCACAAAAGAAAAAGTTAAGGAAATTGCAAGATTTATCAGGAGGGTCAATTATGAATAAGAATTCCAGAAACAAGATGAAAATAAGAGGAAGGGAAGATACTATCAAACTGAAATATAGGGGAAATTTTCTGGAATTAACTAAAGGATATTATTCTCCAGATTTAAAGGCTTCAACAACTACCCAACACAAGTGAATTTTTTTTAAGTTCTTGTTCCTGTAATTCAGGGACGTTAGAAATATTCTAAATACTTGCAGAGATAAGAATTGCATAGTGAATTTAATTTCCCCAAAGTAATATTAGAACCAAAAATCAAATGAGCAGTGTCTTATGATTTGAAAGAGAAGATTTCTACTTCAAACTATCACAGCAATAATTAAGACTAGACTAGACTTCTGCTATAAACACTGGGAATAAATAAACAGGTACATAAGACAGTTCTTTTCAGGCAGTAGGCAGTGTGAGACTGTGATCTCAGTGAGAAGGAAAACCAACAAGGCAAGCTCTACAGTCAATCCAGCCCTTTTGTTTGGTTTCATTTGGTAAGGATTGGTTTGGTTTTGTTGTTGTTGTTGTTGTTGTTGTTGTTATTGTTTTGAGGTGCAGTCTTCCTCTATAGCAGTGACTGGCCTGAAACTCACTATATAAATCAGACTGACCTCAAACTTGTGGGAATCCTCCCACCTGTGCCTCCCACCAAGCCCAGGCAACCCAGCCTTATTCTTAGAGACATTTACCAAACCTATTGTAGATGTGAGGAATCCAGAAGGAACATACATAAGTCAGTAGGTTGAAAACAGTAATCAGGGCTGTGTGAGACTGGAGCAGCTGTAGCTTGTTGGACAGAGAACAGAAGGACATGTAGAAAAAGAGCTGCAGAAATTTGTACTAGAGTCTTTTTAAATCTTTGTCTTAAATAGTGCATATATGTATGTTGGATGGTAAACAATCCAGTGAAACAAAGAACAGCTTCTAAGAAAAGAGCAATTATCTGGAAGCTGTGAGCTGAATAGCTATGAGAGCCTACACAGGATTGGGAGATATTCAAGTTCTGACCAGTGGCAGAATTTTATGAACATATGAGACAGTAGAAAAAATTCGAAGGCCTCACCTGAAACTTAAACCTCCTTTACCAAATCTTAGAAGATTTAAAAAAAGAGGCACTCAAAAAGATCAAGCTGATCTATAAGTAAAGCAACTATCTGACAGAATAATACTCAATAATCTTTAAAGAAAACATCTAAATCTAGATACCTAACAATTTTCATGATATCCAGTGCAAAATAGGCATGTGAAGTAGCAAGAAGGTTGAACCAAACCAGGAGAAAAACCATTTGAAAGAAATTGATCCAAAAATGACAGAGACACTAGAATCCTGTGTGTGTGTGTGTGTGTGTGTGTGTGTGTGTGTTTAAAAATTTAAAAGAAAGTATGAACATAATGCAGAAAGTGATATACAATACAGAAATGCCAAATAAAACTAGTAGAACTAAAAAGTATAATGTCTGAAATGAAAAATACGGAGGGATTTCATAGCAGTTAGATTACATAGTGCAAAGGGCACTGACTTTTTAGATTTTTTATTATTTTTGATGATGTATGTGTGTGTGTGTGAGTGAATGCCACATGTGTTGCTAATACATGCAGAGCCCAGAAGAGAACATGGAGTTTGAGTTATGGGCAGTTGTGAGTCACCACATGTAGGTGCTGAAAACTGAAATCAGGTCCCCTAGAAGAACAGACAGTGCCATCTTTCTAGCCCAAGAAGTAATTTTGAAAACATACTTATAAAAATTATTCAAATTAAAAGAGAGGGAGGGAACTATATATATCCTCAGGCCTCTGTGGTACAAGTATCAAACAGTTTGAAATGCATGCAGTGTGCATGATCATAAAATAAGGGGGAACAGAAAAACATCCAACAAAACCACGATCAAATGCTTAAAAATATGATAAGAAATATAAACCTACAGACCCAATAAGTTTGATCAGCCCCACAGAAAATAAACAAGAACAGTATTCTAAAGAATGTGATGGGCCGGGCATGGTGGTACATGAGCACTTGGGAGGGAGAGGCAAGCAGATTGCTTAATATTTTGAGGCTAGCCTGGTCTATATAATTAGTTTCAGGTGAGCCAAGACTACATAATGAGACCCTGTGTCAAAAATTAAATAAAAAAATAATTTTTAAATAAAGTAAAATGGTACTAAAAATATAGTAAAGAAAAAAAGATGATTAAGAATTGGAGAAGTGAGGCTGAAGACATGGCTCAGTGAGTAAGAGCACTGGCTGCTCTTACAGAGGACCCAGGTTTAATTCCCAGCACATATAGGGTGGCTAACAACCATCTGTAACTCCAGTTCTAGGGTATCTGATGCCCTCTTTTGACCTCTCTAGATATTGCACAACATAAGTGTACTTACATACATTCAGGCAATATGATTAATAAATAATTTTTTTTTCAAAACAGAATTAGAAAAGTGGGAACTGGAGATAGGGCTTAGTAGTTAAGAACACTAGCTGCTCTTGCAGAGGACCTGGGTTCAGTTCCTAGCACCCACATAGTGACTCACAACCATCTTTAACTAGTTCCAGGGGATCCATTGCCCTCTTCTAGCCTCTGTGGGTACCACTCACACATATAGTGCTCATACATACATACATACATACATATATACATACATGCAGGTAAAATACTCATACACATAAAATTGAAATCTTATTTTAAAAATAATTGGAGAAACTTCTTTCTGAGTCCTCTAATACTGTGATCAACCAGGTCTGAAGTAGTAGTGGGCCGTAGCTGAACTCCGTTACTACTGTAGAGGTTGATGCTGATGTGGGCTGAGGGACATACCCACCAATGGTATCTTGTCAACTTCAGGGCTGCATTCACTTTATAGCTTATCTTCTTTGCATACTGGGAGCCACTACTGGCCCCATACAGCTTTATGATCTGGATGGATTCTGTCTGACTCCAGAGGCCCCCTAGTTTATATACCCAGGAATGCCAGTGCCCAAGCCAAGGGGGTCTCTCCTAAGTGTATCAGAATAGGGAAGGCAAACAAAATACTGAGTTCCACACTAGAGTGTAACCCCAGTGACCTGGGCACTCTGCCTGCCAGTCTCAGTGCTTTTAGACCTCACTCAAAAGAACACCCTACTGAAGGGAGGAAGCTGCAGAAATCCAGTCTGTGTGGCGGTAATTTATTTTAACAACTTTATGATTTGTCCATTTTCTGTACTAGTCCTTTTTTGTTTAAAGTTTGTTTGATATATTTGCTTTCTCTCCTTCCTGCTGTTGATATTGCTGAAATGGTGAATTTTCACTGTCTTTCTGTGTGTACTGGAAGCCTTAGTATTTTAAAATTCTGGCAGCTAGTATGTTTCTTTAGCTAGAGCAGGAAACCTGTTTCCCTGGCAGTGAACATAGTCTGATCATAGATGCCCCATTTCTCAGTTGACAAGAGAGAATAGGGACCAGCAATAGGGAAAGTCCTTGTGAGAGCCCTGGCACCCACTTTGGGAGACTCCCTGGGCAGAATATCTACCATGAGTCACAGACTCACCATTTTAATCCATGGTCAGATTCCAGAGTCAGCTGCATCAGAGCAGAGACCTGGTGGCAGCTGTTGATTGTCCTTTAATTGTCCCAGCCTATTCCTTTATTCCAGTGACCACTAAGTTTGGAATTGTCCTGGTGCTCTTCTGAGAAAATCCATTTAGGAAAATCTTCTTCCGTGCTTCTTAATTTAGTTAAGTTACAACATCACTTTGTTTCCATCTGTGCTTTATCTTTCAGAACTTAAGCCATAATACCTCTTTTTCTTTTCTTGAATTGTAGATTCCCCCCACCCTCACCTACCCCTTTGGTTATTTTACTGATTTAGTTTTTGTTTATTTGGGGATTTTATTGTTGTTGTTTTGAGAAGGTCTAGCAAAATAGCCCAAGTTTGCCTCAAACTCACAGTAGTTTTCCTGTCCTGATCCTGCAGTATCCTTTTGAACTGTTTCTAAATCCCCGTCTTTGAAGTCGAGATGACATTTGATAATTTGTAAAATTATTTTTAAACCAAGATGTTAATCAAAAATGTACTACTCAATTGGTAATGTGCTTGCCATGCAAGCAAGTACCCAGGTTCAGTCCCTAGCACCCACATAAAAATAAAAAGCTGGACAAGATACTACATACCTCTAATCCCAGCACAGAGACAGGGGTTCTCTGGGGTTTGCTGGCTGATTGTCAGGCTCCAGGTTCAGCCAAAGACTCTGTCTCAAAAACTAAGGTGGACTTCCTGTTTCCTCTGAGCCTTTTTTGCTGAGGTTTATGCCGTGGTGAAGACCTGTGGTGTGTTTGGAAGATTCCTCTTGCTTTTTCCATGGTCCACATCAAAGAGCTAAGTGTACATAGTGGATTACCTGCCATGTCAGCCCAGGGAACTCTTCCTAGGAAATAGCTGATGAATCTCCTTCACTGAACAGAGCTTTATGAGTTCCTTCATATTCTAACTTTCTATAGTGTCAGAGTTAATGAATACCCATTAGCAAGAATAGCTGTTCCCACTGAAAGTTCAGTCAGGTATGATCCAGTGCAGTGAGATTCCACTGGCCAAATCCTGGTTACATTCAAAGTGTTCCAGTGAAGTTTGTGATAAAAATGTAAGAAGAAAATAAATGTGACTCTAAAAGACTGGTGGGACAAAAATGTTTGCTGTCCTCTGAACATGGATATGTGAGAAACAAGCTAAGTGTAGTACCTAAAGTGTTTACCCTCATTGGACCATAAAAGTCCTTATCCTTTGTATTCATTGTACGAATTAAGCTATAAATTCTAGGTAGTAACCTTACAACTCTTGTGTACTGGCTGCTTGAGAATTTTTCTCCAGGAATGGGACTAATAATACCTAGGATACCATTTTGTTAATGTGTGTGAGTGTTTTGCCTGCTTGTATATATAAGTACACCATATGTATGCAATGTTTGCAGAGGCTAAAAGAAGGTGTCAGATCCTCCATGTAGGTATTGGGAACCCAACCTAGGTCCTCTGCAAGAGCAGCCAGTGTGCTTAACCACTGAGCCACCTCTCCAACCCATGTTTTACTATGGGACTGTTTTAAGTGAAAAACATGCCATTCTGTCCATTTTTATTAATGCTTAAGGGTGTCTCCAGATCTTAAATTTGTAATGAAGATACTTTTAATAAAGTTTTACAATTATTAAAATAAGTAGATAAATAAATAAGGGCAAGAGCAATTGGGGAAGACACTACATTGAACTCTTGACTTCTATGTTTGTATGCGTTTGTATGTGCACACACACACACACACACATACTACACAAAAGTTAACACTGGATGGGGATGTAGCTCAGCTGGTAGAGTGCTTGCCTACCATGGATGAATCCCTATATTCTGTCTGTAGCACCACATAAAACTGGGCATTACATGCTTGTAATCCTGCTGTTTAGGAGGTAGAGGCAAGAGAATCAGAAGTTGAGTGTTATTCTTTGCTATTTAGTGAATTTAAAGACAACTTGGGATACATCAAACCTATCTTGACAAACAAAAAAGTGATACTCTTTTAATTTTTAATTTATTTTTACTTTTTAACTAAATTTATTTGGGGTGGGCAGCACATGTGTGGAGGTCAGAGGACATCTTGCAGAAGTCAGTTCTCTTCTTCTACTGTGTGCATCCCAGGGATCAAATTCAGGTCATCAGCCTTGGTGGCAAGCACCTTTACCTGCTTAACAATCCTGCCAGACCAATAATATTTTTTTCAAAATCAAAATTAAAATTAAGGATATGAAGAGACTTATTTTCTTAAAGAACTTATTGACTAGTTAAATTATTCCAAAAGAATTCCAAAAATATTTGAGGATTGACAGCAATGAAACGAATGGTTGGCCTCCTTACACAGTTGTTCTTATGCTCTATGAACATATACATTCTTTGATTATTATCTTTTTTTTTTTTTTGACAGGGTTTCCCTGGCCCCAACCTACCTGGAACTCACTTTGTAGACCAGGCTGCACTGGATCTCATAGAGATCCACAAGCCTCTTCCTCCCTAGTGCTGGAATTAAAGGAGTACTCCTGCACGCCTGGAGTTGATTGTTAATTTTTAAGTCCTATGGATTTGTAGTACATCAAAAATATACAGCTATAAAGTAATAAATTTCACATGTAACGATTTTTTTAGTACTCAAGATTCATTTTAATTTTCTTGTTTTAGAGGTTACATACAGTGTGTGTAGGTTTTTGTTTTGTTTTAGTAATTAAGATATTCACAAAACAATACCAACAAACACATGTAATGAAAATTCTCTTCATACTAGAAGCAATGTTGTATCTTCTGTGAATCCAAACACCATGTAACATGCTCAGACTTCCTTTTATTTTTTGTGCAAACACAAATGGCAGGGGGGTTACAGGTTAGAAGCCAACCTGGGCTAGATAGCAAATTTAAGCTCAACCCGAGACACTATCTCAAGGGGGGAAAAAGGCATCATGCTATGCATAACCACGCTTAATACCATAATCCTTTTTCCTTAGATGCCATGCTATTTTATAGCTTGTACTGTTTGTCTCTCTGCCTGTTTGATTCTGAGACAGGTCTCAAAGTGTAGCCCAGGTTGGCCATGAACTCACAGAGAACCACATGCCTCTGCCTCCCAGGTGCTGAGATTAAAGGTGTGTGCCTCCATGTCTAGCCCTCTATCTGTGCTTGGGTTAGAATTTACTTATCCAGTTGGCTGATGATTAGTATCTTTTGCTACTATAGATCTGTAATGAGTAGCCTTATGTAGACATAATTTATCATTTGTGAGAGTATATCTGAAATAGGAGTTTTGAATAGAAATGTCTGGGTCAAGGATAGATATATGGTACTAAATGATCTCACAAATTAAGGCATGGATGTTCCTATTTTTGTTCATCTTTCTCAACACCTTTGTCAACATGATGTTTTTTTTAAGTATTTCAGTGTAATTTTAAAATTATATTTCTTTTACTGTGAATTAAGATATTATTCAATGATTTTATTTAGTCTCTGGTCATTTATCTACTTGGTTTTGGGGCTTCTAGCTTATTAATTTATAGAGGCTTTTACTTACTAAAGAAATTAGTCCTTTGTCTACTTAATATTAAAAAAAAAACTGTAACTGCTATGCATAGTTACTGCCAAATGTAACACAAAACTGAGCCAGAAGTTTCCTTTTCAATGGCTAAAGAAAATTAACTGTGAATATGAGAATTGGAAGGTGTTGAATCAAGTGCTGGAGGTAGTAAAATAGGCAAAAAAACCACCGTCCTAATTAAGAGGATGCTTTCTCCTTAGTGTGTAGAATTTCTTTTAAATACTTAATAATCTTTTCTGGGTTCATTATAGCTAATAGCGATATAAAATTTCCCTTTGGCTAAATTTTAAGTGAATAAAGTATAATGTTGAACTGTTTTCAAAGTCCATGGCAAGTAATAGTTGAGTGTGGTCATATGCATCTATAGTCCCACCTACTTGGTATATGGAGGCAGGAGGATGACTTAAGTTCAGGAATGTGAGGACTGTCTGGGAGAAAAAATTAAAAAAAAAAAATATATATATATATATAATAAAGCATTTATATATCATCGTATTATTACATATGTGCTCTATATGCAATTTCTGGAGCTTGTTTTTTTATTATTTTTATTTTGTTTTATATGTATGAGTATGTTGCTTACATGTATGTAAGTGCACCTGTGTTGTCCAGTGGAGGTCAGAAGAAGGCATTTGATCCCCTGGAGCTAGAGCTACAGACAGTTGTTAGCCGCCATGCAGGTGCTGGAAATTGAACCCTGGTCCTCTGCAAGAGCAGTCGGTGCTCTTAACTGCTGAGCCATCTCTCCAGCCCCAAGGGGGGCTTATTTTTTAACCCTGCTTTTGCTGCCACTCTCCAAAAGTGACTGTTTGTCTTGTTTTATGTATACATAACTCACTCATGTTTGTGGTGAGAACACAAACATGACCAAAATTAGTGAACATGAGACCAAAGAGACTATCCATGAACCAAAGAGAAAACATGTATATTCCTTAGACTTCCAGCAAACGATTCAGATTTTTTTTAATAGAAGGCAGTCTCTGAAGAAAGTCTGAAAAGAGTAAAGTGACCCTTAGGGTAAAAAAAAAAATTTCTTGGAGTTGGAAAGATGACTTAGTCCTATAGCTAGGTATAGTGGCACATGTCTTAAAAAGATCGAGAGCTGAGGGTCAACCTTATTATAGAGTGAGACCCTATTTCAAAAAACCAAAAAGAAACAATTTACAAAATGAATAAAATAAAATTCATGTGTTGAATTTGATGTCAAAGTGGATACAAGTAAACAAAAACCAAACAGGGGGTTGAAGATATGGTTCAGCGGCTAAGAGCAGTGATTGACTGCTCTTGCAGAGGGCCTGGGTTTGATTCCCAGCACCCACATGGTGGCTAACAACTGTCCATAACTCCAGTTCCAGGGAATTTGATGCCCTCTTCTGACCTCCATGGGCATTGAATCACATAGGTGCACCTACCTACATGCAGGCAGTACACATGTATTCATAAAATAAAAATAATAAATAAAATATTTTAAACAATTTATTTTAAGCATACAGTCTATACAAACAAAACTTTTAATTGAATCAAAATGAGTTTTTTGTGGTGATGGTGGTAGTTGTGATGGCAGTAGTTGTTGTGGTGGTGATGATTTGGGTTTTGTTGTTTTCTTAAATATTTTATTATTTTTATTTTATGTGTATGAGTGTATTGCCTACTTGTGTGTAAGTGCACACATGTCATGCAGTGCCTGTGGAGATCAGAAAAGGGTCTTGGATCCCCTGGAACAGAAGTTACAGACTGTTGTTAGCCGCCATTTGGGTGCTGGGAATCAAACCCAGACCCTCTGCAAAGAACAGCCAATCAGTACTCTTAACCACTGAACCATATCTTCAGCCCCCTGTTTGGTTTTTGTTTCCTTGTATCCACTTTGACATCAAATTCAACACATGAATCTTACTCATTTTGTAAATTGTTTCTTTTTGGTTTTTTGAAATAGGGTCTCACTCTGTAATGAGACTAACCTTTAACTCTTGATCTTCCTAAGACATGTGCCACTATACCTACCTATATTTTTAAAATATTATGTCTTACTTATTGTGTTAGCATTTCCCATCCAGACTAGTAAAATGGGGTGCTATGTCCTAATATTGAACTAAGTAAACTATATTCATTAAGATATTTTTTTCTTATGTATATATGTGTGTACATGTACATGTATGTGCAGTGCCTGTGGAGGCCAGCCTAGAGCTAAACGTAAAATCACTTGTGAGCTGCCCAAAATGGGTACAAGGAACCAAACCTGAACAGTGCACACTCTTAACCACTAAGCCATCTCTCTATTCCCTAAGTAAACTATCTTATAGTACTTGGTGTAGATAATACACAGCCATGTAAATATTCTTAGAATGAAGTAGAATTCATTTTTTCTAGACCAGATTTCTTGAAAAAGATAGAACAAAAGAATTGATGTGTAGAGCAGATCAACTTTAGGAAATCTTTTGACCACCTTCCTGATTTAAATAATGAAAGTTGATTACTTTCCCATCAGTGTTATTTTAGATTGTTTTGTGTTTTTCAGAATTCTGTAGAATTTGATTTTTTTCTATTCTTTGTCCCAATTAGACATCAGTTTAATTGAAAACTATAGTTATATGCATTTGAAAGTAATTGTCAGGCTGGGGAGATGGCCTCATTGCAAGCATGAGGACTTGAGTTCAGATCCCCAGTACGCATGCAAAAGCCAGGCATGGTAGCATGCATCTATAAACCCCATAACTGGAATAGGAGTGACAGGAGACTCCAGCTTGCTGACCAGACAGTTTAGCCAAAATGGTGAACTCCAAGTCCAGTAAAAAACAGGTAGAGGGGCTGGAGAGATGACTCAGAAGTTATGAGTACTGACTACTCTTACAAAGGACCGGGATTTGATTCCCAGCACCCACACGGCAACTAACAACCATCAGGGGATTCAATGCCTCTTCTGACCTCCTCAGGTACTACACAATATTGGTGCACTAACATGCAGGCAATACACTCACACACATAAAAAGTAAAATATACTAAATTAAAAAAACAAAGTGGAGAGATGGCTTAGCAGTTAAGAGCAATGGCTCTCTTGCAGAGGACCCAGGTTCAGTTTCTAGAACCCACAATGTGGCTAATAACCATCTGAAACTCCAGCTCCAGGGAATCCAATGCCCTCTCCTGACCCCCGTAGGCATTGCACGACATGGGTGCACTTACATACATGAAGGAAATACACTCATACACATAAAAAATAAGAATAATAAAACATTTTTTAAAAACAACAAGGTAGACAGTAATAGAGGAAGACACCTGAAGTTGACCTCTGACTTCCACACACACATACACAGATGAGTGCACCTTTTCATGTACATACAACACACATGTACATACCAAATAAAATAGAAGTAAATATCTATGTGGATTACTATTCTTTTTATTTGTGTTAAGTATAGAATATATGTTACATGAAAGTGATCTTCATGTATTTTGCATATTTTTTCAGACACCTTCAGATCTAATACAGTCATTCATCATTAGAATAGGGATTTTTTTTTTTTTTGGACAGGGTCTTCCTGTCTCAGCCCACTAGAAGTCACTATGAGGACTAGGCTGGCCTCAATCTCACTGAGATCTGCCTGCTTTTACCTCCCAACAGCTGAGATTAAAGGTATGCACCACCATGCCTAGCTTGTTTTTGTTTTGAGACAGTGTCTTTCTGTGTATCTCGAATTCACTGTGCAGCTCAGACAGACCTCAAACTTGTGACAGTCCTTATTCCTCAGCCTTCTAAGTGCCAGAATTACAAATGTGTGCCACCACAACCAGCTAGAATGTGAAATTCTATCTAAATAAATTTAATATTAAAACTCCAAGACCTGGATTGGGTATACAGCTCAGTGATGGAGCACTTGCCTAGCATGAATCCCTGGCTTCAATCCCTACTACAAAAAGAACAGCAAACTCCAAGACCAGTTTAGCTTTTTAAAAAAAAAATTGTTTTAGTTAACAAGGGCTGCTATAACAAAGTACCACAGGTTATGTTCTCTCAACTCTGGAGGCTAGGAGTCCAAGATAAGGTGTCAGCAGGTGTGGTTTCTTCTGAAGTCTCTTTCCTTGACTTAGACATGGCTACCTTCTCTCTGTTACTCTAATCTTCTCTTCTTACAAAAAGACACTAATTATATTAGACTAGGGATCACTGTAATGACTTATTTGAGGTATGGATATCAGAACTTGTGCTTATGAATTTGGAGGAGAGGACACAATTAAACATAAGTGTTTAATTCATTTATATTCATTTTAGAAATTACAAATAAGGCTGGGTATGGTGGTGCAAAACTTAAATCCCAGCACTTGGGAGGCAGAGGCAGGTGGTTCTCTGTGAGCTCAAGATCAGCTTGGTCTTTGGTCTACCTAGTGAGTTCCAGGTTAGCTGGGGCTACAAGGAGACCCTGTCTCAAAAAGACCAAAAAAAAAAGAAAGAAAGAAATTAATTTACAAATGATCATTATCAAAAGAAAAATACTCTTATTGCCTAAAATGAGCCAAGAAGATATATAATTAGCCTCCTTGAATTTTTTCTGCTAATACATGTAAGTTTATAAGAACAGACTCTAACTGAATATAATGTCGTAGAACATGCTTTTTTTCTCTTTTAATAGTACGTTATTAGTTTCTATACCTTAATTCATACCTGAATTTCTGGAATTTAGGTTATCTTTAATATTTCCTAGTATAAAACTAATTTAGAGATGAAATTGTACAGCTTTCAAAAAGCTGTTACAGATATTTTTTCTAAACTGTGTGTATTATTTTCTTCAGTTACAAAACAATCCAACCTCATGCTTCTTTTGAGTCTCATAGGCCTGAGTTACATTGTAATATATAGCTATCCTCTCAGAGCTCTACCCATTTTTTGACAAGCCTCAGACTGCAGAGCCTTGCTATTTCTGTTCCTTCCTTTTGTAGATGCATTTTATCTTTTGATTGCTGCACTAACTTCATGGTGATAGCATTGTTCCTACTTTCGGTAGCATATTCTACCATGGAAGAGACTGAAAAAGCAGATAACCAAAATTACTATGTTTATCTTTAGAATAAATAATTTCTGACAGAGTCCTTGATTTTCCTATAGTGGCAACAGCCTACGTGCAAGTAGCACCAAATTTTGTTTGGATTCAGGAGCCTTTTCTCACTTTCTCATTTACCTTTTATTACATGTGGGCAACTTCCAGTTTGAGTTTCTGAATAAGTTCCCTTTGTATCATTGAAGTATTATTTTGTAAGGAAAATCTCACTCTACTTTGTAATGTGTTACTTCTGAAAATATTATTTTATTCTTCCTTGTGATAATGAATTTTTCTTCTTTAATCAGGATTGCCTGAGCTAGAATTAGAAGCAATTGATAACCAGTTTGGACAACCAGGAACTGGTGATCAGATTCCGTGGACAAATAATGCTGTAACGACTGTAAATCAGAACAAGCCAGAAGAGTAAGTAATACACTTTGTATTTTATAAGGTATCAGATATCAACTTCTAAGCCAAGGACTATTTTGCCAAATATTTAACTAAATTGGATTCTAGTCTGTACTAGTATTTTTGAGCTATAAGTTGATGTAAATATTTCATTCAGGGGGTTGGGGGTAGGGGTAAGGAAAGACACAGTCCAGCAAATCAGGCAGATTTATTTACCATATGACCACGAGGCAAGTATATATGGTAGTCACCAAAAGATTGATATGGTGTATAACTGTTTTTTCCTTCATCTGTTTCATTGCTTTGATTCTTGGGACCTGTGGACAATTGGCCCTACTATACCAATTGTATTCCCCTTAGGCTTTTAGCTGTGTGATTATTTTGTCTATCATTTATTTGTCTTTGTGTGGATCAAGAACATATAAAGAAAATACATCAACTCAGGTCTCTGTTCTGATTGAAATTTAATTTCTTAATTCACATAGGCATCTGTATTTCACAACACAGACTGTATCTCATACATGGCAATCAAAGGAAGGATAAGTAGTATTGAGGATGATCTAAAACACTAACTGGACTGTTCTCCCTTTTATCTTCCCAGAAAAATTCTTAGTTATATGATAGTTATTTCTGTTTTTTTCTATATATGTCTAAGTTTTATACATCAACTAATATATTTGGATTGGACTGTATGTTTTCTATATGACTGAATAAACAATTTGTTGCTAACTGATAGCATATTGCATTTTTTTATTTATTTTTTATATGATAGTCACATCAGGTTATCAATATAATTTGGTCGTCTTTCAAAGTTAAGTAAAATAAGTGTACTGTTTTGATTATGATTCAGTTACCAATAGTTAATAGTATTCACACAATAAATAGAGTAAGAATAAACCTAAGGGTCTAATAAGATGGCTTATTTGGTAAAGTGCTGCCACATAAGCATGAGAATCTAAGTTTAGATCCTAGCATCCACATTAATCTGTAATCCTATCATCCCAACACTGGGGATGCAGAGACAGGAGGATTCCTGAGGCTAGTCATACTAGCCAAATCAGTGAGCTCCAGGTTCAGTGAGCAACCCTGTTTCAAAAAAATAAGATGGAATTGTGATTGAGGAAGACATTCAGTCTTGACCTCTGGCCTGCACATACATATACATACACATACACACACATATATAAATCTTAAAATAGGTTAAGTGATTGTTTGCTTCTATTAAAATTTTTTCTGGGGCTGGAGAGATGGCTTGAGCTCTTAAGGGCACTTGCTTCTCTTGCAGAAGTTCCAGGTTCAGTTCCCAGCACCTACATCAAGTGGCACACAACTGCCTGTAACTCAAGTTCCAGGGGATCCAATGCTTTCTTCTGGCCTCTGTAGGCACCTTCACACACATGGTGCACATACATACAGTCAGGTACACACACAAACAGATACATAAAATAAATCTTTTGTAAAATTAGATCTTTTGTAATTATATTTGGTTCATTTTTCAGGATATTTCTGTAAGACAACCTGAAAAATATGAAACAGTTCAGTGGTTGGTTCAAAGACGAACTGTAGTCAAGCTATACATTAACTGTTCTTTGTGAGCTGGGGAAATGGCTCAGTGGATAAATTGCTTGCTGTGCAGGACCTGTGTTTAGATCTCAGCATTTACTTAAATACCAGGTGTGTGATGGCAAACACCTATAATCCCAGCTCCCGGAGTCAGAAACAGGAAGATTCCAGAGGCTCACTGGCCAACCAGTCTAGCCAATTGGTCTTGAGGTTCAGTAAAAGGCCCTTTCTCAGAAAATATGGCACCCGACATTGACTTCTAGCCTCCACACATGCAAAGACAGGAGTGGACACCTTAGCACGCATACACACACACACCAAAATAAATGTTCTTTGAAGTTCTGCACATTAAGTGTAGAACATTTCATTGCATTAGAATTCCTTGCCAGTCATGATAACAGAATTTTCTAGAATGGAAGTTGTGCATATATGTATGTGTAAATTTATATTCTTAAAACTGAAACATTTTTTGTACTTTTCTTATCTCTTGATCCTGCAGCCAATGTATCACATCACAATTAGATGAGCTTCTCTGTCCACCAACAACAGTAGAAGGAAGAAATGATGAGAAGGCTCTTCTGGAACAACTAGTGTCCTTTCTTAGTGGCAAAGATGAAACTGAGCTGGCTGAACTGGACAGAGCCCTGGGAATTGACAAACTTGTTCAGGTATTTATCACTAAGTCCTGATAGGCAGCAGTCTACCTCCAGTTTCAGTGAAAGACCCTGTCTCAAAGGAATAAGGTGGATTGTAACCCTGAGAAACTAAAAAGAAATTTTCAAAAAAGGTATTTTTCAGCATTTTCTCTGCTGTTTTAGCTGTTCTGAAATTTTTATACCTTATGCAAGTTTTCAAAATATATAATAATTTCCTTTTTAAGCAAAAACTATCATGATAATTAGAAATAGTTTGAATTAGGAAGTTTTAGTTTTTTGCTATGATACAGAATCTTATAAATCCATCTAGGACAGACTCTAGATCTATGTCATCACTTGTTATTTTTAGGGCTTTATTTATCCATCATTTATACTTACGTCAACATATTTTAGCATTTTATGACACTCTGACTTTCTGGTTGACTTCTTCAGATTATGAAGTGATCAAATCAGTATAATGCAACATGACTGGCTTTAAATGGAGAAGAGGGTAGAATGCAAAGTGCCAGAGAGTATGACCCATAAAACAGGGATGTTTGTTTCATGAAACTCTCCTTTCATGTTATACATGCACACATCAGGTCATATTTAAAGTATATTAGATAATAGCTAAAACATTTGAAAGCTATCAATCTTCTGTTACATCATCTATAGTGTTTTTTCAAATAAGAAATAAAAGCATGAATTCTATGTTTGAAATAGAAAAGTATCGAATTGCTTCCTTTTTAGGACTCCTCCTCTTATGATATTAAATATAAAATATTATTTTATTATTAAATATAAAATATGAAGCCAGGGAGATTGCTCAGTGGGTAGAGCCCTTTCTGTTCAAACATGAAAATCTGAATTTGAATTTCCAACACCCATGTAAAAAGCTGGGTGTAGTCATGTCCATGCTTGTAACCCCAATGCCATTGGGAACTGAAACAGATCACTAAGTCCTGATAGGCAGCAGTCTACCTCCAGATTCAGTGAGATACCCTGTCTCAAAGGAATAAGGTGGAGAGTGATAGAACAGTACATGAACGTTCTCCTCTGGCCTTTGCCCACTCAAAACATGAACATGTGAGTCTATAAACACTATACACACATACAATTCTCTCTCTCTCACACACACACATACACGCATACTATAATAATAATAAATATATATATAAAGTTTGTTGTTTCTTGGGCTTTGCAGTGAAGCTCTTTTTAGACTTGGTTAGTTTCATGATTAGGACCTTTTAAATTTCTTCTCTACTTAGATTTAAAACATCTTAATTAATTTATTATTCCACTCAGAAACGACTTTCATAAATGCTTCCTTTCAGATGAGCTTCTATAGAGCATGAATTCAGAATGCAGATATTATGATAAAACTTTCCAGAGATAACTTGCTTTCAGATCCAAATTTATATAGAGACACATCTCATTTATTGCCAGAACTTTGTTTATAAAATATTTTGGCTTTTTTCCTAACAGGGAGGAGGATTAGATGTCTTATCAGAGAGATTTCCACCACAACAAGCAACACCACCTTTGATGATGGATGAAAGACCCCCTCTCTATTCCCAGCCATATTCATCTCCTTCTCCTACTTCCGGTCTCCCTAGCCCTTTTCAAGGCATGGTCAGACAGAAGCCTTCACTGGGGGCTATGCCTGTTCAGGTAACACCTCCCAGAGGCACTTTTTCGCCGGGCATGGGCATGCAGCCCAGGCAAACTCTAAACAGACCTCCAGCTGCACCTAACCAACTTCGACTTCAACTACAGCAGCGGTTACAGGGACAACAGCAGGTGAGTGTTCTCCCTTAGCAGTTGATGTTTTCCAAAGGTTTATACCAGAATTCTCTGTGACAACCCAGTCACTGCAGTGAAAGTGTCAGGTCTACTTCCAGAATCAATGTAAAAGACTCAGAAATCATCCTGGGGGGCTGGAGAGATGGCGCAAGGATAAAGATCACTGGCTGCTCTTGCATAGAACCTAGATTCCATTCCCAGCACCCGCATGGCAGCTAATAACCATCCATAACTCCAGTTCCAGGAGATTCAGCATCCTCTTCTGACCTCCGATTGGTGCACTTACATACAAGTAGGCAATACATTCATACACATAAAATAAAAATATTAAAAAATTTAAAAAACCATCCTGGGTCTGATGGGATAGGCATAAGGGAACATTTTATTAAAGAAAGCTGACTTATAGCAAAGTACTTTGAAACTTACAACTTATAAGCACTATAATTTTTGGTTTTTGAAATACAAGCTAGTTTTATATTAGATATCAAGTAATTATTAAATTAATAAAGAGAAATATGCCTTAATTTACAAAGTAGAACAAGAGATACCATTGATTACTAGAACAAAGTAAAGTTTTTCAGATTGATATCTAGTGATATTATATTAGAATGAAAGAAGAATACACGTTTGAGGGACCAGCAATTGTGAATGATTTTATCCTCTTGTGTGATAGGAAATAAATCAGTGTAATTCTATAAATATTTAGGATTGTATAAACAGCATTAGGAAGACGTATCAAGGATCTGAGTTCATTTTAAATTTTGCCCTATAATTTATGGCATATTATGAATACAAATATCACATGCAAAAGAGAAACCCCCTATATTTAACAAGAGGAGAAAGTCTCTTCCCTATGTATGTATTTTCAAAAACCAGGAAACCTTTTCTAGAATACTCCTCTCTGTTCACCCATCCCTTCTCCACTCCCATAAAAAGGATTTAACATATCCAACTGTCATGAACTGAGTCACATGTACGTCTCTAACCAATTGCTGATAAGGAGTAATTAGGTACTCATGAGTACTCCTGTGAGTCATGTGATTTTGTGGTCAGCTAAAGAAAATCCTATTCTGTCATCAAGGATAAAAGGGAGAGTAACAGCTGTGGGTTAATAATAACAGTACCTTATTAAGTCAACAAACATAATTTTAAATATATGATTTCAAGTTAAATTAATAGTTGGGATTAAATAGAAGGCTTTCTTCCACCATATTTTAGGTTCATCAATTCATGTCAGTATAGACAAAAATTAAAAAGAAAATACCATAAGTATACTAAAAATGTTATTCATTTTAAAATATAGAAAGCAAACCTGAGAAAGAAAATTCAGATAATATGATCATAATATGTTATGCAGGCAAACCACTTATACACATACAAAGAAAGTCCAAGAGAATCTATAGGCACTTAAAACAAATAGAGAAGTTCAGCAAAGTTTGTTTATATAATTTATGTAATTGTTTATATAAATGAACAACAAAATTAATGTTAGAGCTTTTCTCTATCAGCAACCAATTAAGAAATATAATTTCAAAATATATTCACAGTGTGATAAAGTTTAAAATTTATAAATTATAATCATAAAAATATTCATGAATTAAGAATCTATTATAAAATATGACAGACATTCCAAAGTAATCAGTGGATTTCCTTCAAAATCTTGATGTGAAATTTGACAAATAGATGCTAAATTTATCCTAGAAGCATCAATGAGATCTTAAAAAGAAGTGAAGGTAAACTTACTGTACCAGATATGAAGATCTAAGCATGTCCAACTTTTTTACATTATAACATGACATTGCTCACACCTGAGAACCACACAATTGAGTTACAAAAAAGATAACAAAAGCTGGGCCTGGTGGCATACATGCCTTTAATCACAACAATTGGAAGCAGAGACAGGCAAATCTCTGTGAGTTCAAAGCCAGCCTGGTGTACACAATGAGTTCCAAGCCAGCTGGGGCTACAGGGAGGCCCTGTCTCAAAAAGACAAAAATAAACATCAAGGAAATATGAACATTTTTAAAGTAAATTTATAAGTGGGTGACAAAGCTGTCCTTGGCTTCATGCAGCCCATGGTCTGTAGATTGGACATACCCACCAGAGAACACAATCAGAAATAAAACAGTGTGGAACTGTCTTAAGCAGAGTCTGTTCTACCCATGATAGAAAGCCAGAAACATCAAATATATAGAGACTCGCTAGAGAACAAAGGAAATGTCAGAGAGGAGTATAGATTGTAATACATACAGTAAATGTAATAATTGAATCCTTACCATGTAGCTCACAAAAATTCTAGGTGTTTAAGTGACCTAAAATGTAATATAAATTTCTCTGTGGCCTGTTTTTTTTAAAAAAAAACATAAAAGGTTAATGTTTGCTTTAAACTATATAAGATAACATGAATAAAATTAAAAGACAAGCTACAGACTTAGAAAAGACTCTAGAAATCTCATATCATTGGCCACAGATTAAAACCCAAAGTTCATCAAGTTCATGGTGTCCTGTTCATAATACATTCACTTTATGGAATTGATACAATCTGTCTTTGTGTTGGTCATATGACATTTTAAATGTGATTATATAGTTACAAATAATTCCTGATTGTGGGGAAGGAGTGAAGAACAACCTAGAAAACTAGTATAACTGCATTTGTTGACACTAAAAAATAGCAAAAAATGAAGGAGTTGATGATTAAGTATAATACATTTGTAAGCCACTATGTATAGTATCTGCTACAGTGCCAGTGAGTAAAGATTCACGTGTCCTATTTCTACTTAAGAACTTTTGAATTTCTCCAGATTCAGTGAGAGACCCAAACTCAACGTATGAGATAAAGAACAACAGAAAAGCACCCAACACCAATCTTTGACCTCCATATTCACACTTAAGAGTAAGTGTAGCCACATACATACAAAGACCATACAAAAAAATTTTTAAGGAAGAACCATCATTGAAAATCTTTTTCAAAGATTTATTTTATTTGACTGTGTGTGTGTATGTGTGTCACAGTCCTCAGTGTGTGTGTGTGTGTGTGTGTGTGTGTGTGTGTGTCACAGTCCTCAGAGGCCAGAAGAGAGTGTCAGAGTTCCTGAAGCTGGAGCCTCTATGAACCACCCAATGTAGGTGTTGGGAATGGAACTCTGGTTCTCTAAAGGATCCTTTTAACCACTGAGCCATCTCTCCAGCCCCACCATTAGTCATCTTTATATATTAGAATAGAAGTGGCCAGGAAGTAGAAGTAGGATCAAAGTGAAGAAAACACAGGGAAGCAGATCTCACCTCCAGATTTTTGACAGTGGAAACTGTTAAGAAAATAAACTAAGGGTTGGAGAGATGGCTCAGCAGTTAAGAGCACTGACTGCTCTTGCAGAGGACCCAGGTTCAATATGATGGCTAACCCCATAACAGTAGTTCCAGGGTATGTAACACCTTCTTCTGACTCTCTGTAAGCATTGTACATGTGATACACTTATATACATGCAGACAAAACACTCATACACATAATACAAAAATAAATAAAAATTAAAAAAAAAGAAAATAGGCTAAGTTTGAGCATGGTGGCACATTTATAATCCCAATAATGAAGAAACCAAGATCATGAGTTTAGGCTCAGCCTGGGCTACATAGCAATTTCAAAATCAGCCTGGCCTATATAGCAAAGTAAGACTTCTGTCTCAAAAAGCTAAAAGAAAAAGAGAGAAAGGAGGAGGAGGAAGAAGCAAAAACAAGGGTGTTTTTTTTGTTGTTTTTTTTTTTTGAGACAGTATTTCACTCTATAGCTATGACTGGTTTGGAACTCACTATGTAGACCAAATTGTCCTCAAACTCACAGAAAACAGAGATCTGTCTGCCTCTGCCTCTCAAGTTAAAGGTGTGTACCACCACTACACCTGACTCATTGCTCTTTTTTTTCTTTCTTTTTTTTTTTTTGGTTTCTTGTGACATGGTCTCCCTTGTAGCCCCAGCTGGCTGGCAACCTGGAACTCATTGTATATGAGGCATATGTGACTATGTCCACCTAAAAAATTAGTATTTAACTTATTTTAAAATTTTATTAGGAAAAATTGCATTAGATTTGTCATAAATGGTTATTTAACATCAGTTAAATATGATAATGATTGAATTGTTTCGTTAAACATATTAAATTATTGTTTATTTTCCACAAGTCTTTTGACCTGAGCTTTATAGGCTTTTGAATTTACATACCCAGCTGTAAAGGCTGCCTGCATCTCTCCTTCTACTTCTAACCCACCAAAGGATGAAATTTCCAAGAAAGTAAAATTTGTTATGATCCCTTTGAAAGAATTTCATTGAAAGAAATAGAACTTGAAGCTGCTTGTTGAAAACAGGGAGAATAGGAAGAGACAGGTCAAAGTAGGACAGAGGCACACAGCAAATGAACAAAGGTTACTTCACAGACAGAGATAAAACAAGTTTCTCTAACAAAAGGTATTTGTGAGTAAAAGCACTTGTTCTACAAACATGAGAACCTGAGTTCAAATCTCTAAGATGCATGTAAAAAGCAGGGTATACCTATAACCCTAGCATTGGGGTATGGGCAGAGACAGATCCTGAGAACTTGCTGGACAACCAGCCTACTCTAAAGAGTGAGCTTCTGGTTCAATGAGGGGCCTATCTCAAGGCAATAAGGTAAAGAGCCACACAGGGAAGCACCAGATATCTTGCTCTGGAATCTGTACACTCACAGCCCTGCACCATACCATCTCCTCACCCTTCCCCCTACCCCCCACCAAAATTGCTTATTAGCTGGGTGTGGTGGCACATGCCTTTAATCCCAGCACTCTGGAGGCAGAGGGAGGTAGATCTCTGTGAGTTGAAGGCAAGTCTGGTCTGTATAGCAAGTTCCAGACCAGCTGGGGCTACAGAGAGACCCTATCTCAAAAAGACCAAAAATTAAAGTTGCTTATAGATTTCTGCTATTTAGGATAAATAAACCCTCCTGCTTCTAAAAAGTAGTGATTACTACACCTAGTATCTTTTTTTCTCCTTACCTATTTTATTCTTATATTATCTCACAATAGTGAAAAATGTAATGCTTTTGTAAGTTTGGGGTTCCAACTTGCACTCCCTCTGCAGTTTCCATCTCTTCATCCTTAGTGCTAGTGAACTATCATATCTCATTGCCCTCTCCCTTGTGTTCTTTCATATTGCTGTTGCCTTTCCTCAAGTTAACTCTGCCATCCTTCTTACCACTTGACATTCTCATAATTTGAGACACTATTGAGCTCACTTATTCTGTTGACTACTGCCTTCATGTTCTTCTCCCTACATGCAAATATCACACTTGAGCCCTGTTTGCCTCAACCACTCATCAGGGAACTCTCAAAAGATAGGAACTCAATCATTGTGTGACCTTCAAATTTGAGACAGTATCTTGAATACAGTTTTTTTTTCTTTTAAAAATCATTTTCTGCTGGATATGGTGGTACACACCTTTAATCCTCGCACTCAGGAGGCAGAGGCAGATGAATCTCTGTGAGTTCAAGACCAGCCTGGTCTACATAGTGAGTTCTAGGCCAACTGGGGCTGCTGGGAGACCCTGTCTCAAAAGAAATTCATTTTCTAAAGATACTATAGTTATTTTACTTTTAGCCACCGTGAACCTGTAGCTTTTGTTAAATTTTTTTATTGGGGGGTAGGGATGTGCATATGAAGGTCAGAGGACAACTTCGGGGAATCATTTCTCTTTCTGTCATGTGGATTCCTAGACTCAAACTCAGGTCATCAGGCTTGGCTGTAAGTGCCTTATCCACTGAGCCCCCTCGCTGACCCTGAATACACTTTTTTTCAATAATCTTTGTGGAATTAATTTGGCTTATTTAAACTTACATCCATCCTCTTTTGTGTTTAGTAAGTGTATAAGTTTGGATACTGAGAGTCTCTTTGACCTTTTTGTTAGCATCTTTATTTTTGAAATGATTGTATTTTATCCTATTCCACAATGCTTGAAAGTTATATTTTAACATTTATATTGTATGAACTTTTCTCTAAAGTCTATTTGTTTTCTGATGTAAAATGAGTCAAAAAAATAAATGAAACCACACCTAAAAGGTGTTTCTATTTGGTAATGAGAAACTTAATCACTGTTCATAGCTCTTTGGATTCTTTCCTAAAACTTTAATGGACTTTCGACTCTACATATAGTATAATAAAACTAATCCATATATTTGTATAATTTATGTTATGAAATACTGTATAAACATCAGTGAGCATAGAACTGGACTCAATGGTTTATGCCTATATTTCCAACTACTCAGGAGACCAAGGCAGGAGGATTGCTGGAACCCAGCAGTTCAAAACAAAATCTGGGAGAACCATAGCAAGACCTCAGTATAACTCAGAAGTAGAATATTTGCTTAGAATGTACAAGTCACTAGGTTCAGTCCTTATCACCATAGCAATAATAAAACAATAAAATAATATAGCATTAATATTATTGTAACTATCTCTCCAAAGAAGTTATTACCAGTTTATATTGAGTAAGAAAGTGTTCAGCTTTAGATTATTTACAATGAAATCTTCTAGCTCTACTTCATTGTTACCAGATAAAGACATGCCTAGATATGTAACACTAGCCTGATATAGACTGAACTTCCAAACCAGTGCTCTACAGATTATTCTGGGAGGTAGATGTTGATAGTTATAAGTCAGAAAAAAAGGCTTATGATATACAAATTATACAGTCTATCTCTTCTTAGAGATGCATAGTGTTCTTTGGCCAATTAAAGGCTCATAAAATTACTGCAGTAAATAAATGTGTTTCACCTTATGTAACCCGTCATTTCCAATACTCCCTACAGCACAGCATGCTATTTTCCTGGCACATCTATTAATATCCTGCAGAACAATGTTCTTTAGAACACCAATTTGGGAAATGTGGGTCTAAAGTAATTACTTCTAGTTAAATAAATAATCCATTTTCTCAGACCATTTGTTTCTTACATAATTCTCTCTGGCAAATGATATCATGTTGGATTTTCCCCAAATATATACTCACCAGAGATAGAGCATCCAAATAAGAATACCCTCCAAGTACCTCGACTTTCTATTTATCTCTCGGACCTTTGCAGAACTGCCCTCATTTTATTTTTACTTTTTTATTCATGATATTTTAAGATTTACAGCTGTTTTTTAACATTATACTTATCTGAAGTAAATATTTAAGTACTTTAAAAAGTACACTAAATATTTGTGTATCCATGTCATATATTCAAGTATATATTCTACTTTTTAAATATTTTATTAATTATTTTTATGTATATGAATATATTGCCTGCATGTATGTAAGTGCACCTGTGTTATGCAATGCCTGTAGAGGTCAGAAGAGGGTGTTGAATCCCCTGGAACTGGAGTTATGGATGGTTGTTAGCCACCATGTGGGTGCTGGGAATCAAACCCCAGTTCTCCACAAGAGCAGCCAGCGCTTTTAACTGGTGAGCCATCTCCTAGCCCTGTGTGTGTTCTACTTTTAAATGCTCTGCTGTATTTAGTGTTGTAAAAGCACAGATTCTCTGATAAATATTAGGAGCCTTTTGGTAAATAAACATGAGAGATATTACTAAACTTTCAATCCTAAAACTTTTTAACAATAAAATATTTGTTATTATATAAGACCATGTCATGTTTACCTGTAGAGATGTGATCTTTCCTTGTGTCTATTTACCTTAGTTGATACACCAAAACCGACAAGCTATCTTGAACCAGTTTGCAGCGACTGCTCCTGTTGGCATCAACATGCGATCAGGCATGCAACAACAAATTACACCTCAGGTACTGTTCAGAAGCCAGGTATTAGGAAAGCATCTCTAGCAAGTGGCATTACTTAGTGTTGACTTTAGTGTCCCTGACATGGCCTGGAAGCTCATCTTTTAATATTTGTCATGCTTGCTTCTAGATGAATTAGTAGCCTACTTGTAATGTCTCTTTCTGATATTTGGTCTAAATACAAAGGTTCTTGTTTCATTTTATTGTTGTCGTTGTATATGATTACAATTTACCAGGTAGAAAACTCATTGCTGTATTGCATGACACCAATGATAAGAAGCCTCTGACCTGAAGAGCTATGAATGGGTCCTGAAAGCTGATCAAAACACAGTAATATTACTAAGTTTTCTTAAGTGTCTTTTGCACACTGATCAGCCTGAACATCAGCATTTTCTAGGTTTTATTTATTTTAAAGATCCTTGTTTGTAAACTTAGAGTCATTAGAACTTTACACTTAAAAATAACTAGATTTGGGGTGAGGGGACTGGAGAAATAGCCCAGCAGTTACTAGAACTGACTGCTTTTGCAGAAGACCTGGGTTCGATTCCCAGCACCCACGTGGTGGCTAACAACCATCCTAACCGATCCTAGGAGATCCAGTGCCCTCTTCTGACCTCTGCGGACATTGCACAACACAGGTACACTTACACACATGCAGGCAATATGCTCATACACGTAATAAATAAAATATTAAAAAAATAACTAGTTGGGGACAAATAAAATGGTACTGTGTGTAAAGACACTTGTCTTGCAGTCTGGCAACCTGAGTTTCCTGGAATCCATCTAAAGATGGAAGGAAAGGATCAACCTCATAAAGTTGTACTCTGATTTCCAAATGCCCATGATAGCATGCATACCCCATCATACACACACACACACACACAATAATAAAATAAAAATAAGACCAGTTAGTAACCATTTTCCTGCTCTGGGACTATGCCGGTTCCATCTACCTGAGTGTTCCCAGCTAGCCTGAGAAGTGTACTTCTCACCCTTCACCAATTAAGCTTCCGATGGAGACTATTACAAAGTTCTGCAATTGGTCAAATGCTGAGAATAAGTGTCTGTGAGGTGCCCAGCCCTAAATGACACATCTACAATGTAACAGCTACACCTAAGACTCAAGGAGCATAACAGAACAGGGGGCAGAAAGAATAGTAATGTGTCTCTCAGCTCTTACAAGTGAAGCTTCCTTATGTAACAGATTGTGATTAATCCAGGAAGCCACAACTGGCCAAACTACAGAATGCTTATCCCTGAATAGGACACCTATATCAAAGCTCTGTCACCCAAGGCTCAGGGACCATTGAGAAAAAGGAGGCAGAAAGATTATAAGAGCCAAAGGTGGTGGATGGCAAGGAAACAGAGTTTTTCAGACAGCTGGAAAATTACTCATATGAACAGCAATGGGAACAGCATCATCACAAGACCGACAAACATGGGTAAAATCCAAGCATAGAAGTAGGGAAGTGGGTAAGAAGCCCCAACCTTAGCTGAGAAACTTTTGGCAACCCATAGCACTGGGAGGGGGAGAGTCAGTTTTCTTTAAGTATATGATGCTAAATTAGGCTCAAGTGGATGGACTCATACCAAAAGACATTTGGGGACACAAATTTGACTTGATAAGCTTTAATACATATGATAGAGTACATGAAATTGGGGAGGGTTTACAAGAGAGGGACAGATAGGGAATGGAGTCTAAATATGATCAAAATATAGGAAATTTTCAGAAAAATCTGTAAAAATAATTATAAAAAATAAGGCCAAGCATGGTAGTGCATACCTTTAATCCTAGCACTCAGGAGACAGAGGCAAGGGTTAAAAACTGAGTTTGAAGTCAGCCTGTTTGCATAGAAAGTCCCAGGGCTATGTAGTAAAACACTGCTTCCAAATTGAAGAACTGAATTAATTTTTTTTAAAGAAGAACTGGATGGAACCAGGTATAGTAGTCCTAGTGCTGATGAGGCTGAGGGAGGAGAATCACAAGTTCAAGACCATCCTTCCCAAAAAGAAAGTCCTAGGTGGCCTTCTGAAAGATATATAGTATTCATTTCCACATATATTTCAATATTTTTACTTCAGCAATTTATGTTTTATTAAACCAAGTTCATGTAAACATTTGACACACAAAGAATTTTTAGAGACAATTCAAACAAAAGTTTTATTCATGAAGTAGACTTTGCTAGACTTGAGGCAAATAGAGGAAGCCACCACACATCAGAGAGATAATGTTGACAGAGACTAAGCAGCAGCTACTGTTATCTTCTTGAGTCCAAATGTAAGTTTCTCAGTCTTTAAGTTGTAAATCTCAGTGTAGGATTACATTGAGGAGTAATTAAGTTGTAAGGAAACGTGACCCCATTTTAATAATTCACATGATTTCTGTCAGAAAGCCATATTTCAGTTTCTTTCAAAGCTGAAGTCCAATTGGTAGATTCCATTTTAAGGGAGCTATATATATATGCTTCATTTGGATCCTCACTCTGAATTGACATACTCTGCAAAAGGCTTTTTGACATGCCATGCTGCTTTATATGTGAAACTGAAAAGTGATTTCAGCCTAATTTCACTTCTTTCCTCTCCATAATGGTATAGCTATTAAGCCACTTATGCTAATGCCTAGAGTATTATTATGCTGCATAATAGTATAAAATAGCTGTTTCCATTTACTTCTGCTATTTTATTTCTAGTTCATTGTTTTCTTTTTAAATGAAAATTTGTTGGGCATTGAGTCTTAGATTTCTAGTTTTTCCTTTTTAATGGTATAAATTTTTCTAAGCATAAAGGTGATTCCTGATTATAGATAATTTGGGAAATACAAAAAATACAATGAAGAAAATCAATATCACTTTCAATCACATTTTCCTCACTTAACTAGAGTGTAGTAGTGGTGCCAATGAGAGAGAGAAGACTCCCATCTCTCCATTCTAGAACTGCAGTGAACATTCAGAATGAAAGTCTTCAAGGACATTTTCTCCTTCCTTACAGTTTTTGTGTTTCTCTTAACAGTTTTCTAACTTTTATATCACAAAACTAATTAACACATACGTTGACTTTTCTCAGGTAGCTCTTTTTTACCTTTAATTTGGAATGTTTATTTGAACAACTAGTAGATATTGTCTTAGCATTTCTAAGCTTTTAGCCTATAAAATGTAGTTGATTCTTTTTTTTTTCTCCTGTGATTATTGCTTTAAAAGTTTTTCCTTTTGTATTTTGATTTCCCTTATAGCCTGATGATTGCCTCATGTTTTATTTTTCCCGAAGCTACCAGATTTTATCATATAAGCCTTCTAGAATAGGTAGTTGATTATAATGATTTTAATAACTGAGGGGTTTTTTTCCTCCTTTGTAGCCACCCCTGAATGCTCAAATGTTGGCACAGCGTCAACGGGAATTGTACAGTCAGCAGCATCGACAGAGGCAGCTAATACAGCAAAGAGCCATGCTCATGAGGCAGCAAAGCTTTGGGAACAGCCTTCCTCCCTCATCTGGATTGCCAGTTCAAATGGGGAACCCCCGTCTTCCTCAGGGTGCGCCACAGCAGTTCCCCTACCCACCAAACTATGGTACAAATCCAGGAACCCCGCCTGCTTCTACCAGCCCTTTTTCTCAGCTGGCAGCAAATCCTGAAGCATCCTTGGCCACCCGCAACAACATGGTGAACAGAGGCATGGCAGGAAACATGGGAGGACAATTTGGCACTGGAATAAATCCTCAGATGCAGCAGAATGTCTTCCAGTATCCGGGATCAGGTATGAGGTGCACAGCTATATGCTGCTTTTCTGCTCTGCCTGTTCTCTTCCCTGGCATTGAGGCATGTGCTGAAGAGGAAAAATGTAGGTGAAAGTCGGGAAGGCCAGGCTTCAGCATCAGTTCTTGCCACTAAATAGTTGACTGTTTTAAGGCTTTTCTCTGCAATTGCTGCAGTGAGTACACGAGGGAATTTATAAGGACTTTCTGACTCTAAAAATTTTAACATTTCACATGTAAAGCAATTTCACTAATTTTTTTTCTTTCATGGATTCCATATGAGATCCTAGATCTCTAATGAAATCCTCAGATAATAGGTTTTAGTACATTAACTCAAAATCATTGGATGATTTTTTGATAGTTTAAACAGAATAATCAACCTTTACAAAGTATTTCAGACTTTTCATTGATGATAACATTTTAACTACATAGTTTATGATTTCTTCAACAGTGAATATTCTGATTTTCAATTTTTTTCCTTGGGACTGGAGAGATGGCTCAGCAGTTAAGAGCACTTGCTGCTTTGGAGAGGACCTGGGTTCAATTCCTAGCACCCTCATGGTTACACCCTTGTAGCTCAAGTTCCAGGGGATCTGATGCCCTTTTCTGGCCTCTGTGGGCAATGAGCACATACATGAAGCATGTACATAGGTGCGGGCAAAAACTTGTACACACAAAATAAATTTTTTTAAAGGGGTGATTTTTTTTATTTTTTAATCTTTGTTTTCCATTTTCTTTATCCTAGATGATGATTTTTTTTATTTTTTAAACACGTTGAGTTCCAAAAAGACAGTGATAATAATACATATTTGATTAATTCACTATGTTTTAAAACTATTTATGCAAAATGAATGACCAATTCCTGAAAAAGGAAATCCCTTGATTATATAAATGAAATAGAAGTGAATTTAAGGCTACTTAAAAGTGAATTCCAGTTAGAAGGCTGCTGCTGATAGACTTGTGCAGCAGCATGTGGCCTCCCATCTGAAGGACTCTTCCAAGTTGCTATATTGTTATTTCTTCCAGATCAGTCTTTTTGAGTGACAAAAAATACTTTCCACCAAAAGTTTTCTTTTTCTTTATAAAGTCAGCATTCATACTACAAATAAAACCCAGAAGGCGGGTATCGCAAAGAAAGCAGTAGTGCTTTTATCCATTTGAAAACTGAAATAAAATGACAGAGCTCTCAACTCTTCCCTGAACCTCTTCAGAAGAATACTATAAAAAAATTGTTACTTGTCTGGAGGGAATAATAATGTTTAAAGATGCAGTGTTTCTTCTACTCTAAATTATTAAAGTGCTTCAACATGATAGCAGTCTGATTAGACGGCTTCAAAACCAGATTTTAAGGTGGTACAAATTCAAATTCCATCAAAGTTCCAACCTTTTCAAATCATTCAAAATAGGAATGACAAGAGGAAAAGAAAGCAGGGGAGCACAGAGGCTGGCAGGAGGAGGGCAAGGCAGGAGAGAGCAAAGGAAGAAAGGAAAGGAAGTAAGTTTATTACAGCTTCAGGAAATCCAGTTTTAAGAGCTTTCTGGCCTTTGTTGGTTTTATGCTTCTGTTTCTATTGACAGTAAATCTTCCATACAAATGGGCTGAATGGGGCTGGAGAGATGACTCAGTGGTTAAGAGCATGTACAACTCTTGCAGAGGACCTGAATTTGATTCCCAGAACCTGCATCAGGTGTCTCACAACTGCCCCATTATTTCAGCTCCAGAAGGAGCCAACCCCTTTGACTTCCATAAGCACCTGCCCCCAGAAAGACATGCAAGCATATGTGTGATGTTTTTAATATAATAATAATAAATATTTTTAAGTACTGAAATACATTATGTCCCTGCAGATTTCAGAATTTTGTTAAACTTAGATCCCTTGAGCCTAATACTGCTCACCTGTTCTTATAAAGTTTCATTAGAGGATAGCTATGTGCACTACGTTTTTCTGCTCATATACTCACTAGTCTGTGGCTATCTTCATCCAGCAGAATTGAATAGTTATTACTGAAACCTTACAGTCAGCAAAAAACAACTTTTTACTATCTGATCTTACCAAAATAGTTTACAAACCCATGTGTTAATTGAAGACAGTAACACCAAAAGATAATTATGCTAGCTTTGCATTGCCTCCTTTGCTTTGGCATCTTTCAGCTTAAATGAGGGACACATGGAGAGTAAAAGTAGTAGTAATAGCAGAATATTTTCCTTGTATTTCTCAAAACAAAAAACTTTTATAGACTATAACACCATGGCAATAGATGCATAAAAGCAGAATTAAACATTTAAAAACATTTTTTACCAAAGTAATATTCAAAGTAAACATGAGGGATTTTTTTTCATGTTTCATGAAAAAAATCATCCACATAAAAATGAAAATGTCAAAAACAAAATGTACAATCAAAAATTATAAATGAAATTTCTCCATATTCCCTACATCAAAATTATTTGTCAAAGTTTAAATTAGATCTAGAAGCATTAAGGACAAAATACATAGTTTTATTTGTATCAGCTTTGCAAAAGTAGTTAAGCATTTAGTGAAAGAAAAATTTATAAGAAATGTACATAAATCACAGATGTCACAGAACATTTAAAACATTTTTAAAATTATAGCCTATAAAAAAATTAAAATGAGGGGGCTAGAGAGGTGGCTTAGCCATTAAAAGAACACTGGCTGCTCTTGCTGAGGACCTGAGTTCTGTTCCCAACACCCACATGGTAGGTAACATCTATTCCTTAATTCCATTTCCAGGGGATCCACCACCCTTTCCTGGCCTCTGCAGGCTTTGTACACACATTTGCACTTACATAATTGCAGGCAAAACATTCATGCACATTAAATAAAATAGTGAAAATAAAAATGTGTAAATTAAGCACATTTCTGGCCAGATTAACCAAACAAAAAGAGAAAAAGTCATTAATATTAACAGTGATAGACCACAGTAGAGTATTATATACAGGGATAATGCAGTTGTGCTTGTAAAGACATAAGGACACAGCAACATGCTTGTGATATAATGACAAGGAAAAGAAGAAGGACAAATTATGCATGACTAGACTAGGCATGATTATGCACACCTTTAATCCCATCACTCAGGAGACAGAGGCAGACAGATCTCTTGTAAGTTTAAGGCCAGCCTCATCTACATAGTGAGTTTTAGGCTAACTAGGGTTATATAGTGAGACCATCTCAAAACAGCATGCACAAAAATGTTACACGTGACTTTGAGGAAGATTTGAAAGAATTATACTAAATTAGCCAATTATGGCATACTTTTTTCTGGACCTTTAAAACTTTTCCTGCCTGAAAAGCATTTAAGTATAAGATAAATTTTGTTAGGGGAAAAACATGAAAATACAAAAACATGAAACACATTTTTTTAAAGAACTTCTACCTTAGGCTAAAATAGAGTAAGAGGGATCACATCTCCCATGTGAAAGAAACTGTATCAGACACACAGTACCAGAGAATGGCAGACCATACTACACAGAAGAGAATCCAGTGGGTCTCCCTGGCTTGGGCAATATTGCTGAGAGGCCAGGAAGGACAGGGCAGCTGGTTCCCAGAGTACAATGCTGGAGAAGACAGAGTTAGGGAGTCATACAGAGGTCTCATCACAGGCTTCAGCATGTGTGTATTGTATATGTGCACACATAGCCAGAGAAGATTAGAGGAAATAGTCTTCAAAGTTCATACAGGGCCTCTATGTCTGATAACCAGACTGAGTGAAAAAGCCTCAGAATTCATGGGGTATCAAGTAGAATACTGTTTTGCCTCAGTAGCAGGACAAATAAACCCCAACTTAAACTTTGTTCTTTGTTTTACTAGGCACAAGACCCAAAAGAGCTAAACTTTTTCCATGGAACCTAATCACAGCCTAGATAGTAATCTCAGAAATACTTAAAGAAAAAAATATTTTAGATCTAGGTCCTAACAAGATAAACTTCAGAGAATCTGAAATTTGACTTTTAAAACCATCAGGCATGGAAAGAAGCTGGAAAATACAACCTGTAATAATGAGAAAAAAATTAACCAATCAAAAACAACCTAGACTATTTGAAAAGACAAAGGAGAACAGAGAGGGGGTGGAAGGGGACAAAAGAGGGAAGTGAGGGAGGCAAATATAAACAAAGTACATCATATACAAATGTAGAAATACCACAGTGAGACTTGTTATTTTATATAATTAGTGTACACTAATAAAAATCATACAGATGTTAGAAATAAGAACTTTAAACTACTGGTAGAATATAGAATTTTAAAGCAACTAGAAACTCTGAATATATGCTGTATGCTTAGTAAGTTGGAAGGATGCCTGAGCATGCTGAAATAGAAGCATGCAGAATATCAGTGAAACCCAAATCAAACTTAAAGAGAAGATCATAAGGTCTTAGATGAAAAACACACTATATGGAGTGAGCAACTATTTAAAAATTGCATAAGAAAAGAACTAACATGAAGATACTTTAACAATGGAAGCCATCTGAGATGAAATCAGAGTGAAAAAGACTGAAAAACTCCTGAATGGGGTGATGTTCACCTTTAATCTCAGTCCTCAGGATGCAGAGCCAGGTGGATCTCTGTGAGATCAAGGCCAGCCTGGTCTACATAATTCAAGGCAGGCTGGGACTACAAGAGACCTGTCAAAAACAGAAAAAGACTGGAAACTGATAATTCATTCTAAATTGATCCCTATAATCAATTTCAGCATGAGTTTTGAGAAAATTGATAGCTTATCCTATATTA
Source organism: Eospalax fontanierii (assembly GCA_035773235.1). NCBI lineage: Eukaryota > Metazoa > Chordata > Mammalia > Rodentia > Spalacidae > Eospalax > Eospalax fontanierii. Next base: position 38,538,733 of record CM069529.1, on the reverse strand, counting down.
TATGTTTTCTTAAATATTTATTTTTTTATGTGTATGCCTATATGTAAGGGCACCTGTGTTGTACAATGCCCACGGAGGTCAGAAGTGGGCATTGAATCCCCTGTAACTTAGAGTTAGCCACCATGTGGGTGCTGGGAATCAAACTTGGGTCCTCTCCAAGAGCAATCAGTGCTCTTTACTGCTGAGCCATATCTCCAGCCCCATATTTTAATGTATATGGAAACTCAAAGGATTTGGAGTAGCCCAAACAATTTTGTATAGGAAAAACAAAATTGGATAACTACTTAATTTCGAAAATTATCCTAAAATTGTAGCAGTCAAGACAACATGGAATTAGTATAAATACAAACATATATATATATACATGTATATATATATATATACATATATATATACATGTATATATATATATATATATGTATATATATATATATATATATATATATATATAAAACTAGAATAGAATATAAGAAGTCCAGAAGTAAACTTTTATTTCTTATTAGTTGATTTTAACATGACTATGTTGCTGTCTAAGAAATACTTTTCTGGATTAAAAAAATGGAACACTGAACTAATAAATGTTACAAAATGATTGAACCTCAAAAATATCACTCTAAGTGAAAAGAAGCCAAACACAGAGATCTGATAAGATACAGATTGTGCTATCCATGTAAAATTTCAAGAAACTTCATCAGGAGACTGAGGATGTAACTCCATTGATAGAATGCTTGCCCACAAAGCCCTGAGTTTGATCTCCAACCCCACATAAAACTAGGTATGCTCGTATATTTGTAATTTATATATATTTATAATCTCAACATTTGGGAATGGAAACAGAAGGGTCAGAAGTTCAAGGTCATCTTTGACTCTGTAGCAAGTTCAAGGCCAGCCTGGGATTCTTGAGACCCTGTCTCAAAACAATGACAACTTAAAAAAAAAAAAAACCTTTATATGGAGATACAATGTAGATCAGGGATTGCCTGCTACAAACAGGCATAAGAGAATTTGGGGTGTGATAAAAATGCCTAAACTGATTATCACAGTGATTTCACAGATCTGTACATTTACTAAAAGTCGTTGAATTGTTCTCTTGCCATGAGTGACTTTCATGTCATATAAATTATCTCATTAAACTTTTCAAAAGAGGGAAAAGGAGGAAAAACCCACAAAAAAAAAGACTGAGGAGTGATCAAGAACTTTCTGATGATTTTTCAGTTTGCAAATGAGTTTTTTCAAGTAATTTTTACCACAGAGGTAATTTGCTATATATATTCATGCTTTTTACAAAGTAAATATATTAACAAAAAGGAACGTTAACATAGTCCTGCTGTACCAATCAGCATCTCAATGACTAAAAGTTATTCTTCTAAACCTCCTTGTTTATTTATTTACTTACATTAAAATTCTGTGCCAAATGGATGTGGTGGCACAAGCACTGGGGAGGCAGAGGAAGGTAAGTCTCTGAGATCAAGCCCAGCCTGGTCTACATAGTGAATTACACGTCAGCCAGGGCTATATAGTTAGACCCTGTCTCAAAAAACTTTAAAAAAAAAAAATTTCCTGCCAAATTTTTACTCTGCTAAAGAAGACATTTCTAAATAAAGTATAGCAAATCCTTTTGTTTTTGTATTATTATTTAACATGAATTTATGTTTGTCAATTTTCAGGACTGGTTCCTCAAGGTGAGGCCAACTTTGCCCCATCTCTAAGCCCTGGGAGCACCATGGTGCCAATGCCAATCCCTCCTCCGCAAAGCTCTCTGCTCCAACAAACTCCGCCCTCTTCTGGGTACCAGTCACCAGACATGAAGGCCTGGCAGCAAGGAACAATAGGAAACAACAAGTAAGGAGACAATTTTTATGTATTATCATTCCTGAAACTGTAGCACTTAAGAGCAGCCGTGCTTCCTTGAGGTGATTGTGTGTCCATAGTGGAAATGGATAAGGGGTTACTGCCATTTTTGTGATAGAAGGAACTGAATTTTGTTATCAGCAAAGGAAAATATGATTGTTAAATGTTTGAAGTATCAAATCATCATTAAAGCAAATTTGTGTATTTATAGTACAGAAAAGGATCTAGTGGCTTCTAGTGGCGTCTGACCTTTTATCCTATCCCTGGTATACCAGAGAACATGATTCATTCCCATCAGTAATGCTTCTCTGGGACAGATGCAGAAATGGGTAATTTTGAAAAGAACATTTTACAATCTCACAATGCAAGGCAATGCTGGTAAAATGTTAGAATTCATTAGCACAGAGTCAGCAAATAGACCTCACTCTTCTTAGCATGTTTGAAAGATTTCACACTGACAATCAAAGATTTTGAGGCTTCATAAGTTGTTCTGCCTCACTCCTCTTGGACATCTAGATTTTCAGTGGCCTCATTTTACCCACTTTGCTTAGAATTATCTCACTGAAGTCTTTAGTTCTGGCTGCTGAACTTTTCACACATCACTTGATTTTACAAGATTTTTAATTTGGTTGTGTCTTGGTTCTAATGACAGGGAAGCCATTTAGTCTGACAACATAATAAGTAAGGCAGTTAAAGTTGAAAACATAAAACCATATTCTCTTAAAGTTCATTGAAAGGTGAGAGAGGAAATCTTTCTGTTAAAGAGCTGTGTAGCTTTCAGTAAGGACTGTGTGTGAGTGAGGTAGGAATAGAACCACCTCTGAAACATGCAAGAAGAATTTAGTGTCCTAACACATCCTAATTACAAACTTACTTGTGATTCCTTGATCCGTCATTCTGACCAGCATTCAGCTTCCTTGCCCAGCTCTCCTTTTGCTGCAGTCACACCTGGCAACTCTCTCTACTGAAATCCAACTAAACTACTGCTCCATACCTCTACCTGAGTATTTCAGTATGGCTGGGTGGCTAGGAGTATAGTTTAGTCGTAGAGTGCTTACTTAGCACACACAAAGTTAACGTCCTCTATAATACCAGGGGCAGCGCTTGTTAGCACTAGCATTTGGCATATTTCCCATTTCTTGAAGCTCTTTTTTCATTTTGGGGTGTAGGGTTCCCCCTTGCTTGAAAAAGGCGACTTTCCTACCTACTCTTTCTCGTAACTACTCGTTCTCTTGTTTGTAAGATCTAATCTTAAGCATTGTGGCAAACCTGAAATTCTAGCACTTGGGAGGTAGAGACAGGAGGATTGGGAGTTCAAGGTTGTCTTTCACTACCTAGTAAGTTCAAGGCCAGCATGAGCTATAGGATACCCTGTCTCAAACAAGTTAAGGGTACAGGTGCTGGGGGAATGGTTCAGTCAGTAAGGCATTTGCCTTATAAAGGCAAGAACCTGATTTTGATCTTCAGAACTCACCTTAAAATGCAAATGCATACACTTGAAATCCCAGCCGTAGGGAGATGGAGACAGGGGGATCCCTGAGCTTGCTAGTCAGCCACCGTAACCTAATTGGTGAGCCCGAAGCCAGTGAGAGATCCTGTCCCAAAGGAGGTAGATGGCAATCCTGAGGCTGACACCCAAGGTTGTCCTCAGGCCTCCACATGCATGCATGAACACATGTGTACCTGCATAGTCATACACACACACGCACACATCAACAACAACAACGTAAACACTAAAAAAGACCCAGCCTTACCATAGCAAATATCTATGTGCTTATTATACTTGAGTTTTGATCTCTAGCCTGAACACTGTCCTGTATATCCAAATGCCTAATTAACATCTATAATTAGAAATCTAAAGACATCTCAAACCTAACATGACAAAACTAAACTGATATTCTTCCTGAAACCTGCTCTTCTACCTTTTTCTATCTTAATACATGACAACTCCATTCTCCGAATTGTTCAGAAGAAAGCCTTTTCACTTGTTCTCATATCAAACACACCAACAAATCATATCATCTCCCTTCTTATTGATTGTACTTAACACATTATAAGAAAAGTCACCATCATTTTTATACTGTAGCCTCCTGACTCCCATCTTCTACCCTTGATCTACTATGGTTTAATCTCTACATTGAGCTGGAGTAATGTTCAGACTCCTGAGACAGCATGTCAGTACCCTACTTAGAACTCTCATAGCTAAAACAAACCTATATGTCCTAGAACTGGGCTGTGTCTCTATGTAATCCTCATCTGAAGGGAGAGTTCCAGTGCTTATAAGCATTTTAAAAGTCATATTCCTCTTGTTTAATCCTGTTTCTCAGACTTACTTAAAGACCTCTTTCCTTGTTAAAAGTCTGTACTGTCTATGGAACTCACTCTGGACCAGTATCTTCATCTTTCTCTTTCCTTCCCATGTTTAGGGGTTGACAAGTCTTTGGTGCTGCCTTGAGAAAACGGTGATCATTTCCATGAGGCAGACAGAAATGCAAAGTGCATGAGAGGTCCTGTGAGCACTGGGCTTAATGTGCCAGTGAGCTCAGATGTCCTCTCTAGGCCACAGGACAGTGATTAAGAAGGCTGCAGAAGGGCTCCATCTTGTTCCTTTGATTGAAGAAAGTAAAATTTAACTATTGGCAAGAAAAGTTTGAACTTATGCTAATATATAGACCCAAATATAAATTCAAAAGGAAATTAAGCCTTAAAATTTTCTTCCATAAGTATGACATCACTGCAATTCTTGAAGCTTTCATATGCATTAGCTTACAGAGCCCTGCTCCTCCACAGAGATGATTTATGTAGCATTTGACAAATGAGCATTATCTAAAGCAGAAATGTTCTCATTAAAAAATGATTAATAGATTTCTTTTCTGCCTTTAGTTGTGGGAACACTGCCTAACAAGCATACATTCTGTACAGATATTGAAGGTCCACAAATGCATTATTGACCATTTCTGAGACATATAAATGTTGGTGTTTTATAATTAACTTGGGGGAAAATTTGCTACTTTTCTTCAGACATGATAGATGGGCTATTTCTTGATTTGTTGATTTAAGTATGATTACTTTAATGAACTAGAAGCTATTAATGTCATGGTGTCCTGGTTACTACTTGAGAGCTAACAAAGGATAAATAAGTAATGATGGGGGAAATTGTTATTGGAATCAGTTTCACCAGAATTAACAACTGAGTAACAATAAATATATTTGGTATTTTGTAAATCTTATGGGAGATGATTCATATCCTTTTCTTTTAGATGAATATATTTGTATCATTGAGAATTTTCAAGGTTAAAATGTAAAGTTCCAATTTGAATTTACTTGTAATTTATTCCATATTCTTTTAACTACTAAAACAAACTTATTTTGCATTTGAGATCTTTGGTATAGCAACCATCCAGAACTTGAGCATGGAAAAAGAAGGAAGTCAGTAAAACAAGCCCTCTGAAAAATATAGTTGCCCTTACGTTTTGCTTCCTAGAAAAGATGTAAGATTATCTATGCTCAAGACTATGCATGTAGGCACTACACTCATGTACATAGAATAAAAATAAAAATAATTTTTAATAAAATATAAAATATTTTATTTTGAATTTTATCTAATGAAAAGCAAGATCAATTTACATTAACCCATGTTCATGAACAGTAGATGTAATCTGGATTGTTTTTGAGTTAACAGTGTATTCAGTCAAGCTGTCCAGAACCAGCCCACACCTGCACAACCAGGAGTGTACAACAACATGAGCATCACCGTGTCCATGGCAGGTGGAAATACAAATGTTCAGAACATGAACCCAATGATGGGCCAGATGCAGATGAACTCTTTGCAGATGCCAGGAATGAATACTGTATGCCCTGAGCAGGTAAGTGGCACAGCTTTCCCGCATACCACCCCACACCACAGTGAAGTACTGCTCAAGGAAAATTAGATGTTGACAATTACCAGAAAGAATCATGCTTCTTTATTCTTTTCTGCCATCATTTTTTATCATTACTAGTCCTTAAAAGATAAGACAGGCCAGAGAGATGGCTCAGCAGGTAAAGATGCTTGCCAGCCAACCCTGACAAACCTGAGTTTGATCCCTGGGACCTGTAATACCCACATGGTAGAGTATAGAACTGACTCCTACAAGTTGTCCTCTCTCTCTCACATACACACACACACACACACACACACACGCACGCACACACAAATATATAAAATAATGTAATGACAGGCATGATGTATACACTCCTTTAATTCCAGCACTCAGGATGTAAAGGCAGGCAGATCTCTGTGAGTTCAAGACCAGCCTGTATATTATGTCTACATACGTTATATACCTTTTATTGCATTGTTGTTATTTTTCTTTAAAGTCAACTATATTTTTTAATTTTAGATGAGAAGTTTTCTGTTTGCCTGTGTACTCATCACTTCCACTTACCCTCTTTCTTTTGTGTGATTTCAGATTTGTCTGGTATCCTCTTCCTTCTGCCTGAAAGTCTCCCTTTAATGTTTATCATGCTGCAGGTCTACTGCTGATTCTTTTAGCTTTTATATACCTGAAAGGTCTTTGTTTCCATTTTCCTTTGGAAATAATCTTCTATGAATTCTAGCACAACAGTTTTCACATTCACTCCTTTAAAGATTCGGCTGCACAGCCATTCTGATGAGTTAGCTGCTGTCTGCTGTCATTTTCTCTCATGTTTTTTTTTTTTCCCCTTCTCTGGCTGATTTTTTAATTTCTCTTTTTGTAATTCATTTTAAGTAACTTGATTATGATATGCTTCGATATGGTTGTATTCATTTCTCATTCTTGGAGTTTATTGAGAATATTGGACCATGAATATATAATTTTCATCAAATTCAGGAAATTTTTAGTCATTCTTCAAAATTTTTTTCTGTCACTTTCTCTCCCATCTTTCAGAGAGTCCCATTACATGTAGAAGACCACTTGAAGGTGTTCTATCATTCACTGATACTCAGGCCTGAGAGAGGGGTTTGATGTTGGGATGAAGTTATCTTTTTCTCTGTATATTCTGGGTTTTGGTGGTTTGATGTTGATGGTGATGTTGTTGTTGTTGTTATTGTTGAGATAGAGTTTAATTTAGCCCAGACTGGCCTCAGCCCCACCACATAGCCAAAGATGACCTTGAATTTCCGATCCTCCTGCCTCTAATGCCCAAGTGTTGGGATTATAGGCGTGTGCCATCATACCTGATTTTCTTTTATGCAGTGTTACAGATTAAAGCAGAGCTTTGTGCGCACCAACCAAGCAAGCACTCTGATGACTGAGCTACATCTCCAGGTCCCTGAACGCTCACTTTAGATACTTTCCATTCCCATACCTTCAAGTTCACTATTTTTATCAATGTCTAATCTGTTCTGTCCAATGTGTTTTTCATCACAGACATTTCCATTTCATATCTAGAAGTTTTATTTTAATCTTTTTGTATATTTCAGATCTCTAACATCTTTCATGTTTCAGTCTTTTTACTTCATCATCGTTGTTGTTGCTGTTGTTGTTGATGGTCAGTCCTCTCCTTCCTTATATAGATTTAGCTCATCAGGCTTATGCAGCAAACACTTTCCCTGCTGAACCATCTCACCAGCCTTGTTTCTTTTTTTAATAAGCCAAATTGTTCATTTCTTCATTTCTTGAATTTGAAATATTCTTCAATTATATCTTTGGCTTGAGATTTTATATCTTTACCATAGTCCTTAACCACTATAAAACTGCAACCAACCATTTTACAGAGTTTCACCTCAATCAACTTTGTAGAAGCTTACCTATTCCCCTTCTTGATGTCATCAACTTTAATTAGGTTTATTTGGTGCTCAGTACTAGGGGCCTCCACCCAAATGACATACATAGGCTCATCATAGTTGAATGCAAGCACACGAAGATGGGCTTGGTGCTTATCTAAGACTTTGGCAATTTCTCAAATTCCAGTGCTAGACTACATTGTGGATGAGGGCAGTGTTCAGCACCTCTTATAAAGTAGTGTTAACATCCATAAACCCACCAGCAGTGCCTGCCTTGGCCATGGCAGTGGGATATATGAGGGCACCCAAGCTTCTGCCTTCCTAGGACTTAGTCATGGCAGAGAAAGCATTCTTCTTGCTTTTTGAACATATGGAATGCAGTTATTATAATTATCTTGATAGCCTTACCTGTCAGTTCTGTCATCTGAATTGTTTGAGGATTGATTTCAATTCATTGATTTTTCTTTTTCATTATGACTCATAATCTTCTGCTTCTTTGTATGACTGGTAACTTTGTATGGATGCCAGATATATGAATTTTACCTTGTTTATATTCTTATAGATATTCTTGATCCTTGTTGTGGGAAATGATTCTGTTCCCTTGAAGCAACTGGGTCCTTTCAAGTCCTTTTTAACGGGACTAAAGCAGTATTTCTTCTCTAACCAATTTTGTTTTCTAGTGAGGCAGAATCATTCTATTGTACTACCTGCTACTTCATAGGTTCTAAAATTTTCCACTCTGGCTGTTGGGATTGAGACCTGATCTTTGGAAATTATCCCCATATTATTTATTCAGGCAATTCTTTCCTATGCGTCTGTGAGCCACAGACTTGATTGTCTGTGCACATTCCGAGACCTTCCTCCCCAGAACTCTTCTGATATTCTGCCCTGTGGATTCTAGCTGCCTCTCTTCAACTCAAGGAGCCCACCAAGCTACAGGCTAGGCAATTGCTGTAGTAGAGACTCCCCAATAGTTCCCCAAGTCTTAGAGAGCAGGATCCCACATTGCCTTTGTCCAGTGACTTAAATGCCTTTATTTCACATACTGTGTCTGTTTTTTTTTTTAGTGAATTTAGACAGTAGGATAAATATGATCTCTGTTATGATTTTTTAGTATTTTATTTATTATTTTTATTTTATGTGTATGACTCTCTTACCTTCATATATGTAAGTGCACCTATATAATGCAATGCCCACAGAAGTCAGAAGAGGGCATTGAGTCCCCTGGAACTGGAATTACAGACAGTTGTTAGCTGCCATATAAGTGCTGTGACCTGAACCCGGGTTCTGTAATAGCAGTCAGTATTCTTAAAGCACTGAGCTATCTTTCCAGCCCCTCTGTTACTGATTCTTAACTGAAGTGGAATTCTGTTGCTAATCAGCTTGAGTATGTATGTGTGTGGAGAGAGGAGAGAGTAGTCAGAGACAAAAACCGAGACAGCTAGAGAGGCAGAAAAGGGGAATTTGCTTTTTATTCAGGTGTCCAATATAAGTATATACAGAAAAGTATGCAGCTCTACGAATTTTTACAAACTGACCACAACCAAATAACTACCATCTAAGCCAAGAAATAGAGCAGAACCCACCCCAGAAGTTTTTCTGTTCCTTTATATATTCTCCACCCAACAAGGGAATCTACTACCTGACTTATAACAATTCAATATATTGCTTTTAATTTTGCTGTCCTCCAATTACTTTTCTGTCGGTGAGATTGCTCCTTGTTGAAGAATTTTGTTTTCAGAATTTAAACAACTAGCTTGTAATTTGGTCTTTTATTTATCTTTAATAGATGAATGATCCATCATTGAGACACACAGGCCTCTACTGCAACCAGCTCTCATCTACTGACCTTCTCAAAACAGAAGCAGATGGGAACCAGGTCAGTAAGGAAATATGAGCATAGAGCGGTCAAATGCACTCTAGATGTGTAGAGGATATGACACAGCATGGTGGTTAAGAGCTGAACCTGTGGGCAGAAGCATGGATATAACCCCTGGCTGTGTCACTGTGGGCATGCTGCAGAACTCTCCTGTGCTGCTGTATGACCACATGAGTAGCAAGGTACCTGCTTACAGGATGTTGAAAGGATTAAATGAGATAAGCTTTCAGAGTATTCAACTCAGTTCTTAGGTCAGATAGAAGAATTACAAAGATCACCATGAATTGATGGTATAAACATAGTTCTAAAAATCTGTAATCAAACACCTCGAAAGATTTCAATAAATTAAGACAAAGCAATGTTTGCTATGTACTGTTTCCCCTTAGAAGTGTTTCTGAATTGCACAAACAACAAAGAGGTCACTTTGCTATATTAGCCTAAATTTGGAAGTTTGAGGGACTTTAACACTTTTGTAACTGATTTAATCTCAATAAATACTAATCACAGGCATCATGCTACAAAAAGAGATAAAATTACATACATCTTCTTGCCTTTTGTGGAGAGAAGAAAGGAAGCTTCTTTGGGAAGTTTATGACTTACCAGGCACTGCTGTGAACTATGTGCTTTATCTCATTTAATCCTCACCATAACTCTATGAAGGCTGTAGTATTCCTTTTCTTCACAGATGAAGAAACTGAACCTGAGGATACTTAACTATATTCATCATTCACAAAGATAGAATGAAGAGCTGAGGTTCAGACCAGTATCTTCCCAATACCAAAGTCTACTTAGAGCCTGTTAAAGATAGAGTTTATAGAGATATGCACATAAGTTGTTGTGTAACCAAAGAAGGCAGGCTACCAAGTTTATGTTACAAATAACAGAAGCCATATGCACTCACAGAAAGGAGAAATAGAGATGGCATGTATCTTAGTAGAAGACTTGCCTGCCTCATAGAAGGCTTCATTCGGGTCTGTTCAAACAATGAAAAATAAATAAAGTTAATATGGTCAGAAAACATTTACATGGAGGTGGACTAAACTGGACTTAAATATCAATTCTCAGACCAAATGAAAGAAAAAGGAAGGGTAGTTTTAGGAGGTCAGAAGCAGGAACATAATGATATCTTAGTATACTTATGGGAAGCCAAATCCAAATTGAAGGTAAAAGGTTTGCAGTAAGAATTTACAGGAATCAAAGTTGGTATATTAGATGACGCAAATGTCCAGGTGTCTTGAATACTAAACTAAGAATTGTAGTCTGGGTCCTATAAGCAAAGTCATTCCTGAAGGAAATCACTGATAACACACTAATTTAAGCTTTATCCTTGACTGGAAGAGGTAAAAGAAGGTATGGTGGGGTCTGAGTCTGAGTGAGAAAGGTGAGTCAGGATGCTGTGTCCAGAGTCTGAGCTGTAAGAAGTACCCATCTGAGTCACATGAGATAAAGAATGGACATTTTGTGATGGAGAAATGAAAATAATCTTCGTTCACTAGTTTTGAATGTCACACTTATAGAGACATGTACTGGGCAGCATGACAAACTGTTTAACATACAACAACCAGGTTTTAAGACTCTAGAGCCATTGGACAATACTTAAATCGACATTACAACCTGCTGGAACTCTCCAGAAGCTGGTGCTGAGCTCTCTTGGCCCATTCTTCTCTCCAGCAGATCTTAAACTGCTTCTGTGCCATGCTTTGTCTATCTGTATAGATGTGGCACTTTGGAATCCCTTGAGGTCTGGTCTCAGGCATCCTCTTTTTAGGTAACAGTTCCAAGTGACTAACATGAATTTGGAGATTTGGTTTAATCTTTACATTCTTTAATTTGAAAATTACATTCTTAAAATATTCTTTTAGAAGAGGCAGAATTTTTTCTCTTGGTTATTTTATGGTTTCTTTCTTTATCAAGATTGCTTTAAAATACTTGAGAACAAAAACCACCTTAAGTTCAACCCCAAAATCTCCTATTTAGAAACATATAAACATGAAGTTTTGAATGTTGATTTAAAAAGTCAGTATCTAAGAAGCTCCACTGTTTGTGCTCACGTGATCTTGCCATGGGAGCCCATTACAACACCTCTGATTGCTGTCTAATTTCTTTGCTTGCCAGACAGAAACTGGAGAGTAAGATAGAAACATAGACATTGGTGTATAGAAGAGGAAAAGAAAAGAGACACGGAGAGAACTCAAGGAGAGCCAAGGTTGCTGTATGAGAAGGCCAGACAGAGGAAAGAGGAAGAGAACATGGAGTGAAGCAGGAAGTGGGCAGGGAGGTTGACACAAGAGAGGAAAACCCCAGGAATCACTACTAGGAAAAGAACAGGAGTGCGCAGTTTACAGAGCACATTGTGAGAAGGACACAGACATAGCCGGGCATAGACCAAGAGGGTATGTTTTAGATTCATGAGAAAGACCCAAAGAAGAAGGAAGCAAGTGAGAGCAGATCAGAGCCGGAAGCAGAATCTGCAAAGCTAGGGAAAGAGGAAAATGAAGAAAGGAACAATGGGAAACTAACCAATTCATCAGGCACTAAAAGAGCTCAGACTGGGGGCTGTCTGCCTTACCAGAGAGGGAGTGGAGTGTGTATGTAAGCAGAGAAAGAATAAGAGACCACGGGCTAGCCTGATACAGGAATTTGATGATCAGGACATTGGACACTTGGCCAGTGAAGGCAATAGAAAACAATTTGTATTCTATTTAGAACAGAAAAAATTTCAGAAAAGCTGTATGTAATTGGCATACATTAGTAGTAAGTGACAAAAAAAAAAAAAAAAAAGAAAAGATACCACTAATGTAAATTACTTTTTGAGCCTGTTAAACATGTGCCAAAAGTCTAAGGCACTTAGATACCTCAGAAGGCTTTCCATCTCTCATCTGGAACATTCACAAGTATGGTCTTGGCCTTATCAGTTCTATAGACAACTTTTTAATGAGGCTAGTCGGGAAGGACTGGTATCAAGGTTTGTTTTCCCAAAAGAAGATGCCACAACTATGCAACTTTAGACATTTTAAAGAAATCCCTACATTACCACTGAAAGTAAAGGGAAAATTCACACTGTTCTCAGCTAGTAAGTTTACTGTTATCTTTAGTTCATGTATTTAAGCAAATTATCTTCAGGAAAAAAAGTCAAATATAAATTGTTCTACTGATATTCTGTTGTAAAACTAAAGGCATTATGTGAAAGAGCTATGTATTGTACACAAATCTTGTGGGCATTAACCTCAGTAGTGCTAATGCACTGTTACTGAGTTGTGGTGGTTTTATTTTGCTAACACTGGGTTTAGTAAAGCCCTTAATTTCTCAGTGACATAATTTTTTATCCTACCAAAGTCATCCATAAAATGCTTTTAAACTAGTTTTCCAATTACCATGTTGTTGTTTTTTTTAAACCCACCACTGTATACCCAAACTCTAGAACTGGGCTTTTCCCAGCCTTGGCAATATTAGGAAAAACACTTTGAATATAGATGGCAACTCTGTAGGAGGCGTGACCATTCCAATTTTGATTTTATTTTAAGTGTGAACTTTCCAGAACCCTGAGCAAAATGAGTGCAGCGATTTTCTTTTTGTAGGACAAGAAGACAGAAGAGTTCTTCTCTGTGGTGACTACAGACTAGAGGAATGCTCTAGTGAGTTTCCACTTCAAGTAGTACCCACTCATAAGCCGGGGGGGCAGACCCTTCTGTCTAAACACATCTTTTATTTGTGTTCCAGCAGGTGCAACAGGTTCAGGTGTTTGCTGACGTCCAATGTACAGTGAATCTGGTAGGCGGGGACCCTTACCTGAACCAGCCTGGTCCACTGGGAACTCAAAAACCCACATCAGGACCACAGACCCCCCAGGCCCAGCAGAAGAGCCTCCTTCAGCAGCTACTGACTGAATAACCACTTTTAAAGGAATGTGAAATTTAAATAATAGACATACAGAGATATACAAATATATTATATATTTTTCTGAGATTTTTGATATCTCAATCTGCAGCCATTCTTCAGGTCGTAGCATTTGGAGCAAAAAAAAAAAAGTTCACTTTTGTTGGGAGATTGAGAGGTGTTTTTGTTTCTTTGTAAAGGCCTTGGATATTGAAAAAAATAACAAGGCAGAACAGTTGGACAATCTTATTTCTTGAGCCAAAATTTAATTGTTCTTATTTTTATAATCAGTCATTGGCTTCTTATCTGGATGAAGGCTTTTGGAGGAGAACCAAAATAAGCTCCAAGGGGAAGATGAAGCTCTGCCTTGCTGGCTCAGTCCTGACCCTGCCCAGGAAGATGAGCCTGTGGGGCTTTGCCCATGTCTGCCACCAAAGGCTATCTTGTTCCTCCAAACAACAGCCCACCTTACCCCGACCCCAGGCAGCTGTGTGTACAATCAGCTTCTTCAAGCAACTCTGTCTCTGTTGGCTTCAAGAGAATATTTTGCCTCTACATATGTACCCCTTCTCCTTTTTTTAAAGATGGATTTAAACCAAGATGCCTCCAGAAAAGAGGATGAAATGAATATATTCACAGAGGAATCCAAAAAGTACAGTTTGGGGGAAAATGCAATAATTTTTGATGAGATGGGTGAAGGACAAGAACTGAGCTCTGTCAATTATTGTAGATAAAATTTTCTGATTAAATCTGGCGGGGGGAAAAGGCAGCCTGTTCTTTCTGCTTTCATTGTGTTAACAGCGAGGTAGTTGAAGTTATTTAAAATAAAATTAAATTTATGATCCTAGTAGCTTATTTTTTCCTTAAATCTCACTGTAAATATATTTGATTTCTTATAGAAATTGATTTCCTTCTGTTTAATTTTATGTTTTTATCCTCATGATTTTTCTAAATTTTTGTGTGAACTATAACACTGAATTGCAGTTAAATTTGGCTAGTAATATTTCATTATTTTAGTAACTGTGAAGCCATGTATGGATTGACTTTAGGTCTCAAAGTGGCACTGCCAGAAAAAGCTGTTTCAGCTGAGCTGGAGCGGACCACCCCAGAGTGTCCAGGCTCACTTGATCAAAGTGCATAGGCTGCTTGTACAGAGGGAAATCAGTGCTCAAAGAAAATCTGCTTTTTTTTCTTAGATTGACTTTGGGAATTTGAATTTCCATTGGTTCAAATATAAGTTTCGCTATTCTGCTCTGAAGCTAATTGGTACCATGTTTTCCCTTTCTGTCTTGTTACTCTGCCACATCCCACGCACGCCTGGCTTCTGAAAAAGGAGCCCGTGAACTGACTTTCTAGTTCTAGAAGTTCTACCACAGGCCAGGAGAGCTTGAGAAAGGCATTGCAGAAGAAGCCAAGGTAGACTTCTCGCTGACCTTGATCTGCACCCCTGGGCCTGTGAACGACAACACTGACCTTCTGCACCAGCTACCTCTGCTTGTGAAGCAGAGAAAAGGCCATGAGAACCAACGTGGATGAGGAGCATGGACTCAGACTTCAAGGAAGAAGCCATTTCCCCAGGTCCTTCGTTCTGCATCTCACCACCCCTAATTACAGATAATGCCATTGGACAGCATCTATTCAGAAACTACGCCGAATTTTTTTTAATGCTGGAAGGGCTCATGTGGGTAGCAACTATGAAACAGTTGAAATAGAACACTCAGTTATAAACATTATCTCTTTCGGTTTTTCAGAAAATGCATCCCTGATTTCATTCATTTCCAGCTTGAAAGCCCAGCCATATTACACTGTCTAGTTCCTACCAAACTGATCTAGGAGGTCATTTCCATTTTGTTTGTGATATTTAAACGTGCAAACTTCAGGAATTTCACCTTTAACTTCAGCATTCCAGATGAAGTTTCCTGACTCAGTGCTTTTGCATAAGGACCTAGAAAAAGAAAAGCAGTAAGGAAAATTGGAGATGCTAACATCCTCCCCCCGTCCCCACTGCACCTTAAAGTATGCATGTCACCTTCAAGGTTTTATAATTGCACTGTTTGTTTTATGTATGTACAGATTAAAATTATTGCTACATTTGAGGAAAATAAAATTGCTTGCTTCTATGTAATTCCTGTCATTCCACAGGAAATTGACTTTTCCAGCTACTGAATAGAATTTGTTTAACAACCTCATGGGTTGCCTCTTCATTTATAGGAAAAAGAAATGAAATCTAGAATTCCCAAAGCCCAAAATGACTTCAAATAACTAATGGCTAATAAAAGAAGGGGTCTTCAAAGGCCTCCAAAAATCCTCAAAGTCACCCTGACATGAACTAGCCTGGTGAAAACTAATAAGATCAAAGTGAAGCTTTGATTGGGGCCTTGAGGAAATGCTAACCTAACTTGGCCATTCACTGATGAGTAAACCCTCTAACTCTATTTTAATCTCTGGAGCCAAAAAACTGCTCCAGCAACATGTCAGAACCACAAGATCCATACCTTTCTTAATTTATTGGTACAGATGTTGAATTTTACTTGAGGGTGTTCTTTCATTTTAATAATTCATTTTATAAAAGTTGGACCCTGGACTAGTGAGATGGCTTTGCAAATAAAAGTGCTTGCTGTGCAAGCCTAAGTTCTGTCCCTAGAACCCACGGTGCAAGGAGAGCACCAACTCCTGAAAATTGTCCTCAAGTCTTTTTATGAGCACCGTGGCCCAACCATGCACATGCGTGCACACACACATATGTCCACAAGATAATTTTTTTAAGTTAGTCCCTAAGTAGAGCCAATTCCAGAGGACAAGAAGAAGGCCTGTTTTCACATACATTTCTACACAAATACAGATTTGGAAGCTGCTGTTTAGAATCACAGTTTCAAATGAAATCCCACGTTTTACCCATGTTTGGGATAAGAGAAAAATCACACTTCTCTTAGATGAGGCAGTCCACTGATGTAAAGTTACCTAGATGGTGAGGTGCAAGTAGAAACAATTGAGAGAAAAGGTGTTGGAATAAGGAAATGCCGCCTTCCGTATGGTTTTGCCTAAGGTAGATTTCATTCCTAAAGACCCTAGACACTGTCCCTTGGGCTCTCTCAGTAAAAGAGCGGTTATCTGCTCACATAGCAGTTGTGCTGGTGCCCGTGCTGACAGTAACCGCTCTTCCAGAAGAGCGCCTGCCCTTGAACACAGTGAATAATTCCGAGCAGCTTGATCTTCGACCATTCCTGTGCCTCTGAAGACTTTACTGATTTAATTGAGCCATAAGTTCGAAAGGAAGCATTCTCCATGAGAAACCTTTCTGCCAGCACTGTTACTTTTCTGTACATATTGTATTTTCACTACTACCAGAACCCTTAAAAAGATTGGAAACCACAACGTACTATCTTCATTCACTTACTCAACACATTTGATTCCTTACCTAAGGCTCCAGGAAGAAGAAAGGATTGAAGTAGAACTGGACCCTGCCCTTGTGGAAATTATATTCACATGTGGGGAAGGGGGTGTTTAGAACCAGGACTGGGTTAACTGGTACAAAGGGAGTTCTATGAGTGAGACCTTGTCTAGAGGTCAGGGCAGGTTTTCTTGCAGAAAACATGGCGTTTGAGGTAAGGTGTTTTTAGAGTCTTAGAGAAATAGCCCTGTGAAGAGTGGAGTAAGGACAGTTCAAGGAGTAACACATGGGACAAGAAAGCTAGAGAGAGTCCTACCCAGCCAGCAGCACAGCCTTCTGTTCCTTCTATACAACCATCTGTAGCTGATGACAGTATTAAAAACATTGAGATGCAATAAATGTGTATTACAAGAATGTCTAAAGTGCTTTTAGATATATTATCTCTAGTTTTCTGCAGACCTTTGAGACGGTTATAAAGAGAAAACAATTCTATCAGGTTATGTGGGGACTTGAAACCACATCTGATCCCAAATTCTAGATTTGCTGTCCTGGATTAGATGGTTTGGGACTGTTGGAGCCTCCAGACTTTAATCTCATTGTGTGACCTTCAGCACAGCTTTCTTCTGTGATGTATGCTAAATACAACTTTGAGAAGTAGGGCAAAGAGGTGAACAGTAGAGAAGAGAGCCTGGCCCTTTTTCTGAGGCAGTAAGAACCTACCCTTTGAGTCCTCAATGAAGTGAGAATCTTAGGTATATGATCAAAAGAGTGTCCCAATGCAGTATATGTCTGCATATCTAAACAGGGAATAAAGAAGGGACTCCATGAAACCAGTGTCAACACTTTAGCTTAAAAGATTTTAGAAGCTGAGGTTTACTTGTAGGGCAGGTATAAGAATGGCTGACAGGACTGGGGATGTGGTGCAATTGCAGAGCAATCACCTAGCATGTATGAGATCCTTTTTAGATTCCCAGCAGCAGGAGCGGGGGAAAGACTGACAGGATCCTTTTAATGAAGCAGAATGATTATAGAGTCTATAATTCTAGGACAGGTTTCTTGGGTCACAGTAGGAAGCTCTCACTTTTCTCTGGCTCTTGATCCTTCTTGAGACAGGGAAACTTTATCAGATGCTGTGGATTTGGCTCTGCTCTAATCATTTGTTTCAGAACTCTAGCAGAAACAAGTGATACTCACAAGTACATAGCAAGCAGATACATTAGCTTGACTGAAGAAATAAAATGCTGGAAGAGTTACTTTCTATTTCATCAGATATTCCTCCCATTCCAGTATCCAAGGGTTCTAGGATTTAGAATAAAGCAAAACTCCCTAGGTCACAAAATGGCATTTTGTGGAGAGCACCAGAGTTAACTAGTGGGGAGTCTGCATCACTTAAGTGTTGCTTTTCATTTCTACTCTGCCCGCAGTACACTAAGCTAATACTAACAATTGTGCTAGTAACTTGTCACCACTTTCACATGCATCTGATCTGCCAAATCACACACTGCAATTAGAGTAAGCCAGCTGACAGGTGGTGACACTGAACCCCAATTAACAGTGAGGGGCTCAGCAATGCTGGCCCCGGTCAGCCTCCAGGCTTTGAGATAAAGCCCACTTTGCGCTGCTTACAGAAGCACCCTATAGGTGAGAGCACCATTAGATGGTGACACACAAACACTGAGAATCTTAATAAATTAAAAATTATTCTCTGCTGGGTGTGGTGGCACACGCTTTAATCCCAGCACTTGGGAGGCAAAGACAGGTGGATCTCTGTGAGTTCAAGACCAGCCTGGTCTACATAGCGAATTCCAGGCCAGCTGGGGCTACAGGGAAACCCTGTCTCAAAAAGACCAAAAAAAAATTATTCTCTGGAGGACTAGAGAGATGACTCAGCAGTAAAGAGCACTGGTCGCTCTTATAGGAGGCTGAGGTTTGATTTCCAGCACCCACATGGCAGCTAACAACTATCTGTAACTTCAGTTCCAGGGGATCTGACACCCTCTTCTGACCTTCCCAGGCATTGTGTGACACAGGTGCACTTACATACATGGAGGCAATACATTCATAATACATAAAAGTAATAAAATATTTTAAAAGAATTTATCTGGAACTCAAGTATAGAAGCTTATTAGGGTTTCCATTTTGAGAAGAAAACTAAGCACTACTTATACAAAACTACATGTTTTTAATTTGTATGAGGGTAGTATTTACATTCAATTTCCAACTGGGAAACATCAGGACATGAATTCCATGATCCCCCACCACCACTTCAAACTTGAATCTCAAACCAGATAGCTTACTTTCCCATCATATACTCTTGAGTCCCTTATCTGAATCACTTGAGTCATCATTTGTATAGTGATTATTTTTGATAACTTCCTTTTTACTCCATCAGATTACAAAAAAAAAAAATGCTTCGCTCATAGCATATCTTCTCCTTTCTAGCCCTATTAATCACAGGCCAAATTGAAGGTATTTCTTTATATGAGTAGAACCACCTTCATGCTTCTTACATGCCCCTTGGTACAGTCATCAGAGAAATCTTTCCAGACTTCAGATGCTATTAATGGTGACTACTTCTTGCCTAGAGCTAATCTCAAATTGACCTGCCTTTTGAGTTTGTGACTGTCTATGCTGTCTACAAACAAATGCCCCAGCAACATACTGCTTTGTTCTTTATTTTTTGTTTATCTCTGTTTTGAGACAGTCTCACTGCATATCCTAGGCTGGCCTTGAACTTGAAGTGTTCCTGCTTCAGCCTCCTGAGTGCTAGGACTACAGGCCTGAGCACCATGCTCAGCCTACTGCAGGTCTTTATAATTTAATTTTCTGTGTTCTCTTATCCATTGCCATATGCAGTCTCCTGCCTTGCCTTTAATGCTTTCTTCTATTCATCCCTTAAGACGTCAGGCCCTTTTCCAGAATCCCTCCCTGGTTGCCATGTAGATGAGCACTTCCTTTGCACTCCTTGCCATGGTATTTGGGCCTCTTTGGCACTTGGTTGTATGTGCAATTGGTCTGTTTTCACCACTAAATTGTGAAATGTGTTAAAGAAGAGGTACACATCTTTTCCCATTCTGCAGATCTTAAATGTTGTTTGGAACAATAGACCCATCAAGAGGCTTTATTCTTTTTATTTTATGTGTATGCACATATTGCCTGCATGCATGTGAGTGCATCCATGTTGTACAGTGCCCGAGGAGATCAGAAGAAGGCTCTAGATACCCTGGAACTGGAGTTGTGGGTCCTGGGATTCATGACTTTGGGTCCTCTGCAAGAGCAGTCAGTGCATTTAACCGCTGAGCCATCTCCTGAGCCCAAGAGGCAATATTTTAACTGCTAATGAACAGACAGGACCATAGTTCTCCACCCTGAGTTGCTGCAGTGTTACAAATATAGCCAAGAGTCCATGGCATGATTCTGTTTCCATAATTGTTTCTATTTTCTCTTTTTCATGAAATGTGAGTGAATGCTTTTCTACTACAGTATTTGGAAGTCTCAAAATATAGGAGCTGAGCAGACATGATTAGCCAGTGCCTATAATCCCAACTCTCAGAAGGATGTGTAGGAGCCTCTATACAGATTAGAGAATTTGCAAAGCATCAGCATTTATCTTTCCTACATCATCAAGTTATCTGGCTTTGTATTATGTATGATTCATCCTTCTGAAATTCTTCACTTTTCAGAAATTAATCTCACTGAAAATGACCTGATTGGGCTGACTTTAGTCATAACTGAAAAAATGGACAAGGTAGATCAGTTGAGATACTTCCAGGCTTCCTTCCCAAATGAGCAGATAGAATGACCAGCTTCCTTCTCACCTGCAGTATAATAATACTGCAAAAGTATTATATAAGTATAATATAATAGTATATAAGTATATATACTTATATAATATATAAGTATAATAAACCAAAAAGCAATGTTTCATGTTGGCTCTGTGAAATTTCTCCTAGACTCACCTTTAAAACTAGTGACTCAGAAATCTCTCCACTTAGAATGTGGACAGGTGGCTCAGATCAATGAACAGGGAGACCTCAGAAGACAAACATCTTACCCAGGTTTCTTTCTTTAAAACTAAAGAATACTCCAGCCCTGCTTAGTTCTGCCTTGTTTTCAATTCTAAAATGATTATCATATACCTGCCTTACTAAATCTTGAGTATATACTACCTGCTTATTTTCCCTTTTAACTCATAAATTTTTATAAATATAAGCATTTTAAATTGGTTTTAATTTGAACATTTTTCTGATGTTAACAGTTATATTTAAGTGATAATTACTTAGCAAGTTAAATTTAAAGTTGAAATCAAACTGGGAAAAATGTTCCCCATCAAACATACTCTATTTAAAGACTCATGTACCTCTGAGCTTAGGTTTTAAGTTGTCATCTTACATTCCCTTGAAAGCTTTTTATTGAGGAAACTTTCAAGTACATATGAAAGTAGAAATAATAATGTAATGAACTAGTTCTAGTTTGTTAAACCAATCTTTACTGTGTGCTTTTATAATCCGAAATAAAAGTAGCCAGTCATTTTTCTCAAGTTCTACCTCAAAAGTAAGTTGGGAATTTACAAAGATTTGTCTTATGAACACTGTAATCTATTTTAGGTAATGCATTTTTAAATAATTGAATAGGGGCAAGTGAGATGGGTCAGCAGGTAAAGGCATTTGCCACACAAACCTAACAACCTGAGTTTGATTCCCCAGAACCTATGTAAAGGTGCATGGAGATACCTGGCTCCACAAAACTGTCCTCTGATGTGCCCATATATATATATATACCATGCACATACACACAATACTTTTTAAAAATAATAACAGCAGCTATTAACTGAGTAAGTACTATATCCAGGTACAGCTCCAGGCATTGGGACTACATCAATGAGGAAAATCAAAATCACTGTCCCCAGGGAGCTTGTATCCTAATGAAGGTTGGTTGACAGACAAAGAAGCAAAATACGTAGTATATCAAATGGCAAGAGCTGGAGAGAAACATTAATTAGGAAAGGAGAGGTAAGGAGTAATGCAAGAGACAGCTCAAAATGCAGAAATCAGAACAGACCTTCAGAGCAGGCAACGCAAATGACAAAGGAGACAGTGAGCACGGCAATATGGAGAAGAGCCAGAGATGCAAAGGTCTGTGTGCTGAAGCAGAATGGAGAATAGGAGACAATGGATCATAGAGGTGCTGAGGGCCAAGGACCATGTAGGGCCTTGCTAACAAATATAAAACTCTGGCTCTCGAATAGAACATAGGGCCCTTACCTGGGTATTGAGGGGATTTTATATGGAAAATAGCTGTAAAGAAGGCAAATGCAGAAGCAAGGAGACCTGGTTGCAGTACTCTAGGCCGGAGATGACAAAAAGGACCACCAGTGATGAGATTCTGGATATAGTCCTAAGGTACCAGCAAAGGCATTTGCTGTCATATCAGATGCAGGTGTGAGAGAAGACTAGAAATGACTCCCCAGTGTTGGGTCTGAGCAACAGAAAGATGGAACGACCCTTAACATAGATAGGGAAGAGAAGCAAGTTTGTCTCTCTTTCTGTCGGAAGTTTGAGATTCTCAGCAGACATCCAAATGGACGCAGGTCAGCAAATGGATATATATGGGACCGAAACTTAAGAGAGAAGTTGGAGCTGAAAATATGGCTTTGAAATCATCAGCACATAGTCTTTAAAGCTAAAATCTAAAAGATTACAACCCAGGTTTCATGACTAGAGACCTTCACATTACATAATAATTTCAAGTAGGGTTTGTTCCAGGAACAAAGATGATTCTGTATTTGAAGTCTAGCAATGTAATTCACCACAGTAACAGAGAAAAGCCATAGGACCACTTCAATGGATGCAAAAAGTGGATTTGATTTTTAAGAATCCATGTTAATGCTTCTTAAATTGGAAAATGTGGCAAAAAAGAAATTCCTTATTCTGATTCAGTAGAAATCTAAAAGCATTCCCATTAAGGTGAACAGTAGGGATTCCAGTTAGAATGCCACTTTACTAGATTCCAGTTAGCATGCCACCCACTGTACTAAGAGGCCCTTGCCAGTGCAAGAAAGAAAAAAGAAAAGCACAGATGTAGTCTTCCTTAAGAATACTTTATTATGTTTTTATTTTATGTGAATGAGTAGAGCACCTGATTATGTGTAAGTGCACCCATGTCATGCAGTGATCACAGAGGCCAAAAGATGTTGGATTCCCTGGAACTGGAGTCACAAACTGTTGTTAGCCACCATGTGAGTGCTGAGAATCAAACCTGGGTCCTCTGTAAGAGCAGCCAGTGCTCTTAACCACTGAGCCATCTCTCCAGCCCCAAGATGGCTTCTTAAGAAACTAAATTAGAGGTTAGAGGTAACTCAGTGGTACAGTCAGCATAGCGTGTACAAGACCCTAGGTTTCATCCATCATTCCGAAAAAGAGAGAAGGGAAGGGAGAGAGAGAACTAAATTGTGATAAAGTTATAGTACTTCTATAGGGACCTGTTTACATTGATCTCGTAATTGTTCTTCTAGGAATTGGTCTGAGTCACAGTTGCATACCCATCACATAGCAGAGCTGAGCATTAATGTCAAATCCTCTGGGAAGGTCACTTGCCTTGATCTTTCCATATGAAAACATATTAATATGTTAATGCTGATGATTTCCATTTGACACACATTTGAAAACACCATACCACCTATGGTTCGGTTTCCATTCCTGCAGCCATATCATCATGGTCTTACGCCTTTATTAGTTCAGTCTCTTTACCAATATTCCAAATTTTCCCCCATTCCTAGGAAATACATCTTGCTACCTGTTAGCAGAGAGATCCTGGACCATGTCCAGGATTGCCTACATCAAGAGGTAGTTGGGAGGTAGAAGGCTTCTTCCATGCCCTCAATTTCTCCCTTTGCAGAGTGAGTGTAATTAACATAATATTTCTAGTCTGCTGCTCTACCTTACTCTTCCTCACAGCACGTGAAGGATGAACCTAGTCAGGACTACTTTTGGCTCATTAGTTCATCTTTCTTAGTTGTGAGGAACCAACCTATCAAAACTTGATAGATTGAAGGTAGAGGATTTATTTTCTCTTTATCCTTCACGTGACAAGCAAGATGCAGTAACTTTAATGACAGTATCAACTCTTGTATATGCACTTTCATCTTTGTTTCTGGAACAAACCCTACTTGAAATTATTATGTAATGTGAAGGTCTCTAGTCAAGAAACCTGGGTTGTAATCTTTCAGTTTCTTAGCTTTAAAGACTAAGTACTGATGCACTTAGGACGGGATTAGCAAGCATATTTAGACCACTGCATAAGGCTACCTCTTATTTATAAAAAATGATGTTTGTTTCTTGGTTTGCATTTTGCTCACTTCTCAAGAACCTAGATTAAGAATGTGAGTGTCATTTACTTGGCCATTGCAAAATCCCCATGGCTAAATTCCAATCTTAAGCCAGCTTTCAAAACCTACCACAGCTGTATCTTAGAAGAGAAGCCGGGGCTGCTCCGAGCTTGACTTCGGAGTGCAGCTAACAGCCATGAAGCAGTCAGAACTACTTTGCCACACATTCTCCTCAGTAGCAATGGCGCCTAGGCCAAGACCCAGGAAGCAGGAAGAAGTACATGGCACAGTAGGGAGGGCAGCATCTCAGTCTGTGGGGAAGTCGCGTGGAGAGTAAACATTAAAAGTTATTCCCACATCCCCCCTAGGGGGGCCCTCTGCACTCTCCGTGCCACAATAAGCACTGACCTACGCTTTGATCCTCATTTTGCAAGTTCAGAAACTCAATCTGTAGCTCACCTAGTGATAATCAGGCTCTCGGGTGTTAATTCATATGACACAGTCACAGGAAGCTGATTTATAATCCAGAATGTCAATCATTCATTTTCAAATGACAGCTACAGTTTTATGCTTGAACTACTTGTGACCCCTTTTGAAAACACCTGACTAGTTCCTAGATGGCAGAAGACCGAATTAGTAATAGCTATGAGAAAGTACAGAACTGAACTGACAAAGATTTAGGTTTCAATCCCAGATAGATGAAGGGACGGAGAACACTGTGTAACCTTCAAAGGCACACTCCCTGGGACCTGCTTCTGCCAGTTAGATCCTACTGTCTAAAGCTTCCAACTTCCCACCACCAACTGGAGAACAAGCAGTTGATTCATAACCCTGTGGAGATATTTCATATTTCAAACCATAACAGTGTAATCCTGGTCCCTAAAGGTTTATGATCATCTCATAATGCAAACTGCATTTAGTCCCACATCATTCAAAATTCCAAATTTAAAGTCCCTTCTGAGACTCAAACCCTTAAGTAAGTCCCATGTAAAATCAAAAAATTGTATACATGCAAGGTACAACAACAAGAGTAAGCATTCCCATTCCCTGCATGGGAAGAATGGGAGAACAGTAAGGGAGGACTGGACCAAAGCAAGACAGAAATTCAGCAAATGTTAAAGCCCATAGCTCAATGTCCAGCATTGGGAGCATGTGGTGTCATGATGTGACCTGCACCAGGCTTGGGCATCCCTTTGCAGACTACATGGGCTATTTTGGGGAGTGGCTCCACAGGGACTTTCCTCAACTCGTGTCCCACATTCCTAGCATCTCCGGCATCCTGGGGTCTTCATGGCAGTTTGGCTTCACATTCACAGCTTCATGAACCATCCTCTCAGGAACCACCTATAGGGACCTTATCACAGATTTCCTAGCTTTCCAGGTCCTCCTTTGAAACCCGGGTTGAAGCCTTCATGATCCCATAACCCTTGCATTCTGGATGCCTGAAAAACTATCTCCATATGAATGATACCAAAGTCTGCTTCCAGCTTGACTGCAGCTGGGCACCCTTAGATTGTTGTTGTAGCAGCACTTAGGGCCCGGCTGCTGCATCCAAGGATGCACTTCACTATGTGGCCGTGTGCATGCAGACACCAAGGAGCTGTCATCTCAAAGTAAAGGCTTTCAAATGAGTTAAAATCTTCACCCACTTCATCCTGCCCTGGGGTGCGAACCAGTTAATTCCCGACATCACCTCAAGACATCTTTTCTATTATCCTAGTGCTAAATAACTTGCTGTATTTTAAGACACACTGGTCTCAAATTCAGAGATCTGCCTGCTTCTGCCTCCCAAGTGCTGAGATTAAAGATGTGTACCACCACACCCAGGACTACTTGATGTCTTTTCTTTTTTAATTATCTTTTTATTTTATGTGTATGAATGTTATATCTGCGTGTGTGTTAGTGCACCCATGTTATACAGTGCCCAAGGAGGACAGAAGAGGGCATCGGATCCCCTGGAACTGAAATTATAGACGGTTATTCGCTTCCATGTGTGTTTGTGCTGGAATTCAAACCCAGATCTTCTGCAAGAGCAAACAGTGTTCTTAACTGCTGAGCCATCTCTCCAGCCCTAATTGATGTCTTGTTAATGGCACTAGGTCTTTAACAACGATTCTCTGAAACTAGTTGATTTCCTTTTCTGCCAAACTTCATGATCCTAAATCTTTCTACTCTTACTTTTTGCTCCCAGTTTTCACTATAAACCTGGATCAAAGCCACCAGCAATAGTGATACCACAGTCTGAATGCTATGCTGAATATGAACGAACTTTTTCCTCTCTAAATTGCTTTTGGTCATGATGTTCATCATAGCAAAGGAAAGCACACTTGGACACCGGTGTCTGAGCAGCTCTGAGGCTCTGTTTACAGCATTTCTAGGAGTTTTTGAGTCTGCTTCTCCAAACTCTTCCAAATTGCTTCCACAAATCAGTTTCCAAAACTCAAGAACCACACACTCAGGTTTAGTCACAACAAGAACTCCACTTCTCTGGCACCAAAATCAGTGCTATTCAGGACTCTCAAGAGGAACAGAACCAATAGAATATTATATATATAATATTTGTATATATGTAGTTATAAAAAGGAAACTCATTGAATTGGTTGACATAATAGTCCAACAACAGCCATCTGAAGCTGAAGAAGCAGAGAACCCAATAACTGCTCAGTTCAAGTACCTGGAAGCTTCAGAACAATGGGGACCAGTAGAAAAATCCCATGTGCGGTTGATTGCTTGGAAGCTCCATGAGGCATGACCAGTGTGAATCCACTTTGGAAGGCTGAAGAAGCTGGATGGTATCCAAGGGTGATGGGAGCAGCAATAGACACACTCGCTAGAACAGGGCTCACGTGCACAGGCTGGTTCTTCTCCCACTTTTATTCTGTCTGGACCCCCAGACTATTGGATGGTGCTCCAGACATTCAGTAGGAGCCTTTCTCCTCCCCAGAATTGCTCCTCCACATGTCAGTCTGGAAATGCCCCGTAGAGATATAGAAATGTGCATTTACTTGTCCCCTTGCCGTCTCTCAGTCCATCTCTTAACCATCATGGCCTCCTTCCAACTTCAGAGGAAAAAAGGTCAGTTAGTGTCCATGTCAGCTTCTTCCAGTCTGCACACTGTGCAGACCTATCCTTTCCCCCACTGCCTTTCCTCAAGAATCAAAAACGTTTCCTGCATTTCAAGTTCAGTTCCCAGTGCCTTTGACTTCATCGCTCCTTATTTTCTTTGGATTTTGTAGGCTGTGTGTTTGTATCCATTACTCCCTTTAGTAACTTTAATTGCTCTTCTTCTCACACTCCACCTTACCACTATCTTGCTCAAACATTAAGCAAATTACCCCTATGGGATCCAGAATTCACCTTTCCAGCCTCCACCCAATCATCACCTGTTCCGCTTTGAACTTCCTGAACCAGTCCCCAGCTCTCCCTGCTCCCATTCTTGTCTCAATAAACTAGAGGCTGCTCCTAGCCTCACTCTCTATAAACTGCTTTCACTGGGTTTGCCATTGCCTTCCCAGTTGTTAAAACATTGTTATTTACTGGGTTCTAGTCTGTTTTGATTGCTTTCTTACCTGTTCGTGTGGATTCTTCGGCTTGGCTCTGCCCTCAGCATGCTCAGTTCTCCCTGGAAGACTCTTCCCTCTCTCCTAGGCTCTTTGTGGAATGGCATCTAGGAGTGTACACTTTCATCTGTCGAAGGTAACTACTTCTGTCTTCCTGCTAGGTGCTTAGCTGAGTACAAGAACTGCTCTTTTCTTTTACAGGAAAGTTTTTATTATTATTATTATTATTATTATTATTATTAATGTGTATGCATGTGTGTCTCTGTTGAGTGTATGCCACGTGAAGGACAGAGGCTAGAAGAAGGTGTCAGATTCTCTGGAGCTACAGTTCCAGGCAGTTGTAAGCCAACCAACATGGGTGCTGGAAACCAAACTCAGGTCCTCTGAAGAGCAGCAAGTGCTCTTAACCACTGAGCCATCTCTCCAGCCCTCACAAAAGTTGTTTTTCTCACTTCTATAATTTGGATTAGTGTGCCCTAAAGGTCCACATGCTAAATATTTGGTCCCTTGAGTGGCCCCATTGGAAGGTAGTGCAACCTTTAGAAGACCCAGCCTAGTGAGGGTCTTTAGGTCACGGAGAGCATGCCCTTACAGGGGACTGTGGCACACCAGCCTCTTTCTTGTTCTCTTCGAGCTTTCCGGCCATGAGGAAGGAAGTCTGCTTCACCGCGTTCTTCACCTTTACCAGCCAGCGTTGCCACCAGAAGCCATGCGTCTGGGGCTGGAGAGAGGACTCAGAGGTTAAAAACATACTGCTTCTCCAGAGGCCTAAAGCTTAATTCTCAGCAACCATATCAGTTGGCACACAACCTGCCTGTAACTGGAGGATCCAACACCCCTGGCTTCTGCGGGCACCTACACTGAACATGCATATATACACACAGACACATACATATAAACAGAATTAAAAATAAATTTTTAAAAAAATTGAAGCCATGAGTCCATCTTGTCTTCAACTAGACCCTCTAAAACTGTGAGCCAAAGCAAATCTGTTCTTTATAAATTAATTCTCAAAGGAGTTTCATTACAATAATAAGAGCTAAATAATATACTCATCTTTTTCATTTTTTGAGACAGGGTCTTGCTCTGTTGCCCAGGCTGGCCTTGATTTAAAATAATCCCTCAGCCTTCCCAATGTTAGGCTTATAGTCACAGGCTACCACTCCTAGCTTTCATCACTTGGTAAAGCCTATTTCAGGATACATGTAATAGGTGTCTGTTGAACAAATTATTCCATATAAACTTTGCTTCACAAATGTTCGATCAGTTTGTGTTGATATGTACAAATGTTTATGGAAACACTTTGAACACTAGTGTTACAGATGTTTAAGAGGGGAAACAATTTTTGGCTAAGTAAGACTTTGTGGAGATGACAGTGTTTGAGTAAAGTCCAGAAGCAGGAAAACGAGGGAAAGAAGAATAACATTCTAGGACCAAGCTAGAACCTGCAGGACAGCAAGGAAGGAAGAAGAAAGGGGCAAGAAGAAGCAGGAAGAGGAGAGGAGAGGGCGGGATGGGAAGCGCAGAACTCAAAGGCAGCATTCTACACCTGGGTGACTGGAGGGCCTCCATTATTCCTAACCAAAAACTCTTCTGTTTGAGCAATGACCCTTAGACAGTAGTGCTGCTTACAAACTTCCTCACACCTGTTACCAACACCAACAATAACAACAGGAAGTAGTTATTAATGGTGACTTTAATTTGAAGTTGTGCTGACTCTCAAGAAACCCCCATACTGGAAGAGTAGAGTGTGCCAACACTGAAAGGAACACGTGCTTCGGGACGGATGCCGTTCTACTTCCACCGATTCCACCAAAGCAGCGGTCACTTGAACAATCGGAGCTTCTTCAAATACTGGCTCACTTCTTCCTTGGGATAAGGCCGGAGGGCGATGCAAGTGGCAATATTCTCTGGCTGCTCAAGCCACAGCACATGGTCAACGTTCTTCTCCTGCAGGGTCTTGGCCAACTCCTTCAGGGTGCTTTCATCTGGGGCCTATAATTTGCAAAACACAGAATACAGACTCAGTAGCCTATTTAGAAAGTATCAGAAGGTCGCAAAAAAGTGGAGGCAGCTCTTAACTGACACTGGAGAAATGTCTTCACCAAGAACTGTACAGCAACAATTTTGTCCTTGTAGGATCCTAGAGAAGTGGCTGGGGAGGGGGCAGAGAGGGAGGCTTAATAGTCCTGTTGATAAGTGGCAATTTTTCTCTTCCCTCTTGAGACATTGTGTATACTGTCAGTAATTCTGCTTCCTAATTTCTGGTCTTCTTATGGTCGCAGTCCATAACAGCTTGCCCCAGTCCTTCAGCCAGCTATGAGCTGACCACTGGAAGGATTTCTGAAATTACACGCACCTTCCTCCCTCTCATCCTATCAGGCCCAAACCTAGTACTGATTCAGAATAAAGCTGTCACCTCAAAGAGAGTAAGAGACAGTTTATTCTGAGTGAAATGTGAGTGACTATCAGCTGGGAACACAGATTCAGGTTGCCCTGAATAACAAGTTCCAGTGTCAGAGTGGTTTCATGAACTCTTTATAGTTATAGAACAAAAGAAAGGCATTTGCCAAATACACTGATGGGGACTGCAGGTAGGCGGGTTACAGCAAAGGTAGGAAACTGCTATAGGTTTTAGATGCTACTTGAGGACATTCCTAGCTTTGGAGTTGTTGGAAGCTAGTAGACTCTTAAGAATTCATGCAAAGGTTTGACCTGATGATTTAGGTAAGATATGGAGTGGGCAATGAATAACTTTTAAAGAAACCAGAGAGGCTGGAGAGATGGCTTGGCAGGTAAGAGCACTGGCTGCTCTTGCCGAGAACCCAGGTTTAATCCCCAATACCCACAGGGCAGCTAACAGTATCTCCAGTTCCAAGGGAATTCTATTCTGACCTCCATAGGCATTGTCTGACACAGATACACATACATGCGACAATACACTCATACACATGAAATTAAAATATTTTTAAAACAAAAAATAAATAAATAAATAGAGACCAGAGACAGCTCAAGATAATTTGGCTGAATTCAATGGAGATCACAATGAACAGAAAGTTTGGGGGAGGCCAGAGAAATCTCAGTAACAAAAGAAGCTTCTAAGTGCCTGTTAAAGTATTAAAATTCTTACTCAGAAAACAATGATCATTGCTACTTTTCACAAGATGCTTTTTTTCTCTTATGATAGTAGAAATAACTAAGATAACTAGCAGTTTCTCTAGAAAATTAGATATTAGAGTGTGATGGCCTGAGTTCCTCCATTTTGTATAAGGCTGCCGTCTTGATGAGCTGTCCCTAACTCCTGTAGGCAGTTCCAGGAAAAGTCTACTTACTATAGGGCTGTTCCAGGAAGAATTAACCACAGAAAAATACCCCCACAAAATCTGGAAGGTCTCAGTTAATGTCTTACAGCTTTTGAAACTGCTTGCTTAATGCTTATCTGGCCTCTGTAACAGCTTGCTTGCACAACTGCAGGAACAAGCATATCATGCCTGTGTAATCTTATATAGCCATCTGGTCCATCAGGTTTTTGCCTTTATAAGCTCTGCTCTTCTCTGAGTCAGTACTATGATCTCTAAATCCCAACCCAAAGAGTGTAGTTGCTGGCCAGCTACAATTAAATTCAGCTAATTTGGAACATCTGGAGTCCGAGTGAGCCTTCCCAGAGGTCTTGGCACCATAACAAGAGTTGTCACTAGTTACCAAGTCATCCCAGAAAAGCCTCATCAACTCTCTCTCCCCAGCTGCAATGGGCATAATACACTGGGTCAAATGAGTCTCTGGGGTCAGACTTTAAGGTTTCAAACTTGCTCTAACACCTACCAATTGTATGATCTTTGATAAATTATGTGGCTTACCTGGAGCTAGTTGCTTTGTGAAAGAGGGATAACAATAATTCCTGATGTACGGCAGAAAAGTAGGGACTGGAGAGAGCAGCATCAAGATTCACATATGAAAGAAGCCAGTTAGTAGAGACCAGAGAGCCCTTTCTCATGAGGTTACATACAACAAACAGTGGATGTGTGGGGAAAGCCTGTGATATACCAATGCTGAAGAAGCAGGTGGCATGTTTTAGCATGAATCAGACATGTCTGGAAGCCCTCTTCATATGAAAAGAATATAGAGATGGAAAGATGGCTCAGTGGCTAAGAGCACTGGCTGCTCTTGCAGGGGACCTAGGCTCAGTTCTCAGCATCCACATGGTGTCTGACAACCATCACAACTCCAGTTCCAGGAGATCTTTTGGCCTCCACAGGCATTGCATGCACATGGTGTACTTACATACATGCAGGTAAAGCACATATACATAAAATAAAAATAAATGTTTTTCAAATATAAATGAAAATCTGTCATTTTAGAAATGTAATCATAAATTCCCAAGCCATTTTCCTACCGATTAGTGCTTGAGGCATCACCATTCAACAGCAATATTTCTCTTGGTAGTCTGTCTGAAGCCAATCATGAAGTGATAACTCACACTTTCATCTTAGGGCTCTAGTTTATTTTACATTAAAACATTCTTTTGCTGGGGAAGTAAGCCAGTGGTAGAATGCTAACCTAACAAGTTTAAGGCCCTCAATTCCCCTGCACACACACACACACACACAAACACCATTTTCTTATTATAAAATATGAACTTGATGTGGAAAACATTTAAATATAGACAAACATTAGGAAACAACCAAAATCTTACCACCTACTAGTTAATATTTAAATTTATTTCTTTAGCTTTCCCTTTCAAAATTGCTTGTAGATCAACTGGCACCATATCATGAGCATTTTCCTGTGCCACTAAATGTGCCTCAACATATTTCTACTAGAAGCATAATATCCATTATAAAAACATGGAATATTTTATATCATTAGTGCTAGAAATGTATTTTCACGTTTTACTTGTACAGTGTTCATATGAATATTCTTGTACAAAGGCCTTTGGGTTCCTCTGATTATTTTCTTAGGAGATATGGAATTTCTAAAAGCAACATCAAACAGGGTCCAAAGGTAAGATCTCAGGTCTGGAAAGATGGCTCAGAGGTTAAGAACACTTGCTCCTCTTGCAAAGGGCCCAAGTTTAATTTCCAGCACCCACAAGGCAGGTCACTACCCTTACCTCCAGTTCCAGGGCATTCGGGAACCCTTTTCTGGCCTCCAGGCACCAGGCACGCATGCAATGTACATACACATACATATGTGCAGGCAAAAGACACATACACATAAAGGTAAACCTTTGGGGATGGGGAGTTCTGGAGGGTAGGCACAAAGATTAAGAGCACTGGCTGCTGTTGTAAAGGACCTGGGTTCCATTCCCAGCACCCATATGGTGGCTAACAACCACGTGTAACTCCAGCTCCAGGGTATCCACCATCCTGTTCAGGCATTCATAAGCACTGCACACATGTGGTCACATATGTATACAAGCAAACACTCAAAGACATAAAACCTTTTAAGGTAATATCATCTTCGAAAACTACCTTGCTGCTACCTTAAAAGGTGTGCCGATTTACACCTCTTGTGTCTGGTATTGCTGGTGCCACGTTCAATTGGTACTAATTTTTAAAAGAACGTGCCGTCGTACCCAGATAAATTCACATTTCACTTCATTTAACACTGCCACCAAAGCAATAAAGAATCTTGTGTCCCTATCCCTTCTGAGCTGATTTACTAATACGATGGTACTTTTTAGGCACAGCTTTAAAAGACAGGGCAACGCTCAGATAAAGACCCCGTTACCCTCAGCCAGCTTAGCTTTCCCAGCAATCTATGGGACGCCGGAATGACCAGTTTCTGGAGAGTCCAAATAAGTACTGCGAAGCCGGTAATTACCAGTTCGATATTCACTCCAGTTGGACCCTGCCCAGAGCTCAAACCCCAAAAAGTTATACCCAAACCCTAAGTTAAAGACTTCCATACTCATGCCACTCCCACCCACAGAAATCAGAGCTCTGGCTCAAGACCACACCCACTTCCGGCCCCGCGTCCTTTGCGTCCCTCCGGGACTGCCTCGATAGCTCACCTCGAGAACCACCTTGCGCATGCGCCCTAGCTCCTTGAGGTAAGCTCCTGTGTGCGGGTGGTCTCGATGAAGGTGCAAAGCCGCGGTGGCTGCGTGACAAGCCTGTGCTACCAACGCGCCCGCAGGCCAGGAGAACGGAGTTTGAGATAAATCCTTTCGTAGCACTAAGTACTGTACCAAGATCTGCGGCTCCGCCCCACAGGCCGCCATCTTCCCCACCATCTGAATAACCGGACCTACTGTGCGGTGCATGCTGGGATTAGGGTGGAGCCGTGGGCGCAGCCATGTTTTTGTACGGCGGAGGCGCGAAGCATGCTGGGGCCGGTATTTGGATTTTGAAGGCTGATGGCGGGAGTTCTTAAACCTTGTCTTGGGTGAGGAAAAGGTGAAGAGAAAGGAAAACCCAGGAACAGACGGAATTGACCTGGGTGGAGGACTGAGCACCCTTTCCAGTTTCTTCCGTACGCAGGGAAGTCCGGCTGGAGCAGCGTGACTGCGCCGTTGGGTACTGTGGAGCTACGGGCAGGTAGGTGTGGACCCAGCTGAACTGTATTGGGGAAGGAAGGCCAGCGGGGACACCTTGTTTATCAGGGGCCGTCTGAGTTTCTCTGAATGGCAGTAGATATGACTTTGTTGTCATTTTCCATTTTACCATTAAAGACATCTAGGTCCCTGTTAAACTTTCCCGGGCAGCTTCACGAGAAGGCGCTTGAGAACCTGACAAAGGGATGGAGCTGGCGAATACCTTATGCCAAGATGGAGAGTCCAAAGGAGGTATTCAGATGGTTGGCTTTCCATGTTTACTGTTGCTAGAAATGACCTGAAAACTGAAAGACCCCTTTTCTAGTCAAACTCGTGTTAACTGTTAGAAAGCAGAATGGCGAAAGGAACTGAAATGAAGACTCAAAGAGACAGGCAGACAAGACCATTCAAAAAATTACTTCATGTGTTCTAGACTTTGCCTTTTGAAGCCTCTTGGTTGCCTTTGTAATATACTCAGTGTTTATATCCAGAGCTATAGTCCTAGCCGGTGAGATAGCTGCTCTTTCCAGACTATTATTTATTACCTCTGAGGAAGGGCCACTCTTGGGGCAGTGACTTTTATGATTATTCATCACCTAGGTTTGAGTCAGGCCACCTTTATAAAAATTGTGGCCTTGGGCAAAGAACTTTACTATTCTGCCAGTTTTTTCATCTGGAAAATAGAAATGAATAATAGCATTGTTATGGTGGTTGTGGGTATTAAGTAAACATTTGATTATTTCCATGAATTTCAAGTAAGCCATTTAATACATGTCTAATATATAGGAAATATAGTTTGGCACATGTTATGTAACTAAAACATCTTGCACAGGAATCGTAGCATGTAGGAAATCTATTATTGGAGTTAATTAGCATTATGACACCATGACCTTTATTGTATTGTTCCTTAGTCATTTGAACATTGAGATTTACCAGTTTGTTTCTGTCTAGAAGTGAGATTTCTTTAACTGTTTTCTTTAATATGCAGACATATTTATGGACAGTTCTTTTAAAAATTTTTATGTGTATGAGTGTATTGCCTGCATGTATATAAGTGCACCTGTGTTGTGCAGTGCCCACAGAGGTCAGAAGAGGGCTGGGGATCCCCTGGAACTGGAGTTACACATGGGATTGTTAGCTGCCATATAGGTGCTGGAATCAAACCCAGCAAGAGTAGCCTTAGCTGCTGAGCCATCTCTGTAGTCCCTGTGGACAGTTCTTACTGGATGCTTTTCTAGTCCTATGCCACTAATACTTTTGTAGAGTTTAGAAGTACTTATTCAACTGAGTGTCTAAATCCTAAGGATTATACAATTTTGTGACTGTTTTCCTCTGAGTCATTATGTTCTTGTATGTTGGAGAATTACTTATATTAGAAAAACTTAACTTGGCCAGGCATAGTGGGTACATGCATTTATTCCCAGCACTCATGAGGCAGAGACAGGCAGATTTTTGTGTGTTCAAGGCGAGCCTGGTCTAAATAGAGAGTTCTAGGCCAGCCAGGGCTATATAGTAGACCCTGTCTCAAAAAGAATAAACTAACAAAAACCTTAACATGAGATAATAAACAATATTTTGGTTAAAATAGTTACTTTGGAAGTAAAAATAAGTTTGGTGACTCTGTGTTAAAATGTGCTACAGTTGGGAGTAACCCATTCTCTAGAAATAAGTTACTTGATTCTTCTTCTTAGCCGCCTGTGAGTGACCACACCTGGCTTTAATTTTGTTTCTTTTAAAACAAGTAACAAGATGGAAGTTTGTAAATAGATACAGTGGATTGGAGGATAATGCTAGTCTAAGGCTCTGGAGAGGGCAAGATAGATGTCAGTAGGTAATGGTAAGAAAAAGAAGTGATGATGCTGCTGCATGTGTGTGTCTGTTTTGATCTGAGACTAGTTTGTTTAATGAGATATACATTATTTATGTCTGGTGTTAATGACTAGTCTTCATGAGAGTGCAGAGGTCTAGTCTTGATTAGATAGGTGATTGGAATAAGTTTTTGGACTGTCCTAAGACAAGTAAAGAAAATAAACATTTTGGGGGCCGAAGAGAGATGATTCAGTGGTTAAGGGCACTGGCTGCTCTTGCAAAGGACCTGGGTTCAGTTTCCAGTACATACATGGCAACTAATATCTGTCCATGACTCCAGTTCCTAGGTAGTCCAACGCCCTCTTCTGATATATGTCGGTGTTACATGCACAGGTGCACTTACATGTAGGCAAAACTTTCATACATATAAAAATAATGAATGAAATATTTTTAAAATAAAAAGAAAATATTTTTGTTACTCTTTATGTATGAATATCTGAATATTCTTGTGAACTCTACAAAATAGTTATCATGAGGAAGCTAATTAAATAAAATCTGGTTGTTAAAAAGGGAATCTGGTTTTGTAAGGGAAATTTCATCTGGTTTTCAGTAAAGCTATTGAGAATCATTCTTTTCCACCCTAGAGATGTGCATTTATTTATTTATTTATTTATTTATTTATTTATTTATTTATTTATTTTTGGTCTCTTTGAGACAGGGCCTCCCTGTAGCCCCAGCTGGCCTGGAAGTCTCTGTGTAGACCAGGCTGACCTTGAATTCAGAGATACCGGCCTGCTTCTGCCTCCTGAGTGCTGGGATTAAAGGCGTAAGAGATGTGCTTTTATGATAAATTGGGCTTCAATAAAATGCTGCTGTCTACAAAGTATGCAATGGACAACTCGGATTCTCTTGTTCTCTTTAAAGTATCCTGGTTAGGGAGTGCTTTTACATCAGAGAGGTTGGTAGTCTTTGGTCTGGTCCTTAGATCTTCTGGTTATACATTTATGACAGATTTCTTAACACTGTAGCTGGCCCCCAAATCTTGGATGAAAGATATCACTGTTCATTCTTGAAGTGCTTCATGTTGCCAGCATTAGAAACCTTTCTCTTGTGGTGGAATTCCCTTCTCACTTTAGGTGTTTTAGCTCACTTGGAAAAGCTGGAGGTGCAAATGACCAAGTCTCTTCAAAAATCTGAAGAGCTGCCAAGAGGTCAAGCGGAGGAAAATGTTCTTAGAACCAAGATTCATGAGCTGAGGCGTCTGCGAGATAAGCTGAGGGCTGAGGTGAAGCGACGGCGAGCCACGGTGAGTAGGAACATGACCTTGTCATTGGCCGGCTTTCCTCAGATGAACAGCAGTCAGAATCTCAGAGTGGTATGCTTGTACGACATGTTGTACTTGTGATCATGCTGGATTGATTTTTAATAATCAACCCCGTAGAGTTGAAATTAAGACGCTCAACTAATAATTATCAGGCACTACTAAGGGGTCAGGCAAGTTTGTTTTTTAGCAGTCTTCAGCCTTCTCAGAGATAGCTGAGCCTGTGACTCAGCCTCAGAGCTGAGTCACTCATCCTTTTGTCACCTAGTCTCAAAACTTGACAGTGAACATTGATCATTCCTTCTTTCTGGTTTCCTCTCTGGCCAAGGTCCAGGCATAGCAAGCCTGTCGAATGTTCCTTTATGTCACCTGCTTACTCCTTCCTCTGCAGCAGCTGAAGTATGGTCCACAAATGTGATAAGTAATTATCAGGTGGATTAGGCACCAGGATAATTATAGTGGTCTGGAGTTTGGGGGTCTCTTTTAATATTGCCATTTTTCCAGGAAATCCTTCAAGGTTAAGAATGGGCTACACAGCACCATGTTGTTTCCTGCCCAGATACTGTCAGCAACCACCCATTCATTGCCCACAGCTGTTCATAAAATCAACCATCCTTCTTTTTCTTGCCTTTCCTCTCTCCTGCCCCGTTCGCCCCTGACCACTCCTCTTCTCTTCTTCCCTTTGCTTTTTATTGAAGTAAAATATATGTAAAGTGAACAAATGTAATGGGCTTTTAAACAAAGAGACTACAACTAGGTTTTTACCACACAGATGGAAAGCATAGCACATTACCAGCACCCCAGAATTTCTCCTGCTAGTCGTGTCTTTCAGTGTAACCACTGATCTGATTTCTGCTACCAGAGTGGTTTTACCTGTTCATGAACTTTGTTTCCCTATTTTGAGACTGGGTCTTACTACTTAGCCGGGTTTGAACTTAACTGTAACTCAGGCTGGCCTACAGTATATGATCCCCCTGTGTTAGCCTCAGAAAAGGGATTATAGGTTTGTGTTACCATACCTGGACTTTCTATAAGTGTAAAAACTATATCCTAGATGGGGCTTATTTTTCTAAAT
Organism: Eospalax fontanierii; assembly: GCA_035773235.1. Lineage (NCBI taxonomy): Eukaryota > Metazoa > Chordata > Mammalia > Rodentia > Spalacidae > Eospalax > Eospalax fontanierii. The sequence goes on along the minus strand of CM069529.1, from coordinate 38,500,360 downwards.
GCTGTGTCTGTGAGATTGAGCCGTACCATTACTGCCGCACAGCAGTTCTGTTTTATGACTTACAAGTTACCCTTTCTTTTATTGCCAATATATGGGTTATTTCACTTTGGGTTCATTATGAAGATCAGTGCTGTGACATTCTTGTTGCTATTTTTAGTGTTAATATATACACTTCCCTACTAGGTACAAACCTAAGAGACTTTCCAGGACACAGGGCAAGCACATTAAATTTAGTAAATACTGCTGGTTTGGGTTTTTTTTACAGTGCTTCTGCTAGTTTTATATTTCAATAATGGTTTGAATGATTTCAAGTGTCTTGATGTTTACCAATACTTGGTATTGTCAGTTTTAAAAAATTGTCATTATTGTGGGAATGTAAAAGTATCTTATTGTGAATTTAATTTGTATTTGACTTTTTTCTTGCCATTATTTCCTAAACAGCAAGGTATAAGCTGTTTTTATAATATTGTATATTTACATTGTATTAAGTGTTCTCAGTAATCTAGAGCTAATGTAAAGTCTGTAGGAGGTTGTGGGTTATATGTAGACACTATATCATTTTAGTCAAGGGACTAGAGTATCCAGAGATTTGGGTATTCACAGGGAATGGAATCGTCTCCCTTCACTACCTGTGTTAGATGCTTGAGAATCTTCTAAATATATTTTGCAAGGCTTTTGCAAAATTCTCGTTATTTGTTAGAATAAGGAGTCCTTTTTCCTTGTGTATTTTAGGTATGAGTTCTTTGTTGACCTTTGTTAGACCTTTCTTTAGACTACAGGTTGCTTTTCTTTTCTCTAATGGTATCTTGTAAAGAAAAAGTCATTTTTTAATGAAACCTAGTTTAGAAATTTAGCTTTGTGTTATTGTTTAATAAGTTTTTGTCTAACAAAATAATGATGATGTTTTTTAAATTTTGTTGTTTTCTCTTTTTAGAAATATAGTCTTTCTAGAATTGCTTTTTCTGAGTATCGTGAGATAGAAGCTGTGTTCATATCCCCTCCCCGTATGTACCAAACCCAGTACATCTTGCAAAGATCACTTTTCTCATTGTATTGTAGTGCCTCTGTTTCTGGATTTTGATTGTTCCATTGGTCTGCTTGACAGCAAGCTTGCTTACTTTTTTTTTAGATGGGTCTTTCTCTAGACCCAGTTATCCTGGAACTTACTGTGTATCTGCCTGCTTCTGCCTCCTGAGTGTTAGGATTAAAGGTATGTACCATGCCTGGCAGTTTTTCTGAGTTTTATGTGGTTATATTTTTTTCTTTTTTTGAGGGCCAGATACTTTAGACTGTGATCACTGTAGCAGCTGCATAGCTTGCTGTTGTTTGTATGAAAGATACATACATGTAAAATATATATAATGTGAGCCGGCAAAGCCTTATTTACCAAAAAAACACCCTGTTGGGCATGGTTGCATAGGCCTCATAATACCATCACCTAGGAGGCTAAGGCAGGAAGATCCAGAGTGCAAGGTCAGCCAGGGCTATGTATCATGACCCTGGCTAGGCTTGATCCTCAAGCTGTATGTAGTTTGGTGACCCCTAAAGTGTCTTTTCTTGTCTTTTAAATGTTTTTCCTATTTATGTGTTGTGTTATATAGACATATGTTTGACCTTATATGGCAACTTTGCTAAATCCACATATTAATTCTAAGTTTGTCTCTCTATTCTCTTCTAGAGCTTAGACTGCACAGTGCTTTTCTTCATACTTTTAAATATATCATTCTGTTGTTTCTCTAAGTTCATAATTCCTCACAGGGGTAGGCATTTTTTTTTAGATGATAGTCTATTGCCTTAATATCATCTCTTTTTTTTTTTTTGCTGCAACTTCTTTAAGGGTCTCTGTCTTTGGTTTTTCAGTAGTTCTATATTATAATATGGTCATATGTGGTATTCTTTCTGTATTTTGCTTGGTGTCCGTAGAGCTTCTTAAATTAGTACTTGAAGTTTGATATCTATTGAAAACTTGGACCTTGATCACTTCAAGTAATGTATGCACTACATTCTTTACTTATTTTTAAGGTTCCCATGAATGTTTTTTCCCGTCACCTATATCTTTACTGATTTTCTAATCTTATGTTTGCTTTCTGCCTATTTTAATGTGAATATGAAAATATACTTATATTTCATTTCCTTTAATCACTTTTTTCTTAATAACTGGCTCTTTTAAAAATGTTTGCTGGATATAGTAATGACACGTACTGATAGGTTTCATTGTGACTGTCTATTGATGTATGTAGTATGCCCTATTAGCCTCTTTTCCCCACCCACTCCCCATCTCCTTCCTCTTCCCAGCTAGCCCCCCTTCACTTTCTTGGGTTGTTTTTTAGGGGGTGATCCAATGAGTTTTATTGGGGTTGCTTGCAAGAGCATGGCTGATGGTTTGTTTGCAGGAGCATGGGCACCTTACCTATGACTACACCACTGAACAAAATGCCACTCCCCCTTAATTGTATATAAATGCTCAGGGAAAGGAGCTCTCTATGAGCCCTTCTTTCCTTGATAGGATAGTGATCGGATAATTTGGCTCTTAAACCCAAATGTCTAATTGATTTTTTGTTGTTGTTCTAAGAGTTGTCTTTGTCCCTCGGTAGTTTTTGTTGTTGTAGTTTTAAGTTCCCGGCCGGCCTGAACCTTGCTATGTAGACCAGCCTGCCTCTGTCTCCTGAGTGCTGGGATTAGAGACATGCACCACCGTGCCCAGCTCCTTGACAGTTTCTTTTTGTGTATTTTCTTAGACCCCAGTCACACATAGGAAGTTCTGGAATTACCAGGAGGGCATATTGTGTGCTGAATCCTAGCTCCCCTTTCCTGTGGGATCGTAGCTGTTGTGCTGGTGGTGGTTGGTCTTCAGTTTTCATCTCCCCAGGCAGTGAAAGTGCACCTTGAAATTGCAGATCAACAAATGCTCTGAGGGGAAGAGCTACTGGGAAAGCCAGCTTCCTTCAAAAGCTTTTTTCTTTACTTTCAGTCCCTTTTGGGTTTTCTCTAATACCTTCAGATCATTTTCTCTTTGCTTGCTTGTTTATTTGGGTAGATTATCCAGCTTGCATTCTTACCTCAAAGGAAAAGTCAGCCTGATACCATCTGCTGGGCTGTAGCTGCAAGTGCAAGTCTTGAGTCCTGGCTGTTGAAACCCTGCAGTCTGGCCCAGACCAGCTTTTCCTGCTTGGCCTTTTCAGGACTGTTTTGTCCACCCTAGACTCTTCCCACACCCCTTTCTTCCTCCTCTGTAATTTTCTCCATTACACTAGATTCCTGGTGGTTCTTTAGCAGTTTCTACTCTGGATTCCCCATTGTGATCACATCCTCTCCTCTGCTGTAAAGTCATAGCACCAACTTAATAGCCATGGTAGCACCAGTTTCTTGGTCCCTTACATAATAGAGAAATTGTATTTGTTTTTATGGAGTTGAACGATGACAGGGACTTTGTGGCATACCCTTTTGTAGCCAGTCAGATTTACTGCCTGTCTTGCAGGTTAAATCATCTTCTGCCAATGTGGAACCTAACCAAACAGTGGAGATCAGTGAGCAACAAATTTTGAAAAGACAGAAAGAAAACATGAAAGCCATTCTCCAGGCATATCGTTTTACAGGTATGGTTTTTGTTTTTGTTTTTGATTTCTGATCTGGGGTCTGTGTTTCTGGGGAGTTAATTTGCTAAATGTACTATCAGTACTGGACCCACTTCCTAAGAACTTACTTTGTACCCATGCCCTCCTCGGTATACACAAAGCTGGTATCTTGGTTTATAGGCGAATCTTTACTTGTAAGATTGGCCTCTTTATATAGTAAAAGATCAGTTGGTGGACGGCTGAAACCATTCCTTTCGTAATCATTGTTGCTGGATCCTGTACCCATACTTGGCTTACTGCTTACATGCTTTATATCAGTGGTCAGATAGTTTTAACTCCTCAAATCTCTGTTTCATCATAAACTGGTACTCAGGGAAGAATGAAACTTTTCAGTTTTTTTCCTCAGTAATTTGGTATTTATTTAGGGTATCTTCTCACCCTTCATTTTTCCATGATTTGGGGGCCTGGGAGGGGGTAGTGGTAGAGACAGGGTTCCTGTAGCCCCAGCTGGCCTGAAACTCACTACATAGACCAGGATAGCCTCAGTCTCAAGAGATTCACCTGCCTCTGCCTCTCCAGTGCTGGGATTCAAGTTGTGTGCCACCACACCCGGCTTCTTCCATGGTTTTAACTCCTCAGGCTATGTACCAGATGATTGATCATCTGGAGGAGGTGCCTCTGATGCCCATTCATTCAAGCAGCATTTGTGCACATTGTACCTATGTGCCAGGTCTGTGCATGCTGCAGGAGTAATGTGGTACATTTGCCTGGCATCTACTGAGAGGTGTTGTCTGTTTGTCTAGGGCTCAGCGGGAAGTTGACCAGCCGTGGAGTCTGTGTGTGCATCTGTACTGCCTTTGAAGGGAACCTACTGGATTCCTACTTTGTGGACCTTGTCCTAGAAAAACCATTCTGGATCCATCACCATTCTATCCCAGTCTTCATCCCGCTAGAAAAGATAGCTGCAGCATACCTCCAGACTGACCTTCAACGCTTCCTATTCCATCTCTGTGAATACCTAAATGCTTACTCAGGGAGGAAGTACCAGATGGACAGACTTCAGGTATTTGTGACAGAATTCAAAGGAAAATAAAGGAGCAGGCTTCCTTTGTTTGTTTGTTTTTGAGACACTTCCTAACTGGCCTAGAACTTGATATTTGGCCCAGACTGTCCTTGAACTTACTCCAGTCTCTGCCTCCTAAATGCTGGGATTACAGATGTGTGCCCCCTTGCCCAGCTTTATTTTTATTATTTTTATCTATACTTTAAAAAAAAATCAATCCTCAAGGTTGAATCTAGGGCCTTGAAAATGCTAGGAAAGTACTCTACCATTGACCCTACATTTTTTTAAACATTTATTTTATTTATTTTACGTGTATGAGTATTTTGTCTACATGTATGTAAGTGCACCATGTGCGTGCAATGCCCACAGAGGCCAGAGGAAAGCTTTGGATCCTCTGGAACTGGAGTTATAGACAGTTGTTAGCCTCCATGTAGGTGCTAGGAACCAAATCAGGTCCTCTGCAAAAAGCCAGTGCTCTTAACCACTGAGCTGTCTCCAGCCCCCTTGCCTCTGCCCCAGCATTCTTTTTTAATGTTTCCTAACTCTCAATCAGAAGTTGGATACAGGTCTTTGCCACCACACTCAGTTTACCTGTTGCCTTACTAATACTTGTTTCTTAGGTACAGGTGACTTCCCTCTTTATTTCTAGCATTTTGCAGCTTTTAGTGATGTTAAGAGATGGTTCCTGGTTAAAGGATAATGCACTCTTAACAATGATCCTCAAACTTTTATCACAAGGTAGGGGGGTTGCTATGCTGTTGATGCTCAGCAAGGATTTTGAGCTTATAGATTACGTGCCAAATGCTGTGCTGAACCTTAGGACTAGATGCACAGGACTAGGAATGCTGTGTATCCTCTGGACTCTGGCCTGCCTTCTTAGGGTGACAGTTGAACAAAGTTTACGATAGAAACCATAGACAGTCAGGGAAAGGAGTGACTCTGTCTTGACAGTCCGCCTTTATCCGGCATCAGTTAAACTGAATGTCTGCTTATACAGTAATGTCAGTGAAATTCCTGGCAGAAATGGGATCTCCATCTGTTCCTCTGGTCATTCATTGGCTGAGCCTCACTTCATTATGTAGCCAAGGATGTCCTTGCATTTCTGATTGGCTTAGATAGTGCTAGATCTAACCCAGGGCAGGCCTGCATGAGTGCTAGATAAGCACTCTGCTGACTCACTGGCTTCAGCTCTTTATTTGTATTCCACTAGTCCTTTTTCAGATCTTTTCTCTTCCTCTATTTCTCTGAAATTTAACTAGTGGACCCTCCTTTTAGTAGACTTCTTACAAGTGTCACAACCTCTGCCTCTGGGACAGTAATCATCAGATACTCTTTGTTCTTCCCTGGACAGAGTGACTTCGAAGCTCTCCTGGCTGGACCCTTGCAGAGAAACTCCCTGTGCAACGTGCTGTCATTTACCTACAAGGTGGACGGAGGGGATCAGTCTTTCTCTTTTAGTGCCAGATTGCTATATAAGGACCTCACAGTAACTCTTCCAACCAGTGTCACTGTTGCATGTCAAGGTAAGAAGATGCCTCAGTGAAGAACTTACAAGCTCTAGTTTAAGCAAGTTGAATGAAATATGTAGAATATAGCAAGTCCCCTTAAAACACTTTCTTCTGTTTTCATACTAGACACTTTACCAAGCTACAAAGAATATTTTGCTTCTACCAGTTCTTCTTTGTAAATGGTAAACATAATTGTCCTTGTTTTTCCTACTCCTTGACCTCCCAAATCTGCCCAAATTCTCTCAGCTTGCAATTTGTTGTCATGGGAGATCCCCTTTTGAAGACAGACAACTAAGGCCAAGTCCTAGGGTTGTCTTATGATGAAAGAAGCCAAAAGCAGGTCTCTAGAGTATATTCTGAAAATGGGAGTTTTTCAGGGCTGTCTGGGAAATTTTCCTTTTTATTTGCCTAAATTAAAAGTACCACAATAATTTGACATGGACAGTACTGAAAGATTAGTAAAATGTTTTTAAGAAGCAGATATTTTGATGCTGTCAAAAACTTCACAGCCATGGTTTTAGATTTTTTTTTTTAAGTCCTTATTTTTAAAAAAAATTTTATATATTATTTTACATGTATGAGTGTTTTACCTGCATGTATATAAGTGTACCACATGTGTGCAGTGCCTGTGGAAGCCAGAAGATGACACTGATCCCCTACAACTGGAATTACAAATGGTTGTTAACCACCATGTGGGTTCTGAGAACTGAACCCAGGTCCTCTGCGAGAGCAGCCAGTTCTCTTAACCACTGAGCCATCTCTCCAGCCCTAAAGTCCCTATTCTCAAGTTATATTGATCTGATAAAGGGCAGCCTTTATCAGACAAAAAAAAGAATAGTGCTGATCCAGGTTTCATCCTTTTTTCTTAGGGATGGAAGTGTCCACTCACTGGGAGGAGCACAGAGCATCCCACGAAATACTGTTTCGTACCAAGCCCCTGCATCAGGTGTTTGCTTCCTTTTCAAAAGAAGTTGAAAAGCTGGATTTGAGTCTACTCTCCTAAAGTGCTGTTTCCCTTGGGGACACATCTAAAGTGAGTGTGTTCATACTGCTCACAGTCCAGGGCCTAGAAGTAAGAACTGTGGGAAGGCCAGAGTCCTTGCCTGGGCACCATGAGAGCAGACACCTCCTTCACCAGGATGACAAGGAGCGTGCTGCGTCCACAGACTCTGGGAGTTACAGACAGTTTCCTGTGAATGCCTGGTCACTGGTTACAGCGTTCAAGATCGTCTACTCTTCTGATCATACCATGTCTATTTTTGCTGAAGTTGGCTACAATGGCATAATTGAAGACATTTTGTGAAAACGATATTTCTAGCTTGTGTGGAAGCTGTACTTCTACCTTGTTTTCCTCTCCAAAATTTTGAAAAGATGTAAGAAGGACATATGATTAAGAAAGGAAGTGTGTTTAATATCACACTCAGAGCGGCACATTCCAGGCCACTGTTTGATGAAAGTATTTTTGATAATTGGGGTTCTGTGTATTTAATACTTTGTTTCCTAAACCATTTTGATAGAGAAATGGATGCATGAAGTCAGTTTGAGAAAACAGGGTTTTACATCTACACATAAATTCAATTGTTGCTAAGGGACATGGGCCACACACACATATGTGCATGCATGTGCACACGCACACACTCAGTCTTGTCTCCCTTCTGCAAGCACCAGTCCACAGCTACGGCTGTACCATCCGCCCATTCCTAGCTGTTTTCATGTATCTTTTCTCTGTGTGCTGGCATGTATTGTTCCTTGGGTAGGCCTACCTGACATCTGTTAAAACCTGTCTGGCTGGTCAGTTCTCCCATTGTAATTCCTGTTCCTGCTTTGCCTAGTCACAAAGAAGAGCTGCACTCCAGAGGCCCAGAGCTACATCCAGGCTTCACTCTTAAAACTTGCTAGACATTTCCACGTATAGGAGCTGCAAACCCAGGCAGACTGCAGGGGACAGTAAGCCAGCTTGGGACACCCTGTGGAAAGCTTAGAATAGAAGGTCGGTTCAGTTCAAGCTTTTGCCCTCTAGGCATGTGGTAGGGACCAGTGGTTTGTGTTAGCAAAGCCCTCAGTCATGCAATAACAGAATTGCAACAACAATCCCATCAAGTTGAGTAAAGCTTTTAATAAAACAGTCTTGTTCTTTATCAATACCTGTAAATTCTCTTTTAAAGCAGTAGCAAAGGCGACTGTAGCAAGAGCTCAAAAGGCAAGGCAATATCGGAAAGTTTTTTTTTTTTTAAACAGGTTAAAAATATAAATGTAGAAGATCTGTTTATATATTTTTCTTTCAGAAATAGCCCCCTCCCCCCACCAGGTGAAAGGAAATATTGCACTTTCTGCTCTCATGACTAAGGTGACACGGGGGTTCCAGAAGAACCTTTCAAGATTATCAGGAACATCAGGATAAGGGCCATTGAACCTAACTGGACCATAGGGAGGCAACCCGGTCACCATGGAGCTCTCCTCACGATGAAAAGCACTGCTGTCAGTTCCAGACGGGAGCGGAGCAGTCTCCAGCAGTGCTGGGCCTGTCGAGGCCCCCTTTCAGCAGAGTGCCCCCACCTGTGTGCCCAGCCCAGCAGCAAAGGCAGCCTCATTCCACCCTTGCTGCAGTCCTGCTCACAGTGGCCATGGCCTCTCTAGGGGATGAAGGGCTGAGTCGGAACAAAGGCTCTGGAAAGACTGTTCCAGGACTATGCCTAAGACCCCGACTCGGGAAGCTACAGGCACACTGAGGAGGAGGATGGTCATCCTCAGAGCTCACGTCTCCACAAGGGAAGGCTTGAGGAATTTGATACCTAAAGTCTATGGGAATGTGCACTTCAACAATTTGGGAACAATGGGACTTGGTCATTTTCCCTTTCCCAAAGCCTTTCTTCACTTCCAGAAAATAAAATCTCCCTTCCCATGTGGACCATTATGGGCCAGAAGCCTTTCAGGAGTTGTCCACCACTTGGTGGGGCAGTGTGACAGAGGAGCCATTAGGGAAGGCAGCCGGCCTGTCCCGCCCCTTCAAGAAAAAGGTCAGAAGCTCCCCCTTCCCTTTCACAAAGATGGGGCCTCGTCTTACAAAGCGGAAACCATACTCTCGGAGGATGACCTGCGTTTCTTCTACCACCTGCACATGGAGAACAGAGACAGAGCTTGGGGTTAAGGAGGAAGGCAAGGATAGGGGCTTTAAATGGCATAGGCTAACGGATCCAGATGGTACCAATGCTTTGATGGTGTATAGGTCCTGATCAGTGCCGAATATACAGTGCTCTCCCCCAGCCCCACACAAGGTAAAGTCCAGGGACAGCCATAGGACACTCATGGGGCAGACTACTATATCGGACCTTTTCATTTTGTTCTCCTAAGCCCATTTTTTGACACTGATAAAGATCAAGATCATTTCAGCAGAAGTTGCTGTTGGTACAAGATGTAAACATTAAACCAAAGAGTGGACTTTTCACCCAGAACTTAATTCTAAATGTTGCAAATAGGTCAAGGGCCTTTTTCCCTTAGTTAAGGCTTTAGAGGCCATGCTGCATGTGTGCACCTCCCCCGACAACACTGCCAACTTGGCACTATGGCCCACAAGCAAGGGGCAGTCATATATGGCAAAGCACCCACTCTTCACTTCGGTCATCCTCCCTGCATCGAGCATGAGTTCAGCTCTGTCGCTGAATGTACCTGGATGTTACCCATGACCCCCGTGGACTCCATCCTGCTGGCCACATTGACCGTGTTGCCCCAGATGTCATAGTGTGGTTTCCGGGCTCCAATGACTCCAGCCAGAACTCCTCCTTTGTTCATGCCTAGGTAGAGACAGTTAAGCACAGCCACACACCAACCTTGCATTAGCCTCTCAGAAGCTACTAACTTTTCTTTCATAGATTACCACCTGACTCTCACCACGAGGTTCCTGATCATATCATGCCTGAATTCCTCATTAAAAGTTGTCTCTTTAAGGCAAAAATCATCTCTCTTCATCTTGTCTTCACCAAGACCTTGGCAGATGTCAGTGCTGTGCAGTCTGCTAATGAACTTCCTCAGGATTACAGTGGCCAGCTTCTTCTATGTGATCTTACTAGTATTTCGAGCTCCTGTAAGCTCACCCAAATCTGTGAAACCTCCTCCCTTAGGAAGAGCAGCAGACACAGAAATCTTGGGAAAGCCGATAATACAGCAGCCAACGCCAGACTCAGAAGGAAGACTGAGCTGTTATCTCAGCAGAAGTGAATTAAAGATCCTTCAGGTCCCTTCAATTTCTGTGGGTGTGTGACTTCCCTCTGCCCAATCTGCCTTAGCCTTCTAAGCCTCTGATCTGCCAATCACCCAGCATGGCCAGAGTCCTTACCTATGCGCAACATGAAGTTGTTGAACGACTGGTTGTTGATGTTTGTAAGTGTGTCCTTCATGGCTAGCGCAAAGTCCGCCAGGTCAGCCAGGTGCTGCCAGCGCTCCCTGTCCGACTTCGCCTGTGTGGGGGAGGCGGGTGTCAGAGCGCCGAGGCGGCGGCCTGCTCACCCTTCCTACAGCAGTGAACCTAGTTGCTAACATACTACTCTTTTTCCTCCAAAAGTGGAAGTAGCAAGGTTTTTAGCTCCAGCTGCAGAGTTCATACATGTGTGCAGGGCAGAGACTGGCCACGGTGGTGAGAAGGCCGGAATCCACACAACTCAATCGCTGCCTGATCACAAAACAGGATCGTTGTCCTTGTGTGCCACCCCCTCCCCATCTGAGCCCGGTCCTTGCTTAGTTCCTTAAGATTCTAAATACTTGGGGGCTGAGGAGATGTCTCAGCGGTTAAGAATACTGGCTGTTCTTGCAGAAGACCTGGGTTCAAATCCCAGCACCCACATGGTGGCTAACAACCATCCATAATTCCAGTTCCAGGGGATCCGATGCCCTCCTCTGTCCTCCACAGGCAGTACTCTACACGGATGCACTTACATACATGCAGACATAACCCACATACACATAAAAATAAAAAATAAGGAAAAAAAGATTCCAAACACTTGCTGAGCCACCTTCAGCCTGCTTCACTAACGTCGTCCAGAAGGTGGCGCCGACGGCACTGCTGACAGGAGGGACAGAGGAAAGCCAACCGCGATGTTTTAAGAACGCTGCTTGGCACCAAAGTCCTCACAGTTCATTCCTGACTTGGAAACTAGGCAGCAGGCACAGGTCTGCACAAGCCCAGTAAAAGAAAAGATCGTGAATTCCCAGGGCTGCTCTTAAGTTTTCGTGGTTCCAGAGCCACTCTCCAGTTCCAGTGGCAGTATAGAGCCTGAAGCGGGGCGTGGCCACTGCGGCCTCCACTGCGGAACTCTAAAGGGGTTAGTGCGTGTTCTGTTTTCTGCTCGTTAGCCTTTCTCAGTAAGCCTGCGTCCACACTGCTGGTTGGGACGGGGACCGGGGAGCCCTTGGTACACCGATACGCCTTTCCATCTGATTCTCATTACCCACAGGCTGAGCCTGGCTGGCTGGCTAACTCCCCTAGGCAGACCTGCACCTCTCTAGCCACTGAGTTATCTTGCTAATTACCTAATGAGTTTAGTTACCTTGCTGGAGCTGGTAAAGCCATTGGTGTTGACATCTGGGGTGACTCCAGAAGCTGCCATGTAGGTGCTGCCAATGGTTTTGATCTTTGTGATGACCCGGAATTTGGGATTATCCAGGAGCTGAGGCCAGGATTGAGGACAGAATTCGCAGAATCAAGGGAGGTGAATGAGCCAAGTAACAGACTGCCTATTGACAAGGTTGGATAGCACATCCAAGAGATGTTGTCCTTTGACAGCCTTATTTATCCCATGCTACCATGTAACGCAATCCTTGGTAAACTTCCTGACTTTCTAAGCTTCAATTTTTACACCATAACACTGAGATAAGGTGGCCAGTCTCCTTAGATGGCACAGCACCTAAGGAAGAGTTTCCCCATAAATATTTGCTGCATATTGGTTTGAGGGTAGGAAGAATGGGCAGTCCTTAATCCCATAAATTTACCAGGGATTTCCCAGGGTCCTGCCTTTCTCTTCAGACCCAGCAGTTCTGGATGGCTGCAGAGATCTGTACATATATTACATACAGTTCCATCTGATAGCACTTGCTTCTCTGGCCTCTACACCATGTCTTGGGATGCAATATAGGAGGAGCTAGCTCTGTAGCAAGAGGGGACGGGACACTCACAGAGTCGAAATCAGAGATGATCTCATTGAGAAAGCGCAGACACTCGATGCCGCCGTTATTGATGCTCTCCTCCGTGTAGAAGTCAGCAAAGTTGGGCAGGGAAGCGAACATGACTCCAATCTCATCATAAGACTGGCTGTACAGCTCCTAAAGAGAGGCAGGGCCAGGCTAGGGAGACAGCTCGGGGGTGAGCACCTGCCACACAAGTGTGAAGACCAGAGTTCACATCCTCGGAACCCACATAAAAAGCCAGGCTAGTTGAGCATAATCCCATTTGTAATTCTTCTGGATAGGAGGTAGAGTCCAAGAATCCCCAGACAAGCAAGCTAGCCAGACTAAGAGAAACTGAACCCTATATTCAGTGAGATCCTCAGTGTATAAAATGGAAAACAGTGGTAACCTGGGGCCTCCACATGCACACACGTGCATGTAGCACACACATACAAAGAATAAAATTGTTTTTTCTTTTTTTAAGTCAGGACTTAAAGCACTCAAAGGTCACTGCTGGATGGCATGCTAGGAAAACCAATCTGTGTTCCTCACAAGTGATACATGTATTTGGCTTTCTGAACCCTACTTTGAATAAGTAGGAAACAGCCAATTTGTACTATGAATAAATGAAAAGTAGATTTCTTAGCTCCTATAATAGCCCAGCTATGAGGAACCTTTTCAGGAAAGTTCAGTGATGCTCTGAACCATCTTGATTTGGGAAGGTCATATCCATTGAATGGGTGCTCTGGCTCTGAAACAGCCCCATACTGCAGCCTGCACACGCAGTGTCTAACAGCAGTGCCCTTTAGAAGAGGCTTGGGAAATTTTCTTGCAAATATTGTTGCTGGTCAGGTTTAGTCCTATTTGGACTTCCAACGCCAAAAGCCTGGGCCCTCCTTAGAAGGAGGAGTAGATAAAGACAGCAGGCTTCATGGCTCCAGGCGCTATCCCATACCTCATCTCTTTTCTTGGACCCCAGGAAATGGCGTGCAACGTGCTCAGGCAACATGTTGGTGACTAAGGCCTCGTTCCATCGTCGCATCTCATACACACGTTCTTTCTGGTCATGGACCTCAATCTTCCACAAGAACAGTGTCCGAGCCAGTTTTTCCACCTACAGACACAGGAATAGGGTGGGCTAAGCAGGGCATGTGCGCTAATGCCAGTTGTTGGTAGACAGATGAAGACCAGGGATTGGAAAGGCAGGGTTACACATGGAGAAACTGGAAGATGGCCAAATGGCAAGGAAAGAGCCTGAGAAGGTTTACCTAATCAAAATGTCACCCCACAGCTGCAGTGAGGACCTGGCCCTCTTGTTACAGCTGAGACCTAGGAGGCCTTCCCTGTGTAGGGCTCTCCTATGACCTAACTTTAATTGCAGGTCTTGAGGAAAGGCAGAGAGGGAACTCCCAGCCCAGAGTGCAGTTCTCTTTTCTAGCAGCTGCACTGTCAGTTGGCTTGGGGAGGCTGTACTTTCCCTGAAAACACACTAGGGGGCACCAGCTAGCACAAGCCTCACATGGCTACTACTTCCTTTTACACAAAAAACCTTCATTGGCACCCTTCCTATTCCTTTCTGACTCTGGTCAGTGCGCCAGTGACCTCCATGTCAGGGTGAGTGCAGTGTCCACAAACCCTGCCGAAGGAATATCCACCCTCCTGTGCTTCCTTAACTTCCTGGAGGTCAGAGGAAGAGGTAGCATATTCCTGAGGAAGAACCAGTGCCTTCCATGTGCCATGTTGGGTGAAGGAACCTTTCTTAGGAGCCTGAGTTTTGGGGTCCTGGGATAGCTTGTTGGGAGGTCTTGGCAGGTTGGAGCACAGGAGGAGGGGAGGATGCAAGGCACTCACGTGGCGGGAGAAATAGTAAAAACTCAGCATCATGACGAACATCATCACTGTCATTGAATACTTAGAAGGCATCAGAGGCAGCCTGCTGGACAGAAAGGAATACAACTGAAGCAGAGCCCCTGCCCCTCCAGAAGGAATGGATTCTTCTCACTGGGATGTAGGTGTTTCTTGTCACCCTGGGCCTCAGAAGCTTCCCCAAGCCACTCCCCAGCTCCTCTAACATAAACACACACACACACACACACACACACACACACACACACACACACACACACGAGGGCAGTGGGATTTTTTTAGGCCATTGGGCTTTGAAGTACCAGCAGCCCCAGCCCCTCCTGTTCACAGTAGAGCTGCTCCTTAGATGCTTAGTAATTACCACAGCACCTGACCCAGCTACTAAGACATAGCTACTAACTGTAAGATTTTGGAGAAAGGAGACTAACACCATAATAGTGGGACTTCACAGCAGTGAGACCAGGGCAAACTCTTCTCACGGATTTTTCCCTAACTTTGGTCATATTTCTGTGTGGAGTTACAGCTAACTTCCATCACGGTTCACTCTACTACTACTGGGAGACGATTTATATATATATATATATTCATCACAAATATCATTTGGTGGCTTCTGTTTGGATTTTGTGTGTATCGTGAACACTGCTGCTGGAGACAGTCTTGTATGGGTATCTTGGGATGTATAAATGTGCATGAGCTTTCCTAAGGTGTGTGTGAGTACAGAAGTGGAACTTCGGAGTCATAGGTCTATCGGGGGGTATTTTTAAGACAGCATCTTATATGTCCCAGCTGGCCTTGAACTCACTATATAGCTGAGGATGAGTCTGAACTCTTAATCCTCTTTCCTCCACCTCCTGAGTGCTAGGGTTACGTGTGTGCACCACCCTGGGTTTATGCAGTGCTGGGGATCCAAGCCAAGGCTTTATGCATGGATGGCAAGCACACCACCAACTGGCAGCATCCTCAGCCTCATAGGTTTAGTTTCAACTTGACTAAGAAAATCCGAATTGTTTTCTAAAATGGTTATTAAAATTTATACCACCACCAGGAACAGATGAGTTATCACTGAACTTATAAAAATGCTGCCAAATTGGCAAGTATATAATGACATTTTGTTATAGCTTTAATTTGCGTTTCTTCTTTAAATATTTTTTTAATATTTTATTATTTTTATTTGATGTGTATGAGTGTATTGCCTGCATGTATATAAGTGCATCTGTGTCGTGCAGTGGCCGTGGAGGTCAGAAGAAAGCATGGGATCCCCTAGAACTGGAGTTATAAATGGTTGTTAGCCGCCATATGGGTGCTGGAAATCGAACGTGGTTCCCCTGGAAGAACAGCCAGTGCTCTTAACCACCAAGCCATCTCTCCAGTCCCTTATTTTTTTTAATTTTTATGTGAATGAGTGTCTTGCCTGCACATAAGTAAGTGCACCCATGTCATGCAGTACCCACAGAGGTCAGTAGATAGTGATAGATCCCCTGGAACTGGAGTTACAGATGGTTGTTAGCCGTTGTGTGGGTACTGGGTCCTCTGGAAGAACAGACAGTGCTCTTAACCACTGAGCCATTTCTCTGTTCCCTAATTTGCGTTTCTTTGATTATCTAAATGCCTTTCATTTATTAGTGTCCATTTTGACTCATTTTATGAGAAGCCTATGCAAGTCCCTTACCCATCCTCCACTGCGTAGCATCTTTTTTTTTTTTTTAAGAAGCTCACTTTAAAGTCTTCTCAACAAAAATTCTAAAACTTTCGAGTTAGAAAGCACCTTAGAGAATTTCTAGTTCAATGTCTTCCTCAAAACATGAGACAGACTCAGGAGACCGATCTGCCTGACTCTGGACGGCAGTGCTGACTGCAGTGGACTTACATCTTAATACTAGCTTAGGGTGCGTCTCTCATTTTCCTGCTACCCGTCTATTGTACCAGCTAGTTAAACACCACTGTCATCTGCCTGGCAGTCCTCTGCTCCAGCTCCACACCTGCCCTCATCCACACCGCTCTGCTCAGCAAGATTCCCTGTCTTTGATGCAGGAGAGGCCGGAGTGTCTAGGTCCTCACTGAACTCACATGTCCAGTTCTCCCACAGAAACATGCAGCTCCTCTAACCTGTATACCCGAGACCATGTGTCTTCGAAAGAGTGAGGTTCTGAAGTGTCATCCTGTTGTGTTCCCTGTCTCTATAAGGACTGCAAATACAGTCAAGGGGAGGAAAGCAGTGGCCCTTACCTGTCAGTGCCATTGAATCCTGGGGTGGAAAACACCTGCATCTTCTCTAAGGCCACCATAGGAGAGCTGTTGAATAGATAATAGCACACTTAGGTCACATCTGGATATGACAGGATGATGCCTCAGCCAAACACTGAGGTGTCCCGAGATGGAACAGACCTGTCCCAACCAGTGGCATGTCTATGAGAAGCCCTGAACCCCATTCCCCGTTTGTTCCTTTGATGAGGCTGAGGTAGAAAGTCACCATAACACAGGTCTACGACCTTGTAAAGGGAACACGGGGAGAAAGGAGATCACGCAGATCCTCAGTCAGGCTTTCTCTTACTCATGTTCCTGAAAGCGTTTGTGGTCATATTCATCGAAGACGGGGCACCAGGCATAGAGGTTGATGGCAGTCACAGCGCCAGTGACGAGCAGCATGAGCGTCAGCTTCACCATGTGGCTGACCTGCACTAGCATGATGGTGGCGATGAGGGACAGCACAGCAACATAGTTGTAATACTTGGGGTTCTCCAGGCAGCCGCCGTCCAGCTCCATCCCGGCTGTCCCATTGTAGGGTCCCATGTAGTACTGGAGACAGCTAAGCTGGAGGCCAAGATGGTTGTGAGGGAGATGGACACAGGGGAACATCAGTGCTGGGTCAGAGCCGGCTGAACCATGACTGCCATCATTCAGCTGCCTCCCCTGACAGGTCCCTCAGAGCCCCAAGAAAAAAGGAAGTTTACCAGGGAGGAAAACTATGAGCTAGTAACTGCTACCGAGAGCTTTACTACAATCTCATCTGATGTTCAGAAACATTCGCTGAGTATTGTTGGCAATGCCCTTGAAAACTCGGGGACAATCAGCAGGAGTCAAATGAGGCCCTGGAGCCCGATCTCTCTCTGGTTCAGTGTGCTTTTCACATTGTACTGCTGCTGTAGGAGCGGATGTGAGGCCAGTCAGAATCTCTGTGGGGACAGCCAGTCTGTCCCAAACTGCCACCAGGGATCTCACTACTTTCTGGAATCTGCTTAGTGGCTCCACTGCTGGCCCAGGATACGCAACAGAAGGTGCATCCATAAACTAATCAAACTGTTCTGTGTAACCTGCAGCTCACATGGCGTTGGGGAAGGTCTTGGCATGTAGTACTCGGGCACGTAGGGTCCTTGTGCCCGAACTTTTTGACCCCTGCACGGGCCCATGGACCTGAGTGTCAGCTTCACATGTGTTTTGACACAAGGGATCAAGAGCTTTATCATGCATGTTGGGCACCATACAACCCACGGACATGCTCTGTCTGGAGCCCCTGCCTTCTCTGGTCGACTGGTGGCAACCCTGGTGCTTTCTCACTTCTGAGTATGTCGCTAGGCTGATTTTGCCCCTGTGCTTAAATTGTTAAATTATAGCAAGTACCTATAAGAACGTACTTGAGAAAAGGACCTGAGAGTGTATACAGTACTACCCAGATCAGAGGAATCCATGACAGCTCCAGGTACTCAGTGACTTCAAGCAAAATATCTGGGCCTCCAGCTCCTGTCCCTTTGTCCCCACAAGGTATCTGGCTGCCCCCTCGTGGGACCCTAGCTCTCCATGAACTGAGGAGAACAGAAAACAAATGATCTTGTGTCCGCTGAGCCCTCTTGGCTAGGTGAAGCTATGTTCCTGCTCAACCACCTCTTGGGATGTACAGAGGGCTTCTTGAGGGTACAGGTGACCTCCTCAGACCCCGTGGATACCCACCACTAACTATGCTACAACAGCCCGTGTGCTCATGAGCATTATACCCCCTTAAGCCATAAGATCTGGAGAAAGACAACTCAGGCCTGGGGTGTCTGTGTGTGTATGCCAGTATTCATGCACAAGTATGCACATGTTTCTGGAGGCCAGAGGACAACATCCTGTGTCACTCCTCAGACGTTATCCACCTTAAAAAAAAAAGACAGGGTCTTCACTGGTCTGGAACTCTTCAAGTAGCTAAGCTGGCTGACCAGTGAGCCCCAGAGACCCACCTGCTTTTGCGTCCCAGCACTGAGATTATAAGCACACACCACAACATTTGGCTACTTTTTTGTTTTGTTTTGTTTTGTTTTGTTTTAACATGGGCTCTGGAATCTAACCCAGGTCCTGAGCATTTCACTGACTGAGCTATCTCCAAGCCTCTAGAAGGGCTTCAATTCTTATCTTTGTTACGGACTGACTATGTGACCTAAAACAAGTGAACAAACCTCTTGAGCCTTAATTCCTTCATATGAAACTGCAGAGGCTGATGCACCTAGCCAAGGCCTGGGCACACTAGACTCAGGGAGGAACTGCTGCAGAAGCCAAGGCAGTCTCAGAGGGTCCCTGGATACCTGCATGAAGACCCTTTCCACCTGACGGACAATCAGTGCCAACTTAAACCACCTTAAATGTATGCCTGCTGGCAGAGGAATGGACTAACAAACTCCCCGTGCTGCTAGTGCACAGCCCTTCTCCCCTGGGTTTGGGCACCTCTTCTAGAAGGAGGCAAGTGCTCACCATATCCACAACATTGGCCATGACCAGAATGAAAATGGCTAACATGGCCCAGGTGTTCCTGGCCCAGCGTGTCCGATCAATCCAAGATGAGAAGGCCACAAGCTTCTTAGGAAAGGCCTAGAAGAAATGGGATTTAAGGGGTCAAGCCTCGGACTGTACATCTTGCAGATATGACTGCTCAGACTGACTGCTCCCATGCTCTCGTCCCAGAAACCTACAAAGTAGTGCTTTGCCTGAGAGTCACCCCAAACTAACAGGGAGAATACAGGAGTGCAGGACCTTGGGGTATCTGGGTACCCCAGGCCTCCAGGCTGAGCAGACACATTGACCATCCAAGATGTGTGGGGAGCACCAGCCAGCAGGGCCCTCTCCCCATCTCCCACAGGCAAGGCCAGGGCCAGGAACAACATTCAGGACTAGCCATCTGCCTAGCCATCTTTCCCCTTCCTTTTCTGGGTCAGGTTACTTGGCAAGAGGCATGCCGAATTTTCCTAAAACACTGCTTCTCCTTTGTCATTCTGATCAAAAACTGCCTGGCACCCCAGTGCCTGCAGAAATGTTATCCTTTTAGTCTGGCTTTATGCCCTTTACAAAATCAATCCACCTTCCTACTCAGGTATCCCTTATTTAGACTGCCTTACTCACACATGCTACAGTGCTACGGCCCGAGGTCCCAGACCAGAGGTTGCCCAGTAATGGATGAATGGTGTGGATGGATGGATGGCTGCCTGAATGATTCCCACAGACAGGTCTATCAGGATTTTCAGGGAGCCTGAATCCATTATTTATACAAAGAATGCCACTCTCTTCCAAAAGAACTGAGGACTGTCTCTTACCCTGGGAAAGATGGCAGCCAGCGAACAGATGGTCAAGATCAGGAGCAGTACCTCTCCAACCACAAAGGTCACGTAGTTTGTCATCAGCCTGTGGCAGAAAGAAGATGACTGGGAAAGGGCTAAAGGGAAAAGTGAGAGCCAGGGGCTTGGAGAGACAAGGGACGAGCAAGTGCATGTGATACAGAACAAGATGAGAGGCCCTGGTCAGGCAGAGTCTGGGAATGTCCACCCTCAACTGTCCACTGAGATTGCGTTTCTCAGAGGTGAGGAAGACCACAGAATCCCTGGACACAGCCCAATGACAGCTTGAGGAAGGATCCTTAGGAATGAGCATCGGCCATATAGCTGGATGGAAACAGTACAGAACAGAATACAGAAGTCATGCTTTGGCTGCTGAGGCATCCTTTGCACAGTGGAAATGTCCATTTCTTCCCATTTGCTCTGGGATATCTGCTGCTCCAGTTCCTTCTCTCACATCCATTCCTATTCACTCCTCCACAGAGAATGCTCTTACCAAGAGCCCCAGAGACCTCCGCATTGCTTATCCGGTGTCCGATTCGAGATCACTCTTACCTCTCCTTGAAACGTTTTCTCCCTTGATTTTTGGAATCTTTTTGGTCCCTGTGATTCTTTGTCACATCATGCCTTGACACTCAGCTCAGGCCTTGACACTTCTCCTCCTGCCCACCCTCCCATAGTGAACTCAGCGAGTCTATACTCCTGATGCACTGTGTGGGTGACTTTCAGGCTTGCACGGCTAGCCTTAGCCTCTCTCTGAGCCCCAGATTATGTAGCTCAACCATCTCCTAGCCAGTACCACACAGGCAACTCAGACTCCTGATCTTTGCCACGCTAATGCTCCTTGCCCTACAGTCTCCACCTCGGCTAATACAACTCCATCCTGCCAGTTACTCAAATAAAAAGCCTTGACTTTGCTCTTTCACACCCCACAAATCTGCCAATGAATCCTGCCAGCTCTCTCTCCAAAATGTATTCAGAATCTGGCCATTCTGCAATAAAAATTCAGGGTCCAACCATTGAGCCTCACCTTCTCTAACTTCAGCCCGGCCCAAGCCACCCTGTGGCTTGTCTGGGTCACTGTCATGGTCCCTTGCCTCAGGTTCCACTCCTGCACACTAAACTCTGCTCTTAACACAGCCAGGAAGCTCTGTCTTAAATATGTGCCCAACAGGCGCTTCTTCTACTTGCGTCCTTCCTGTAACCTCTGCTTTTCAAACTACGAGCTGCACTCTGGCTCCATCTCCAAGACCCTCACCCTCTACCCTGCCTCCCCGCACTGTCCCTCAGCACCCTGTCCACCAGCACTGAGCCCTCATTCTGCCTGGAGATGCTTACACACTACCATTGCCTCTATACTTGTGCCCGAGACAAGTGTCCCCAGAGACCAGAAATCTCACTGCCCAGCCCTTGAGGACTCTGCTGACCCAGCACCCGTCAATGAGGTCTGAATTCTCCAGTGGCATCCCCCACTACACCCCACCCCCATTTTTCCTTCTCTATTTTACTTTCACTCATTACCACTACACACTTACTAGTTACGTGTTTGCACTTGTCTCCCCTTGTGAGAATTCCAAGAGCAGGAATTTATCCAGGTACAACACATTTGTAAAGCAAATGGCTCTGATCTTCAGAGCCGTGCAGGGTGGGTATCCTCATTTGTCAGATGAGCAAACTGGTGCTCTGGTCTCCTTCAGGGACCTGCCACCATCCTGCCTAAAGAACCTGAGAAGATGCAGCCACATCCCAAGGCTTTTTAAAAATTTTTATTTATTTATTTATTTTGTGCAGGGGGCGGTCTTTTGAGACAGGGTTTCCCTGTAGACCTGGCTGGCCTGGAACTCACTATGTAGACCAGGCTGATCTCGATCTCACAGAGATGCTCCTTTTTCTGCCTCCCGAGGGCTGGGAATAAAAGCATGCACCACCATGCCCAGCGAAGTCCCAGACTAATCCAAGCAGGGCTTCACACAGCCTGCTCTCTCTCTGATGGGAGCCTCTGCAGAAGGGAGATGCTCACTGATCCCTTGAGGCCAGGAGGGTGAGAGTCATCCTTCAAGTGAGGCTTCCAGGGCTGAGCAAGGACTCTGGGATACCCCGCCTTTCCTCGGAGGAACTGCTATTGGCATCAGTTTTGTCCGGGGCCTAAAGTCTAGTTTTAATAAGATGAGCCAAGAAAGGAAAGCCAGCACGGCCTTAGTGACTGAAGTTGAGGTGATACTCCCACTCCTGTCCCTGGAACTTCTCTAGGAACATCCAGCACTTTCTCCTGGATGCACCTGCCCCCAGCTCTTCCGGCCCTGCTAAGATCCCACTCAGGTGTTAGCACTGCTGTGGAATCACATGGGTTAGAATGAGAAAGAGACCCGGAGCAAAAGCAAGGCCAGGGGCTGGTCTTTCATGCTGCTGTCACCTGGACAGCTTCATGCCCTTCTCCTCCTGGCCTGCCAGCCCTACCCTGTCCTTCCTCACCAGGGGTCAATGAGGATCTCCACCATGGCCGTGCAGAACAGGACGACGCAGGAGCAGCTGAAGGCAGCCCCACTCTGCTTCTCCTTCTCCACTGAGTAACGCGTTTCCATCTCAGGGTCCATGAACCGCATGGTCAGGAGGAAGGTGTTCCTCCTCTTCACCCTGCCACGGAACAGCGCTGTGAGCACATCACACCTGCTGCCACTTGCTGGGATGGGGTCGCTTCGGGCGACCGTTTCCTGTACTGAGTAAGCGTCAGTGAAGACTGGCAGCTGGGGCCTCGATAGTGCTACTTACACCTGGGCAGACTCCCGCTCCAGCAGGGCCTCGTTGAGCAGCTGGTTGAGCTCATGCTCGTCCTCGGAGGCATCCACCACACGGTCTGCCAGGTCCTGGAGGCGCAGCCTGCGGCGAGGGTTGGGGAACGAGGGGTTGTCGGCCTGCAAGCCAGGGACGGAGAGTCAGTGGGGCTGACAGCATGCCGTGGGAGAAGATGTGGGGAGACAAGCAGGAAAGAGGGACAGAAGAGGCTGCACTCCTGTGGACCAATCCCTTTCCCAGGCTCCATCCTGCTGGGGTCTAGACACCAAGCTCTCTTCCTGGGCCCCTAACAGAAGCTAACACTAACAGTCATGCCACAGGGAGCAGCAGTCTGGCTGCTCAGAATCTAAGACATGTCCTGAATTGGGGTAGCATGGTCCCAGGACATCCTGCTGCTGGATGGGGATGTGAGTCTCACAAGAAGCCCTAGCTATGGACATCACTAGGGACACAAGTACCCTCCCCCGCTGGGGCTCCAGGTATTGGCTATGCTTGTCACTAGTGGGCTGACAAGACAAGAGGTTGGCAGAGCTGGGGTATCCACTGTTTTATTCTCCATCACAAAAGAGAAGCAACAACCCTACAACTAAAGCCAGAATGGGATCACACAGCCATCAGTCCACACGGTCACAGCCCAGGGCTCTCAGAGCTGCATTTGGGAATCTGAGGGTGCATTAGAAGTCAGAGCTGGTCTGGAGCTCAGCCACTGGCTGCTTGACCCCAGATAAGCCATATTCTCAGACCTATGTGTCTCCTTTGAAACATGCTATGGATGGCCTGGTCTATACTAAGAGCCTCTGTCCACAGCACCTATGCTAGATCTGAGTGACACCACCAATAGTTAGAGCTTAAGAGTCCCGGGCTTCTTAGGCCATGTCAGAATCAAGCCACATGAAATCTACAGGTCCACTTCCTATCAAGACATCACACTAAGGGGCTGGAGAAAAGGCTCAGCAATTAAAGAGCACTGGCTGCTCTTGCAGAGGATGGTGGCTAATAACCATCAATAACTCCAGTTCCAGGGGATCCAATGCCCTCTTTTGACCTCCCCAGGCATGTCACAACACAGGTGCACTTACACAACTTAAATACACGCAGGCAATACACCCATATATATAAAATAAAAATAATAAATAAATAAAAATTTAAAAAAAAATCACACTAAGAAAAAGCAACTGAATAACGGGAACTCAAGGAAACGCCAGCTTCCATGGAGCCCTGTCTGTCATCTACAGCGTCTAAAGGCCATGGGTCAGCTCCATTGTTCTTGAACCAGGAGACTGAGCCGTCAACAGCTTCCAGACTGGGCCAAATGCAGGGTTTGTTCATGTTTGACAGGGTCCCTAGTAATGGGTAGTTCTTAGTTGCTTCCCAGGAAATGCCTCATCCTTTCGGGGAGCAGACATGCCAGTCCTTAGGGGGTGTGACCTACTGAGAGGGGAGTGTCTAGTTCCCAAAATATCTCTTCCAAACAGGCTCACATCCTGCAGAATCCTCAGAGATCCTGAATCGACGAGACTAGGCCACCCGAGCTAATGAGGCCTCAGGAGACCTTGTTTGCCCCTTATCCTCCCTTACCCCATGTAACAGACGAGGAGACAGCTACACTGTCTAACTATACTCACCCTGATGAAAGGAAGCAAGCCTGGGCTAGTAGTCAGTCCTCCCCCTCCCAACATGGGCTCCCACTGCAGTGACCTACTGCTTCCCACTCCATGCCCTAGCCCCGCACTCACCTGGGCCTCCTGCTCCTCAGCCTCCTCTGACGTGGAGCCGCTGGCATGCGCACTCCCGTTGGGCTCCTTGGTCTCAATAAGGGCGGGGGAACTGGGCTTGGAGGATGTTGGTGCTCCATTTGGCAGGGCCTGCATTAGAAAAGAGGCATCACTGGGGACCCCCAAACACTGCCTGCTACCCACTGCAGCCTATAACTGTTATACTATTGTTCGAAAAATCTTCCCACTAGACTTACAGAAGCTTTGCTGACCTAGAAATTTCACTACTCAGTTTGTTATCTCCAAAGTTCATTTTTAAAATGGTGTCATTTTCTCGTATCAACCCTACTAGTAATAATTTTCTAAACAAAGTGAAGACCTAACTGCTCCAACTTCTAAGATAGTAACTCAATAACAGTGACTCCCTGAGATCTGTTTTGGTGGGGGTCCTGGCAAGGCTGAATAACCACCACAAACCCTTGATTAGTGTTTGTCATTGGTAGAGTGTAACACTGTAACTGGGGAACAGTTTCCTTATTCAGTTAGTATTTGTTGGATACAGACAAAATGTCCTGACCTGTTGGAGCTCACATTCTCATGTAGAAGAACAGGAAACAGAAAAATAGATATAAGAAAAAAGCAGTCACAGGAAAACGGAAGGGAAGTAGGAAAGGGGGAGGGGTTGTTGGGTGGTCTGGGGAGGGTGCTATTAAGAAGATGACTTTTCAGAATAGACTAGAAAGAATGTGTCAAAAAGGAAGGAGGACCGGTGGAGGCGCACACTTTTAACTACAGCACGTGACAGAGGCAGGCAGATCTCTGAAGTTCTAGTCAGCCTGGTCTACACAGCCAGCTCCAGGACAGCAGGGCTACATAATGAGATCGGGGGCGGGGGGGATGTTCCAGGAAAAATTACTGGCCCACAACAGAGGCCCTACAGTAGGCTGTGTCCCCAGAATGTGCCAGTCAGGAGGCCAACACTACTGGAGCAGGGTAAGCAGAAGAGGGAATGTGGGAGACACAGGGACAAGACCCAGGGAAGGTCCACATGATGGCTCCGTTATTTCTGTCCGTTCCTCATTTCTACTGGAACATCTACCCTGGCCTTGGCTCCAACTTCCTTGATGGCCAGCCTCACCCCTTCTGTATCTCTCCCCTGGTACCCACATTACTCTTCTGGCTTCAGTTACACCCACACTCCCCCCGACCACCGCTAGAGGTCACCCTTCTGGATGTTGTCTTGGAGTGTACTTACAGTCCTCTTAACTCCAACTTGCCCAGAACCACTTTCCTTCTGAAAGATAGCTACCACTGGACCTAGTGATATGGAGCTCAGATTCACTCTTGACCTCCATCTGCCTCTTATATGGTCAATATCCAGCCAACTCTTCTATAATCACTTAAAAATTTTTTTTTTGATCTCTCTTTTTTTGAGACAGATCTCCCTATAGCTCCAACTGGCCTGGAACTCACTGTGTAGACCAGGCTGGCCTTGAACTTACAGATTCCCCTGCCTCTACCTCCCAAGTGCTAGAATTAAAGGCATATGCCATGCCACCACACCCAGATTATTTTTTATTTTTTGAGACAGGGTCTTGCCCAAGCTGGCCTTGAACTTACTGTGTAGCCCAGGCTGGCCTTGAACTTACTGTGTAGCCCAGGCTGGCCTTGAACTCCTGCTTCAGTCTCCCTTGTCGTAGGATTATAGGTGCACAACACCATGTCTGGCTAATTGCTCTTTTCTATATCTTTTCTTTCCAGTTCTCTCTTGGACTGGATGGGGGACTCACCGAACCACTGAGGCCATTCTGGGCTGTTTTCTTCACCTCTGGCTTGGAGGCAATGATGAGGTAGGTTTCAATACCCTTCTCCTCTAGGTAATCACAGCGGCTGCCCCCATCACCAGGCTCCACGTCAAACTCCCCTTTCAGGCAGTCCATGGTGCTCTGAGAGATGTGCACACGCCTGCAGTACAGCAAGATGCCCTGAGCATGAGCCAGAGGCAGCTCTCACCTTCCCCAGGGACAGCCAGTGGGCAACTGATGCTGGAGTTGAGGATTCCAGAATACACTGGGCAGAGGCCAAGGGAGCAGCAGGCTCCTGCTAGCTAGCTGTGTGGGCAGCAGAGCACCCACTACCCTGAGCCTCAGTGTTGGAGTCTTAGGAACACAATTTTCCCTCCTGGCTATTAGTATGAAGTGAGATACAGAATGTAAATGCCAGCTCTGAACTCTAACTCTAAGGATCTGATTATCCCTGCCTTACATCCCCTGCTGCCACAAGGGACTACAGCCCACTCAGTCACTGAGGAGAGAACTGGAATGGTTTCTAATGAAGCTCCAAGGGCAGGAAGGTTGGCCAGGCAGTCCTGCAGCCTGCCCAATGACAGGCAAAACAGGTCTCCTAGCCACCAGAGCAAGATGCAGGGTGTGCCGGTTAGTTTTCCATTATCAACTTGACACAACCTGGAATCACCTGGGAAGAAGGAACCTCAATTGAGGAATTTCTTAGATCAGAGTGGCCTGTGTCCATGTCTATAAGAGATTGTCTTGATTGACATGGGAGTGTCCAGCCCTATGTGAGTTACACCATCCCTAGGCATGTGAGTCTGGGATGTATAAGAAAGATAGCTGAGCATAAGCCAGCAAAGAGAATCAGAGAAGCCAGTAAGCCACAATCCGCCAGGGTTTCTACTTCAGTTCCTAATTGAGTTCCTGCCCTGACTTCTACCAAGGATGGACTGTGGCTTGGAAGTGTGAATCAAATTAACCCTTTCCTCCTCAAGCTGCATTTGATCAGAGTGCTTTATCACAGCAACAGGAATGAACTAGAACAGAACAATGGAAACTGTCACTAGGGGCCCTCATTAGAGCCACAGCCCTGGGAGTAGAGATGGCCTCCTCCCCTGGTCCTTACACCTGCCTCCTTGGAAGGAGCACTCACCCTGGAATACCACCAGCCTCCATCTTGTTAGCCACAGTGACATCAGTGGACCACACATCATACTGCCAGCGCTTCTGGCCCAGGACGCCACCTAGCACGGTGCCTGTGTGCACCCCCACACGCATGTCCACTCCCGTCTTGGTCTTCTCCCGAACATACCTGTCAGGCACAGAGAGGTGGAGCTTGAGTAGCACGCGGCGTCTGTAAGGAGCCCAGCAGCCCTCACCCACACAGTGGAACTCTCAGTGAGCTTTCCTTCCCCCTGCAGAAGGGACCTGGCATGCCCTCCCTGGCTTTCTGCCTGTCTGAGCTAAGTGGCCTGTGCTGGGGTTAAGGCAAGCCAGAGTCCAGATTCAGTGATGACAGGAATGGGGAACATATAGACTTCCTTCATTCCTCTCTTCCAGCATTCATGCATTCACGCAGTTGAAGTTTCATTGAGTTTGTGTCTGGCACGTTCTGCATGTTTCAGACACGGATAAACAAAATCACAGGAAACAGCTTCTTGCTTGAGAACTCCAGGAAGAGATAAAACAAAATCCAAAAATTTGCCTACTGAGGAGGGAGGCAAAGCTGAGGTTTCTAACCCTAATTTACTGTCCCATGGGTGGAAGGCAGGACACAGAGGAGCTCCAGCTGGGAGATGGTAAGAACGCATAGCAGCCCCAGAGGCAGAGTGAGTGGTGGATATCCCAGGCTCTGTCTCTGACAGGAGAGACCTCCTGACAGTTTCCTTTTTTGTTCTGTGCTTGATCTCTCCCTGGACCGTGACACATGAAGTGTACCCGAGGAACCGCCTTCCCGGGGGTCTCCAGGCCCATGTGGGGCAATGGCAACAAGAGGCAGGAGTGAGGGGAAGGGAGCTCACCACCCTCAAGTCCACAGGTGGAGACAGAGGCTGGGTTGGAGCAGAAGCTAGGTAGCATGGGACCTCAGCAGTCCCTTAACCGTGACCCAGAGGGCAAGCCCTCTACCAATCTGCTTTGCGGGGCAGTGGGGGGGTTGTCATGGTGATAAAACAGCAGAAGAAAAGATGGCAATTCCTGTCGAAGGGGATTCTCCAACAATGAGAGGTGGAATGATCAACTCCAACTCCAACTAAGAGCAGGAAAAAAGAAAAGACCAAAGGCTGAAGAAACATTTCCCAGTGGCTTGTTCTCTCAGCTGTGAGGAAGGGAAGCCACATCCTGACTTCCCAGGACCAAGACTGAGCCTTACTCCACATCTCAAATAGATCCTCCCCAGTGTTGCGCCCACAAGCACCCACATACGAGATAGCCTCCACCATGGCGAGCCCCATGAGGATGGAGCATACGGCATGATCCTCCCGGTAGTCAGGCAGCCCACAGATGCAGTAGTAACAGTCCCCCAGTATCTTGATCCGAAGCTGGTGGTATTTCTGAAAGGACACAGCATGGCCTGAGCTCCTGGCCACTGGAACCAAGAAGGCCATGTGGGGCAAGTCGAGGAGCCAAGGAAGACCTGAGACCTCGGGTATGTGGGCTGAGGATCAGGGCAGCAGAAGAGCTGCTGTGTTGGGTACTTACCGCCGCCAGCTTGTCGAAGCGGGCAAAGAGCTCATTGAGTAGTTTTACAAGCTCTTGGGCACTGCAGGCAGAGGACAGCTGGGTGAAACCTACAATATCCGCAAACAGGATGCTGCAAAAGGAGGGGATCATAGGTGGTAAGATGCCAGGCAGTGCTGACTCCACCACCGACTCCTGCCAGTAGAGTGCAATGAGACCCTGGCAAGGCTTGGCCACTGTAGCTTATCCTCTACAAAGCTCCTGCCCTGACTAAAGATCTTTCTAGAATCAGGGACCATAGTTCCAGTCTCAGAGCTGGCCTTGAATAGCTGCATAACCTCACGGGAGACCCTTCCTAGTCCAGGCGGCATTAATTCAACAATGGGTTAGATGCAGGCTAAAGTGTCCTCCAGTATGCATCCTCCTACAGGGTTGAGAAGTTCAGGGGAACCAAGGTGCACAATGAGGCACACACTGTGGGATGGCCTTTTCCCCAGTCCCTGGGAAAACCAAACTCCACAGGGTTCAGCAAATCCCATGAGGGCATGTGCCTCCCTGGCCCACTCTGCGTCAGGCCCAGGACTCGGCCGGCGCACCTGACGTTCTCATGTCGGTACATGTACATGGTGTTGAACTGCTGCTGGTCCTTCTGGCTCTCATCTTTCTTCATGTCCTTCAACATCTCGTCGGCCACATGCTTGGGCAGGATGGAAAGCATAAGGTTCTCCTGTGAGGAGAAGGACAGGGTTGGAGGGGAAGCAAGGCCTGCATTCCTCCTACAGGACCACATTCAGACACTTTGGGAAAGAAACGCCTGACCTTAGTGAGAGGTGTCAACCAGGACAACTTGCACAGAGGCCCCAACAGCCAGGTGCCAGGACAGGCAGCTTCAGATCACTGACAAGAATCAGAAATACAATAGAAAAACTCTTCACTCAGCATGCTCCCCTTCCTAAAGTGAGGCCAGGGGCTGGAGAGACGGCTCAGCAGTTAAGAACACTTGCTGTTCTTGCAGAGGATCCAGGTTTGTTTCCCAGAACCCACATGGCAGCTAACAACTATCCATAATTCCAGTTCCAGGGGATCTGATGCTCTCTTCTGGCCTCCATGGGTACTGTATGAATATGGTACGCTTACATACACTCAGGCAAAACACCCATATACATAAAACAATATATTTTTAAAGAAGTGTGAGGTTGGAGAGATGGCTCAGCAGTTAAGAACACTAACTGCTCTTGCAAAGGACTGAGGTTTGGTTCCCAGCTCATACATGGCAGCTAACAGGCCCTAACTCCAGTTCCAGTGGCTCTGGCCTCTGTGGGCACTGCATGTATGTTGTACACTTACATAAATGCAGGCAAAACACTCATAAACACAAAATAAAAACAAATACATTTTTGAAAAAGGAAATGTGACCATTTCTGCATATACCACTGCACCAGTCCCTCATTGCTGAGTCCTTTACATGTCACACCCTAAACCCTCACAGAGCAATCACCAGTTCAGATTCAACTTGACTGAAGACTTGTGGTACACCAAGTACCAACAATTCCAGAGTCAGCAAGAATCCTACCTGAGTCTAGGGTCTCATGAGGACATGGGTCGGAACACCCAGTGTAGTGCTCTGTGGCATTTGTGCACTACCATGTTGAGAATGGAGGCAGCCTGCTGAGGATGAAGACCATGGATGCCACCAGAGTGGGAAGCAGAGGGCTGTGTAAGGAAGGAGGAAGGGCTGAGACACACCAAGTGTGACGGGGACACCCAGAGGCCTTCCCAAGAGTGGGGGTGAGCAAAGTCTTGAAGTCAATGTAATGAGGGGCTTCATGACAGAGAAGGTCATTCGGCCAAAGCAGAAGCTAAGAAAAGGTTCCAGGTTCAAGGAGCTGAAAGAATGTTAGTGGAGGCAGAAACAGAAATACATATTCAGTACTAGGTAGAGATCATGAGTCAGCATATTGGCCTGTGGATCAAAGAGGACTACTGTCTGCTTGTACAGATAGAGTTTTATTGGCAGGCAGGCACACTATATTGTTTATGAATTGTTTTTTACTATTTTCACACTCCAAGAGTGGAGTAGTTGTGACAAAGACCACATGGCTCTCAAAACCAGAAATATTTGTTCTCTGACTCTTTCCTGAAAAAAAAATCTCTGTGGCTTGGGCATCTGGATGATTGGTACCAGTGATTAAAATACAGAACCATGAAGCAGAAACAGATATTAAGGAGAGTCAGGAGTACAGTTAAATATACACTGAGGCTGAGGCGCTCCAAGAGGCATCCATGAGGAGATGGCCTGCAGGCAGTGCTTAGAGAGACATGGGGGATCCACCAGTAGATCCAGAAGCCATTATACACAGGGTATAATGTGAACAACGTGGGTCAGACCAAGTGGAAGGAAAGAGACAGAACGAGGTGCAAAGGGTGGGAAGTCAGAAGGGTCCGTGCGTCCCAGAGGGAGGAAGGAGATGGAAAAGCTCTCACTAAGGTTTTATAGGATGTAAACTGTGAGAAGTTAAAGAATAAGAGAACGTGGAGAATGACAAGGAAGTGACTAGACAGTCAAGTAGGCCAGGCCAGCCTGGGAGAAGTGGGGTCCGCAGAGGACAGAGAGGGAATGAAATTACAGGCACAGCAAGCACTGGAGGGCAGAAGCAAACAGAACAGCTCTGTGACAGAACAGCTCCTGTGACCAGGACAGCATGCTGTCACAGGATCTGCTGATGACGGGCAGAGTAAGACAGGCAGGGCTCAGGAGCTCTGTGTTTCTAGCCCAAGTCACGTGAGGCACCTGGTTCCAGGGTGGCCAGAAAACCAAGAGCTGGTACCTGGCTCTAGCCTGAAGTGTTTCCAGTAGTTTTACTTTTATTTTTCCATTTCCAAAGCAATCTCTTCCAGTGTTTAAAAAAAAAAACAACTCGTGATGGCATCATTACAGCTCAGTTATGAGAAGCCAAAATAACCCCAGTGAGCCCTGCCCTAGCTCCACCAGAGCCAGAGAAATAGCAGAGAGTCTCCCAGGACTCTACAACCAGCAGAGCACTCAGGTGACGCTGCAGCTTGGAACCCCCAAGTCCCTGCCAGTGGGGTGGGGTCAGAGAGGAGGTCTGATGCAAAAAGGGTGGGGCAGGGCGGCGTTTGGTGGGACCCGGGGACCTCTCCCAGAATCCAACCAAATCAGATCTGTGAAGAAAACTTGGGGAAGGGATGAACTTTGGGGGTGGCGGGGTTGAGAGCCGGGTTCTGCTAGCCTCTAGGACAGCCTAAAAGAGCTACTGGGAGTTCTAAGGTGCAGAAGGATCTGGGAATCCTGAGAGGTAGATAGGAGGCAGCAGTGAGCCTTGGAGCTGGGACTCTTTAGACTGGCCATCCCTGGGTCCCAGCACACACCATGTGGGATATGAATGAATACACTGCCCTGGTGTACTGAGGTCCACAGGGGTAGGATCAGGGAAGGCTAAGAGCATAGCTCCATATTCCCTGTGTGATACCTGACAAGTCACCAAAAATCCCCTGAGCCTGGTTTCCTAGGTAGTAATACTGGGCTAACTGGCTCATTAGCACAAAGCACTTAAAACAGTGCCTGACACCCAGGAAGTGCTCAGTATATCCCAGCTCTCTTAAGTCGCTTGTGAAGTGTGGCTGATTGAGTTGAGCCCACCTATCTCAGAAAGGTGTCACCTGACCTTCCTCTAGGATTGCAGGATGGTCATAGATTTATAACCTGAGTTCCAGTGGGATGTGCTAGGGTCAGCAGAAAACTTTCCTGGTCCCTAGGCCAGCCCTCACAAGTTCTCTTGTACAGATAGGATGATGAAGGGATATAAAAAAGAGTCCCTCCATTCAAGTCTAAGTCCCCACAGTTCCCTGACACCTTTCACTGCCTTGTCATGCCTTGTGTATAAATAAGATGCTAAGTGGCAAAGGCCTGTGTGATGGCTAACCTCCATGGTCAGCTTGGCACACCTGGGGAGGGGGAACCTCAACTGAAGAATTTCCTCCATCAGACTGGCCTGTGGGCATGTCTCTGGGGCATTTTCTTGATTGCTAACAGTTCAACCCACTGTAGGGCGTACCATCCCTGAGCAGGTGGGTCAAAGCTGAATAAACTGATGCCAAGGAAGAAAACATATCAAATATCCTACCCAGCTGTAAATCCTATGAACCACAACAATGACCAGCCCAGAAAACTATCTCTATTGGTTCAGTAGTAGCACTTTTATCTTGGGAGTAATCCACAGCTGTCCAATTGGACTTAAGGCCCTCTCAATGGGAGGAAATCAATGTAAACACAACCAAGTACACATGGCTGGAGGAGAGGTCATAGACCCCAGAGAAAAATATCTACTTCTGTTACTTTTCTAGACCAGCATAATTTCTTACTATAGTCTAAGTATGTATCCTTATATTTACAGACAAGTACATCTCTCACCACTCATTAAAGAAGCTTCTTTTTGCAACAGACAGACTATTACACAGTTCCACAACTACTCAAATGCAGAGAATAAGTGACTGTGAGGTGCCCAGCCCTAAGTGACACATCTGCATCTACAATGCAACCTCTGCACCGAAGGCTCGGGAAGCACAGCGGACGAGGAGGCGGAAAGAATGTAAGAGCCAGAGTGACAAGACGCCTGTAGCTAGTTAATGCATTTTAGACACAGGGAAGCTGCATCATTGAACTCTCCACAATATGGTAATCTAGAGATCTGTAAAATGACAAAATCAGTTGACTTGCCAAGGTGGATGGAGGAATGCCACAGGGTCCCACCTCAAGATGAAGAGCTACAGGCATTCAGTGGATGCTGGGGGAGGAAGAATCCATTGGACATGGACAGCCCTAAACATAGGTACACATGAGCATCACTGAATGGACTTAGAGCACTATATACATGTGTGTATATGTACTTACAAATGTATGTCTGCATTTGTAACCATAATAAAGAGGACAAGAACCCAAGAGGAAGCTGGGGGACATGGAGGAGTTGGTGGGAGAATGGGAGGGATGGAAATAATGCAAAGACAATACTCATGGAATGAAATTCTCAAAAAAAAAATTTTTTTTTTTAAAAGAAAGTAGCTGAACATGACCCAGTGAGCAGCATTCCTCCCGGGGTTTCTGCTTCAAGCTCCTGCCCTGGCTTTCCTTCATGATGGACTCTAACCTGTAAGGTGAAAATAAATACTTTCCTCTCCAGGTTGCTTTTTATCATGGTGTTTATCACAGCAACAGAACACAAACTAGAATGGTCTGGAGGCATGAGGAGTGTGGACAGCCTGCCCAGTGTGTGAGCACAGTGAGGTGTGGAACTAAGGTTCAGGGAGGTCACAACACTGACCTCATCTCCCCACCAGTCAGTGTGCTGCAACTCCAGCTGCCAGAGCCCAGGTGAGCCTTTCTTTCCCTCTTTGACTTGCCTCGAAGCTTCAGCAAAATCCTCCAGCAAAGTCCTTGATCTCAGAATACCAGTCCAACCCAGCTCTGATCAGACCCCAACTTCCCGCTAAACATTTCCTCTCCCTAGCTAGGTCTGGGCTTCAGGACCTTCAGCTAATGCGCAGCAGACACAGCAGGAACACAGCGTAGGGGTGGTGGAGAGTCCAAAATACAAGAGCTTCAGAAAGCGACTAGAGCCCAGCACTGACTCCTGTAACACATGATTTGTTTTCTACACCCTCATTCTCTCAACTGCACTGGACATTGTTGGGAGAGATGTGAAGGTTCAAGAAACACACAAGTCTCACTGAGTAAGACCTGACAATTCCACTTTACAGTGCGGGACTCCTCCAACTAAGCTTACCAGAATATTCCATGGACCCAGTCCTCACTAGATCTGCCTAGCCATTCCAGTGTTAGCTCACCTTGCCTTAGAGGACCTACTGACCACTCTGTGAAGACTCATTTTTGGCCATGGTCAAACAGCAGATCATCCTCGGGTAGAGCAGGCCAGACTAGCTAGACTGAGGTTACTGGAGTCCTTCTGGTGGCTACCACAGAACAGAGAAGAAGAAATGGCTGCTGTTTACTCCAGGGTCCTCAGCTGGAGGACTAAGGCATGTTCTCCTCCCATTCCCTCAGAGGCTGAGGAAGGGAGATATCTGGCCTCACAGCAGACACCTGCAGCTGACAGTGGCCTCAGTATGTAACCAACTGGGTCAAGCATAAGAGGCCTGAGCCACTGAGCCCCCAAGTCTTCTTCAAAACCCTAAGAGAGGCCCATGGCTGCTTCTAGCACTGGCAAGTATGGACCATGGCCTCACTTTCAGTCCACAAGCGTGAGCTGCTATCAGAGGTCCACGTAGAGGCTGAAGTGGCAAGTCCGCCTCGACACTGACACATGAAGGGCCACACCGGTTTCCTACGGCACTGGGCTACCTCTCTCTTAGACTACTACTTTTAGTTGGGCAGTAAAACATTTTCCAGAGAATGGGACTCTGAGGCAATGCTACCCGAGGTGACTTTTAAATCTGATGATCTGAATCAGCAGGAGCTGGGTCTGCTGGAGGTTGAGGAGAACACTAAGAGAAGCTTTGCTGAAGCATTTTGAAAACCAAAATAATCCTCTTTGGGCTGGGGAGATGGGTAGGTCAACAAGGGACTTGCCTTACAAGCATTAGGACCTAAGTTCGATTCCAAGAGCCATATAAAAATTCAGGGTATGAGGATACACTGCAGAAGTGGATACAGAAGAGTCCCTGGAGCTCAGTGGCCAGCCAGCCTAGTGTGCGCAACTAGGCTTCAGGCTATGAAAGAGCTTGGATCAAAAGAGGTAAACAGTATTCCCAAGGACACCTGAGGTTATCCTCTGGCCTCTACACGAGAGAACACTAATGCAAGGATACACATACACAAACACACACCAGTCTGAGCTACATACCGAGTTTGAGGTCAATCTGGGATACATGAGAAAAGACAGAATGCACAAAGGACAGAAGGTCAGAAATAAATAAAAATAGCACATCTCAAAGAGAAGAGGCGTGGACTCATGATTCAAGGATCTGGGGACAAAGCAGAATTCCCTGGCCAGAGGTTAGGTTGCTGAGGCCTTTTACCCAGAGAAAGCACTTCTGAACTTTACTTTTCACCTGTACAATGGGGAAGTTCTTGGGCTTTTTGTTGTTATTCAAACTGTAAAATCTTCCAGAAGGGGCTGGAGAAACAGCTTAGCATCCACATGGCAGTTCAGAACTGTCTGTAACTTCTGGCCTCTGAGGCATGGCACACACATAGTACACATATATACATGCAGGTAAAACACTCATACATAAAAATAAAAATAAATAAGTAAATCTTCCACAAGGAAAACTTTTCAAAAATACAGAGGAGTTATCTATAAACAATGTATGTGTCACTGGGACCATGGTTAATTCAGATTTTACTCCAGAGGGATCCTGTGAAATGGACAAAGAGGACTTTAGACAGGAGAAGTGTTCTAATCCCCGAATCCCCAGACCAACTATGGGAGAAAGAACTGGAGAAGGACAGAGTATCAGTCCTGGAGGGAAAATGTCTGACATTTGCAATGTTATTAGATTGCTAGTACATTCACAGTATAAAGTGGTCACCTAAACAACCCCCTTGGCCCTGGATCCGCTCCTTCTATGGTTCTCATCCACCTCCTACTCCAGGAAGAGTCAGCATACCCAAGCTTCCATCAGGAAGAGACCAGAAGGTGAAGGAGCCTGAGCCAGACAAGCGGGGTTGAGACTCAGCAGGGAAAGAAGAGAGTTGCAGGTAGGAATCATGGAGTGTACCTCAAATCTGAGGAAAGCTGCGGTGTGGGAAAGACACAAGACTGGCTTGGGAGGCCTCTTGAGAGGCTAGCAAGGGAGGCTGCCAGGGAGACAAATGGTTGCCTTCTGATGGGGGAAGCATTTTTTTTTGTCACAGTTCAAAGAATGTGCTGGCCTGGAAGGTGATGAACTAGCATTCTTGGACTCTGGTGAGAAGACTGCAGGAGGGTTGAGCTAGAGGTGGAAGGCTGGCCCGGAGGAGGCAGGGATCTGCCAAGCTCTACGAGCTGAGGCTTGGGGTGCTGAGATTGGGTTCAGCACAAAGATGACAGGTCAGCTAATTCCAAGTTTCTCCTCAGCCCTGTCCTGATGGTTACTGTGGGAACCAAAGTCAAGGCCCTGACTCTCTCTGGGAAATGGACCAAAAAGTCTATAGAGAGGAAGAACAAGCCTTCAAAGTCCCTAGGCCTTCTGGGTAGAACAAAACAAAACAAAACATAATAGGACTAGAGAGATGGTTCAGTGGTTGAGAGCACTAACAACCATCCATAACTCCAGTTCCAGAGGATCTAACGCTCTCTTCTGGCCTCTGTGGGCATTGCATGAGCAGGTGCACTTACATATATGCAGGCAAAACACTCATACACATAAAATAAAAATACATTTAAAAAACAAAAACCCACCCAGATTTGAGGGAGAGGCATCCATGCCTGTCCTTGGCAGTGTGCAAACCTAGTGTAGAGTACAGGGCTGGCAATGTAGGGGTAGGGTGGGGTAGCAGAGAGCTCCTGGGAAAAGAGGCCACGGGAGCTTGGGCAGGATGCTTAGCCTCCTGATAGGGGCCAGGGTCACCTCTGTGAACAGATATGCTGGGCTGTTCTGGGGGGGTGTCTGTCAGTAAGGCCGCCACCCCGAGGAGGAACAGTCAGGACCCTTCTCCTTAGGACTCATGTCAGGCCTTGCTGGGTGCTGGCTCAGGACTGAGCTGGAGGAAGGAGGCCAGCATTGCTCCCAGGGGCCCTGAGTTGTTACAGCTGATGCTCTGATGAGACATTCAGGACTTAATTACAGCAAGGAGGCCAGGAGGGACTCAGATAAACGAACTCGGCTGGTGAGAAGCTAAGTATGTACAGCATCCTTGAAGAAGCAGAGACAAATGGAAAACAGAAATAGTGTCCAGGTGTGTGTGTGTGTGTGTGTGTGTGTGTGTGTGTGTGTGTGTGTGCGCAGAGACCCTGGTTGCATTCAAGTATACAGTGTCTATCTGAGGCATGTGAAGTCTGGTTATCTGTAGGAAGGGTGTGCCCATGCATATGCCCATGTGTGTCTTACATATGTTCCGTGTACTTGTGTATACACACACCACTATGACCACCATGAGCAAATCTACAACTATTCAGCAAATATGTCCTGGTCTCCAATTTACCCAAATTCTTGGAGCTTCCAGGCTGTATAAAAAGTTACTGGATCCCTCAGGTGCCCATCCTGTCCTGACTCTCTGGGCAGTGGGGGCTGGAAGGCAGGAAGTGAGACTAGAATCCAAACAGTTCAGCTCTCCCAAGGTCCAAGGTCCAGTGTATGAAATTTGGAACCTACACACTGCTGTCTCCAGAGAACAGTCTGGTCATCTTTGCAAGTCTCATTGCTAAGGACAGAAGGGTTCTGCTAGGAGCTCGGTGGGCAGTGTAGTCCGGTCATGGGCAGCAATGACCAGTGTACAGGTAAGAACATTTTACTTTTTTTAGTGATGACCATGTGGGACTTCTGGTTACTGGCCTAAGCAGCTTCAGGAGCACTGTGCAGGCCAGGATGAGTACAGTCTCAAGAGACAACCATTGGGCCCAAAGATGTCCATGTGTATGGTACCTAAAGCCCTCAGCAAGTCTATCTGGCACAGAGCAGGAGCTCCTCAGAGGTTTGGAGGGTTAATGAGCTGTCAACTAGGAGACAGGGCCCAAGGGGCAAGCTGTCACCACTCAAAACAGCACTAACAGAATTTTCTGCAGTCACAAAAGTGTTCTGGATCTGTGCTGTCCAATATGGGAGCCATTAGCCACATGCAGCTATTGAGCACACAGACAGTGGTTAATAAAACTGAAGATCCAGGGATGGGAATGTGGCTTAGTGGGTATAGTAATTCCTGGCATGCCTAGAGTCCTGGGTTCGATTTTCAGTACCACATAAACCTGGTGTGGCAAGTTTGAGGACCTTGGCTCCAAAAAAAAATTATTTTGTTTAAATATAACCTGAAGAATCGACTTATAATTTTAATTAAACTTTAAATAGTTAAATAGGACTAGTGGCTACCATACTAAACAGACAGCTCCAAAACACTGTGGAAACTAAGCACAGCCTGAGTCTTGTGCTGAAAGATGGGAGGGGCGCATCCAGGCTTGGGGGAGTAGAGAGCTTGCAGTGCCTGTCCTGGAAGCTCACATCACCTGCTCTGTCACTGATCCAGAAAGCAGCTCAGTACTAACCTGGAGATAACAGTCCAGCAAATAACGCAGACACAATTCCACCTGGACTGGGCTACCTCTGCCCCCTCAAGAAAGAGTAAACCTCACCAGCATTCCTCCAAAGGTATTCCCACCTTCCTTCACTAAGTCCATGTGAGAATACCACAGCCGCCTACCAGCCTTGTCCCCAAGACAATGTCTGACTGCTCTGACACCAGTTTCTTCCATACACAGAACAAAGAATATTCCTCCAGAGAAGACTGTCCATCATGGCACATCCTCCATCATCTACCATCTACACACACACACGCATATATACTACACATATACATAGACACAGACACACATAACACACATATATGCACATGCACACAAACATACACATATATACATGCATATACACATATAACATGCATAAATACATGCACATATAGAGGAGCACGCACATGCACACAGCTACACATGCTCATACACACAGATATACACAGAGATGCACACACTCCCCTGCCCTGTGACCTGGCTCACGATTCCTTTCCACCTACCACCCGTTCACCAGCTTCCCTCCCTCTTCTTGAAAAGCCATCAAAGAACTTATGCCCATCACTCGATGTTCTCCAAAGCCGACTCCCAACTGAGGCGTGTTTCCTAGTCACCTGCTGGTTCCCTGCCACCTCTACCTTCCCAGGCTCTTCACCTTCACCCTGGGCCATCAAGCACTTTATTTTGTGCTCTGACTTTTTTCTCGGTGCATGTCTAACAAGGTCACAGGACCATGCTTCTTCCAATGGGGTCCCAGCTGGATCTGCGTTCTTTGGGCCCTCATTACTTTCCCAAATTTGGATACATCACACCATGTTCAGAACCGGGCAAGCCAGAACCCAACAGATCCTGCCTGGGTTGGCGAGGCAATTGCTGCACCCTTTGGCTGTTGCACCCTTTGCTGGCTTCAGCCCTGGGGCTCTGGGCCAGAGAGAAGGGTGGAGGCAGACCTACTGCTCACCCATGGTGCCTAGGGGCAAACCTGCCTATCTATGATCCTGGTGGAAGTAATCAAAGACTCACCAAGAACTGCTCGGTCAGCAGCTTCACTGAGCCTCCCAGCACACTATGACTCTATATCCTATTCCCTCGCCCCAGCAGGGTCCGTGCAGACGCCTGCAAATGTGGGCTCTGGGCCTCATCTGTACTAATGAACAGAATGGTTTCTATACATTGGTGGCCCTCCA
Source organism: Eospalax fontanierii (assembly GCA_035773235.1). Lineage (NCBI taxonomy): Eukaryota > Metazoa > Chordata > Mammalia > Rodentia > Spalacidae > Eospalax > Eospalax fontanierii. Next base: position 38,460,220 of record CM069529.1, on the reverse strand, counting down.
GCCCTCCACCACCATGCCAGAGGCACCTTAAACTCAACATAGCCTGTCCCACCCCAACAACCCCCTCTCCTGTCCTCAACTCCTCTGGTTCTGCCTTCAGCATGCACCCATACCATCACCTCCATCCTGGTCTGAGTCACCACTTCTCAGCCATCTCCCAGCTGTCTCTGTCCCATTAGCAGACACACTTGTTTGAATTCAAAAACCTTGAGATGGCTTGCAGCTCCCCTGAAGGTAAAGCCAGTCGTTAACCAGCTCTGCAGGCTCTGGCTCAAAGGGCCGCTCTGCCTCTCTTCCCCTCTCCCGCACAATCAGCACTGACCTCCTCGTGTCCTGTGGACCCACCCCAAGCCCTTTCAAATGATGCCTCCCCTAAATGTCTCGCTGCCTTCAGGTCTCTGCTCCAATCCACCTTGAGGAAGCCCTCCCTGGCCCAAGATTTGAATACCAACTTCTGTCACCCAGTTTTTACTGACCTCTCTTCCCAGCCACTCTGCCTCCCTTAGAATTCTGCTCAGGACCATATCCCCAGGACCTGGAGGAAGGTCCTAGACACTTGAGGTCTGAATGTCTTCTTACAGACTTCTTTGTTTTAAAAAGATTCACTTATTTTTATTTTAAAGATTTATTTTAATTTTTATTCACGTGTATGTGTCTGTGTGTACATAGATGCATTTGCATGTGGATGCCCACAGATGCTAGAACAGGGACTTGGATCCCCACTGTTGCAACAGATAGTCGTCTGCCACTGGATATGAGTGCCTGGAACCAAACTCAGATCCTCTGAAAGAACAGCAAGTGCCCTTAACGACTGAGCCACCTCTCCAGCCCTTCTTACTGACATCTTAACCATCTTATTCTGTCCCCATTTCACAGAAAAGCTGGGGCTCAGGGCAAGTGGTTAAGATAGAATGGGAATGTAGGTGTCACTCTGAAGCCCAGTGTGGTGGCTCACTCACATTTGTAAGCCCAGTACTTGGAAGGCTGAGGCAGAAGGATTACCATGAGTTCAAGGCCAAGATAGGCTAGAGTGAGACTTTGTCTCAAAGGGGGAAAAAAAAAGTCTTATTTGAGCTTTTCCAAGGCAGTCAAAAGCCCAGGTTATTATAGAGAATATGAAAATTTCTTAAGTATTAGAAAAAATTTAAACTCTAAGCGGTTCAAACCAAATACTCAGGTCCAGGGACTATCTAATAGATTCTCCTAGTTCACAGATCAGAGCTCTCACCAGTTGGAAGTGCCAACCAACTATTTAATAAGATAACCCAGTAAAAATAAAGCCAAAGATGACAGATCCACAGCTGCTGAGGAGGAATATGCTGCCCGAGGCGGTGGCAAAGGCTGGGGACCTGTCACAGCCAGTAGAGGATGGGCGGGCGCACCGCAGGCCACCCAAGGGGCCCTCAGCAGTCCCCACCACAGCACCCCTGCTCACGGTCACCTCAGCAAAGTCCGCCTGCTGCCACCAGCAGGCCCCCAGGCTTTAAAAGACAACCTGTTATCCGTGGGTGCATCACCTGCACTACCTAAAACAGGTTATCATGCTAAGCTCTGAAATACCGGCATGAAGACCATTCTTTCTATGAAATTCAAGAGGCAGGAACTGGAAGCAACAGATGGACTCGTTTTTTACCTCCCAGCGTGGGGAAGGCACTTTCTGGCTTATCTTACTTCAAAAGTCATTCAAAGCTAAAATAAATGCTAAAAATGTTAGTTATATTGCTAAATGTTTCTGTGAGAAAGCTAAAATAGCAAGTCAAGTGTGGTTCCAGACTGATGCCAGAGAAGGAGGGTCTTCTAAGGTTCTGTCAGGTGGTCGAGAGGGTCCACCTTTGATACTGATGACACTGGGAACTAGTGCAGAGTCAGAGGCCAAGCCTCTGTGTACCAGGGGGTAGCCTCCTCTACCCACACAAACCCCTTCTCTCTCCTGCTGAGCAGCTCCCCAAAGAAGCGGGTCCATCACCCCACCTCACTGTTTCCAGGACAACTTTGAAATTGACACTGAACACCAACCCCAGGCCAAGAAGGACTGGCCTCTCTCTTGCATGATTCTCCCCTCCCCCATCACTTTTCCGAGAGAATGGAGCTTAAGGTCAAAGTGACTCCGTGCCTTGTCCTCAGTGCCAAAGGTTTGGGCGCTGGTAGTGAAGTAGGGGTGGGCAAAGGTCAGACCAAGCATAAGGACATTCAGACTCTGAGCTTAAAAACCAGCAGGATTCCAAGGTCACAGCTCCAGACTCCAGGGCGGAAACCCATTTCCATGGCAAACAGGAAGCCAGAGGCGAAGATCTGGCCCAGGCATGAAGATCTGGCCCAGGCAGGTCACTTCTCACCATGGAGGATCTTGTTTTTAGAGTGTATATAACTTAAAAATTTTTATTGAGCTTTTGTACATTTTGTACAGCAGTTCTTAATCAAATTTAGACCCCCTCCCTAGCCGTGCCCTCCCACCCCCACCCCCACTGGACTCTAAGTCCTATCCAAACATTTGACCCAGATGTCCTTCAGTGCAAAGTCATTCACTGGACTCTAGTCAGCCTATCTAGAGGTTGTAAGTAAGGCACACTCTCCCTCACCCAGTAGTAATCAGTCTCCAATAGCTCTCAGTCTAAGGCTGGCCCAACACGCATTTCTCTTGTTCCACTCTGGGCCCTTGTCTAATAGAGTTGGCATGGGTCCTGTGCTCAGTGCTACCGTTGCCGCAAGTTCATACGTGCAAGCCTCCAGTGACCTGAAAGCCTCTGTTTCCCTGTGTTCATGAACCAGCCCCCTCTTCTGCAATGGTTCCTGAGCTGTGAGGGTGAGGCTTAATATAGGAATCCTATGCAGAGATACACACTCTGTAGTCTCTTATTCTTCAAAATGTGGCCATGGAGGATTTTAAGACCAGCAAAAGCGGCAGGTTAAGGCTGCTGTTTGCCTGGAGCGGGGGCAACTGGAGTGGTATCCCCCAAGCCAGGCTCCCCAGGATGCACAGATAAAGACAATGGCTGACTTTCCTGGAACCCTGTGCAGTTAGTTCAGGCTCTCCCACTGGGGTCCAGTTGCAGCTTTCTCCCTGCTGAAGGGGGAGGAGTCAGAGCATGCCCTGAAGGATAGGGCATGGCCTGAAGAAGTGCAAACTTGAGCTGGCCACTTCCCTTTCGTGCCTACATTCCCCTCAGTCCTCCAACTGCGTGCTACTGCCTGGGAAATGTGTCTGAGAGTGATTCAGAGATCTGTGGTCAGCCCCTGGCAACAGGCATGATGTTCTGGATGCCTCCTGTTGTCAGGTACCAGTTGAGGTGATTAGCAACTCTCAAGGTCCCTAACTAATCCCAGAGTGAGGTCACACAGGAATCACAACAAACAACGAAAGTTCTTTCCTCTGGGCCTCTGGCTCCACACCATGTCCATGGAGCCCAGAAGAAGCTGCGGCGAGGCCCCACATCACTCTGACAGCTCTACTCCCATAGCAAAGCACTGGACTACCCAGGAAGTCTGACCTGAACCCCTTTTTATGCCAGAACCACAGGCTAGTCATAACTTTAAGGCTGCAAGGGAGCTGGAGGTAGGAGAGCCAGTGGGACAGCGCCCTTCTCACTGCACACAGCTGTCTCCACCCATCTGACACCTGAGATGTACCTCCCTGGTGAAAAGATAGAAGGAGATGTCTGTGTGTGAATGGACGAGGACACCTCCCTGCTTTCTGGGAGCCAAGACTAACCGCCCCACCTTCATCCCAAGCAAGAAGCTGGTCACCTTCATAAAAACAGCAGCAAAGAGGCTGGAACCAGAGAAGCCAAGCCAGGATCCTTGTGGCCAGTTAGAGGACAGTGATGAAGTAGAGAGGAGACAGGCTGAGGAGGCCACACAGCCTCCGTGGCAGGACACATCTCCGCCACCGAGGTGATTCAGAAAAGAACTAACTCATGCTGACACCATGAAGCGAGGCACGGCCCCAAGTGCGGAGCGCTGGAAGGAAACCCTTCCGGGTTCGAACCGGTACTGAGACTCTTCTGACATTTACACATGCCGTACACTGACGACTCAAGTGTAGCTGACTTCAAGGGGCTCCTTAAAGGGAGGCCACAGCCAAGTCAGTTTCCGTGCCACTCCTCCAAGGACTTCTACAGCCCTTTGCCTAAGGGTTTCCCCATCTTTTATCTCATTTTCAGCCTCACCAAGTGCTCTGACAAGAGGAAAGTGAACTTAGACCATCCAAGTTCTACTGTCAGCTTGAGTGCGGGTCTACACTCGGCTTCCAAGTTGCCCTGGCTGAGGCTCCTGGGAAGTGCAGTCATCCCTGGGCCCAGGCCACTCCTATCAGCCCTGATACCCAAGGAGGGAGTGACCTCTGTCCTGACTGGAACAGAGAAGGGGCACGCTCAGCCAGCTCCCACCTTCCTCCTCAGCCCTCCTTCAGTCATTGTCCCCAGGGACCAGAGCCATGTCCTGATGGCCAACTACACCAGAGTGCTTTGCAGTTTTTATGATTGCTTCTGCCTTCTTAGTTTACATGCTTCCCAAACGGTCCCATGATGATATAATTTTTAATTCCAGTTTTCCAGACGGTAACACTGGAGATGGGGAGGTGGGACTCTCCAAGGTCACACAGAGGAAAGGTGGGAAAGACAGGGCCTGCTGTCCAGAGAAGGCGGTAAAAGGTCTGTTTGCAAATCTGAGGTCACCAGCAAGGGGAGGAGGCATGCAAACTCTAAGTCACCACAGGGGAGGTGGCACAGCATGATGCAGTGTGCAAAGACTTGGATCTTGTGACCTTGTGAGCAAGGACAGTCCCAGGAGCACAAAAGTATGTCCTAGATAAACAGGGAAATTGGGTGCCTATGTGCACTATCATTCATCACTGGGAGGAGCTTAAATTGTTTGAACCTGTATGTGAGCCAATCTGGCAATATTTATCAGCATTAAAAATGCATAGAGCTGACTCCTCAAAAAGTTAAACACAGAAGTGCCATATGACCCTGCTATTCCACTTCTGGATATGTACTCAAAAGGAGTGAAGAGAATGGAACAGAAGCTTGAACACCAGTGTTCACAGCAGCACTATTCATTATGGACAAAAGGACAAACAACAAACGGACACTCAAAGGATAAGCCACACAAAGGTCCTGCTGGGTAAACTGTGGTCTATATACACAGCAGAATGTTATCCCAAAAAGAAGCAAGTTCTTTATATGCTACAACACCAATGAACCTGAGAGACTTTATGCTAAGAGACGAGATAAGCCAGACACAGGAGGGCAGTCATCAGAGGACTCCACTTCTGTAGAATGCCTAGAGCAGGCAGTTCCATCCAGATAGAGAAAAGAACAGTTGTTACTGGACACTGCGGGTATAAGGAGTCAGTGTTCAACCAGAAGATTCTGTTTAGGATGATAAAAAAGTTCTGGGTGGATAGTGGTGACAGCTGTGCGACACTGTAAATGTACTCAATGCCACTGAACCGCACACTTAAAGGTATGGGGCTGGGGAGATGGCTCAGGCAGTAAAGTGTTCGCCTTGCAAGCCTCAGGATCTGAGTTTGATCCCCAAAGGTCACGTGAAAAAGTCAGCCATGGTGGTGTACATGTGACCCTATCTCAAAAAAAAAAGTGGTGACTAGACCAGAGAAATGACACCTGAGGTTGTTCTCTGGCCTACACACTCACACACACACACACACACACACAGACACATACATATACATGAACACACACAAACACACAGAATGGTTAGACTTTACACATTGTCTATTTTGTCACAGTTTAAAAAAATGTGCAATTTTGTAAGTGAATTTGCCCTTGGATCCAGCAGTTCTGCTTCTAGGTTATTTTTCACATATATCTGGACAGGTGACTCGGGTCCCCATAAGAATAGTTATTGCAGTCATGCTTAGAGTTGTAAAAGACTGAGAATAACTTAAACATCTACCTAGAGGATCTCAAGAAAATAAAAGAATATTTCTGAAAGGATATACTTACAGTTTTATGTTTTATACCACATACATATTTCACTATTTGAATTTAATACTTTAGATAATGTCCAACCTTTGCTTCTTGCTGTTACAGAGGAGCTTATACCAGACCAACCCCTTAGCTAAGGATAACTATACAAACAGGTTAAAACACACAGACAGACAGACAGACAGACACATATGTATGTGCATAAATCCTAGTTCTCCAAAAGCAATGGGAAACACAGAGGTTCCTGAGACAAGGGGCCAAGATCTCAAGAGGGGAAAGAAACACATCTAATGAGCCTGATGACTCTACCATCTTTCCCTTGAGGCCAGGGTTGAGAGGCTGAAGGGAGGGCAATGGTAAGGTCTTCCAGGAGCTAGAGAAACAGGATATGGACTGCAAAGATTCTAAGACAGAGAGAGTAGAGGGGATGAGATTCTGGAGGGAAGAGAATCTTAGGAAAGCAAGCTTGTCTTCCTCTACTCTTACCTCCCTTGAGCATGTGTGAGGCAAGAGACAGCATCCAGACAGAAAACAGAAAATGGCAGCAAAGAGAGGACACAAAGGCAGGGTCAGTCTCAAAGGCAAGCAAGTAAACAAGCAAAAACACACAATACAATATTTCAGACCTTCAAAATCGTGGTCTGAAAGTTCTATGTATTAAGAAATGTGCCTCTCCGTGACAGTATTGAAACTGGTTTTACCTAGAAATCTTCAACCTTGACTATAAATTATCAGACAAAATCTCAAAATGTCACACTGGCTAGCTTGTAACTTGCTATGCAAACCAGGTTGGCCTTGAACTCACAGAGATTTGCCTGTCCCTGCCTCTGCCTCCTGAGTGCTAGAACTAAAGACCTGCACCACCACACCTACCCCCTTACACCATATTTTTGTCCACTGTAGTTTCATCATACCCTCACACTGAAAATTCGCATCACACTTTTGCTATTATTTTTTAATTAATTAATTAATCAATCAATTTTTGTGTGTATGAATGTTATGCCCGCATGTATATAAATGCACCCATGTTGTGCAGTGCCTGCAGAGGACAGAAGAGAGTGTCAGATCCCCTGGAACTGGAGTTATGGATGGTTGTTAGCCACCATGTGGGTGTTGGGATTCAAACCCGGATCTTCTGTAAAAACAGCCAGTGCTCTTAACTGCTGAGCCATTCACTAGCATAAATCAAAAGAATTTACACCTTAATGTATCTTTAAGTTACAATCTTTAAAAGAATTGTAAACATTGCTGTTTCTGACATTTCAAGCAATATGCTACAAGATAATACATATGCATGAGGCACACATACAGTACACACACACACACACATATATATATATAGACACACATACACATAAAATAGAAATAAATAAATCTTTTAAAAATATTGTAGGATGAGCTGAAGCAATATAATCAGGAAAGTCTATCACATTAAATACACATTTTAGAAAACCATATCAAAACTTTTTATCTAGATTATATACCAAAAAGGCAAAAAGAGTGAAACCAGAGAAAATGATAAAGTTAAAAGCATAAGTTAATGAATTACATACAAGAAATATATCAAGAAAGCAACGAAGATACAAGTCGGCTGATCACCAAGACTAAACCCCAACCCGTAGCAAGGAATATCAAGAAGAAATGAAAAAGCTAAAGGCACAAATTATCAGTAATAAGAAAAACAAACACCCCCATAGCATAGTATCTCACAGACAGTAACAATTAAAAAGAACATCGTGCCAAGTTTGGAAATTTAGATACAATGAACAAGTTTCTGGGGAGAGAGGCTCTCCAAAAGTTATTCAAAAAATACAAAATCTGGATCACCCACCAACTCTTCCACGGACTAGGAAGAGGGTACAGGGCTCCAGTTACGCCACGAGTGTGACATGGAAACAAGGTAACATAGCAGGCCTGTCCTTCCTGTGAGCAGTGATGGAAGTCTGAGGGGAGACGGGAGCACAGGGAAGCTTGGCACAGGCAGCGGGGTCCCAGACCCCCGATGAAAGGGCACCAAGCACACTCACGGGGCCCCCACGGCTCTTCCTGCCTTTGAAACAACCTCTCAGGGGAGGCTCTGCAAAGAGGAAAACTGAGGCCTAAAGCAGCCAAGATCACTTTTAAGATCTAGTCTAAGGTCACTTTAAGATCTAGTCGGGCAGAGCTGGGGAGATGGTTCAGCATTTAAGAGCACTGGCTTTTCTTGCAGAAGACCTGGGTTCAGTTCCCAGCACCCACATGGTGACTCCCATTCCAGGGGATCCAATGCCCGCTTCTGACCATGGGCATTGTGCAACACTGATGCACTTATATAAATGCACAAAACACTTGTACACATAAAATAAAAATACATTTTAAAAAATATGCTGGATAGCTTCAGTGTCAACTTGACACACTTGGGTTGAGGGACCTTCAACTGAGGAATTTCCTCCATTGGACTAGTCTGTGGCCATGACTGTGGGGTACTTTCTTGATTGCTGAGTGATGTGTGAAGACCCCGGGCAGGTTGTTGTGTACTGTGTAAGAAAGCACGCTGAGCACGGGCCAGGGGAGCAAGCCTAAGCAGCACTCCTCCATGGCCTGTGCTTCAGCTTCTGCCTCCAGGTTCCTGCCTTGAGTTCCTAGCTCGGGCTCCCTAAGTGATGAACTGTGACCGGAAGTCAGAAGTTAAATGAAACCTTTCCTCTCCAAGCTGGTATTGGTCAGAGTGTTTTCTCACAGCAATTGAAAGCCAACTAGAAGAAAAATAGCGGAGCAGCTTGGAGGACGGAGGACTTTCCGATGTTGGGCAGCAGTTTCAGCTTTTTCTGAGTGACTGCACTCCCCAGAACCCCCTCCCACAAGGTTCCAGATTGTACATGTGCTTTGCCTCTGGGTGGACTTACACTAGGAACAGGGGAAGTTTCTGGCATTTGCAGTTTCTAGCCTGGGAAAGACTGAGTCTAAAGAATGAACTTCCCACCTCCCTTGATGACCAGCTATGACCTAGACTCCACACATGGTCCTGCCAGGGCTTGATGTTGGACTATTCCCATTTCCAGGCACCAAGAGGTTTTCCATCATTTTTCTACAGCCCCAGTGTACCTTTACCTTTACTCTACAGAAAATGTAAAATACCTAATTGAACTTCTCTAGGGATAAAAATCACAGTCTGGAAAGTTAAAAATAAAATTTAAATAAAAGGTATAGCCAAATGATAAATTTTATTCCACCTGTTGGACACTCACAGATATATACTATGTGCCCAGTGGACAGAGGACACAGTGCCCTTGCCCATCCTGTCTGTCTAATCTGCAGCTCTCATGCAGGGGACAGATGGGCAGGCAGCACAGGGAGTGTCAGCTCACCCATAGAAGGCTGCCAGTGCCCACAGGCCTTGGCACCAGGAAGGCCCTTGCTGCCAGTTCCCAGGCTCCCTGTGCTGACCCTGCCCAGAGCGAGCATGTGGATGTGGTCCTGGGAATTAGAACCTCATACCAAGTTCAAAAGTCCCAAAGCACTTCCAGCACTTTCACTCTTTTTCTTTTGGTCTTCTTTTGAGACAGGGTCTCCTTGTCCTGGAACTCTCTATGTAGACCAGGCTGGCCTTGAACTCACAGAGATCCACTTGCCTCTGCCTCCTGAGTGCTGGGATTAAAAGCATGTGCCACCATGCTCAGTTCCACCAATGCATCTTATTTGACCCTCCTGAACCCTGCAAGGCAAACACCAGCACCTGCACTCTGCAGATGACAAAAGTGTGGCTTTGAGCAATGGCATAGGAGATACAGTACACAGGGCCCTTTATAAAGCCATAAAAGCAGAATTCCATAAATACACTCAGGCCACAGCAGGTTCTCAGGAACCACGTGGCTCAGGAGATGAATACCATGGGCCACCAATCCTGGACCTTTATCACCATAGAGGCCAAGGAAATTCTTCCTATAAAATCTGCCGTCTGAAACAGATGACTTCAAGGCCTAACTTAGAAACTTCTAGATTTCATTGCTAAACAGAAAAAAATATTCCCAAGACAGAGGAAGCTGGGACCGATCGGCTAACTGACTTCATGTTTGTCTTCAAATACTACTGTCTAGAGAACATAAATGAGGTCTGACAGTGGGGACCCACCCAGGCTGAAGTGTCCAGAGTGACCCTCCTCAAAACTATAACCCTCTCAGTGGCTGAGCCTAGAAAAAGCTTCAGGAAAGCACTCAAAACCTCCCAAGCACAAAAGGACATGGTTTCCAGAGAGGAGAATCAAGCAATTTTAAAGAACGGAGACAAACCTATGGGTAACAGGAAATTGGTGGGTGTCATTTCTAGAGAACTTCATGAAGTGTTTGAGATGAATCCAGACCGAAACCCATTTAAAAGGCTGAGTCACATGGGAACTGGGAGGACGGTTCTGTTGTGGATTAGGCTGGAGTACAGCCAGTAAACAGAGAGCAGGGACAGGCAGGCCCTTCTCCAGATGGAGAGAGGTAAACAGGAGGGGCCCCAGGGACCTGGCTGCTAGTTGCTGCTTCCTAAGTGACTTAGAATGAGGTAAACGGGGAGGAGCTGGGTGTGTGGGAGGGGTGTACTGCTCTTCCCCTGTACAGGCCTAGGGTACCAACCAGTGCTGCTGTTCTGGCCCCTGTCCTTACATACTCCATCTCTTAAGATAAGCTTCAGGCCCAAGGTCACCCACCAGAGCCCCCCAAAGCCCTGAGTTTCACCTGTTGCTGGCTCTGCTCCTCCAGGTTCATCTTCACCTCCAGTGACTGGCGGGCCTCCAGGAAGGCTTTACGGTGCTTGCGGTCTGCCATATAGTAGGACATGATGCCCACAATGATGGCACACAGGTAGAGGAAGACATTGGCCAGGATCTACACCCCAAGGAGAAGAAAAGAAAAGAGCTGGTGAATATGCATCTTCAGGAAAAGGGGGTGGAGAATGGGACTGGCAGGGGTCTCAATCATCTGGGAGATACCCAACTCTACAAAAGGAGTCAACCCAATATACCTCTGACTTGGATCAACTACACAGACCTCTGAGTGGACCCTGCCCTATAAACACAGTGAGCAAGGCCATTCCATGGCATGGCTTCAGGTCTGGAAGGTATAAAGGCTACTTCACACCACAACTAATTCCCTTACCAGGGAGGGCTGAGCAACCCTTGTGTACTCATTCATTAAACCAATATGCACTGAGATCACTAGGTGCTCCAGGTGCTGTGCCGATCCACCCGCCACTGCCTACAAGCACAGTAGTAGCACAAACAGCCTCTTGAGTATCGAGTCTCTTCTTTCTGGCACCCTGCAGATTCTCCTAGGTGTTCTGGTCCCCAGATAACCCCCCAAACTGCTGGGTCTGCAGATGCAATGGCTTCCTGATGGAGAAAGCCACGGATGTAGATCTGAATGTCTGCACCCCACCACCTGTGACTCCTGGTGTTCGAAGTTGCTGACTCTGATCTTTGGTTAGTATCTGGACTAGGCGGGCCAGGTTCTAACTCCCTGTGTACCTACAAGTCTGCTGGCCTTAGTGAGCCTTCTCAGGGAAAGCTGCTTCCTGGCCCAGCTTCACCTGCTTCCCAGAAACCAGTTCCACACCCTCCTGAGGTTATGCTGCCCTCCCTGCCCTGGTTCCCGAAGCCCTGTTCGGGAGGACAGTTGTCACCATAGAACTAGGTGTTTCCCACCACCTCCAGATTGGAGTTGAGAAGCAGTATGGAAAAGAAGCTGAAGAATTTAATTTCTGGCCTTGCAAGAAGAAAAGATGAACTCAGCAATGAACGCAATAGAGTCAGTAAAAACTGTAGGGAAGTCAACACTAGATTGTTTTAAAGATTTACTTATTTATGTGTATATGTGTGCCTACATATCTGTATATGTACCACATCTATGTGACTGGTGCCCTCAGAGGCCAGAGCAGGGACCCAGATCCCCTGGAACTGGAGTTATGGGTAGCTGTAAGTCACTTAATGCAGGTGCTGGGAACAAAACTGGGGTCCTCTGCGAGAGCAGCAAACACTCTTAAGCTCCCAGCATTAGGTTTTTAAACAACATGGCTTAACAGATAGTACAAGAGATGAGTTTTAACACTAATTTTCTGGGTTCTCCTGGTTACACCATGCCTCCTCTGAGCTATTTTTTGTTTCACTAAGGCTGATCAACAGCACCAAGGACTCAATCCACCACACCCTACAGAATGTTGGGGTGGGAAGTAGGCACAAGTAGTTGCTAGTGTTGAGCCCAGGGGAAGCTCCACCATAGGCCTGCTGAATAATGATTTATTAGGAGGTACAGTGTGCATCTGTGCTGGTCAGTAGTCACCATAGATAGATTCCAAGTTCCTAGATGGACAGTTCTATCATCTAAGATCTGCATTGCTCTTGGGCCTAGGCAGCCCCAAGCATTGCCACCATCTGGCAGGGGAGAGGGGTACTTGGGGAGGTTTCAATGTCTTCCACATTTCTATACCTTCTTCTTTCATGAAAGCCCCCCACCATCTGAGTGGCCAGAATCAATAGGACATGGGTCCACTGTAAATACCTGATTATCTGAAAAATTTTGGAGTTGTATCTAGTGAATTGAAGTCAGTCATATTAGACCTGTTAAGTCTCAGAACCAGTCTGGCCTGCTGCCTACATACTTCCAGCAGCCCAAAGGTCATCCTCCTGCAGAGCCATGTTGCCTGGGAATCTGCCCACCACCAAGCTCAAGCACCATAAACTGGCAAGGCTGGATAACAATATTAGGCTGGCATCCATGTTTCCTTGATGTGCCATACAGCAGTCACCGATTCTAAGACTCTGTCAGGCTTGCAAAGAAGCCAAGGAAGAAGCTGCACTTGGAGATGGAGCCCAACTGGGACCCATGCAGCTCAGTGCCTGCTGTGAACACTGGTGCTCCTGAACTGAGAGCTCCATCCAGGTCAGTCTGCCCTTTAGTTACAGGTCTGATGCTGGAGAAGACATTTCTACATCTCACCCTGGCCACAACCAGCCTGGGCTGTGGGTAGAGCTCTGACATCATTCTAATCCTCCACTGACAGGTCCTGCCTGGGCCATGGGAACAGATGGGACAGGTACTGCTAACATGCAAAGAGCTTACAATTGTTACTCCTTGGGTTGTCTGCCTAAGAAAACCAGGCCTGCTGTGCAGAGCATCAGAGAACAACTATTTTGATCAAAGACTGTAATCCAAGGAATGGAACCAAGATGTAGGCTCGTCTCAGGCCTGATGATTCTCTTTGACAGTGTACCTTTCTCTGTTCTCTACATCACATTCTACAATAAAGATGCATATAGTAGGGACATGAACTCAGAAGGACCCTGGACTTATGTTCCAGTCTTGCTGGCCAGGTGTCCTTCAGGGTCAAATAACCTCTGAACAAATTCCACCACCTGAGGATGCATTGACCTGTCTCTGAGATGACTGGTTTTCATTCACCACACTTCTGAAGGCAGATGTTGAAGCTGGGAAGATCTGGTCTGTGGATGCTAGGAAGGAGCAGGAGGCAGGAGAGATGGGACAGTCTTCAGGCTGTCATACTGTCTCCAGACATTGAGCATCCACTCACAGCAGCCTCACCCTTTATTCAGCCAATACTCAAAGCTCACTGGCTCCAAAAGAGAATGGCTGCAGGGATGTGGGTTTGCAGGTCCCCCATGCATGTCCCCCTTGAAGCGAGCCTGCCTATCAGGAGTTCAGGCACTGGGTTTGCTTCTTAGAGAGCCCCCAGTCCTCTTGACTTGCCTGAACTGAGCTTCTCTATTCCATCTGTATGCCCTCCATGCTGACATCATGGCTTCAGGGCCTGAAAGGAGTTTGGCAGCCTCCAGTCCAGGTGGTGGAAGGCTCAGCTAAGGCCTCCCAGGCCAGCTCCACTACCATGTCCAGGGCCTGAATTCAGGAGACTAATATAGCCCAAGCCAAGGAAACCCTAGACACCTCAGACAGTCCAAGGAAGGGGACCTAGCCTTAGGGGAGGAAGGTTCAAGCATGTGGCCCTGAGTATAGTGGACGGGAGCTCGCCAGCATGCCATAGCATGGTCACCTCAGATGATGGTCACTCCGGAGTGCACTGAATTATCCATTCAGCCCAGGGCAGCAGGGCTGTGCTAACAAGATGTGTAGCCAGGGTCCCAGTTTCCTCACCTGTAGAATCATGTCAACAGCACAATACTGAGTCCTAGACACAGGTGCACACTTTCTCAGCTTGCTCTCAGTCACCGCTGAGGTGGGTGACATTATTCTGATTTTATAGAAGTACAATGAAGCAAGGACTCAAAACCAAAAAACTCCATCTATTCCCACATTCCAGGCTTATGCTGAGGTTCAAAGTCCACCATAAAGCACTCTTAAGTGGGCAACCTCATCTTTTCCCAGAAAGGACATCAGACATGTTTTAAACTGAAACTGTCACAATGATATCAGCCCTAAAGCACTGGGGCATGGGTGGCCCACATTTTAACCAAAAACAAAGATGTCTGTCTGTCTGCATATTTCCTGCAGCTTCAAAACACAGCAGGAGTTAATATCTCTAAGATGTTAAGCATGGAAGCTTCCCCTTTTGTATTTATAAAGGTAAGTGTGTCTTGCTTAGGGAAAATGGATGTGTCCTTCAAAACATGCTTGGAAAAAAAGTAAGTCTCACCCCTTAGACAGTGAGCCAGAATGGTGCTGGCATGGGGGACAGGTGACTATTATGTGTCTGTGCCCCGCAGAGGCCATTGTCAGGCAAGAGAAGGCCGAAGGCCAAGGTATGGCCTCATGATGATAACAGCCCCTGTCACTGCTCTAAAACGCATCTGTCAGAGAGCTCTGCTTCTCATTACAGTCTCAAGACTAGAGAGCCAGGGGAAAATGTAGCCTCCAGGGAAAACCTGAACCCCACTGAGAATCCCAAACAGGATCTCCTGCATCAATGTGATAAATGGTTTTCACCAAATGAGGTTTTGAGAGACACAGGTCTGGGAGTAAGTTTCCGGGGCTCCTGTCTCAGGGTGTATGGAGGGGTTCCTTCTCAGAACTCTCTCCTCTTCCAGAGCTCTTCATCCTCTGTCGACAAATCTGTGTGTCTCTCCACCAAATGGGACATATGGAAAGATAGGCACTACCTTCATCTTTTCTGACATGTACCCAGGGCCTATCCTGAGCCCATCCAGCACCATGTGATCAAGGAAGTCGGGAACTGTTAGGCTGAACTGACCTTGGGTAATGACACTGTGCTAAGACTATCAACTCACTCAACAAACAGCAACCTACCACCCTGAGGGCCTCTCTGGGACACAGCTTGTGATGCTTCGGCTTCATTAATATCCCAGCCTTCCTTCATCGTGAGAGATTCAATCAGCCCTAAAGGCTAGGACAGAAGACAGAGTGGTTGGTGATCCACCCAGAACATCAGGCACAGAGAGCATACAGGAAGGAACTGAGATAGGGCTGGGGGACCAACTTCCGTCAGGGAAGTACTGAGTCTGGCTTTCTAGAGACATGGGCCCCAAAGAAAGACTGGGAGCTGTAACAGGCCTGTTACCTCAGCACTCAGGAGGCTGAGACAGAGGATGAAGAGCTTGAGGCCAGCATGGGCTACAAAACAATACCCTGTCAAAAATAAAAGAAATAAAAGGGGGCTGGAGATATAGCTCAGTGGTTAAGAGCACTTGCTTCTCTTAACAGAGGACCTGAGTTCAGTTCCCAGTACCTACGTTGGGCAGCTCATGACCACTTGTAACTCTAGTTCTAGGGGATCCAAGGCCCTCTTCTGGTTTCTGCAGGCACCCACATGCACATGCACATACACACACAAGGACACACACTCACATACATACATACATGCAAATAAAAAATAATCTTGAGAAAAAATAAAATGTAAAGATGGAACACAAAGTCAGAACCAGTGCACACACACTCAAAACCTCAAGCTGAGAGATTTCTGCATACACATGAGGCCAGAAGGAAGAGAAAGCACCCATCAAAGAGTTGCAAAGGTCAGCAGGAGCCAGGAGCACTGATACTGGGCTCCTTACTGCTTGATGAGGGCCTGTATCAGCAGAGGCAGCAGCATATGCAACCCATTACACGCCACACCTGGCTAGGCTGCCAGCTAAGGAAGTTTCCCTAAAAACATCAGATTGAGGGCCAGGCATAGTGGCATGCACCTTTAATCCCAGTACTTACAAGGCAAAGGTAAGTAAACCTCTTTGAATCTAAGGCCAGCCTGATCTACAACAGAGAGTTCAGACCAACCAGAGCTACATAGTAAGAACCTGTCCACAGATTAAAACCATCCGTAACTCCAGCTCCGGGAATCTGACATCTTCTTCTGGCACCTGCAGGCATTGTGTGACTCGGGTGCACTTACATAGGTTGAGGCAAAACACTCATATACATAAAATAAAAATAAAATTTTAAAATCACATCACTTGAAAAACAACGAACAGTCAAGAGTGGCACATGGTAACATGCCTACAATCCCAGGTGAAGGCAGAAGATCTGGAGCTCATGGTCATCCTAGGCTACATTGAGAAGGAGAGAACTGACTCCCCACAAATTGTCCTCTGACCTCTACATGAATGCTGTGACATGTATACACACATAATAAATCAACAAATAAATTTTTTCAAGTTAAAGCCAAAAATCAAAACAATGAAGAAAATGAACAAATCCCTCAAGTGGGTAAAGATGCGGAACAGGGATTCATCTAGGCCACATAGCCTGATAGAGTGTTTACGATACCAAGCCCAGCAAGCAAGCCCAGCAAGCAAGCATGGGAAAGTTCCTTAGGAAGGCTTCCCTCTTAGAAATCTAAGTGGAGAGGTCCTGAACTTTTCTAACAGCCCTTAGGCAAGTAAACTGCTCTAAGAGGGCTTTAAAATAGAAGTCACCCACTGGAGGTGGTCTGCTGGCTGCCTTGCCTAAGCCAGTGTCTCCTTATAAGGTCACTGCAGCCTGAAGATTCCAGAACACTCTGGAACCAGTGTCAATATGGGCTACCCTAGAGAGCTATGATGCTCTACTGATGGGGTTAGGCTCTGGAGCCTCTCTTCATTAAAATATACTTAGATGTTTTGGAAAAAAGTCTCTAAGCGGCTGCAGGCCGGGAGGGAGCAAGGGAAATGATACCTCGGAAGGCAACCAGCCTCCTCCAACCCAGGGAGGCCCTCCCAGAGCCTGCAGCTCCAGAGTAGCCTTGCTATAGACCCTTGGAGAGACACCTGTGATGGCTTCCATCTGTCAAGTCCTTACTGATATGTCCTCTCCTCCCAGAGGCCTTCCCCACACAGAGTGGCTCTGACTACTCAGGACTACTCACTGTTCTCAGCAGCTAGAAAGTCAGCTCCTTGGGGGTGGGGCCTTTGATTCTGTTTCTCTGATTTTTCCCTAGTGCCCAGAAGCTCTGGGAAGTTGTCAATGGTAACTGACAGACCAATGAGCACTAGAAGGTCAGGCTTTCTTACGCTTGTCACAGTCACACCGGCCTTGAGCTCACAAGCTGTGTAGCCTGGAGCGAGTAGCTTCACCTCTCTGACACTTGGCTCTTCCTCCTCCCAATGACTCTGGAGATCAATCTGAAAGTTTTGAAGAGATTAATACGATGCCACCTCACACAGGGCTCGGCACAATATATGTTCTTATGACTTTTTCCTTCTTTTCTCTCAAAGGGATGAAGGGAATGTAGCATTGATCTGGGAGCCTCCACAGGCCTCCTGGCATTTCCCACAGGATCCTCAACACCAGGGGAAGAAGGGCAGGACCTTCTGTTCATTTTGTGGAAGAACTGATCTGAAGCCAGAGATACAAGCTCCTGAGCCCATGGTGTCCTGGTCATGCTGAAACTGAAACCTGGTCTTCCTTCCTAAGCCCAGGTCTCTCTTTCCTACCTTACGTTTCCTTTGCTAAATTGAGATGAGGGGTCACCTAGGTTGAGTAAAGGTCAGCATTCCCCGGGAGGTCAGGATAGACTAAGCCCTGGAACATCCAGGCAGGTAGGCAGGAGGAAGCATAAAGGTTTATAGACAGTGACGTGACTATTTCATATGGCCTCAAGCAAACGAAGCATTGTTGTACCAAGAATGCTTTTCTTCAACCACAACTGTCCTCCACACAGGGCTCAAATACACTCACCCTCCCTACCTGGGTATTTCTCAAATTTCTACAATGGGCCTCAAACTCAAAGCAAAGGGGCCTCCAGAAGCTTCCTATATTATATATCTTGTGCAAGCCTTTAGAGGAAGATATCTGGTATCTACCCTTTTTGAAAACTTAAACAACTTGTAGATTAGGCATCCAGCCGACTTGTCATTTTCACAAGGTCCCTTCTGACCTGCTGCAACTGCCAGAATGGCACTGCCCAGCCTCGGGGGGCACTACTGCGTGGCTCTGACGTGGTAACTCCCCTAGAGATACGAAATATGGAGGCCTTGACCTTCAGGTTCTTCAGTCTTCAATTTGCTTGGTCCCACAGGTTTCCTTCATCCCAGCCACAATGGACACTCTCTAACACCCTGTGAGATGCACCACCTTGGGCTCTCTGACTCTAATCAGAACTCCACCGTGCCCAGCCTGCCTGCCTTGGCAGAGAAGGGGTCTGTACTGTGAGGGCTCTGTGGCTTGACCTCGGTCAAGCTCCTAACACTAGACCAGTTCTCTGCCCCCAGGTAATGTAAGGCTGCTCTAACACTCCTCCCAGTCTCCTCAAACAGAACTGTTCATTCATGCACTCATGTGTTCATTCATGCATTCAAAGATTTACAAAGATGAACACCTACTCTGGGTCGGGTGGGTGCTTGGTATTTTGCAATGAACAAAGCAGAAAAAGTTCCTGCTGTCATGGGGCTGATTTTCTAGTAACTGTAGACAAATAACAGCTAACTCATCCTTCAGAGGCCCATCAGAGCTCAGAGGAGAGCTGCCTGTGATTGTGTATGAAGGAGACAGATGGCCCTGGCCCCTCCCTCCCTCGTGAAAGTGTGTGCTCCAACCTCGGTAGCCTTCCAGAGACTCTTACAGCACCAAGTCAGACTCTCCCCTTCGGACTTTGAACATGGTATTGTTGATGCACAGGACAGGAGCGAAGTCTGCAATGGGTCTGTAAGGTAGACTTTTCTTCCCTTTGTGTTTCTGCTGTCACTGTGAACTGAGAACAAAGTGCAACAAACCCTGACCACCACAGCAGACCAAGACCTGCGCAGCACAACCGAGTCCACACAGAGACTCACAGAGCTGAGCACAGGCCAGAGCAGAGGACAGCGTGTGCGAGTGAGAAATGTGTGCGGTGAACCACTGAGCTCAGGGTGGCTATCATACAACACTAGATGAAAACAGCTGACGAATGCAGGCGTCACAGTCAGTGTCCCAGAAACAATGTCATTTAAACTGGCCTAGAAATGACAAAAAAAGAAAGAAAAAGGCAAAAAAAAAAAAAAAAATCACAAGAAAAGCGAAAAAGAACAAATAAGTGGGACTGTACACAGCCCAGGGAGACGCCCATGCAAGGTGCAGTCTTTCCCTGGCACACCTACTGATCTGTGTGTATCTCCCCTTGAGGGGAGTAAGCACCCACGATCATGGGTACCTCTAACGTACATGGATAGCCTTGCAAGAAAGGCAAAAGCTAGCTGCATGGAGAGCGAATGATAGGAGAGAAAGAACAGTTCCTTCTATACTGAGGTGTTCCCATAGATAAGAGGGCCAAATGAAGATAAAGAACAGAGCAGTGGTTCCCTCTGGGAGGAGATCTGCCCTGCAACCAGCCATTCTGCAAAGTGTCTCCAGATGAATTGGGCTGTAGGGACTCAGCAGCTGTACCACGAGGGAAATGTACCACGAGCATCTAGTGAGTGGAAGCCAGGAATGCTGCTGGACATCCTACAATGTGCAGGGCCTCACACCACATGATTATCTGGGCCAAAAGGTCAATAGAATCAAAGCAGAGAAACCCTGGCCTCAAGCAACACCTTCCCTTAAAAGCCTGAGTATTCCACTGACTTTCAAGCTTTGGGATAGAAGAGTAATGCACACTGAAGCAAACAAGTGGAGAAGCAGCTTTATTTTTATAATAATTATGGAGCTTGTGAACTGAGAGGAGAATGCTATTGATACTTGCTGAATACGAAGACACAGTAACATGATAGCTGCATCCACAAAGAATGTTCCAATCTCAGGGGTGTAGGTGAGCAAGAGCAGAGAACGCCATCTGGTCTACCTCCCTGCTTTCACACAGATATGAACCACTTCTGTTGAGCATCTTACGCTAATCCGGGGATAGTCATATAAATTTATGGACTAAGTTTTAGGGTAGTCAGTGGGCCCCTAAAAAGATAAAGTCACATCTTACAATTTTGTGGAGCACAAGTCCGTGGCTTTTATCAGATTCTCAAAAGGATCTATTACTCCAGGTGACTAAGAACCACAAAACTAATCAAGCGCTCCCCTCTGCTCTAGTTGCTTCAGCAAAGAACAGAAAACCGCTACGGAAGCATCTTCTGTCTTTTCTTATTGATGGAACCTCATTTTTTACTCACCTTGAAGGTCTCTTTCTCCAAGTCAAATAATTCAAGTTCCACTTAAAAAGCCTGCTTTAAAGCTCTGTAATCACGTTTTGCTTCAGGCCTTTCTTAAAAAGAGGTCAATTCAAACCTATTGAGTTGTCCAGTGGGTGGCAGGCCCCATGCAGGGTCCTGAAGATTAAAGAATGACCTCAGGGGGCTAAAATCTCCTGGAGGTAAAGATGCTGCAGTAAACAGAAGCTGAAGAGATTGTTTCTGGGGAGAGGAGGTAAGTCATCCAAGGGCCAAGGGGAGGAAAGCTGGGGCTGTGCACAAAAAAAAAAAAAAAACGATTTTCACGCACAGTGGAAACATGGCGCCTGTACGGATACCCTCATATACGGATATCCTCATATATGGATATCCTCATATATGGATATCCTCATATATGGATACCCTCATATACGGATATCCTCATATACGGATTCTATGCAATAAAGAAAATTCAACCTGATTTCCAATTGGTTACCAATACAAAAATGAAAGGAAGGCAAAAGATAAACCATATACTTATAAGAGGAATCTGAATAACAGGGTTCCACACTTCATGCTCAAGCTTTCTTCTAAGCAATACCAACTGTGTTTATATAGCACAAGGCTTGGATTTCTCAGGCTCCTCTGGTCCTGTTCACACCGAGTCCCCATATACATTAATCCTCCAAAATTATCTCTTTGCAAATATCACCTCCAGCTCAAAATATAGTTTTCTATTGTCCAAAAGTTCTAAGTCTTCATTCTGGCCTGCAAGGTCCTACATACACTGGGTCCCATGAACTTACCTAAATATTTCCAGAATTCCCCCTTATAAACTGCTTGAGCTCTTGCCTCAATGTCTCTCTGTCTCCTCTGTCTCTGTCTCTGTCTCTCTCTCTCACACACACACACACACATACACACACGCAAACAGAGGTACCCCTGATCGCTACAAGGTAGTATCTACACTAGAGATCTCTCAAACTTTTCCATCAAAGCACCTGGGGAGGCAGCCTCCTGTTTTACCTCATTAATGCACATGGGTATTATATTCTATTTCATGAAACCCATGTTTGTATTGCTATCTTTAAATGTTTTAAAGTGTTTGCCTTCCAGTTAAATAGATGTCTGTCCTTTGCAGTATAAGCTCACTTATAAGCCGTCCAATCTTCACTGAGCTCCCAGCACTTGGCAAACACCTGGCATGGTAAGTGCTCAGTAGAGGAATGAATAAATGAAGACAGAAGGCAAAGAAGGAAAGACGTGCTGGCCTCACGGTTATAAAACATCAGGCAGACACGCACTTCTGCAAACCAGTGTGAAATGTAGCCCTGGCCATACCCCATCACCTTTACTGAAGATACAGCCAAATCTTGCATGTCTGTGGAGATTTCTGGACAATCCCCAGCCCTGAGAAAGAACATTTTCCTGCACAACGACTGTGATTGTGAATTGGAAATTTCCCATGGTTCCATTTGGACCTCTGACCACCCAACAGACAGAGGACCTGCCAGGACAGAGAGTTCACTTTGTGGAGAACCCCCAGAGGTGAACACCTTGAATTGCTCCCAGAAGCCCCTCTCTCTCCAGAGCCTCACAGTCGGTCCATCTAGTATGCCAAAAACTGTGTCTCCATTTTCATTGAACACACCTCCAGCCACAGCCTGCAAAGGACCAGCAAAGGGGGAGAACCTACTAGGATGTCAGCGCCCAGGCACAGAACCCAACCATCGCTCTCTGCCTGCTGCTCTGCTTTGTGAAACTGGGAAACTCAAAGTCACAGAAGACCACATCCACACTGCCAACCCAATCATCTGTACATTCATTGCTCCACCCCCTGATACCAGCAAAGAATTTATTCTTTTTAGAAAGCTGAGTTGACAGGGATTAAAAAAAAAAAAGGAGAAATTTAAAATCAAAACTGGAAAAACATAATCTGCTTCTTATTCAAGCATACTGTATGCAAAGTGACTAAAAGCTGTTGGGCTGTATTTTTTTTTCCTCCAAATGAGGGTCCCAGTGATTGGTGATGTCCTCTGCAGTTATGTCTGGAATTCTGAGAACTGCTTTATCATTTCCAGGCATTCTAGTTCCACAGCTGTCATACACAATAACTGTAGGAGGTAGCTGGTTTCTCATACTTTACAACAGGCCCAAGTTTTCTTCATTATACAAATTAACAAAATTCAAACTATCCAAAATATAGTACACATTAGTCATCACTGATTAATTTAGCCACATTCACGTACTGACAGCCTGGGCTACTTAAGTCATGCAGATTTCTAAACTCAATATAGAAAGAAAAAACAATCACACACTCACAATTTGCTTTGTAATTGTAAATTCTGGTTGGGAAAAATCATAAGGAAATTCTTAAGATTTCATGTATTGTGGGGATAATTCAGCATATAGGTATATTTTTTGATGTTTGAAATTTTGAGTGACTTTTTTTTGAGACAGCTAGTCTGGAACTCATATGTAAACCAGGCTGGCTTCAGTATCACAGAGATTCCACCTGTCTCTGCTGGGATCCCTCCTGAATGCTGGGATTAAAGGTGTGCACCAGCACACCTGGCTTGGGTGACTTTTAATGAAGATTATTGTTTTAGGAATAGTATAAAATAAAAAATAGAGAGTTCTGGCAAGATGGCTCAGTGGGTCAAGGTGCTTGCTGCCAAGCCCAACATCCTCAGTTTGAATTGTGAATTGGAAATTTCCCATGGTTCCATTTGGACCTCTGACCACCCAACAGACCGAGGACCTGCCAGGACAGAGAGTTCACTTTGTGGAGAACCCCCAGAGGTGAACACCTTGAAGAAGGCAAGAACCTTCTTCAAGGTGACCCACACAGTAGAAGGCAAGAACCAACTCTTACAAGACATCCTCTGACCTCCACATACGTGCTGTGACACATGGATCCACACACAGATACATACATTCACAATAAGATAAATAAATGTTAAAAAATAATTTTTTCAGGAGAAACTAGGGAGCTGGAAGATGGCATGGTGGTTAAGAGTACATACTACTTTGCAGAGGACCCTAGTTCAATTCCCAGCACCCACATGGGTCTGGGAGGATTCACAGCTGCCTGTGACTTGAGCTCCTGGGGATCCAGTGTCTCTGTCCTCCACAGGCACCTGCACTCACATACACATACCCACCTACAAACATACACACACATACACATAATTAAAAATAATAAAAATAAGTCTTAGAAAAAGAGAGTTGACTTAGAGATAGGCCCACAGAATCTTCACTGTCACCATTCTGTTGAGCCCTTCCTTAGGGAGTAGAGAGGTGTGGCCAGCTGGTAAGGCAGCCATGGATCTCTCATGGTTCCAGGAGATTGCTATGTGTCTGTTATCACCGAATAACATCCCTCACCTACGATGCTAAGTGGCTCACTCTTGGCTTCATTTTTCTGGCCACCTTTCTCTTCTCTGATGCTCCTCCACCCACAAGCCTCCTCTGTTCCCTTTCTTCACACACCAGTGACTGCACTGTGGGATTTTCTTAGCCTGGGAACATATAATGAGGAGATTCTAGAAGACTTCTAAAAGCAGGTCTTAAAATCTCCAGATTTTTAAAAAGATGTCCTTTTGGGTTTTGCCTAATATGAGTACTTACTGCCATGACTTAAAAAAAATTTTTTTAATGTGTATAAGTATTTTGTCTGCATAAATGTTAAGTGCATCACATGTATACAGTGTCCACAGAGGCCAGAAGAGGGTGTCAGATTCCCCAGAACTAAAGTTACAGATGGTTGTTAGCTGCCACATGGGTGCTGGGAAGTGAATCCAGGTCCTCTGAAAGAACAGCAAGTGTTCTTAACCACTGATCCATCTCTTTAGCCCCATGATTTTTTTTTTAAATGGACAAGTCAAGTTCTGCAATTTTTGGCTCTTGTCCTTTGGCAAGGATAGGATTTAACCATATCAGTGGCAACCTGCAGCCATGATAATGCCTACAGGTACCACAGTCCCCAGCATCCTTGCTCTATGGGTCCTGGATATAATAATGAAACCCAGCAATGAGAAGCTTGCCTTCAAACTCAGGCTGGTGGAGAAACTTCAACTCCACCACTCACTGTCTGTGGCCTTCAGAGTCACCACACATCAAGCTTGCTTTCTTTCCTCCCCTGCTGGAAACATATAATATCCACAAAACCCACTTCAGGGTAGGTAGTTAGAACACATCACCACAATGTGCTTAAAGCACCCAGCACAGGACTATGGGAGATACAAAGTCCAGAGGCCATCAACTACCAGTATGAAGCATATTATAATCCGAATTTCCAAGATGACCACTGGACTTGGTTAACATTTTTCATCTTTCCAATCTCCATGTGTGTCAACTTCACTTCCACCTGAAGTCATGTGTGTCAATAGCTCCCAAAGCAAAGACTCTCCTTGGGTACTTGACTGTAGTGTATCTGAGCAGCACCCAAAGTTAAGCAGCCTCCTTGGGCAATTGTGATGCAGCCAGGCTACTGGGGAACCACTGTACTGAAGTGTGACCTTACTGATGCATGCACTCATTCATTCTTATAATTTTTTATAATTATTATTTATGTGGGGTTTTTTGTTTGCTTGCTTGCTTTGTTGCTGGTTTTCTTTTTTGAGAACAGGGTCTCATATAAGCCAGGCTGGCCTTAAATTCCTATCCTCCTGATTCAACTGCTGGGACTGGAGGCACACACTACCACATCTTTCTCGAATTTAAATGAAATTCTGTGGCTCTTAGCCTTGACCAGTAAGGATCACCCTGAGGCCTCAGGTTGTCCTCCCAAAGAGCTCTCAACTGTCCTTAGGCTCCTTACACTCTCCTACTGCCTGTCAAGCACCAATTATAACTCAGTAGGTTCATTATGTGCTGGATGTGTATCAAGCCTTCCTGAAGCCACCCCCAGGATCCAGCTACTTGCCTCTGACCCTGTCTTGTCTCTGTGTCTATCATACATCAGGAAGTCCACAGGCGATCAGCTACTGGAACCACCTGCCCATGCAGACTCTGGTGGCTGCCTGGTGGCTACAGATACCAATTAACCTCGGAACCATTAGTTAACACATCTTTCTCAAGCCTCTGCAAGGGGAGGCAATATGGTACTGCAGAATGAGCCCTAGTTTTAGAGCCAGACAAACTTCCACTCCACCTCTCCTTACCAGGTCCCTCAAAACCTCCCTCTTAACCTCCTCACATGAAAAATTAAGGTATAGTTCCATTCAAGAAAGGGAGACAAAGTCATAAAATCTTCCTCCAATTTTCCTCTAGATATTTTCTAGCTTAAATCCTATTGTGATCCATTTCAAGTTAATTTTTATATTTGGTTGAGGGTTAAGATTTTTTTCCATATAAATACTGATTATCCCAGTATCGTTTGTTGAAGAGACTATACTTTCTCTACTAAATTACTGTGGCACTTCTGGTGAAGATGAACTGATCGTTATTTTTGGACTTTTTTCAAAGTCATTGATATTTGTCTAAATTCAGGCTAGTATGGTAGTCTTGATTACTGTAACTTTATATTAAATGTCAAAATAAAGTCACCTATGTACTCTATTTTTAAAAAATACGTTGGGTTTTCTAGTTTATGTATTCACATAAATGTTACAACCATCTTAAGTTCTATGAAAAAGTCTAATTGATTTGGATTGAATTCAACATACAGAATTGGGAAAACCAATCTTGTTCTAGACAGAATCTCCCTATGCCTCCAGCTGGCCTGGAACTCACTATGTAGACCAGGCTGGACTTCATCTCACAGAGATTCACCTGTCTCTGCCTTTTGAGTGCTGGAATTAAAGGCCCAGCCTAGAGCTGAAAACCAGTATCTTGCCAATATGAATTATTCTTACCTATGATCTTACCACTACGTCTTCTTTCCTTTAGCAATGTTTTGTAATTTTTTCTATAGAATTCTTACACATATTCTGCCGAATATAGCTTCATTTCACGGTTTGGGGCGCTGCTTTAAGAGGATTTTTTTCCACCTCCAATTGATTCTGTAGAATATAAAAGTAAAACTAAGGGGCTACAGAGATGGTTCAGTGGTTAAGGGCACATACTGCTCTTACTGAAGACCTGAGTTCAGTTCCCAGTACCTATACGGTGGCTCACAACTGTCTGTAACTCCAGTGCCAGGGGATCTGATGATCTGATCTGGCCTCCAGTGGCACCAGACATGTGTGTGGTACACATACATGTACGCAAATACTCATTCACATTAAAAGAAATTTTAAAATACTTATATGCATAAATATATATATATAATTGAAACTTTTACATTAACCACATAACTTTCAACCTTATTAAACACATAGACACATACCAAAATAAAATAAGAATAAAACTTTGCCTTTCTTTCTGTGATTTTTTTTTCCCAACATGTTGAGGGTGTTTTTATTTGTTATTTAATATTATTCTGAGAAAAGATAAAAATTAGCTGTTAGCACGGATTTAACATCTATCTTTATATTATGCAGTGCCAGTCTAGATTGCAAATATATGAGCATTTAATTCAAATTCAGAACGAAACAATTAGCATTCCACGGTTCACATAAGCATGCACATTTCATTCTTAGCAAAGCAATGAAGATGCTGACAGTACGATGTCAACTGTCTTTATTTGGCTCTTGATTCAGATACAGACACACTTTACCTCCCTTCCGTACCTTCAGCTTACGAACAAGTGAAGAGGAACAGAAAGGAAAATATCTACGGCTTGTCCTATCCTCCTCCCTGTTTTTGAATGCCATCAGTTTCAGCATTAAATGGCTGGTAGTTCAGGGAGGCAACATGAACAAAAGCTAAGTGAGAGTCCCTTGGCTATTCATGTTCCTGAGAATGTTACCACCATCATTCTGCACTCAAGCAAGTCCTAGTGGGAACAGAAAGTGTGCCCTCCCCAGGACCATGAGCACCTGGGCAGATGCAGGTGACTATTTTGTACTTATTTGTGTTGTGCTATATCCCAAGAATCATGGATTCACCAGAATTCCATGTCACGGGGGTATCACAAACTCCACAAACAAATGGATGGCAAGGAAAGGTAGATACGACTATTGTGTGTATTTCCTTAATGCATATTGCAGTGTCTGAGCAAACTTTGATTATAAGTTCAAAAATACAATTGTTCTGTCTGGAGACAGGCTGGTGGTTAAAAGCACTTGCTGCTCTTCCAGACAGCCCGAGTTCAGTTCCCAGCATGTCAGGTCACTCACAACTACCTGTAACTCTAGCTCCAGAGGATCTGACACCCTCTGCCTCACAAGTGCCGGGATTAAAAGTGTGCACCATTATGCCTGGCCCACAATGTCTTTGCTTTTTTTCTAAGTTTTTGAAACAATTTTTATGCATGCATATCTTGCCTGTATGTATGTATATGTGCCAAGTGTATGCCTGATACCTGTGAAGCCAGAAGGGAGTGTTAGAGCTCCTGGAACTGGAATTACAGATGGTTGGGAGCTACTGTGTCGGTGCTGGCTTCTTTTGGAAGAGCAGCAAGTGCTGAGCCATCTCTCTAGTCCTTTGTCTTGTCTCATTTTTCTTTCTTTTTTTTTTTCTAGACAGAGTCTCAATTATGTAGCCCTGGCCTAGAATTTGAATTTGCTATGCAGACCAAACTGGTCTAAAACTCACAGAGATCCACCTGTCTTTGCCTTTAAAGGTGTGCACCTCTATCCTTGGACCTTTGTCTGATTTTGAATTTTGATTTACTATCTTTATGGTTTATGTGTTTGAGTGTTTTGCTTGCATGTCTGTAAGTACACAATATGTGTGCAAATTATGGAGGCCAGATGAGGGCTTCAGATCCTCTGGAAATAACAGCTGTTAGCCTCCATGTGGATGCTGAGAACTAAACCCAGATTCTCTGAAAGAGCAGCCAGTGCCTTTAGCCACTGAGTCGTTCTCTAGCCCCCGTTTGTCTGTTTTGATGTCAGGACAATATTAACCTCCTAAAGTAAGTTGGGAAATGTTCGTTCCTGTTCTACCCTTGGCAGTTTATGTATGGCTTGTATTTGATTCTTAAATATTTGGTAGAACACAGCATTGAAGTCATCTGGAGCTCAGGTTTACTTTGGGGAAAGCTTTTAACTATAAATTTGTATCATTTGATTATATATTTAATCGCACTTCTAGAGGTCAGAGAGCAACCTGGGGGATCAGTCCTCACCTTCTACCCTGTTTGAGGCAGTTCACTGCTGTATATGCCAAGCTAGCTGGCTGACAAGTTTTCAGGGATTCTCCTGTCTTGACCGTCCAATAGAAATGAGATTACAGATGTACCTACCATGCCCAGCTTTTACATGGATTCTGGGAATTCAAACTCAAATCCTCACACTTGCATGACAAGCACTTTATCCACTGAGCCATCTCCCCAGCCCACTAATTTAATTCTGTGATGGATATAGGGCTATTTCACTTTGTTAGTTTGTGTCTGTCAGACAATGTGTTTGATGTGTCCGAGCTGTCAAATGCACTGGCATACGGGTATCTAGAACACCGTCTGCCTTTTCCTTTAGGGTTAGCTCTTCTGCTTATTTAAAGGTGGAAGCTTTAAAACATGTCTAACCTTTTCACATTGCAACACAGCACAACTTGGTCATCTACAGAGTTCATGGGCAGGAAATCAAACCACACTACACACACACACACATACACACACACACACACACACACACACACACACACACACACACACACACCCCATGTCCCAAAACAAAACCGACTGCAAAACAAACAAACTCATAATGCTTTAAAAGTTTACAGTCTTGTGTTGGATAGCATTCATAGGTACCCTTGGCTGCATGAGGCTCCCAGGTCAAGGGCTAGGCATACCTGGAACCTAGATCTTTAATTGTGGATTTTTCTTCTTTACCAGTATAAGCATTTTAATAATATAAGTTTCCCTCTAAACACTATTTTGTCTTCATCCCACAAATCTTAGTATGTTCTTTTTATTTTCATTTAATGAATATATCTTCTAAGTCTCCTGTAACTTTTACCTTTGGTCTGTATTCATTTCCAACTATATGGAGGCTTTTGAGACATATTTGTTATTTCTACTTCAACCCATTTTGTCAAAAACATACTTTATATAATTAGACTTTTTTAATGGATTGAGTATTGTATTATATCCCTTACTATAGACTGTATCCTCAAGAGCATTTCAGTGCCTTAGAAAATCCTACATGTTGTATAGTTGTTGGGTGGGACATTCTATAAATATCCCAAGTACAGCTGACTATTCAGTTGTTCAGGTGTTTTTATATGAATACTAACTAGATGCTAATATCTACTTGTTCTGCCAATAATAGAAGAATATGGAAATCTCCAAACGTGATATGGATTGATCCATTCCTTCTTTTGGTTCTATCAGTCTTGCTTCATAGACTGTGAAGCTTCACAGTCAGGTGCATATTTATTTAGGATCATGATGTCTTTTGAGGAATTCACATCATTATGAAAGGTCTTTTGCTATCCTAGCAATATTCTTTGTTCCAAAATCAACACTGCCTGATATTACTATAACAATATCAGCTTTCATTGGATAAGTATGTACATATAATGCCCTTTTTCACCATTTTATTTTTAATTAACTTGAATCTTTTGTTCTGTATGTGTATGGTGCATGCATGTGAGTGTGTGCATGTGGAGGCCAGGGGTGGACATTGGGATCTTCCTCTATTACTCTCTGCCTTGCTGCCTTGTGACAGGCCCTCCCACTGAACCGGAAGCTCATGGTTTCAGCTAGGCTGGCTGAACAGTGAGCTCTCGGGATATGATTGTCTCTACCCTCCAAAGCTAAGGGTTGCAGGCGCACATAGCCATGCCTGGTTTTTTATGTAGGTTCTGGAGATTCAGACTCAGATCCTCATGTACTCTTACCCACTGAGCCATGTCCCCCGCCCATCCATTTGTGCCTTTATATTTAAAATGAGTTCCTATTTATACCTATTGCTTTATTACTCATCTCACAATATCTGCCCTTTTTTTTTTGGCAGGGTACATTGGTTACTTTTTTGTTGTTGTAATCAGATACCAACATAAGGGAGGAGGAGGGGTTTAATCCAGCTCATGGCATGAGGATACAGTCCATCACAGCAGGGAAGGCATGGTGGCAAACTTAGCGCTCAGCTTCTTTTTTTGCTTCTTCTTCTCTAGCCACTTCTAATCTATCTTGTCGGCGACCAAGAGTTGAATTTACTCTCTACCCCTCTGTGGGTTCCAGAGTCGGAGACAAACAACTTGATCTTGCTGAGCTTCTCTTTCCATCTTCACACATGGAGGGTGCAGAAACACAGGACATCCTGGGTAACTTGGGGCCAGACCATCAGGCTTCTAAGGCTAGACCCACCATTAGTGCTGTGATGTTGGTCAAGCGGCTTTCTCTCTCCACACTCTGATTAGTCTCTAGACTCTGAGGTGGAACAGTGGCTGGCACCAAGTTTGCTGTGATGATGCTGACCGTGCCGGCTCTCACAAGGTTGTGGTGAAGACTGTGCAAAGCCAACGAGTTAAAGAATCTTATAAGCCAGACAGTCTTGTTCAAACGCCAGTACTATTGTTGCTGTTGTTGTTGTTATGTGTTTATTTATAACTTTTAACACCAAAAACATATCCCTGTTGGAGTGAACCAAATTGTGTTTTGCTGAAGTGGACTTACAGATGGGAGAGACTGGGTTCATCTGTTCCCTTGGGGGATCTTCTTCCTAGCTGCTTCTGCCTGGAGGGCTAGCCAGGAAAGGATCTCTGAGACACTAGAGAGCAGTCCCAGACAAGGGGCTTGCCTGAGATCACACAGAGAAGCAGTGTCAGAGCCTCCGTCTGTGGCCTTCTGATCCCCATCCAGTCTCTTCCATCAGTCAAGGATGACCACAGGCTGTGTGGTTGGAGCAGGGGATCGTGGCCGGTTCAGGACACAGAACAGAGGCAGGAAACCCAGATGTATCCAATAGACACTGGCAGGCCCTGCTCATGAGGGTCCTGTGGCTCTGCAGAGGGAGCTCAGGTAGGGATGGGAATAGAGGACCTTCAGAAGAGACAGGGAGGGGAAGAGAAGTCTCAGAGGCAGAGGTGTGTGGATATGAATGAAAAATATGAGTACAGAGGGACAGGGGAGTGTCGGAGGAATCTGTCCAGGCAGGAGCTGAGAGAGTGTGGCTATGTGGGAAGGCAGATTGCTTGTGCACTTGTGCCTGGGGGTGTGGAGAGACAGCACTGGAGTCCTCTGCCATTGCAAGAGTGTCCACTGTGAAACAAGGACAGCCTTAGCCTGTAGGTCCTTGCTGGGAGATGCTCTTGGGTAGACCTAGCTCTTATTCTCCCATTGTTAGAATTCTATTTGCTCTCCTGACAGTGCTCAGACCTTAGCCAGCCGGTCCTTTCCCCAGAGAGTTGGGGAGGGAAGGGGACTTTTGCTTTAATTCTTTATACTCCCGTCAAGGTAGAATTAGTTTCTTACTACAAGTACAGGTGGAATTAGTTTCTTACTAGAAGTAGGTGCATAATATAGAAGAATACTAGTATTTCTCTATCTAAAAAGGGGACCAATGCTAACAGCAGTCACACTTGAGAGACTATTATGGGTAATATTTTTCGTTCCTATATAGTATTTTCCAAGCTTTCCATGTTTCTTTTATAGAAGACTGACTCACATAAAATATATTTGTACTTTTAACAGTCTGAAAGTGGTTGGCTATCAACAATCTCATGTGATTCAACCTAATAATTCAATTTTTAACCAATATTTAGAGAGTGACTTCTCTGTACCAGGCCATTATCCAGACAACAATAAACTTCTTTTTTCAAGGCAAGGTTTCATATAACCCAGGCTAGCCTCCAGTTCCTATGAAACCAAGAATGAGCTTAAACCTCTGACCCTCCTGCCTCCACTTTCCCAGTGCTGGGATTGCAGGCTTGTACCACCACGTCCAGTTTATGCGGTGGTAGAGATCAAACCCAGAGCCTAGTGCATGCTAGGCAAGCACTCTGCCAAGTGAGCTACACTCCCCACCCCAATGAACTTTTTTGAAGGAAGTAAATCCAGGGAGCAGGGCTTCCCTTGCAGGTAGGGACCTCAGGTTATTCACCTCTCTGTTTCTGGCACCATGGAACTTGTGCAAACCTATATCCAGAGCAGCATGAATTTGGCAGAAGAAAAAGATCAATAAGCAAATAGAAAAATCAATGGTCATCACACAAATGAAACTGAACATTCTAAATTCAACAATAGACACAGCAGCTCCATAACAGAAGAGGTATATGTGGTCAGA